>CM038679.1:626675493-627280999 GCA_021605205.1 Aegilops longissima
CGTGTTTGTAGTATGTGGGGCCGCACGCAACGCTGACCTTAGGGGTGGGTTGTGTTGCGGTAGGCACCGTGGTCCGTGTACCGAAAGTGCCCGCTTGGTATCTCGGGAACCCCGCACACATCGCTCGGGCTGTATGGGAAACCTCGCCGACTCCTCGGATGGAACCCTAATAGGCGATAACCGGACTAGGGACTTGAGTGTTTAGGTAGGCTGTGGCCGACACCCACGCTGGGCTTCCGCTTGAAGGTTGTTTAGTACATGTCGGTAAACGATTTATAAGTGGTGAGAGCGTGTGTGAAGAAGTATACCCCGCAGGTTAAATATGATCTATTCGAATAGCCGTGTCCACGGAGAAGGACTTCGGGTTACCTATATCAGTTCATAGACAAGTAAATGGATACTACTAAAAGCCTCAAGATAGTGTGAGTATCGTGGATGGTCTCTCGGGATGACGAGAGAGGATCCACGGTGGAGTATTGTGATGGTGGATAGTGGACTCGTGTACGACAAATGCTTTACAAAGTGTGTCACGTAGGATAGCTTAGCCAAGAGTCAAAGCTGGCTTGCTGCATTTAACTCCACTACCTTCCTTGAGAATGTGCATGTATGATAGGATTCTGTGGTAAGACTTGCTGAGTACTTTTGTACTCATGTTTGCTTAATCAATATTTTTCAGAGGACTATACTACCCCCTCCGACGGATTCTATGTAGATGTTGACTTCGACGAGTAAGCTAGCCACCCAGGTGGCGATCTAAGACTTGTGAAGGGCCATGTAGATAGAAAGGCTCCAACAAGCTTTCTTTCTTTCTAGAGTCCTGCACTCAGACTACTTTGCTTCCGCATGTGCTTGTATGATTGTATGACTTGAGTGTTGGGTCATGTGACCCCTACCTGTATGACTATAGTTATGTATGGCTCCTGAGCCTCTTAAATAAAGTACTTGAGTTGTAGAGTTTTGTTGTGATGCCTTGTTGTATTTACTCATATCGGGCATATTATGTATGATTGAAATGCTTGGTATGAGTGGGATCCACAATCTAGTTGTTTATCCTTGGCAGCCTCTCATATGGGGAAATGTAGTCTCGTGCTTCGAGCGATAGTAGTCCGCTACAGCCGGTTCACCGGAGTCCTGCTAGCCCAAAGACTACCGCTTGGACACTTGACTCGGCCGGCATGTGATTCATTTCGCCCTATGTCTGTCCTTCGGGAAATGTCACGGTGATACTTGAGTCCCGCTTAGCTGCTACAGCCCGGGATACCGGAGTCTCATAGCCCAAAGCTACAGCCCAAGTTCATACGCTGATGACCGACATGCTCAAGTGTTTCATGTATGCCTGTCCCCATAGGTTAGTGCCGCTTTGGGTTCACGACTAGCCATGTCGGCCCGGTTCTTTGTCATGTGGATGCTAGCGACACTATCATATACGTGAGCCAAAAGACGCAAACGGTCCCGGCCATGGTAAGGCGACACCGTGGGAATACCGCGTGAGGCCGCAAAGTGATATGAGGTGTTACCAGCTAGGTCGATGTGACTTGAATCGGGTCCCGACAGCTGGCATCGAAAGGTGGCTGCCTGTGAGGTCCGCTAAGCCAAACTGGTCAAGTTGAGTCTAGAAATGCTTTAGTTATATGTAGGGAATTGATTGTGGAGGGAACGAAGGCTCTTTTTACTCCTTTACCTTATGCCCTCCGATCCGAGTCATCCTCTTCTCATTCAACGTGGGTATAGGACTAGGCTCTCTTTTCTATCGAGGTTCACGTGTTACTATCCGTAGTACCTTGTAGGATTGTTGGTTACATCCTCGTTCAGTGTTACTAAATTTTAGTATGCTACCATTTGAACCGTAACCTTGATATGATGTTGTTGAGTGATCTTGCAAATCTGATTTTGAATGTCTCAAATTTGATTTGAGCATTTACTGATGTTATGCTGCCCGATTTTCCTAGAAATTCTAATGCCTTTGCATTATGGCTGTGCTTTCAGATGGCCACCTGCTCCCGTAACCAAGTGGTTCGCCTCGACTCGCTGCATTGATGTGTGCGGTCACACGGCCATGTTGGTTAGGGTGATGATTGAGGCTGGTTATCGATGGTATCCCGAATATACCGCCGAGGAGCAGTTCAGGATTTCAATCAAAGCCAATATCTATGCACGGTCCGGATTTATCCATCCTATCCCGGAGCTACCGAGCCACTTCATCGCTCTTATGGGCTCGAATCACTATTGGAATGTCTGCACAAGATGCAGCCTATTCCATGATGACTATTATTCGAGCCAGACTGCTTTGTCGAGCAACACCGACTTCCGCTATATGCCAAGATCCTTCCCGGGCGCATGGCTACCTTCGTGGCTTGTACAAAGGATGCATCCCATGAGGACTCACCTCCGCACTCACTACCGAAGTTGTTGGAGGACAAGGACCGTGAGAACCGGCCTTGCGATGGAGCTGTATAATGCCCGCTCGACCACCGGGCTACTCGACTAGGTTTGCACTGCCGCTGCAAGCCGGATGTATGGACATGAGAGATCTGTACCTGCGGGCGTAGTCTGCCGGACTTCATGGAGTGGCGGAGGTTGGAGGCATCACCTCCTCGTGGGCCTCTTCGCCACCCTTCGTGGGTCCACGACCACATCCGAGTCCTTATGGTCCATGTGCTCCACAGATTGTCTGCTTCTGCACGATCATGTTCCACTTCTGTGTCTGGGTGGTGATTTCTATGAGGACTACTATGGAGCTGCCTCGAGATAGTAGTAGTATTGCTAGTATGGTACTAGTTGTGTTTCCACCGCCCCTGCGTGACTCGTGGAATACGACTTAGTGTGTATCATTCGGAAGTGTAGAAAATAATGTATAGGAGTTGGAATGCTTCCATGAGATGTAACGCCTTTTCCTTATAGTTGTACTCCGTCAGGCTTGTACTAAACTATGAATGGTGTGTATGACCGTTGGTATATATATATGGCAGTTTATATTACCATGTCATACGAATAAACATCTTTGCATTCCATACTGTCCATTACCTCCGCACTTCCTTGTTAAATTCTGCCATCCTGGTTTAAACCTTTGTTTTGTTCCCGTGATGGTCAACACTCGAATTCTCCCGCTGTTCCAGAGCAGCAGGAGAGGCAGCAGCCAGAAATGTGAATCTGCCGCAACCGCCATCTTTGGCTGAGGTGATGCCGAAGCAGAACGCAATAAGCGCGAAACTAACCGCTTATTGGAGCGCATTGAACAAAACACAGCACGCCAGCCAAGAAACGATGGGGTTTCACTCAACGATTTCGCAAGCTTTATCCTCCAAAATTCAAATGTCCGTCGAGCCACTCGACGCCGATGATTGGCTCCGCGAGATCCATCACAAGCTGCGTTCCGCCATCGTGTCCGAGGTCGACAAAGTTACCTTTGCCGCCTATCATCCGGAAGGCCCCGCCAGTCTCCGTGGGAAAACTATGAGGCTATGCGTCCGGCTGGACAAGTTACAACTTGGGATGAATTCAGTGCCGCCTTCCGCGAGCACCATATTCCAGAAGGTCTTATGGACCGCAAACGTGAGGAATTCTGCAGTTTCACCCAAGGCCGGCTGAACGTGGATGCCTACAGCCGTGAATTCGGGAGGCTAGCACGTTATGCTCCCGAAGAAGTTTCTACCGATGCTAAGAAGCAGGCGAGGTTCCGTAAGGGACTTAGCCCTGAGCTACGCCGAGATCTCCGCTCGCATGAATGCACCTCTTCTCGGCTAGTCAATAAGGCTATCGGCGCCGAGATCGGGCGATCTGATTTCGAGGCTTCACGCAAGCACATCCGCGATTCTCGATCATCATCCGCCCTGGTTCCCGTAAGCGCCGGGTTTGGGTCCCAATACGGCTCTACCACCAGTGTACACCCCGAGGCCATCCTTCGAGGCGCCGCCTCAACCAGCCGATTTTCCACCCAAGACATATGGAGGTCCAATCGCTAATGTGGCCCCACGGCCAAATGTGATCACTTGCTTCAAATGTGGAGAGACGGGCCACTATATTCGAGAGTGTCCCCAAAACAACCCCAATCAAGCCGAAAGTTCGCTTGTCGCGGCAAGCCGGCAGAAAGGTTCCCTATGCCAAGCCAGATTGCCACCGCCGTGGCCATGTCAACTATGTCTCTCGCCAAGAAACCTATGAGGATCCCAACGCCGCCCTCGGACGCTTCTTGTTAATTGCCATCCGCAATCGTTTTTTTGATACCGAGCATCTCATTCATTTATTTCGAGAGCTATGCTCGATTGCACAACACCACATTCTGCGACATGCCTACCTCCATGGAAATTAAACTCCACGGTTCTAGATGGCAAACCTCTAGAATAAGTCATGGGAATGAAATTTTGTCGATGATTAGTCTTTCTCGCATCCCTAATAGCTCTCAAGTCCTCTGACATAAACATCATCTTGGGTATGGACCTGGATGTCAGCCCATTATGCCAAGATTGATTGCTCGACTAGAACCGCTCAACTTACCCATCCTTCGGCAAAACAGTGGATGTTTTAACCCGAGTGTCCAAGCGCCAGCCTTTACTCCTTAAATGCCAACCTCTTCCAGATCTCAAGATATTCCGTAGTCCGTGATTTCCGGATGTCTTTCCGAAGAATTGCCGGTGTTCCACCGACAGGATGTCGAGTTTGTGATAGATCTTATTCCTAACCGCCCCAATCTCTAGAAGACCTTATAAGATGGCACCCTAGAACTAGCTGAACTTAAGAAACAACTCGATGAGTCCTTGCAAAAGGGTTTCATCCGTCCTAGTTCATCTCCATGGGCTTACCCGTCCTCTTCGTCAAGAAGAAGGATGGTACGGATCGGATGGTTGTAGATTACCGACCTGTCAATTTGGTCACTATCAAGAACAAGTATCCGCTCCCCAGGATCAACGACCTGTATGATCAGCTCGCTGGATCCTCAGTCTTTTCCAAGATGGATTTGAGGTTGGGCTACCATCAAATCAAAATCAGGAACGGGGACATACCCAAAACGGCCTTTGTCACTCGTTATGGCCAATACGAGTACACCGTCATGTCCTTCGGATTAACCAATGCTCCAGCCACCTTCTCTCGGTTAATGAACTCAATCTTCATGGAGTACTTGGATAAATTCGTCGTGGTATACCTCGATGATATACTCATCTACTCCAAGAATGAGGAAGAACATGCCGAACATCTAAGGCTAGTATTGATGAAACTTCGAGAGCACCGCCTTTATGCCAAATTCTCTAAATGTGAATTCTGGTTACCAGAAGTGACCTATCTAGGACATGTAATCTCCGTAAGGGTATTGCTGTCAATCCCGAAGCGAAGTTCAAGCCGTCCTTGATTGGACTCCACCTGAATCGGTCAAGCAAGTTCGAGTTTCCTCGGTTAGCGAAGCTATTGCCGCCGCTTCGTCGAGAATTTCTCTAAAGTTGCTAAACCTCTAACCGAACTCCTCAAGAAAGATAAGAAGTTCGAGTGGACGCCACAAAGGCGAGATCAGCTTCAGAGGCGAAAAGACGCTCGACATCTGCTCCCGCATTTATTCCACCAGATTTTCTAAGGACTTTATTATCTATTGCGACGCCGCGACAAGGACTAGGTTGCATACTCATGCAAGATCGTCATGTGATTGCCTACGCTTCTCGATAGCCATGGCCCACATGAGGATAACTATCCCACACACGATCTAGAGCTTGCCGCCGTGGTCCATGCACTCAAAACCTGGCGACATTACCTTCCGGGTAATCGCTATGTAAATCTACACGATCACCAAAGTCTGAAATATATCTTCACCCAACCGGATTTGAATCTCGTGCAAAGACGTTGGGTCGAAGTTGATTACAGATTTCGACTTAGGAATATCCTACACCCGTGCAAAGCTAATGTCATGGCTGACGACTAAGTCGCAAATCTCATCAGTAATAATCTGATGTTACAACAAGGTCAACCAATTCTCCACGAGGAATTTCGTAAGCTTAACCTTCACATTGTTCCTCGAGGATTCCTTTCCACCACGGTGGCGAAACCTACCCTTACGGATCAGATCATCAAAGCACGGAAGGTAGATCCGGAATCTCCGATCAAGAGAAACATCAAGAAAGGAGTTGCGATTGTTTCTCCATTGATGAACAAGGTGTCGTGTTCTTTGGAGACCGCCTAGTGGTTCCCAAGGTGCGCAACCTGAGGCGATTGATCCTTAAGGAAGCTCATGACTCTCCTCTCACCATTCATCCTGGTAGTACTAAAATGTATCAAGATCTACGCCAGAGGTTTTGGTGGACTAGGATGAAGAGAGAAATTGCTCAATACATTGCTAATCGCGACGCTTGTCGTCGAAAGTTAAAGCAGAGCATCAACGGCCTCTTGGTACCCTTCAACCTTTGGAAATTCCTGAATGGAAATGGGATAAAATCGGTATGGATTTCATTACCGGATTTCCCAGACCAAGAGAGGGAATAACGCTATCTTCGCTGTTGTTGATCGCCTTCCAAAGTAGCCCACTTCCTACCTGTTCGTGAGAGTATAACCGCTAGCCAGCTAGCTGATTTGTACATCTCCTAATAGTGTCTCTTCATGGTGTTCCATCTGAAATTAACTCCGACCGTGGAGTCTCTTCACCTCTCGATTTTGGGAAAGCTTCCAAAACGCTATGGGAACTCGTCTCTCCTTTAGCACCGCTTTCCATCCCCAATCAAGTGGTCAAGTAGAACAGGTCAATCAAATCTTAGAGGATATGCTTGAGCTTCATCATCTCTTTCGGCATGAATTGGGAGAAATGCCTTCCATTCGCCGAGTTCGCTTATAACAATAGTTATCAAGCCAGTCTGGGCAAAGCCCCTTTCGAAGTTCTTTATGGACGAAAATGTCGAACGCCTCTTAACTGGTCAGAAACCGGGGAGAGACAACTCTTTGGCCCGGATATGATTCAGGAAGCCGAGGAACAGGTTCGCGTTGTTCGTGAGAATTTGAAAACAGCCCAATCTCGTCAGAAGAGCCAATATGACCGCAAACATAAGCCCATGGCTTATGAAATTGGCGAGAAGGCTTACCTTCGGGTTTCTCCTTTAAAGGGAACCCATCGATTCGGTATCAAGGGCAAGTTGGCTCCTCGTTACATTGGACCCTTTCGCATTCTCGCCAAACGAGGGGAAGTTGCCTACCAATTGGAACTACCTCCGCATCTTTCCAAGGTCCATGATGTCTTCCACGTTTCCCAACTCAGGCATTGCTTCTCGGATCCTATCCGTGGAGTGGACCACGAAACGCTTGATCTCCAAGATAACCTCACCTATCGAGAGTACCCCATTCAGATCCTCGATCAAACCGAGCGCACCACTCGACGCCGGAATATCAAGTTTCTAAAGGTTCAATGGTCAAACCATTCCGAGCAAGAAGCAACTTGGGAAAGGGAGGATCGTCTTCGACTTGAGTACCCCACCTTTTTTCGCAATAGATCCTAAATCTCGGGACGAGATTCTTTTGAGTGGGGGTGAGTTGTCACATCCCGTATAGACCATGCATTAGGGTGTGCATCATGTTTAAATTTCATCTGAATTTGAAATGGGGAAGGCAGAAACCCCGAACACCCCCCTTAAAATAACTAGGGTTTACTAAAATTTAATTCAATGAATCCGAAATGCCCTTCAAAATGCTCATCCTCTTTGTTTGGGTTTAAGGTCCATGCCAAAGAAGGTGGGACATTTTCTAGGTCACCCAAGGGTTCTAAATTTAATTCACAAAATTCTGAAATGGGCATTTTAAATTATGAAAAATATTTTAAGTGTTCAAAAATTGTTAAACTAAAATGTTTCATGTTGGGAATATTCCAACTAGTGACCAGGAGCATTTTGGTAATTTTTGAAAGTGTTTTGGTATTTTTAAAAACCCTAAACAGAGT
Organism: Aegilops longissima; assembly: GCA_021605205.1. Taxonomy (NCBI): domain Eukaryota; kingdom Viridiplantae; phylum Streptophyta; class Magnoliopsida; order Poales; family Poaceae; genus Aegilops; species Aegilops longissima. The sequence goes on from CM038679.1 coordinate 626,683,394, forward strand.
TGCATAAATAGAAAAAGATAAAAAAATGAAAAACCCTTACCTGTCGCCAGCTCCCGGCCCACCTGCCGGCCCAGCCCAGCAGCCGCGCCAGCGAGCTGCTTGGCTCGCCAGCAGCAGGCTGGTGTCGGCCGGCGTCTTGGCAGCGCGCCACGCAGCTGGCCGCCGCCCTGCTTCGCCTCGCCGCCTCGTCGACCGGGGACGACCCACGCGTCGTCCCCGAACCCCAGACACACGCACTTTCCCCCTCTCTCTCTCTCTCGCTCTCGACTGGCCGACGCCATCGCCGACACGCCACTGTCGCCGCCGCGTGCTCCCGCCGTCCCGCAAGACTCACCGCCATGTCCGCCGCTCCGCCGCACCAGTTACCCCTAGCCAGCTAGTCCCTCGCCCAAGATCCCCGAGGCCACTACTCCGACCTCGACCGAGTCCAAGGTCGCGGAGATCCCCATCGTCGCCGCCGTCGATCAGTCCACCCCGACCCGACGAAGCTTCCTGCAGGTTCACTACGAACCTAGCTACCCCCTATCCTCTCCGTTCTCTCCTTCTTGCACCACAGCGAGCACCCGACGATCGCTGAACCCATCGCTGGACTCGTCGCCGACGAGCCTCCGGTCACCTTTTGGCCGCATCACTATGTCCATCACACTCACCACTCTTCAACGAGGCTAACCGTGCACTCCCCGCGCCTCGCCAAGGCCGCTAACCCCTAACCCGTCGGTGGCCGAGCCTCGGTCGCCGCCCGACTCGTCGCCGGCGCCCACTCCGGCCACCCCTAACCCAACCGACCCCACCAAACACCGCGGCTCACCTCTAGCTACCCGTAGATGCTCTCCGCGCTCCATTTGGAGCCCGAACGTGCAAAGGCACTTGCTCCCTGGTCTGGCTCGCGCGGCGGCTAGACGCCGTGAGTTGACCTCACCCAGGGCCTGTTGACCCTCCGGTCAATGACAGGTGGACCCCTCCAGCTAATCTAATTAGGATTAGTTTTAATTAAAACTAATCAGTTAAACTAATCGACATGCGGGTCCCACTGGTCAGTTTGACCTGGACGACCCGTTGACCCTGACGTCATGTTGACCTCATGCCGACGATTAATTTAAATTCTGGAATTATTCCTATATAATAAAATCCAGAATATAATTCAAATTTCAAATGCTTATAACTTTTATTCTATAACTCCAAATGCAAAGATTTATATATGAAAATTTATCAGAAAAATACACTCTATCCATTGGTACAGGTTTCATGCATGTTAAAACAAGTTAACTACGCTGGATAACCAGATTAAGATTTTGCACCATTAGGACTAACTCACATGATCTATCATTTGAATCCTTGGTTCAAATGAGATCATCCCCTGTCCCTTCAACTTGCATTAGGCCAACACACATTCATCTTGCCATGTCATAGCATGCATCATATTGTTGCATATTGGTTGTATGTTTATTTTGGTGTGTTTTCATGATAGGTTCTGCCCCCGAAGATAACCTCGATAACCCATCTGAAGGGCAGTTCTCTACCCCAGTTCCATCAGGCAAGCAACTCATTGAACATTCCGATACAAACCCATGTTCTCGCTTCTGCTCTCATTTTACTGCATTAAGACAACGCGATTCAACTGTTGTGTGCTGCGGTAGCTGAACCCACTTCCTTTGCATGACTGTCATTGCCACAAGAATTAGATGAAACCCACTAGTATGTGTAGGAGTTGATTGAGCCATGTTTGTGATTCCTACCATGCTATGCTTGCTATGCTTAGAGTTGTGTCAGTCCGGCTCATCGGGATGATGAACTGGAGTGAAAGGTTGTGTTGGTTCGAGAGTGTAAGTGTTGAACACGATTTGGTAAAGGTATCGATGAAAGGCCATGTAGGAGTACATGGTGGGTTGTTTCATTGAAGCCGAACTTAAGAACTGAGATCTGTGTTTGTGATCCATGAACTAGCTACTACCACACATTGGGCCCGAAACCAATGGACCCTCTCGGCTTCTTAACCACCCCTGTTCATAGTCCGGAGTTGCAAGTAGTTTCGTGTTTGTAGCATCTTTGGGGCCGACGCAACGCTGACCTTAGGGGTGGGTTGTGTTGCGGTAGGCACTGCGGGTCGTGTACCGAGTGCCCGCTTGGTATCTCGGGAACCCCGCACACATCGCTCGGGCTGTATGGGAAACCTCGGCCGGACTCCTGCGGATGGAACCCGAATAGGCGATAACTGGACTAGGGACTTGAGTGTTTAGGTAGGCTGTGGCCGACACCCACGCTGGGCTTCCGCTTGAAGGTTGCCGAGTACATGTCGTAAACCATTTATAAGTGGTGAGAGCGTGTGAAGAAGTATACCCTGCAGGGTTAAATATGATCTATTGAATAGCCGTGTCCACGGAGAAGGACTTTGGGTTACCTATATCAGTTCATAGACAAGTAAATGGATACTACTAAAAGCCTCAAGATAAGTGTGAGTATCGTGGATGGCCCTCTCGGGATGACGAGAGAGGATCCACGGTGGAGTATTGTGATGGTGGATAGTGGACTCGTGTACGACAAATGCTTTACAAAGTGTGTCACGAGGATAGCTTAGCCAAGAGTCAAAGCTGGCTTGCTGCATTTAACTCCACTACCTTCCTTGAGAATGTGCATGTATGATAGGATTCGTGGTAAGACTTGCTGAGTACTTTTGTACTCATGTTTGCTTAATCAATATTTTTCAGAGGACTATACTACCCTCCGACGGATTCTATGTAGATGTTGACTTGACGAGTAAGCTAGCCACCCGTGTGGCGATCTAAGACTTGTGAAGGGCCATGTAGATAGAAAGGCTCCAACAAGCTTTCTTTCTTTCTAGAGTCTGTATCAGACTACTTTGCTTCCGCATGTGCTTGTATGATTGTATGACTTGAGTGTTGGGTCATGTGACCCCTACCTGTATGACTATGTTATGTATGGCTCCTGAGCCTCTTAAATAAAGTACTTGAGTTGTAGAGTTTTGTTGTGATGCCTTGTTGTATTTACTCATATCGGGCATATGCGTGTATGATTGAAATGCTTGGTATGAGTGGGATCCGACAATCTAGTTGTTTATCCTTGGCAGCCTCTCATATGGGGAAATGTAGTCTCGTGCTTCCGAGCGATAGTAGTCCGCTACAGCCCGGTTCACCGAGTCCTGCTAGCCCAAAGACTACTGCTTGGACACTTGATCTGGCGGCATGTGATTCATTTCGTTCTTATGTCGTTCCTTCGGGAAATGTCACGCGGTGATACTTGAGTCCTGCCTAGCCTGCTACAGCCGGGATACCGGAGTCCTCATAGCCAGTGCTACAGCCCAAGTTCATACGCTGATGACCGACATGCTCAAGTGTTTCATGTATGCCTGTCCCCATAGGTTAGTGCCGCTTTGGGTTCACGACTAGCCATGTCGGCCCGGGTTCTTTGTCATGTGGATGCTAGCGACACTATCATATACGTGAGCCAAAAGACGCAAACGGTCCCGGGCCATGGTAAGGCGACACCCGTGGGAATACCGTGCGTGAGGCCGCAAAGTGATATGAGGTGTTACCAGCTAGGTCGATGTGACTTGGAATCGGGGTCCTGACAGATGCCCTATCTTATTCACCCATCAAGGTACTTGCCCTAACTTTCCAAGGTTACATTGCTCGCACACATCTTGCCACTGATGCTTTGCATTGCTTCTACTTTGTTGAACTGCCATTAGCTTAGTTTACACATCGTGTATGTGAATACGCCCTGCCTATCCATTTTCAGTACATATTCCATCTGTCATCATACCATATTTATCCATTCAAATGATGTTCTTGTGTATCACACGTTCAAAAGGAAGAGGGCGATTGCTGATCGTGGAGGAGCACAAGCAAAGTATTTGGAAAAGGTAGTGGCACCTGATAAATCAAATAGCCCATTAGGTGTAGTTGCAATATCACCTGACCCACAAAATACCCCAACTCTAGCAGACTCTAGCCCTACTACACTGGTCATTTCTAATGCCCAACTCAGAGACCCCAACCGCAGAAAACAAGAAGATTATGCCATTGACATAGCACCAAATTGCATTTGACGAAAACCCCATTCCAAAGCAAAGAGTACACCAAATCCAGTTGCCAAATCCTTTTCGAACCGAGAGAGCCCCAATTGCAGCAAATAGGACCCCTGCTCCATTTCTTCCCGTTTAGAAGAAGCTTATGTTGTTGTCAGAACTTTGTGCGATCTTTCCTTCATGGAAAGATTATACATGCATACGTAACAATTTCCAGTCTTCCTCCGCAACTTACGCGTAAGTAATGTACTAATGTTATTCATGGTCATTATCGCATATGTTTCTGCCGATGTAAGACACAAGATTTCATTCTTTTAAATAGGCGAGGAGCAAACTGGATTGTGATGACGAGCAAGAGTTGGTTGCGCTTTTCAAGCACTCATTGATGAAGTATCGTTCCTACCTAAGGCAAGCGCACTTCGATGGCAAGCCTCTGAATGAAATTTCGTAAAGTCTCCATTGCTACATTTATCCGACGGTGATGGAATAATCTTGTTACACATTGGTCTCGGCTGCAGCGAAGGTACCGTCTATGATATCACATCTCAATTTGAACTACATTTCTGCATTTGCCTTAATGTCTCACTTGTATGAAAACTGTTAGCGTAAGAACATTCATTCTCAAGGGACCACATAATCTCGCAACTATATCGCATAATCGCATTGCTCTTGTGAGTACCTCTTGCCTCGTATGACGATACTTACTTTCATAGCTGTTTGATTATGTAGCATCACTGCACATGTTAGCCTCAGAATCGCCCATTTGGTGGACATTATAATATCCGTATGGACTCTTACACAAATTTAGAATCAACCCAATGCTTTTGAAGAGGTTTAGCTCAGAGTCCTCTTGTAAGGACTGAACGTGGTCTATCACTGTATTTGCATTATCAGCTACTCCTCCGTCCCATAATATAAGAACGTTTTGTACAAGACACCGTTGTTCAAAACACTCTTGTATTATGGGAAGAGGGATTGTTCATTTTGTATCATTCTCGCATCTTATCTCCTCACCCACCATTTACTAAAAAGATCAGATCTATATTTAATCTTACCAACAAGTAGAATACACAAACAATGCCAGTGTAGAAGTGTAGCCCATTGCTCTTGTCAGTACATTTTGTCCTGTAACACTTGTACTTCCAGGGATTGGTAGTTGATATTGTAGCATCAATCTGCATCTTATCTTCATTATCCTCTATCCCTTCCAGTATTATCATATCGATAATTACTCTCTAAAAAATGTAGAGTACAGGCAACGCTTATGAAGAAGATTCTGTGCTGAAATTCTTGAGTTATCCTTCCCTTGACATGAGAAGGGCATTATAAAGCCGGTGTTAACTGTTAATGTAAGTCAGTCCTTCTAAAGCCTTTATCCTCAACTGCTATTTAATTTGCTCATACTCCCTATCGTTTACTGCTGTTTAGTTTGCTGTTTCTACCAAAATGCATGTTCATAAGAACCGTAAGTTCTAAGTTTTACTTGTAAAACCAAATTTCTTATTCATACCATGCACATTACTTAATACTCCCTATATGTATGCTTGGTTTTGAGGATCTATAATCCAAGGTGTGGTGAAGCAGCCCACGCTTGCACCTTGTCATCTCCTGCTTTATCTTACCGATGTGGTGATGATATGAACAACATGCCATGCACATTATCCAAAATAGATACAATTATTTTCTTTGCCCTTCATCTATGCTTGTTATGTTGACATGGTAATGCAGAGTGTGGTGAAGCTCCCGCATTATGAACAATGCCAAATTATGCTATTGATATTTTGAACTTACTCTTTATTTTCTAATTTGAAATTGGATGGAATTGATGTAACAGTTATCATCTTTGTTTATACACGCAAAACATGTCATCTCTCGCTTTGTTTCAGGTGATATGCCCGATGGCATGCACAAGTCTCTCAAGGCTATGAGACAAACCCAACATATATTGCAGCAAAGAAGGCAAAACATCTTGAAGATAGCGAGACAACCCCAAAGTCTTGTCTTGATGCAGTGTTCAAGTTACTTGAGACTAACAATCGTGCAAGCTCACGTAATTCGTTGTCCGAATTAGTTCAATTCTTCATCCCAAGTTCTAGCAGTAAAGGCATTCTGCAACTCAACTTCGACTTGAAGTCCTATCTCTAAGAAAGATTGCGCAGAACACCAATGAGAAACTCATAGCTAAACAGCTACACCTGGAAGCTATGACCGACATGCTAGGCCGGTCTCACAGCCTTGCTCAAGAGCTTATGCAGCAGTTAGCCTCTCAAGGCTAACCTTTCTTGAACTGTCTTGGAAGTGGTCTCGGTTCAAGATTATTTTGTTACACCGCAATGGTGCCCAGTTTTGTAGTCCGCTTCTTCGTTGCGCTTTATGATCACTTTGGTGGCGAACTTGATGTCCAAAGGAATGTAATATACCTAAATCCTTTATTGTATAGTGTAGGTTTATTCTTAGTTACTATGCCATAATTTCTTTATTGTATAGAGTAGGTTTGTTCTTAATTCCTACTAGTTACTACCATCATTCGCTATCTGAAAAAAATCAGATGTAGTCGATCGGGTCAAACATTTGATAACGGGCCAGGTTTTTAGCGGGCCACAATTGGGCCGCTCTGCGTCTTTCTTGGGTCGAATGATTGGGGCCTTCACACATTGCGCCAGCCCAAACTTACACCGGCCTATATTTTAGTTGGGCCTTTTGTCGCCGCAGCGCTTAGTTTGGCCCAGGTAGCGTTGGGCCATTAACAGGCTGAATATTGTACTGGCCTGTTACGGCCCAGATGAAACCACGGACCTTTAGCAGGCCAAAATGAATGTTGGGCCTCAATTTTCACTAGTCGTCGACGGGCCTTCAGCAGGCCGAAATGTAGACCGGGCCGTTATGTGCCCAGTTAGCTCATGGGCCGTTACCAGGCCAAAACATATCTCGGGCCTTAGTTGGCCCACTGATATCATGGGCCTTTAAGATGCCGAAAGCTTAGTACAGGCATCAACATGCCGAATTACGAGACAAGCCTTTAGCACGGGCCGTTAGTGGGCCAGATGTCCCGTCGGACCATATATGGCCCATGGGCAGCACGGGCCATTCCTAGGCCGAAAGTCACACCGGGCTGAAATGGGCCCATGTCTACAACAGGCCTCTAATAGGCCGAAAGTCACTGGGCTGTAGTTGGGCCCGAATATTCGGCGAAAAATTAACGGGCCAGATCTGGCTTCGGGCCATAAATGGGCCCAAATATTGGGCTAACAATTAACGGGCCAGATCTGGTTTGGTCAGTAAATGGGCCTTTATTAGCAGTCGATATTGGGTGGCCCACTAGTACCGATTAAGTTCTACGGCCTTTGATCGGGCCGCCTTTTTAACCTATATGGGCCTCTGTTGAGCCCAGCCACGTGTCGACGTACCATAGGCATGTCTCCTCCAATGGACGGGCGACATCTGGCCCACTGACGGCCAATCAGAATTTTACACGTGGAAATTTCTCATTGGTCGGGGCTGTTAACGGGTTATCGGATCTAAAATCCGACCCGATAGCTTAACGACGTTCCGTTACGGTGGATGCCACGTGTCGGTCACCCTTGACGAAAGCACTTCTGTGATGCATGATTTATCGTCATGGAAGTGGACACTTCCGTGATGATAATTTTGGTAATGTCATGGAACACTTCACGACAAAGACATGTATGACTATCTTGATTCGTCATAAATTTGTCATGGATGTACATGCATGACAAAACGCGACCTCTTTGTGACAAACACGTATCATCACGGAAGTGTATTTTTTGTAGTGTAAACACCTCCTTCAAGGACCAAACAATTGATCAAGAGTGTTTAGATTCCATCCTCGAACACCCCGCATTTCCTACGTGAAATTTGAAGCCGACGACTAGCCAACTCTCGATTTAATAAAACGGCCGCACAGGAGGAAAAGTTTTAAAAAGTAACAAGCATTATATTACATAACGACTTTGTTTAATCATACATGGCAAAGATAACACGAATGTATTCATTCGAAGATAATGTATTTTTCACATTGCGTCGCCACAATGCGAGACCCTCCAGGACATCTTCAAAATACCGCTCGTGCGAGCAGTGCTCCTTGCCCTCGGGCGGTCCCTCGATCGCAAGCCTGACGACGTTCATCTTCGCCCACTGCACCTTGACGCGAGTGAAGGCCATCCGTGCACCCTCGATGCAGACCAATCGCTTGATGACGTCAAGCTGGGGCAAGCGTTGACCAGCCGCTTCACGAGACCGAGGTAGCTGCTGGGTATTGCTTCGGCAGGCCACAGCCGGATTATTAAATCCTTCATGGCTAGTTCGGCCACCCTGTGCAGTTCGACCAGCTATTTTAACTGGTCGCTAAGGGGCACTGGATATTCTGGCGCAAGGTATTGTGACCAGAACAGCTTCTCCATTGAGCTCCCCTCTTCGGCTCGGAAGAACTCCGCAGCGTTGGCAACACTGCGCAGCAAATCCGCAAACGCTCCTGGAGAACTCCAAAACCGGGTTAGTAATAGATACCTCTTCTTCACATATTTGCTCTGCATAATGAAGGCCTTACACGCCGCGATCATCTTGGCATCTTGGATCTCCTGGAGAGCGCCCTGGGCTTCAACCCGGGCATCTTGTGCGCTTTGGCGAGCCTTGGCGAGTTCAGTCTCTTGGTCCGCAATATTGCGCTCCAAGGACTCGCATTTCTTGACGGCATACTGGAGTTCCAGCTGGATCTCATCAACTCTGGCCTCGTGTTTTTCACGGGCGCCTTGCTCCTTTGCCGCTTTCTCTTAGGCCTCGACTAGCACCTTCTTTAGGGTTTCCACCTTAGTCGCCACTCCTACAAATATCATGGCGCTATAGTCAACATAAGTCATCGATCCTTTCTGATATACTGCAGGTCATTACATACCTTGCTTATCCTCCAGCTGTTTCCTCGCTTGGCCGAGCTCCTCCTCGGCCCGCTCCAGCCTCAACATCAGTACGGAGACTTCGGCAGCATGAGAGGTCGCAGCCAGCAACGATGCCTGCTTATTCACATAGACATATATGGTTAGTCTCCTACAAAAATTATTTGTTCCTCTGTCCGGCTTTTCTTTCCGAACACCGGACAGAGTCTCAGGGGCTACTGTCTATACTATGATATTTTTCTTACATAATTACATGGCTTACCTCAAAGCTTGTCAGCAAGATGGTGCAGGCTTTGGTCAGTCCGCTCTTAACGGACTGAACCTTCTCAACCACCGTACCCATAAGGATACGGTGTTCCTCAATGATGGAAGCGCCTTGCAGCGCTTCCACAAGAGTATACAGTGCCTCTGGTTGGACAGAGGTGACCGGCAGAATATGCGCACCTCCTTCTTTCGAAGGAGGCTACTTTCCTGAATCCAGAGTCGTACTGGCTTCTAGAATGGTATTCGGATGGGGGCCGTAGTAGATATGGCCCCCATCGCTAGTCTCCTGTGGAATCTGCTCCCCCAGGTGTCCGACCATCGAGGTTTCACCCTCTGGCGCCACCCTGATGGCCTCCTGCGTCTCTCCCCGACAGGTGAAGGTCCTTCGGGACAACACCTCGGCGTCGTCCGTGCCTTTGGGGGAGGAGGCCGCCGGTGGCGACACGCTATCCATAGCTCTCGGATCTAGCGAACCCCCCGATGAGGCTCGCTGGGAGCTGTCGTGGGCCGGACTGCAATACGTAATTCAACACATTAGAATCACAAGATAAAGGAGTCGGAAATATAAGTGCATCAGTGCCTTCGAGTACTTACGATTCGGCCGGAGGCTTATCTCTGGGGCGCCATTCCTAGCTGCTATTGATATCCGGCACGGTGTCGTCTGCACGAGAGGTTCTCCCCCTCTTGGACGCTTCAGCCTCTAGTGTGGAGGCCGCTCTTTTCTTCCTCCCCCCCCCTAGGGGGGGAGTTGCTTTCTTCTTCCTCCTCCTCCTCGTTGTCGGTGGCGGGTGAGGAATGGGTCTCGGCGTGTCCGGACGCCGCGTCCGGAGTGCCCTTATTGCAGAGACCGCCTCTGGTCCCCTTGGCCTTCTTCTTGGCCTTCTTCTCTGGCGCCTGATAAGGTGCCGGAATCAGCATCTTCGTCAGAAGAGGAATTGCTGGGTCTTCGGGCAGTGGAGCCGGACAATGGACGAGCTCCACCTTCTTTGTCCAGCCCTGCAAAAGTAAGATGGGGAGGCTCAGACATTTTCCTTAAGTATATAAGTAAAGGATATACCTTGAAAACATGAAAAAGCTTACCGGACTGACGGGATGGGTCAGGTTGTACCCACGGTCTTCGGTCTCCTTCGGCCACGCCTCGTTGGCCTTGAAGAGCACCTTCCAGATACCTTCGTGCGTAACACCGAAGAAGTGTTGAAGGGTCTGGTGCTTGGCCGGATCGAACTCCCACAAATTGCAGGTCCGGCTTTGGCATGGAAGGATCCAGCAAAAGAGAATCACATGGATCACATTGACAAGCTTGATGTTCTTGTCGACCATGCTCCTGATGCGCATCTGCAACGCCATCAGCTCGTCCGACGAGGCCCAGTCTAGGCCCTTCTCTAGCCAGGAGGTGAGCCGCATCAGGGCCCCGGACCTGAACATGGGAGACTCGGCCCAAGTGGCGTCGCGCAGCTCTGTGACATAGAATCACTGTGATTGCCACCCTTTAGCGGTCTCCACTAAAGTACATTTCGGCCATATGATGTTGGTCATCTTGTTCACCATGGCGCCTCCACACTCTGCGTGTTGGCCATCCACCACCTTCGGCTTCTCATAGAAAATCTTCAGCCACAGTCCAAAGTGGGGTGAGATGCGGAGGAAGGCCTCGCACACGATGACAAATGCCGAGATGTTGAGGAAGGAGTTGGGGGCCAGATCGTGGAAATCCACCCCGTAGTAGAACATGAGTCCGCGGACGAATGGGTGGAGTGGAAATTCCAGCCTGCGGATGAAGTGGGGGATGAACACTACCCTCTCTTGGGGCTTCAGGGTAGGGACGATCTGTCCCTTGGTCGGAAGCCGGTGGGCGACTTCCTTGGCCAGATATCCAGCCTCCGGAGCTAGGTGATGTCCTTCTCCTTGACGAAGGAGACCATCCACTTGCCCTGCTCTCAGGATCCGGACATGATCGGAGTGCTTTCTTTGGGCGGAAAAGATGAGGACTTGGGTGTTGGAGCTCGAGAATGGGTGGGCAGAGAAAGAGAAGGCGTGGGTGAAAGGGGGTGAATCCTTATTCGTTTATAGAGACAACGAATATCAAGTGCCTCCCACTTGCCTTAAAACTCGCTTGTTTCCCAAGGGCCGCGCAGGAGGCACAATTGGATTACCCACGCCCGTATTGATGAGAATCCCGCAATAAGGGGACACGATCTCTGCTTTGACAAGACGTACCAATGAAACCGCATCTTAAAACATGGAGCAGCAGGCCGAAAAACGGTTCAAAATGATGACCGGATGGTGACGTGGCATCACGCTACAAAAAGTGTCAGTAGATTGGACTCATGAAATATTGCACTCTCTACGGTTGTGTGTGGTACTTGTTCTACAGAGCCAGACATGTTCTCTGTGCTTGAAGGATGTTTTGGAGTATTCGGAGGAGGAACCCGCCTTGCAATGCCGAAGACAATCTGCGCCGGAAACCTTGTCTTGGAAGCCTGGTTCAGGGGCTACTGAGGGAGTCCTAGACTAAGGGGTCCTCGGGCGTCCGACCTGTCAGACATGGGCCGGACTGATGGGCTGTGAAGATACAAGACCGAAGACTCTTACGTGTGTCCGGATGGGACTCTCCTTGGCGTGGAAGGCAATCTTGGTGTCCGGATATGAAGATTCCTTTCTTTGTAACCGACTTTGTACAACCCTAGCCCCCTCCGTTGTCTATATAAACTGGAGGGTTTAATCCATAGGGACGATGATAATCATATAGGCTAGACTTCTAAGGTTTTAGCCATTATGATCTCGTGGTAGATCAACTCTTGTAATACTCATATTCATGAAGATCAATAAAGCATTAATTAGGGTATTACCTCCATAGAGAGGGCCCGAACCTGGGTGAACATTGTGTCCCCTGTCTCCTATTACCATCGACCTTAGGGGCACAGTTCGGGACCCCCTACCCGAGATCCACCGGTTTTGACAACCGACAGGGGGTCAGAAGCAATTTCCCCCCGAAGTAAAAATAGCGAACATGGTATATGTGATGCACATCCCTATAGGGGAGCGCAAGCGCGCACTACGGGACGCCTACGCCATAGAGCCGCTCCTCCCAAAATTTAATCAGTGGGCGGCCTGCCCGATCACTTTTGACCGCATGGACCACCCAGTCAGCATCCGTCATGCAGGTTCAGCAGCTCTAGTCCTCGACCCAATTATCGATGGGTTCCATCTCATGAAAGTCCTTATGGACGGCAGCAGTAGCCTTAATATACTCTACCAAGACACTGTCCGCAAGATGGGCATTGATCCTTCAAGAATCAAGCCCACCACAACTACCCTCAAGGGAGCAGTGCCCGGTGTAGAAGCTCACTGCACGGGCTCCATCACATTGGAAGTCATCTTCGGTTCACCGAACAACTTCCGAAGCGAAGGCTTGACCTTTGATATTGCACTTCTGGGGTGTACCACTTTTGCTCATTTTAATGCGGTCCCACACTACGCCCATGCAAAACTTAAGATGCCTGGTCCATGCGGTGTCATAAAAATAAATGGAACTACGGAACGCTCCCTCCATACAGAGGATCATACTACGGCTACTTCAGCCGAAGTACAAAGCGCCCTCATCAACCCGCATACCTCGTCGGGCATTAAGCCACCGGTCTCTATAAAACAACACCAATCAATCTCAGAGCTTGATTAGCAGTTCGACCTCCGCCGTTCGCCACATATACCTGCGAAGTTTGTACCGTGCATACATAATTATGCACTTAAACTACCCTGGTCATCGGCAAAGGCACAATACAGACAGGCCTACAAGCACTCCCATAGCCTCTTTTTCTTTTTCTAACTATTTTTTTATCCTTTACCACAGGTGGCTCAAAGGCTGGTCATCTCACCGACTCTCCCGGAGCACGGCTTCGTACACTCACCCAAAGGCTATTCCTGTAAGGAGTCCTTTCACCGAGGCAAGGCGGCGCAGACGTGTGACGGGAGGTCCAAATAACTTTTTGTAGACCACACTCTCTATCTTGAGCTTGTAAAGTGCCTTTTCCCTCAGCCTTCGACCTCTGGCATGTCAAATAGCCTAGGTTGTGGCGTTATTATCTTTAAGATGGAGATTGGCATATCAATCAGGTTCTAGTGAACATAATCCGTATTTAGTATTAGCTTTTTTTTCTAAAGATCTGAATTTTGCTTCTTTGGTCGTTTCACACATGCACCCCGACATATATTGCCATGGGCTCAATATGGGAACAAATGAGTTGCCAACAAGTCTGAACAACTTTATAGCACACTTCGACATCGCGAGTTTGGCCTTATAAGCATCAGCTCTGAATCAAGTCTTTGGTCAATAGTTGGGTTGCACAGCTCTTGTGCTTACTACCTTATGTTCTTCTCTATCGGCTAGGGTAGTAAAGGGAGAACTACTGCGATTGTGTTTCCGGTTCATCTGGTCAAGCACCTTAGTAGAGAAAGCACAAAACTGTTTGTCATGATGCGGTGAGAGCTGGTCAACCACTCGATGACTTATCAGAATCTTTCGCGATTCCTTCCATATTACACGAAGGACCGTTCTTCAGGTCACCTATGTAACACACTGTATTGGGATCACCGCGTACATACCGATGTCTACTACGCAACCTTCTTCTCGTAGACGTTGTTGGGCCTCCAAGTGTAGAGGTTTGTAGCACAATAGCAAATTTCCCTTAATTCAATCCGTGGGAGGCGTAGGATGAAGATGGTCTCTCTCAAACAACCCTGCAACCAAATATAAAGAGTCTGTTGTGTCCCCAACACACCCAATACAATGGGAAATTGTATAGGTGCACTTCGGCGAAGATATGGTGATGCAAGTGCAATATGTAATGTAGATATAGGTTTTTGAAATCTGAAAATATAAAAACTGCAAGGTAACAAACGATAAAAGAAGCACAAACGGTATTGCAATGGTAGGAAACAAGGCCTAGGGTTCATACTTTCACTAGTGCAAGTTCTCTCAACAATAATAACATAACTGAATCATATAACTCTCCCTCAACATGCAACAAAGAGTCACTCCAAAGTCGCTAATAGCGGAGAACAAACGAAGAGATTATTGTAGGGTATGAAACCACCTCAAAGTTATCCATTCTGATCGATCTATTCAAGAGTTCGTAGTAAAATAACACGAAGCTATTCTTTCCGTTCGATCTATCATAGAGTTCGTACTAGAATAACACCTTAAGATACAAATCAACCAAAGCCCTAATGTCACCTAGATACTCCAATGTCACCTCAAGTATCCGTGGGCATGATTATACGATATGCATCACACAATCTCAGATTCATCTATTCAACCAACACAAAGTACTTCAAAGAGTGCCCCAAAGTTTCTACCGGAGAGTCAAGACGAAAACGTGTGCCAACCCCTATGCATAGATTCCCAAGGTCACGGAACCCACAAGTTGATCACCAAAGCGTACATCAAGTAGATCACGTGAATATCCCATTGTCACCACAGGTAAGCACATGCAAGACATACATCAAGTGTTCTCAAATCCTTAAAGACTCAATCTGATAAGATAACTTCAAAGGGAAAACTCAATCCATTACAAGAGAGTAGAGGGGGAGAAACATCATAAGATCCAACTATAATAGCAAAGCTCGCGATACATCAAGATCGTGACAAATCAAGAACACGAGAGAGAGATCAAACACATAGCTACTGGTACATACCCTCAGCCCCGAGGTTGAACTACTCCCTACTCGTCATGGAGAGCGCCGGGATGATGAAGATGGCCACTAGTGAGGGATCCCCCCTCCGGCAGGGTGCCGGAACAGGGCCCCGATTGGTTTTTGGTGGCTACAGAGGCTTGCGGCGGCGGAACTCCCAATCTAGGTTATTTTCTGGAGGTTTCTATATTTATAGGAATTTTTGGTGTAGGTCTCATATCAGGGGGGTCTCCGAGTCATCCACGAGATAGGGGCGTGCCGGGGGAGGGGTGGGCGCTCCCCCACCATCGTGGACTGCCCGGGACTCTTCTAGTCCAACTCTTTCACTTCTGGGGCTTCTTCTGGTCCATCAAAAATCATCAAAAATTGGCACGTCAATTGGACTCCGTTTGATATCCTTTTCTGTAAAACTCAAAAACTAGGAAAAAACAAAAACTGGCACTAGGCTCTAGGTTAATAGGTTAGTCCCAAAAATCATATAAAATAGCATATAAATGCATATAAAACATCCAAGGTTGATAATATAATAGCATGGAACAATAAAAAATTATAGATACGTTGGAGACGTATCAAGCATCCCAAATCTTAATTCCTACTCGTCCTCGAGTAGGTAAATGATAAAAACAAAATTTTTATGTGGAATGCTACCTAGCATAATTCTCAATGTAATTTTCTTTATTGTTGCAAGAATATTCAGATCCATAAGATTCAAGACAAAAGTTTAATATTGACATAAAAATAGTAATACTTCAAGCATGCTAACCAAGCAGTTTATGTCTTAACAAAATATCATAGCCGCAGAAAGCTTATCCCTACAAAATCATATAGTTTGGCCATGCTTCATTTTCGTCACACAAAATGCTCCCATCATGCATAACCCCGGTTTCAGCCAAGCAATTGGTTCATACTTTTTAATGCACTTCAGCCTTTTCAATCCTCACTCAATACATGAGCTTAAGCCATGGACATAACACTATGGATGGAGTAGAGTATGATGATAGGGCTTATGTGAGAAAACAAAAAGGAGAAAGTCTCACATTGACGCTGCTAATCAACGGGCTTTGGAGATGCCCATCAATTGATGTCAATACGAGGAGTAGGGATTTCCATGCAACGGATGCACTAGGGCTATAAATGTATGAAACTAGGTGGGTGTGCATCCAACTTTCCTGCTCACGAAGACCTAGGGCCTTTTGAGGAAGCCCATCATTGTAATATACAAGCCAATTTCTATAATGAAAAATTCGCACTAGTATATGAAAGCGATAAAATAAGAAACTCTCTATCATGAAGATCATGGTGCTATTTTGAAGCACAAGTATGGAAAAAGGATAGTAACATTGTCCCTTCTCTATTTTTCTCTCAATTTTTTATTTGGGCTTCTTTGGCCTCTTTTTTTCTTTCTCTCTCTCTTTTTTTAATTTCGTCCGGAGTCTCATCCCGACTTGTGGGGGAATCATAGTCTCCATCATACTTTCCTCACATGGGACAATGCTCTAATAATGGAAATCATCACACTTCTATTTATTTACAACTCAAGAATTACAACTCAATACTTAGGACAAAATATGACTCTATGTGAATGCCTCCGGCGGTGTACCGGGATATTGAATCAAGAGCGACATGTATGAAAGAATTAAAAAGATGGCTTTGCCACAAAATAAGAATCCAACTACATGATCATGCAAAGCAATATGACAATGATGGAGCGTGTCATAATAAACGAAACGGTGGAAAGTTGCATGGCAATATATCTCGGAATGGCTATGGAAATGCCATATAGGTAGGCATGGTGGCTTTTTTGAGGAAGATATAAGGAGGTTTATATGTGATAGAGTGTATCGTATCACGGGGTTTGGATGCACCGGCAAAGTTTGCACCAACTCTCAAGGTGAGAAAGGGCAATGCATGGTACCGTAGAGGCTAGCAAATTGCGGAAGGGTAAGAGTGTGTATAATCCATGGACTCACATTAGTCATAAAGAACTCATATACTTATTGCAAAAGTTTATTAGCCCTCAAAGCATAGTACTACTACGCATGCTCCCCGGGGAAGGGTTGGTAGGAGTTAACCATCGCACGATCCCGACCTCCACTCATAAGGAAGGCAATCAAAGAACACCCCATGCTTCAAATTTGTCACACAACGTTCACCATACGTGCATGCTACAGGACTTGCCAACTTTAACACAAGTATTTGTGAATTTCATAATTACCCAACTAGCATGACTCTAACATTACCACCTTTATATCTCAAAACAATTATCAAGTATTAAATTTATCATAGTGTTTAACGCACTCCATATGGAAGTTTTTATTTTACCCAACTTGGATGCCCATCATATTAGGACTAATTTTATAACCATAGAAAATTATCATGCTGTTATAAAATACTCTCAAAATAATATAAGTGAAGCATGAGAGATCAATAATTTCTACAAAATAAAACCACCACCGCGCTCTAAAAAGGTATAAGTGAAGCACAAGAGCAAAATTGTCTAGCTCAAAAGATATAAGTGAAGCACATAGAGTATTCTAATAAATTCCGATTCATGTGTGTCTCTCCAAAAAGTGTGTACAGCATGGATGATTGTGATAAACTAAAAAACAAAGACTCAAATCATACAAGATGCTCCAAACAAAACACATATCATGTGGTGAATAAAAATATAGCATCAAGTAAAGTTACCGATGGACAAAGAGGAAAGAGGGGATGCCTTCCGGGGCATCCCCAAGCTTAGGCTCTTGGTTGTCCTTTAATATTACCTTGGGGTTCCTTTGGCATCCCCAATCTTAGGCTCTTTCCACTCCTTATTCCATAGTCCATCGAATCTTTACCCAAAACTTGAAAACTTCACAACACAAAACTCAACAGAAAACTCGTAAGCTCCGTTAGTATAAGAAAATAAATCACCACTTAGGTACTGTTGTTAACTCATTCTAAATTCATATTCGTGTAATATCTACTGTATTCCAACTTGTCTATGGTTCATACCCTCCGATAGTACTCATAGATTCAGCAAAATAAGCAAACAACACATAGAAAACAGAATCTGTCAAAAACAGAACAATCTGTAGTAATCTGTATTATTCGAATACTTCTGTAACTCCAATAATTCTGAAATTAATTGGTGGTCCTGAGGAATTTGGCTATTAATCATCTTCAAAAAGAATCAACCTAAAATCACTCTCCATTAAACAACGGCAGCGAATCTCGTGAGCACAAAAGTTTCGGTTTTTTACAGCAAAATCAGATAGACTTCACCCAAGTCTTCCCAAAGGTTCTACTTGGCAAAAACACTAATTAAAACATAAAACCACATCTAAACAGAGGCTAGATGAATTATTTATTACTAAACAGGAGCAAAAAGCAAAGAACAAAAATAAAATTGGGTTGCCTCCCAACAAGCGCTATCGTTTAACGCCCCTAGCTAGGCATGATGATTTAAATGATGCTCAGATAAAAGATAAGAATTGAAACATAAAGAGAGCATCATGAAGAATATGACTAGCACACTAAGTCTAACCCACTTCCTATGCATAGGGATTTTGTGAGCAAACAACTTATGGGAACAATAATCAACTAGCATAGGAAGGCAAAACAAGCAAATCTTCAAGATTTTCAACACATAGAGAGGAAACTTGATATTATTGCAACTAGCACAGTGGCCCTCGCACATGCGAGGGCGGCATCTTTTTTTTTTTTTGAACTTCAAAGTGATTGAAAAATAAATTTATAATTTTGTATATGTTCCCATTTTGGGTATGAAATAATACATATGTTTAACCACAACTAATATTTTGCAACTTTGTTAGAATAATTGTTATTAATTATGGCATTCCTATAAGTGCCAGATTATTCGCCATGTGTATATGTACATGTGATATTGGATTGTTGGATATAAATAAAGTTTAGACCACAAGCTAGCTGATAGTTTCATTTGATATTTGATCAATATGGATGTTAACATTCAAGTTGACGGTAGCTTTATTGTCTGGTGCACTTGACTAATGGAAAATGTTGTTATAATTCTTCAAGAAGTTCAATATAAATGAATACATCCTTGGTAAAACGTAAAAATGTCAATTTCATCGTGAGTTTAGGTGCCCATGAATATCCAACCGGCTTAAGAAGGGTACGGGTAAGATTTTCTTGACCATGAGTTACTCCATTAATATTATGCCTTGCGAGTCTTTGGAGATATATGACATTTAAAATCCCCAATTCCAATATGTTATAGTCATTGTACAAATAAATCACGGGCCTTATTTTTATATCATATATGTGTTTAAGCACATTCTATTCCATAGGACATGTATTATTTGAACATGCTTAGATGACCTAGAAACTAAATTGACCCAAGCGGATAGATTTCATAATTCCTAAAACTACAAAGAAGTACAGTTGCATATCTAAGCTGGAAGACATAGAGCATACTAGAATGTTGTATAATGCAGCCACATCTCTTACTTCAACCATGCACTCACATACAAATACGAAATATTTAACACGGAAGAAAAAAGATCATCATCTGGAAGATCTCACGTATTCAAGCAAATGAAAGTTTTCACATGACAGATCGTTTTTACTTTCTTCCTAACAATATGTTATTAGATGGAATTAAAGCTTGGAACCCAAATTGTGGATGCAAAACGTTGACATATAATTTTCCATTTTTACTTTATATGAAAATTAATTAATAAAGTTAGATATTATATAAATAAAACTTAATACGAGGGTATGTCCATTTGAAAATAAATATGTCTGTGTGAAAGTCATTCAATCTATACAGAAGAGAAAATTCATCATATGCAAGAAGGTCGATGTATTCAAGCGAACGGAAGTATTGAAATGAGAGATCATCTGTACTTTCTTCCTGACAATATGTTATTCGACGAAAGCTTGGAAGCCAAATTGTGAATGCAAAACATTGGCATATATTATTTTTATACTTTTTTATATATAGTTTTGTTAATAAAGTTAGATATTATATTTAAAACTTGATACTATGGTATGTCCATTGGAAAATAAATATCATATGATAGTAATTTAATATATACTCTATAAATATATCCTCGTATTGAATGATTATAGTATAATGGTCCGCGTACAGCTCATCCAGTAACCTTTAATTTTCAGTTGGATTTCAAATTTTGTTCATACCAATCTAAAATGTATTCAGTTTGGTATAATAATGTATATTCTGATAGCGCAAAAAAGTAGAAGGATCTAACTATGGCTGGTCGCCTGAGAAAAAAGTTATCTCTTAATTGACTTTACAAAAAAAAATTCACACATCTAAAAATATGTTCACATCGATGCATTTATTCATCTAGCGCAAAAATAACTTAGACAAATTTCTCATAGTTACAAAAGCGTAGAATCTTACGTGAATCTAATGTTGGATGGACAACTTCGAACTCTCAGGTGGCTCAGAATTAGCAAATCTATCGGTCAAAATAGTTGTACTATTTTCAATTAGTGTATAATATATTGTTCACTCGTTTGTTCAGTTCCACGTACGGTGCAGTAGAACATGGAAAATTACCATTCGATTTTTACCTCCTCGGCGCTGTGAGCTGACTCATAAATATGTTTACTCATTGACTGTAAAAGTGGGATATGTCTTTATATTACTGTAGATTATGAAGAGACCAGACTTGCATGCCCATAATAAATTGCTTATGTGGCTGCGTGGATGCATGCAGCTGCGACGCTCATCCTTCTTAGATGTTTGCATCATTCACAAACCTATGTACTACGTGGAGTAGAGTTTTTCCTACCTTGGATAGACCTTTGACGATCCTTTTAGCAGTTATTTGCTAGCCAAACAGTAAAAATGCCTCGTCGCCGTTCTTACGTCCACATGGTCTAGCCAGCAACTGCTAATGGAAAATTCAAACTTACCAGATGTATGTGCTAGTTCGTCTTAGCTAGCTACTCCCTCCGTTCGGAATTACTTGTCGCAGAAATGGATGTATCTAGACTTATTTTAGTTCTAGATACATCCATATCCGAGACAAGTAATTCCGAACGGAGGGAGTAGATACCAGTGGTAACCACGGTCCAATCTTGCAGCTTGCCGAGGTCGGCACCTTCTACGTAAACAATGCATGCCATGCCGCTCATGTATCAGTTGCGTGGCAAGGCCTGCGTGGCCTCGTCCGCCAACGCCACTCGAGAGATCGTATGAAGAAGCATGATGCCAGTTTCGTCACTTGAACGTCACCAGGCAGCAGCTGATGGCGGATAGCTAGTGCTTGGCGTTTGGGCGCTAGCGCCCTGTTGCGGCAGCTCCACAGGTTTTCCTTTGTTGAGTTTCTCAGTCTGTATGGCCTCGTCCGCCGACGCCGCTCAAGAGATCATATGAAGACACATGATGCCAGTTTCGTCACTTGAACATCACCAGGCAGCGGGCGATGGCAGATTGCTAGGGCTTTGTGTTTGGCGCTAGGCGCCCTGTAGCGGCAGCTCTACAAATTTTCCTTCGTTGAGCTTTTCAGTCTACATGGCCTCGTCTGCCGACGCCGCTCGAGAGGTCATAAGAAGACGCATGATGCCTCAGTTTCGTCACCAGAACATCACCAGGCAATGGTTGATGGCAGATAGTTTGGGCGCTAGGCGCCCTGTAGCGTCTGCTCCGCACGTTTTCCTTCGTTGATCAGCTTCTCAATCCCAATGCGTCTGGTCATTCCGCCACGTGTGGATTCATCGTCCTCCAGCGAAGCCGTGAACGTCTCCGAGTCGGCGAGGGGATCACCACATTCCTTGGGAACTCAATGATGCCGCTCTTGCTGGACAAAAAATTGTAGATTTAATTATCTAGGGTCTTTATGGCATGGTAGACCAAAACATTGTAGATATAATTTTCTATAGTTTATTTTATGACGGGGAGATGTAATTATCCATATTTGGGGCTTAGGGATAGAGACCCTTCCGTAAGAAGCCTTTCAAAAGAGTGTTTGAAAGAGACCAGGTATGGCACGTTTTTCTAAGGCTGGTATAGCACGTTAGCATGTAAAAATAATAAAGGTATGTCACGCTAAGGTCTTGTGGTCGGTTTTGATAATTCTATATATGTTACTCTTTTTTTTGCGGGGATATGTTAGGCATATCTATCGGTTACATAATTATATTTTTAGAAGACCCACAAGATGAAGGGCCGGTATTTTCTGATTAACGTGGAATTTTTAGACAAATTCTCTTGCTTCTAATTAACCCATCATTCACTTTTTATATATAATAGATATGTAGAAGCATATGATCCTCCCTCATAATAAATTTCAGTAGCATCATAAATCAATTTAACCATATAACAAGCACATAAAACATTCTTTTCATGATTGATGTCTACTACACAACCTTCTTCTTGTAGATGTTGTTGGGCCTGCAAGTGCACAGGTTTGTAGGACAGTAGCAAATTTCCCTCAAGTGGATGACCTAAGGTTTATCAATCCGTGGGAGGCGTAGGATGAAGATGGTCTCTCTCAAACAACCCTACAACCAAATAATAAAGAGTCTCTTGTGTCCCCAACACACCCAATACAATGGTAAATTGTATAGGAGCACTAGTTCGGCAAAGAGATGGTGATACAAGTGCAATATGGATAGTAGATATAGGTTTTTGTAATATGAAAATATAAAAACAGCAAGGTAGCTAATGATAAAAGTGAGCGTAAACGGTAATGCAATGATAGGAAACAAGACATAGGGTTCATACTTTCACTAGTGCAAATTCTCTCAACAATAATAACATAGATAGATCATATAACAGTCCCTCAACATGCAACAAAGAGTCACGCCAAAGCCACTTATAGCAGAGAACAAACGAAGAGATTATGGTAGGGTACGAAACCACCTCAAAGTTATTCTTTCGGATCGATCTATTCAAGAGTTCGTACTAGAATAACACCTTAAGACACAAATCAACCAAAACCTTAATGTCACCTAGATACACCATTGTCACCTCAAGTATCCGTGGGCATGATTATACGATATGCATCACACAATCTCAGATTCATCTATTCAACCAACATAAAAGTACTTCAAAGAGTGCCCCAAAGTTTCTACCGGAGAGTCAAGACGAAAACATGTGCCAACCCCTATGCATAGGTTCATGGGCGGAACCCGCAAGTTGATCACCAAAACATACATCAAGTGGCACGTGATATCCCATTGTCACCACAGATAAGCACGGCAAGACATACATCAAGTGTTCTCAAATCCTTAAAGACTCAATCCGACAAGACAACTTCAAAGGGAAAACTCAATTCATCACAAGAGAGTAGAGGGGGAGAAACGTCATAAGATCCAACTATAATAGCAAAGCTCGCGATACATCAAGATCGTGCAATAGAGAGAGCACGAGAGAGAGAGATCAAACACATAGCTACTGGTACATACCCTCAGCCCTGAGGGTGAACCACTCCCTCCTCGTCATGGAGAGCGCCGTGATGATGAAGATGGCCACCGGTGATGGGTTCCCCCTCCGGCAGGGTGCCGGAACGGGCTCCCGAGAGGTTTTTGGTGGCTACAGAGGCTTGTGGCGGAACTCCCGAATCTATCTTGATATTCGATGTTTTTAGGGTACGTAGGCTTATATAGGCGAAAGAAGTCGGTCTGCGGAGCCTCGAGGGGCCCACAAGAGGGTAGGGCGCGCCTAGTGGGGGTGGACGCCCCCCTATCTCGTGGCTTCCTCGATGCTCTTCTGATGTGAACTCCAAGTCTCCCGGATCATATTCTTTATAAAAATCACGCTGCCGAAGGTTTCATTCCGTTTGGACACCGTTTGGTATTCCTTTTCTTCGAAATACTGAAACAGGCAATAAAACATCAATATAGGCTGGGCCTCCGGTTAATAGGTTAGTCCCAAAAGTAATATAAAAGTGTATAATAAAGCCTGTAATCATTCAAAACAGATATTAAAATAGCATGAATGCTTCATAAATTATAGATACGTTGGAGACATATCAGCATCCCCAAGCTTAATTCCGACTCGACCTCGAGTAGGTAAATGATAAAAGAAAGAATTTATGAAGTGTGAATTCTAGAAGGTGCACAAGTTTGATCAATGATAATTTCAATCACCTTTTCTAGCATGATAATATGTCATAACAGTAGTTCATCTCATAAATCTTCTCACGATAAAGTAACAAGGAATTCACATGTCAAAGCATAGACCATAAACTTTCTTGAAAACTAGAAAATTTCATTCTCAGTCATCAAACAATTGCAATTCATCTTATTTTCAGGAATAGCAAATTCCACATACTCAACAATCATATAGTCTTCTACAATTGCTAACACTCACGCAATACTAATGGTTATGGAGTTTCAATCGGACACTGAGAAAGATAGGGGCTTATAGTGCTGCCTCCCAATGTATTCACCTTTGGGTGATGTCAACAATAATAGTTCATGCTAACTTACATCCAATTGGATATATATATCAGGATCTTCCCAACACGAGGTGCTTGCCAAAGAATAAAATGAAAAAGGGAAAGGTGAAGATCACCTTGACTCTTGCATAAAGTAAAAGACATAAAGTAAAAGATAGGCCCTTCGCAGAGGGAAGCAGAGGTTGTCATGCGCTTTTAGGGTTGGATGCACAAAATCTTAATGCAAATGAACGTCACTTTATATTGCCACTTGTATATGCACCTTTATTATGCAGTCTTTCGCTTTTATTGCTTCCATAACAAGATCGTATAAAGCTATTTTCTTCACACCAAAAGATCATACATATTTAGAGAGCAATTTTTATTGCTTGCACCGATGACAACTTACTTGAAGGATCTTACTCAATCCATAGGTAGGTATGGTGGACTCTCATGGCAAAACTGGGTTTAAGGATATTTGGAGGCACAAGTAGTATCTCTACTTGGTGCAAGGGATTTTTGCTAGCATGAGGGGGAAAGGCAAGCTCAACATGTTTGAATGATCCATAACAATATACTTTAACTGAGATGTGCAAAAACATAACCCATTACGCTGTCTTCCTTGTCCAACATCAACTCTTTAGCATGTCATACTTAATGAGTGCTCACAATTATAAAATATGTCTATGATAGTATATTTATATGTGAAATCTCTCTTCCTTCAATATTCTTTCATGAATTGTTCAAATTACCAATACAATTCTTGCTGACCTTCAATAAATTTACAACCTCTACTTCATAGATGTGAAGTCATTACTCCCCATGGGATAAGCAAATGAAACATATATAAATTCAGATTTATGACAATCAACTCATTCAAAAATTTACTCATAGGATATAAGTGAAGCACAATGAGTAGATAAATAATTAGTAGCTTTTCAGGACCCCGATTCGAAGTCACACCGATCTATCCTGTAACACCTCATATCACTTTGCGGCCTCACGCACGGTATTCCCATGGGTGTCGCCTTACCATGGCCCGGGACCGTTTGCGCCTTTTGGCTCACGTATATGATAGTGTCGCCAGCATCCATATGACAGAGAACCCGGGCCAACATGACTAGTCGTGAACCCAAAGTGGCACTAACTTACGGGGACAGGCATACATGAATCAATATCGAGCATGTCGGTCAGTAGCGTACGAATCTGGGCTGTAGCACTGGGCTAACAGGACTCCGTTGAACCGGGCTGTAGCGGGCTAGGCAGGACTTCGGATTTCACCGCGTGACATTTCCCCAAGGGACAGACGTATGAACGAAGTGAATCACATGCCGCTATCAAGTGTTCCGAGCAAGAGTCTTTGGGCTAGCAGGACTCCGGTGAACCGGGCTGTAGCGGACTACTATGGCTCATGGAAGCACAAGGCTACATTCCCCATAAGAGAGGCTACCAAGGATAAACAACTAGGTTGTCGGATCCCACACATACCAAGCATTTCAATCATACACACAATATGCTCAATATGTGCAAATACAACATGGCATCACAACAAGACTCTACGACTCAAAGTATTTATTCAATAGGCTCCGAGGAGCGAGATATTACAAACATGGGTCTCATGACCCAACATTCAGAGCATACAAGTCAAAGCACATGCGGAAGCTTAACATGTCTGAGTACAGGCATCTACAAATGAAAAAGGCTGAGAAGCCTGACTATCTACCAGATCCTGCCGAGGGCACAAGATTGTAGCTGAGGTATCAAGCTAAACGTCAAAGTCCAAACGGAACTACTAGCGAGATTGACGTCTCTCTGCAAAACATAAAATAGGAAAATGTGAGTACAAATGTACCCAGCAAGAATTACATCAGAACTAGCTACATATGCATCAGTATCAACAAAGGGGGGGGTGGAGTTTGACTGCAGCAAGCCAGCTTTGACTCAGTGGCTATCCTAAACTATGACTGCAAGTAACTCTTTTGAGGTGGCGCACACGAGTCCACATATTCACCATATCAATACATCACTATGGATCCGCTCCCGTCTCCCTACGAGAACGCCATCCATAGCACTCACGCTTATCTTGCGCATTATAGAGTATCCACTTTCACTTGTCTATGAACTGTACATGCAACCCAGAAGTCCTTTTCCGCGGACACGACTATTCGAATAGATGATGTTAACCCTGCAGGGGTGTACTTCTTCACACACACTCTCGCCACTTACCACCATGTACACGTCGTGTATCTCGGCAACCTTCAAGCGGAAGCCTGGTGAGGGAGTCGGCCACGACCTGACTAATCACACAAGTCTCTCGTCCAGGTTTATCGCCTATTCGGGTTCCATCCGCAAGGAGATCCGGCCGGAGTGTTGCTCACGGCCCCAAACGATGTGTGCAGGGTTCCCAAGCCCACCTCGACGGGTGGATCTACGCTTGGTACACCGTGCCACGGTGCCTAGTCTGTCCCAAGCCCACCTGTACCGGGTGCCACTTGGTAGACTACTACCACAACCTACAAACACCAGAAACTAGTTGCAACTCCTGGACAGAGATCAAGTTGATTAGTAAGTCGAGAGGGGTCGAGTTACCGGAACCCAATGTGTGGTAGTAACTGTTCAGGGATCACAAACACAGAACTCAGTTCCTGAGGACGGTTTCAATGAGACAACCCACCATGTACTCCTACATGGCCTCTCACCGCTACCTTTACCAAATCATGTTCACACACTTAGCTCTCAACAGTAGGACATGTTCACCACATTCCAATTCATCCCCGGTGAATCAGACCTGACACAACTCTAAGCTATAGCAGGCATGACAACACAAGCATGAATGAGTAGGCACATCAAGGCTCAAACAACTCCTACTCATGCTAGTGGGTTTCATCTATTATTGTGGCAATGACAGGTCATTCAGAGGAAAGGGGTTCAACTACCACAACATGTAACAGTTGAATCGCTGTTGTCCTAATGCAGTAAAAGAGATCAGGAGCGAGAGAGTGGGATTGTATCGGAATGAACAAGGGGGTTTTGCTTGCCTGGCACTTCTGAAGATAATATAGTTTCTTCATCGGTGTCATCGATGACATAGTCGGTACACGTCTACTGAGAGGGGACAATTACCGACAAACAAGGAAGAACACGATCAATGCAATGCAACAATATGATGCATGATCATGACATGGCAATATGTTGTGGTTTGAGCTAATGCAGCTAGAAACCAGATTAAATGAAGTAGGTTTGAACCAAGGGTTCAAATTCAAACTTCATATGTTCTTATTTAAATGCCAATTAAGCAAATTTCCATATACAGCAACCTTAGGTTGTTGAAACATGCATGCAAATGGTACAGATGGATAGTTTGGATTTTTCTGATCATTTTTCATATATAACTTGTTTCATTTGGAGTTACGGTAGATTTTATATGATTTTTAGAAGTTTTGCTAATTTTCTATGTATAAGGGTAAATCCAGAAATAGAGTTACTACGTCAGCACTACGTCACTGTGATGTATGCAGGTCAACGGGGCGGTCCAGGTCAAACTGACCAGTGGGTCCTGCGTGCCAGTGTCGTTAGTCTAACTAATTTTTAGTTAGTCCTAATCCTAACTTAATTAGCAGGCGGGTCTCATTTGTCATAGACCCAGAGAGGTCAAACTAGGCCCACCCAGGGTCAACTGGTCAGCGGGGTCAAACCTACCGGTGTTGAGCCGCCGGTGAGGCTGAGACGGCGGAGAGCGTCGGAAACGCTACCCCGGCCACGGTTCGATGCGTGGGTGGGTGCTACGGGTAGCTGGCGGTGTGGCGCATCTAACGGTGACGGTGGTTGGTGCTGGGGTGGCCGGGAACGACGACGGCGTCGAGCCGGGCGGCGGCTGGAGCTCGGGTGTTCGCGGGACCGGCGTTGCGGTGTGCAAACGAGACGGTTGTCGTGCTATTTTTGCTCTACGGGACGTTGCGAGTTCAACGGACGCACGCGTGGGACCAAAAGGCCACCGAGGCTTCGCCGGTGACGAGCCCGTGTGGCGGCGGCTAAGGTAAGCAAGGGGACGATGGCTACGGCGGCCAAACGGAAGAGGGGTTAGGGAGAAATGACCAGGGGCTCATCACGGTCACGAAGAGATGCTCGGCGGGCTCGGGGGAGGTCGGACGGCGACGAATTTGACGGCGGCGATCGTTGGGGCAGAGGTTGATGACGACAGTGATGGCGACGTTCTAGGGCCTCCTGCGTCGTACAACTCGGTGGAGAGGACGAGGAGACCGAGGCGGTTCTTCTGGCGAACTCAGGGGAGAGATGCGACGGCGGTGGGCGCGGTGGTGGTGAGCGGCGTCGACGGCAGCGCTCGGTTGTGAGAGGGAGAGAGAGCAGAGGAGGGGAGAAGGCACGGGAGAAAGTGAGAGGGTCTGGGGGGCGCGTGGCGATGCCAGAGAAGGCCAGGGCGAAGCGACAAGCAGGAGGTGGCCGTCGGTGGCCGTGCGCGTGCTGGCGCGCCACGGGCACACGCCCTCGTCCTTCTGGCGCAAGGAGGAGGACGACTGGCAGCGCCAGGTGGGCTGGGCCGGCTGGCCTGCGGTTAGGTTGCCAGGTAAGTGGCCCAGGTGCTGGTCTCTCTCTCTGTGTGTTAATTCTGTTATTGTTTTCTAATTGTATTCCTCTGTTTTGAATTAGTAAAAATACTAATTCATTTTGTAAAATCCTGATAATAATTGTGGGCACTTTTGAAAATATTTCCAACAGCCCTCAAATGCTTTCAAGATTAATTGGACACTAAAAATATTTTATAGAATTTAAATATCCAAATTCAAATACTTATGAATTAATTAAAAAATCCAAAGTGTCCTAGAAAGATGTGCACCATTTTTGGCAGAGGTTCTAGACCACTTCAAAAATGATGAACTTTTATGAAGGGCATTTTGGGTTCATTGAAATATTTTTCAGTTGATCCTGGTATTTTCAGGGTGGTGCTGAGGTTTGTGGATCCCCATTTCAAGTTTAAATAAGATTTAAACATGATGCAACACATGACTAGCTATCCCAGAGCATACCAGAACTAGGGATGTGACAACTCACCCCCACTAAACAAGAATCTCGTCCCGAGATTCAAGACATGAGGTAAGAAGACAAAGGGGACACAAGGTAGCACAAACTTCTTGATCCATTTGCCCTTCTCGGAGATGATGATTCATTGCTTCATCTTGGTCTCGACGTCTTGCTTTGAGAACTTCATCCAACACGACAATGAGAAGAAAGGGAAACTCTAAAGAGTCGATCTTCTCAAAGATCGAGCAACTCACGATCAACTCACGGAATGAGACATAGCAACATTTCTTGAGTTGAGACACAAAACACACATCAAGGGTGATGGAAAAGAAACAGATGACGAAGGTTTAATTTGGTAGGCAACAATTCCACTCTAGAGTAGGATGGAGCATGGTTTCAAAGTAGCGAGGAGATAATTGTCGTGATTTCATAACACCTTGGGGCAGGTGACTCGTAGAATTAATACCTTAACTGGCAAAAAGAATTACTGTTGAGATAGAGATCATTGAGACTCTCTATACCAGCCTAAGGAAAATATCGAGCGATCGATCGAAGGAGTCCGAAAGAATGACGTACTTGGACCAGATTGGATGATGTGGATTACCTTGTTGAAGACAAAGCAATGGATGATTTTCTTATCATCGGAAATGGATGGGACCCGGGGTAGGACCCACTTTTGAAGATGAACCTGAATAACAATTGCTGAAAAGGCAGACCATAGTAAAATGGCACAATGGCGGGGCAAGCTGGGAACAAAATGCAAATGCTGGGAATGTTCCAACCATCATATCTACCTGAGATTCAGATCTGATTGGCGTCAGGATATTCCAGACTCATCAAGTCTAGAAAGAAAAAAAAGAAAGTTTGCAACACAAACCGACGAGATGGCGTTGCAAGATTATCAGGAAATGAACTATGGTAATAAGCTCCAAACATGAGCCAATTCTGCTACATACATGTGATCACGCTGTCCCAGACAAGCATGACCACGTGGTAGTCTTATAATAAAACACTACCGAGTTCAGGTTGGGAACCATCATTGAAGATAACGGAGTCGTGTGCATGACCTAGGATTAGCACATGAGACTCCCTTTTCTTGAACAAATCCATCAGTGGCTTGGTGTGCTAGGAAATACATGTGGAATGGAGGTAGCTAATCTCACAAACCAAAGTATACTTCACACATGCATGACTGACTTTGGAAGATTCCAGAGGAAGCAACATTGACTTTCTCGAATTCATGGCGGCAACTTGCATCAAATGCACATGTATTAGAGGAAGTCACTTCTTTCATCCGAACATATGCTTCATGAACGGTACACGAAGGCATTGTTTACAAAGTTTCCAACACTAGGTTGATGTTCAACATGAGTCATGGGGGAGACAAAATGCTGCTAATGGGCTCAACAACAACTCATCGGAATTTCCATATCACTGGACTTCCGCCATCATGTGAACATGGTGATAGTATTGGTCAGACCAAAACATGTAATGGTGTATGCTCGAGGGATCAACCACGAGTAAGACAACATTACGAATATCATTGGTTCTATCTTGATTTGATGATAGCCCACACTCAAATCAAGGTTTGAACAAGACAATAGATTCAACAACTGATCACGGGGATCAATCGATGAAGATATCATCTTTCTTCAACACACACACACACTCAAGGATATCCCTTAGTGATGAACTAAGTCGGACAAGCTTTCATCTTCCAACTCTCCAAGTTGTTGTTTAGCTTAACCAACTAGCTCGGGGGTATCCAACACAGATTCTTGGAGAATGGATGGTTTAGATAAAAGCCAACATGATCACGAACTTAGCATAGCGATCAGGGAACAACCTGGTAATACTTCTGAGAAGATATTCAGAAAATCACGAACCACCGATATGTTATTAAGCTCGAGAACAATCTTGCTTTTCAGGGCAAGATGATATGATCAAGGAGCGAGGGATTGTCACAATCCTAACTCCTTGGTCGATGAGTGCACCCGGAAATATGGACTAGGTAGCACGATCAATCTTAGGATGATGATTCAATAACCAGCACGCTAAGAATGAGAGTATTGTCCATTAACTACGAAGCAACAGAGTTGCTAGGAGTATTGATTTTCGCACATCACAGTACACTTGTCGGCATTCCGGTTACAATAACACGGAACTGAGGAATGAATCAATGATGGCGAAAAGTATCACTGCGTCAAGAATTCATAAGAGATGGTGCAATTCTCATGACAATCCTGACATAAAGGGGGTAATACTACAGGGTAGAACAGAACAAAAGCTGGATTGGCATTTGATCTGCAGAACACAACTACTTTGACCTAATCCTGGATATGGATGAGGTACTGGAGTTTGTTTCTCCTAGTCATTCTGAAATAGAATGGCTTGACGAACCACAAGAATAATAGGCATCGATAACACGAATGCACAACTAGTCCTGGCTATCAATTGATAGATAGAGGTCAGAATACAACTAAAGAGAGACAACTCAAAGGGACATATATCTTTTTTGAGTTGTGGATGCATAGATTAGTATGTCGAGCAAAGCTCAACATTTCTTTCGAATAACCCATGCAGAAAGGTAGAACTGGCAGATTCACAATGTAGAATGGAGAACTCATCAAGAGCACTCTTGTGGTGACCTTTTGGTTCAAAAGAACTTCTGCCAAGAATGGTTCATGGTATTTGGAAGAATAATATACCATGAACCTCGAGGACTATCGCAAAGGTTACTAATATCCTAAAGGAACTAGCAAACACTATCAACATGAAGTAGGTAGGGTGAATCTCGGGTTCAAGAACACAGGAGTAGAATACCTACTACTAAGTGGCATCACGGGATGCTTTCGAGAATGATGGCCAGAATCATCACACTGGGAACACAAAACATGGCCATATTACCAGGTGATCCTCTAAGATGCCTAGGGTCATAATACTAGTTCCAACATATATGTCAAGGCAAGGAGTACCTCAACAGACGATTAGTGTGCTTATTCTGACCAAAAGGACACCGTGAACAGGAAGGAAGAATTTGCAAATGCATCAGATAGTTTAGAAACCTGGGATGACTCAGACATCATAACGGCTGTAAATGCTAAAAAAGATTTGAGACATCCTGCAAAATGGTGGCATGACCACTCAACATCACAATATCAAGTTTCCAAGTCCAGCTAACAACACACTATAGTAGAACCTGAACTGAGGCTTGAGACCAACAATCCTAAGAGTCTAAGGATTAGTAACATATGTGATCCTGATAGAAAGATGAGAAGCG
Organism: Aegilops longissima; assembly: GCA_021605205.1. Classification (NCBI taxonomy): domain Eukaryota; kingdom Viridiplantae; phylum Streptophyta; class Magnoliopsida; order Poales; family Poaceae; genus Aegilops; species Aegilops longissima. Next base: position 626,715,998 of record CM038679.1, read on the forward strand.
TAGTTCTTAATCCCCGTAGAAGAGAAGAGGATGACTCAGATCAGAAGGCCATAGGGTAAAGGAGTAAAAAGAGCCTTACGTTCCCTTCCACAGTCAATTCCCTTATATAACTAAAGCATTTATAGACTCAACTTCGATCAGATTGGCTTGGTAATCCTACATGCAGTCAGGCTTTGATACCAAAGCTGTCAGGATCCCGATTCTAAGTCACACCGATCTAGCCTGTAACACCTCATATCACTTTGCGGACTCACGCACGGTATTCCACGGGTGTTGCCTTACCATGGCCCAGGACCGTTTGCGCCTTTTGGCTCATGTATATGATAGTGTCGCTAGCATCCATATGACACAGAACCCGGGCCGACATGACTAGTCGTGAACCGAAAGTGGCACTAACTTACGGGGATAGGCATACATGAATCAATATCGAGCATGTCGGTCAGTAGCGTGCGAATCCGGGCTGGAGCACTGGGCTAACAGGACTCCGGTGAACCGGGCTGTAGCAGGCTAGGCAGGACTCCGGATTTCACCGTGTGACTTTTCCCTGAAGGGACAGACGTAGGAACAAAGTGAATCACATGCCGGCCAGTCAAGTGTTCCGGAGCAGTAGTGCTGGGCTAGCAGGACTTCGGTGAACCGGGCTATAGCGGACTACTATGGCTCATGGAAGCACAAGACTACATTTGCCCATAAGAGAGGCTACCAAGGATAAAAAACTAGCGGACTACTATGGCTCATGTAGCGGACTAAAGTTTCTCAGTTGCATACCCTTCTTGCGCTTGCTAAAACTGCGCCGCATTGGAGGCACTCTTCGGCAAGTCCAAGAACGCGTCTGGAGAACTCCACATTTGATTAAGCGGGGCATACTTCGGATCGCCGAATTTAGTCTGAAATAGAAAGGGCTTACCGGCGGCTATCTCCCTGGCTTGCCGGAACTCCTCCCGAGCCGCTCTTGACTCAGATCGTGCTTCTCTCGCCTCTCGTAAGGCCTTCTCGAGTTTGGCTACTTTGGCCTTGTTCTCCTCCTCGAGTGCTTGGAATTTGCCAGTGGCATCCTTTAGATGTCGCTCTATAGAAGATATTCTCTCCTCGCACTGGCGCCGAGCAGCCTGTTCGGCCTTTAACTCCTGACCTGCCTTCTTGGCAGCAACATTACTCATCCTGGCTTGCTCCAGGGCTCGGGCAAGCTCTGCCCGAAGTGCCTCAACGGCGGCAGCACTATCTGCACTAGTGCATGTCTCAGTATATAATCCTCAGTTTCATGCTCACGTTATTATACATACATATACTGGCCACCCTAGAACATAACTTGCCTCATCGAGCCACCTGTTAATAAGCATGATGTCGTCATCCGCCACGTCAAGTTTCAAATTCAGACCTGCAACCTCTGTAGTGTGGGTAGTCACCATGGATGTAGCAGCCCGTGTTCCAATTAGTTAGATTATTTCGTGGGCATGTCTTTCTCGATCCTCTGATTGCCTCCCTTTGGACGCCAACCAGAGTCTCAGGGGCTATTATCTATACACAGGTGCATGTTGCGTATAAAGCACAATTGAAAATATTACTTTACGTACCTCGAAGCCTCTTAGCAGGCCCGTGAAGGCTTCATTCAATCCGCTTTTCACGGACAGAATCCTCTCAACCACCATACCCATCAAGGTACGATGTTCCTCTGAGACGGACGCATGCCGCAGCATGTCCGTCAATATATACGGCGCCTCCGGATTCCTGGAAGCAACTGTAGGAGTACGTACTCCCTTTGAAGGGATATGTTTACTCGACCCTAGAGTCGTCTCCGACTGTAAACCGGATAGTCCGGGGCCTTTATTGTTGGTCCCCATTGGGACCACACACCCCGGACCCTGGGCTACCGAAGTTTCACCTTCCGGTGATGTCTTCATTATCCCTCACACCACTAGTTGATCGGGAGAGATCCTCCGGGACGACACCTCAAAGTCGTCCGCCCTATTGGGCGAGGAGGCCTGTGGAGGCGTCTCGCTTTCCATCATCTCTAGAAGAAGATCCCCCGAGGAAGAGGATTTTTGAGGAAGACTACGTGCCGGACTGCAAAACATATATTCTAGATGTTACCCTTGTAACAGGAAAGGAACGGGATATGTTTAAAACACCCTTGTTCACTTATGATTGGGCTAAAGGCTTTTCCTCATGGTGGAACTGTGTGACAACGTCGTCTTCCGAGCCCAAACCGCCTGACAGGGGCATCTTACCTCGCTTAGGAGCCTTTTCCTCCCAACCTTCGGAGGCGGCCCTTTTCTTACCATGGGGAGAAAGGATGTCAGCTTCTCCTTCTCTTTTGTCTTCAGAAGAGGGAACCCTAATCTCCCCGGACACAGTGTCTGGTGTACCTTCAGAATGGAGGCCGCCTTTGGCCTTCCTGCTCTCCTCCTTGTCCTCCTTCACCGGCACCTAGTATGGTGCCGGGGCCAGCATCCTTGTTAGCACGGGATCCGCTGAGTTTCAGGAAGAGGGGCCGAACACCTAATTCACTCCGCCTTCTTTATCTATCCCTGGAATAAGTTGGTTTTCTCAGTATCTTATTATGGGATATTTAACTAAACGGTGTTTGGGAGTCGAGTGCTTACCGAGGTATCCAGATGTTTGCATTCGAGGCCGATGTCCTCGGTGGTGTCCGGCCACTGTTTTCGTGTCCCGAAAAACAACTTCCACATTCCTCTGTGCGTTGTGCCAAAGAAGTGATGAAGGGTCCGTGGTCCTTCCGGATTGAACTCCCACATACGGAGAGGCCGTCGCTGGCACGATAGGGCTCGACAGACTAGCATTACTTGAATCACGTTGATAAGGAGACTCCGGATGCGGCTCTGTAGAGTCTGCACTTTGTCAATTGATCCCTAGTCCAACCCCTTATTGGTCCATGATGCGATCTGAATTGGAGGGCCAGATCAGAACACAGGTGTAGCAGCCCACTTGGTACCACGGGGTTCGGTGACGTAAAACCACTCCTGCTGCCATAAGTTGGAGGATTATGTGAAGGATCCTTTTAGCCAAAGAGCGTTGGTGAGCTTTCTCACCGTGGCACCACCACACTCCGCTTGCTTCCCCTCGATCACCCATGGCTTCACATTAAAGGTCTTGAGCAATAAGCCGAAGTGTGGGGGAATTCGGAGGAAGGCCTCGCACATGACGATGAACACCGAGATGAGAAGAAAAGAGTACGGAGCGAGATCATGAAAATCTAGCCCATAATAGAACATGAGCTCACGGACAAAGGGATGGAGAGCGAACCCTAACCCCCAGAGGAAGTGGGAGATGAATACGACCCTCTCACCGGATCTGGGGGTAGGGATAACCTGCCCTTTAGCATGGAGCCTGTGGAGGATTTCCGCGGTCAGATATCTTGCCGCTCGAAGCTTCGCAATATCCTCCTCTGTGACAGGAGAGGCCACCCACCGGCCTTGAAGGCTAGATCTGGACATGACTGAGAGGCTCGTAGCAATTAAAACCTAGGTGTTGGAACTCGAGGTCGGAAGGGTTGATGAAGAAGCAGGCGTAGAGGAGAAAGACGGGTCTGTGCCCCTTTATAAAGGCTGTGAATATCAAACGCCTTCTCATGGAACTTAAAACTTGCCTATTCCCAAGGAATCATGCTGATGGGACGGTCCGATTACCCACGCCCGTATTGATGAGAATCCCGCAATAAGGGGGCATGATCTCTGCTTTGACAAGACGTGCCAATGAAACCGCATCTCAAAACATGGAGCGGCAGGCCAAAAAACGATTTGAAATAATGACCAGGTGGTGGCGTGGTATCATGCTACAAAAAGTTGTCAGTAGATTGGACTCATGAAATATTGTAGTCTCTATGGTTGTGTGTGGAACTTGTTCTGCAGAGCCGGACACGTTCTTTGTGTTTGAAGGCTGTTTCAGAGTATTCGGAGGAGGAACCCGCCTTGCAATGCCGAAGACAATCTGCGCGCCGGACACCTCGTCATTGAAGCCTAGTTCAGGGGCTACTGAGGCAGTCCTGGACTAAGGGGTCCTCGGGCGTCTGGCCTATTAGACATGGGCTGGACTGATGGGCTGTGAAGATACAAGACCGAAGACTCTTACCCGTGCCCGGATTGGAGTCTCCTTAGCGTGGAAGGCAAGCTTGGCGTACGGATATGAAGTTTCCTTTCTCTGCAACCGACCTTGTACAACCCTAGTCGCCTCTGGTGTCTATATAAACCAGAGGGTTTAGTCGGTAGGGACAATCATAATCATACATGCTAGACTTCTAGGGTTTTAGCCATTACGGTCTTGTGGTAGATCAACTCTTGTAATACTCTGTAACGCCCCGGATCTGATGCGCCAGGTGTCCACCAGTTCATCGATCCAAACGCACCGTCCCCGCCCCGGATCTCTCCGTCCCGCAGGACCCCGTCCAGTTTCGGAGGGTAAAATTCTACCAAGTCCCTGATATTTTCAACATTCTGGTGCATACTTTGACATGCCATAACTTGTTGCATACTGCTCCGTTTTGCGTGTATGATATATCAAATTGTTCACTGAGATATGCTCTACCTTTCATTACATTGTGATGTGCTTGTTTGATTTCATCTTGATGTCTTATGATCGTTGCAAGAGTGCTATATGATGTTAACTGCTGTCTGTTAACACAACTTGGTGATTTGTCATTTTCATTGCATTTTGCGTGTGCATCCTATGAGCATGATGTCTACATGAGTTTTGAGATACATCATGACATATTTACAGTGGTGAAATCCATGTATTTTTTTTGAGTCTTGTAGTTAGTGCATCGAGCTCGTGAAGTAGGGTACTTGCTGTTGTTGTTTTGCTAGGCTGAATCTGCTCTATCATAATGCTATGTAAACCTGCTGCTACAAGTTATTCTACGCATAATCTGGAGATGTTCTCTAAGAATGTTTTGTTATACATGTCATGACCCATCCATCCATGCCTTTGGTTGCATTTATAGCCTGTTGTAGCTTGTTGTAATCTTTCTCCAAACTTACTAAATAATGTTGTTGTCAGCCTGTTAACATTAAGTTCAGTTTTACCATGAGCTTTGCTAGTGATCCATGCACCCTATGAACTTTATCTTGCCATTATTAGCTTCATAAATGTGTCTTCTTACTGTTGGACACCTTGTGATGCCATGTATTGCTCTGTGGTGAGTGGTAGAAGCTCACCAACATGCCTACTTATCGTTGTTCCTGCCATGTTTGAATCTTTCATATAATTTGCCATGTTTGCATGGATGCTACCATCTTTTCTGTTGATCTTTGGAATTAGTTCAGTAAGGGTGTTTTGTTATTTGTCTTTAGAATTAGCATGCCATGACTTTTTTTGCCATGTTAAGTTGCTGTAACATGTTGTTTGATAGCTCTAAACATTGCAACCTGATGTTATTTCTACCAAGCCTGTAAACTGTTATTATTTGCAATCTTGTCATGTCCTTTTGAGCATGTTCTAGTGATTTCTGGAGATATCTCAGTGTTCATGTTTTGTCATGCTTCATCTTTACATCATGCCCATGCCTTCTGTTCTTATGTTGAGGTGCTGTAGCATATTGTTTTGATGCTTGCTAGATGCCTAATTGCTGTTTTTGACAGCTTGTGAACCGTTGCTCCGTTTTGAGTGTGCTTTATATGAAACTTGCTTGATTTTGCATGTAGCTTCATATTATCATGTTGCACCCATGTTTTGAGAGTGTTTGCTTGATTTTTGTATGCATTTTTGCATCAATGCCATGTTTAGCTTGTTTTGCTCATATCTTCTAGGCCGTAGCTCCGAATTAAATGAACTTTACATGTAACTTGACTAGAATCTCGTGTAGATCATCTTGGTGCATCTTAACTTGCTGTTTAACAACTTGAACATAAGGTTTGTTCAGATCTGGACCAACTTCTAAATTTGCATATGAGGACTTACCGGAATTGTTATATGTCGTTTCCGGCCTCATTTAAACTTGCTTTGATGTGTTGCTCTTGTATGCATCATCTCTTGCCGTGAGTAGCTTCATGTAGCCTTTGTCATGCATCATACTTGGTTGAGCATCATGTCATGTCCATGTGTGGTTTGTTTACCTTGTTGTTTGCTTCTTTCCAGTTGTGCTTCTTCTCGTTAGTTCCTGTTTCGTTGCGATCGTGAGGATTTGTTCGTCTACGCTTGGTTCGTCTTCGTGGCTTCATCTTCTTCATGGACTTGTTCTTCTTCCTAGCGGGATTTCAGGCAAGATGACCGTCACCTTGGATCTCATTACTATCATTGCTATGCTAGTTGCTTCGTTCTATCGCTATGCTGCGCTACCTATCTTTTGCACTTCAAGCCTTCCAAATTGCCATGTCAGCCTCTAACCTTTTTCACCCTTCCTAGCAAACCGTTGTTTGGCTATGTTACCACTTTGCTCAGCCCCTCTTATAGCGTTGTTAGTTGCAGGTGAAGTTGAAGATTGCTCCATGGTGGACAAGATTATGGTTGGGATATCACAATATCTCTTATTTAATTAATGCATCTATATACTTGGTAAAGGGTGGAAGGCTTGGCCTTATGCCTGGTGTTTTGTTCCACTCTTGCCGCCCTATTTTCCGTCATAATGGTGTTATGTTCCTTGATTTTACGTTCCTTACGCGGTTGGGTGATTTATGGGACCCCCTTGACAGTTCGCTTTGAATAAAACTCCTCCAGCAAGGCCCAACCTTGGTTTTACCATTTGCCTCGCCACCACCTATACCTTTCCCTTGGGTCGGCCAACCCGAGGGTCATCTTTATTTTAGCCCCCCGGGCCAGTGCTTCTCTAAGTGCTGGTCCAAACCGAGCGATGCCCGGCGCCCCCTGGGCAACCAGGGTCTATGCCAACCCGACGTCTCGCTCATCTAGTGTGCCCTGAGAACAAGATACGTGCGGCTCCTATCGGGATTTGTCGGCACATCGGGCGGATTTGCTGGTCTTATTTTACCATTGTCGAAATGTCTTGTAAACCGGAATTCCGAGACTGATCGGGTCTTCCTGGGAGAAGGAATATCCTTCGTTGACCATGAGAGCTTGTGATGGGCTAAGTTGGGACACCCCTGCAGGGTATAAACTTTCGAGAGCTGTGCCCGCGGTTAAGTGGCAGATGGGAATTTGTTAGCGTCCGGTTGTAGATAACTTGACACCATATACGAATTAAAACGCATCAACCGCGTGTGTAGCCGTGATGGTCTATTTTCGGCGGAGTCCGGGAAGTGAACACGGGTTTTGGGTTATGGTTGACGTAAGTAGGAGTTCAGGATCACCTCTTGATCATTGCTAGCTTCACGACCATTCCGTTGTTTCTCTTCTCGCTCTTATTTGCGTATGTTAGCCACCATATCATGCTTAGTCGCTACTGCAACCTCACCACTTTACCCCTTCCTTTCCCATTAAGCTTTGCTAGTCTTGATACCCATGGTAATGGGATGGCTGAGTCCTCGTGGCTCACAGATTACTACAACAACAGTTGCAGGTACATGTATTGCGATGCTCATGACGCGAGAGTGATGCTTACTTGTTTTGGAGTTCTTCTTCTGCTTCTTCTTTGATCAGGGGATAGGTTCCAGGTCGGCAGCCTGGGTTAGCAGGGTGGATGTCGTTTGAGTTTCTATTTGTGTTTCATCCATAGTCGGATGGTGCTCTTATGTAAGATGATGTTGTATTTGTGTGGCATTGTATGCCTTTTGTATGTATCCCCATCTATTATGTAATGTTGATGTAATGATATCCACCTTGCAAAAGCGTATCAATATGCGATTCTATCCTTGGTGGGACCTTCCAGTCTCTTTAGGATAGTATCGCATATTGGGCGTGACATACTCATATTCATCAAGATCAATCAAGAAGGAAGTAGTGCGCCTATCCAAACATACTAATGGCGCATCCTGCTTAAGTGCGCCATTAGTAGTTGTAACTACTAATGGCGCACCATGCAAGAGGTGCGCCATTAGTAAGTGGGCAGCAACAAGATATTTGGGACAGCCTCTCCTACCCACACACTCACTTTCTCCCCACTTCATTCTCTCCACCTCCTCCTTGTCTCGGGTGCCTCCTCTTTTTCACCTCATTTCCACCATAGATTCATTCAAATTAAGTGGTTAAATTACCTTGTTTTAATAGGTAAGTAAGGGGGGAAGCTATATTTAGGTTGTTCTCCTTACAACAATGTGCACATGCACTTTTTACGGCCTAGCTAGATTATGTATGTTCGTGGTGTTGCATATGTTTGTGGTGTTGCATATGTGTTTGTGTTTGGAGGTGTACCGGTATTTGAAATGCGATAGTTGCCAATATTTTGCGGAATGTTGATTCATTTCCGTTTCAAGAGAATTTTGGCATTAAGCATTCTTTTGGTCCTATTTTTAGGGAAAGTCATGCCAAATTTTGTTTGGTTCTAAAATATCGTTTTGCTCTACCCATGCGACCATGGTCCGCACGATGACCGAAGGCATCGTGAATAGGTTTTTGAGGTCATGAAGGCGAGATGCTTCAAAAGAACGAGGCGGAGATAAGATGTCCGTGTCGAAGATGCAAGTGAAGAGCCTTATTGCGGAACCGGATTCCGGCAGGTGCGGGACCACCTGCTGTTGCGTGGTTTCATGGATGGCTATCGGTGGCAAGGTGATGAAGATGACTACAAAGTCGTCCATGCGGGCGGGCAAGAAATGAGGAAGGGCAGCAAGACAACCACCGCGGCTCGGCGGGCGAGAAGGCGAAGAATCCCGAGGAGATGATCACGGCGTGATCTTGTACCGATCATCATGTAGAAGATGCAGGACATGATGATGAGGAAGATGCGGAGCAGGCGACGGGCATGATCATGAAGATGATGATGCGGCGGAGCGACGACGCTGGACCATCGATGGGCTGGGTGCAGGACCCTCATATTCAAGAGCTGCTTCTCAAGCGGACGGATAACGCAAGAGCTGCCGCCGAGAGAAAGCCAAGATGGATCAACTTGAGTTAGACGCGGTTACTCCATTGTATGAAGGATGCAGGCCGAGGATACCGCTTTGAAAGTGCGCTCATGGCCACGGAGATGAAGGTAAAACACAAAATGACCGGCGATGCTTCGACGAGAACATGTCATTACGCACGAACGTCTTCCCAAGGGGAACAAGTGCCCGACCAGTTTGGAGGAGGCGAAGAAAATCGTGTGTCCTCTGGATTTACCGCACGTGAAACACCATGTGTGCATGAACAATTGCATCATTTATCGGGACGAGCACGCGAAGTCTACCATATGTCCGGTGTGCGGCGTCACTTGATACAAGAAGAGGAAGAAAGCTCCTCAAAAAGTGGTGTGGTACTTTCCGATCACTCCTCGTCTGCAGCGCTATTTCGCAGACCCTAAGGTAGCAAAGCTCCTGCGTTGGCACGCGGATAGGGAGGAGAAGAAGCGGGAAGATAGCGCAAATGATCTAGAGATAGATAAAAAGACAAGATGCTGAGTCACCCTAAGGATGCGAGCCAGTGGCAAGCGTTGAACCGAAGACTCGGAATTTGGAAGCGATCCAAGGAACATCGTCTTTGGGCGCGAGCACCTATGGAGTCAATCCGTTTGGCAGCCAGAGAAGCACACATAGCACCTGGCCTGTGTTTGTGTGGATGTACAACCTTCCCCCTGGTTGTGCATGAAGAGGAAGTACATTCACATGAGTATGCTAATTGAAGGGCGAAACAACCAGGGAGCGACATCGATCTGTATCTGGGGCTGCTGAAGAGGAGCTTGACACGCTGTGGAAAACGCCAGCCGTGTCGTGGGACGCCGAGAGAAAGAATATTTCCCTATGAGAGCCGCCTGCTCACGGCGGTGCACGACTATCTCGATTACGGATATGTCGCGGGCAGGTAGTCCACGGATTTTCTGGATGCGTAAGGTGCATGGATGACTGGCGTATCGCCAGCTAGATAGAGATCCGGGTCTTGAAAACCGTGTTCATGGGACATCGAAGGTGGCTTGCGACGATGACCCGTGGAGGAAGCGCAAGGATCTGTTTGATGGTGAAACCGAACCCCAAAAACGCCCGTGTACGAGGAGCGGCGAGGAAATAGACAAGCTGTTGAAAAATTGGAAAGACTGCCCACTGCCGGGAAAGAAGCAAAAGGCGCGAGCCGGGAAAGAAGCGAAGGCGCCAGAGCCGCTGCTGAAGGTATGGAAAGCGAGGTCTGTTTTACGGGACTTCCCGTACTGGAAGATCCACCGTGTGCCTCACAGCCTTGATGTCATGCATATCACGAAGAACGTGTGCGAGAGTCTGCTTGGTACCCTGCTCAACATGCCGAGAGGACCAAAGATGGGCCAAAAGCAAGGGCAGACTTGAAATCAATGGGCATCGGCGGGAGCTTCACGCTATATATGATGATGATGATGATGATGATGATGATGATGATGATGATGAGGCGAAGCAGGACACGTAAAGTCGTCGCAAAGGCAAAAGGCCAAGAAGACCGGAAATGACTACCCTCCCGTGCTTCACTCTAAGTCGGGAGGAGATCGAGCAGTTTTCACCTGCCTCCTAGGAGTAAAACTTCCTTCTGATTCTGTGGGAAGATAAGCGAGATACCTAGACCCAGTGAAGCGAAGTTCAGCGGGATGAAGTCTCACGACGTATCGCGTCTTGATGACGAGATACTTCCAGTTGCAACCCGTGGGATCATGGACGCGCACGTCCGTGAAACGCTATTTGGCCTATGCAACTTCTTGACGTCATCTCTCGGAAGTCGATTGGCGTGAGGCAACTCGAAGGCTACGAGGAAGAGATCGTGGTGATACTATGCGAGCTTGAGATGTACTTCCCGCCCGCATTCTTCGACGTTATGGTGCATCTGCTGGTCCATATAGTGGAGGATATCATCCAACTCGGGCCGACGTTCGAAAGGATGAATGGTGTCATCAAAGAATACGTTCGCAACATGTCACGCCCGAAGGAAGCATAGCCGGGGCTTTTCGATCGAAGAGTGCATCTCCTCTTGCACGAATTATCTAGGCATCGAGAACCCGTTGGTCTGCCCGTCAACAGGCACCTCGGCAGGCTCGCTGGATGGGGTCACCGTGAGGGTCGCCGCGAAATGCATGTCGACTTCGAGGGTCGACTCACCGACTTTGAAAGAGCAAACCTAGTCGCGCTACAACACATAGGCGTGGTCGATCCTTGGGTGGTAGAGCACAAAACCTTTATTAAAAAGGCGTACAATGACCGAGGCCAGCAGAGGACGGACGGAGATACACTCAAAGAGCACAACTCATGTTTCACGCGTTGGTTCAAGCATAAGCTTCGTCGTACCCTTTACATGAGGATTCTTCGCGGAAGAACAACTCATATTCGCCTTGTCACAGGCGCCGAGCACAACGATGACCTATGAGGCGTCACGATATCAACGGCTACACATTCTACACCGAGGCCAAGCGACATGAAGAGCGATGGTTATCGAACTCCGGGTAACGATGGAATCCTACACGGTAACGACAAGGACAGATACTACGGAAGATCGAGGAGATCTGGGAGCTGAGCTACTGTTGGAGAGAAGGTCCGATGTTCCGTGTCGATGGGCCAAAACGTCATAAAAGAAGACCGGTATTTCACCACCATGGTTATACCGAAGCCAAATCCAAGACCATGGCATAAGCGTCACCGCGAAAAATGAGCCATGGGTACTGGCTTCCCAAGTGGACCAATGCTTCTTCATTACCGACCCGCCAAAGCCCATCGTGTTGTCGTGAGGAGAGGCAAAAGGAAGATCATCGAATGGATGGAGTAGCCAATGAGCAAGACTTGACAAGTACGGCGACCGAGGATCGAACATGGCGGCGATGATGAAGTAGCAGCATACACCACAAGAAGAAGCAGGACCACCCTACCTAAGGGCGTCCGTTCCACGGAAGAACTCCATTTGCGAAAAAGAAGGGCAAGAAGATTGTGAGCAGATAGCTAGCTAAGATCGATTGTATTTAAATCGTAGCCTTCATTTCTCGATTGTATTTCATGGGTACTTTTGAACTATCATGAATATTTTTAAATTTCATGGACACTCGATCTCGATCCCCTCCATCTCGATCGCTATCCCACCTCGCCAGATCCGCCCCCCTCGCCGCCGAGCACCCCCAGTCCACGGCCGCCGCCGAAACCCCCGCACCCTCGATTCCCCTACTCAACCGCCACGACCCCCGCACCCAAGCACCGTCTTATAAAAAAATAAGTATCAAACAGCTTTTTAAATGCTACTGTCTTATAAAAAATATTACTGTTATTATTTAAACAAGTTTGAACATATTTAAACATAAATAAGTATCAAACAGCTTTTAAATGCTAAAAAAAATTTGTGGAGCACAGGAGTGAACCCGGGACCTCCAGTGTAAGAACTGGCTGCTGACCGGTCGAGCTAGTAGAGTGGGCTTGACATGGATAGGTTCAGTACTACATAACCTTTTGGCTCGAGTTGAAATAAAAAAATACTAATGGCGCACCACGGTGAGGTGCGCCATTAGTATGGACATGCTAATGGCGCACCACGGTGAGGTGCGCCATTAGTATTGTGGCCCGATCCCCTTCGCCCGATCCCCCATCGCCCAATCCCCTCGCCAGTTCTCTCCTCTCGATCCACCGCCGCCCGCGCTGCCTCGCCCTCGCCCTCGCCCTCGCCCTCTCCCCCTCGCCCTCTCCTCGCCTTCCCTCTCCCTCGCCCGCCTCCTCGGCGCCACCGTCCCGCCACCTCGACGCTGCCCGCCGCCTCACGCGACCCGCCGCCCGGACGCCGCCCAGCGCCGCCTCGACCCCACCCGACCCGCCGCCCGGGCCGCCGCCCGGACGCCGCCCGACCCGCCGCCCGGACGCTGCCCCGCCACCCAGCGCCGCCGACCCCCCCACGCGCGCTGCCCCACCTCGACCCCGCCCGTCCACACCACCGTCGACCCGCCTCCCTCGACGCCACGGCGCCGCAGGACCTAGACTAGACGCCCAAGGTACGCCCACCTCCTCCTTACTTCTCCATTCCGCAAGTCCATAGCCTCCTCTCACGTGCTTGCTTCCTTCATTGGGCAGACTTGCTCTGCAGATCCCACCCCGCGCACGACCACCACCACGACCACGCCCACAGGATCTTCTCGCTGCGCCGTCTTGTCTCTCCATCCCCTCCCGGTAAGAAATTCAGCTATCTCAACCCTGTCGAATCGCAGCGGTAAATAGCACCCTTGATTCGTGTCTGCGTGGTGGTTCTTGTTTATTCAGATCCTACTTTTTCTAGTCGGTGGTGAATTTGGATCATCGAGCGTTGAAACTGACCATCTTGTGTTGCAATTTGTACTGTTTTTGTCAGTTTCCCTAGTGCAAATTGTGGAACAATTTTTTTTGTTTGTAAACGATCTTGCTTACGAGTTTTGAGCAGCAGAGCTGCTATGTATGGCAGGTTTGGACCTTCTCGACCCAATTAATTGAGTTGTCGAATGCTTACAAGTTGGTAGGTCGAGCTTTTATAGATTAATAAAATCACACTGGCCATGCCATACATAAAGGCCATGGACACTCACAACAATTGGATTACGGTTACTGGCCTAATTAAAAGCAGAACCAAAACAAACAATAACATCAAGGGACTAAGTAAGGTGAAGCTCTGGTTGCCGCGTGCGCATGGCCTTTGTACCCGTCATGGTTGGTTTAACATGTAGCTGCCTTATTTGTAGGCTGTAGAGTTTGCTAACATTTTCTTCTTCTTTTTTTGCGGTGCCGGAAGGCGTCATCTACTTATGGCGGTGATCGTGAATTCTCACACCTTTACATTGAAGACAGTCTCTCTATTTTGAAGGAGTTGCATTGAGGACAATCCCCACAGCCACAGTGTCTGAGCTATGTGCTGTCTTCTTGGACTTGCATTGAATTTACTTGTGAAATTGCTGCTAGGAGCCATGCAGCTGTGTGGTTTTAATAGTTGGATAGCACCAAGCTCGGGTTTTGTTGGTACACTCTGAGATGTAGATGCTGAAAGATAAACATGTTGTTTGTCTACAAAAAACTTAATTACTATTATGGGCTAGTGATGATCATATGCACTAGTTACTAGTAGATGCTTTTTATCCTCAGATTGGCGTCTAGTGTTCATAGAAATATATGATTATCTTTGTTGTATAAACTGATGGCTACCAAGTTACAACTTCTTGGTGAAAGTTCATTTTTTATCGATTGGCATATGAGTGGCGTAAAAGTGGCTAGCCTAAATGCGCATATATGAGCATATAGATCAACAAAAATAAACCCATTCGGCAAGAACATTTATGCACCTATTTACTAGAAGAATGAATAAATGAATGTCGGGCTAGAGATCATTACTGTTTGTTATCCGGAAATACAAAAGTTTGGATTGTTGAATGCATTCTGAATTCTAGCTAGATAAGGGTATCACTTGATTGGCCACGTCTGATTTACACTAGTCTTAACAATAACAATCAAAATGAAATTCCAACACTTTTGCCCTTAATCACAGATCAAGACCATGATTTACATGAAAAGAAAATCGATTCACCAAGTAGATAGCAATGCCAATGCAGAGTGAGACAACACTCAATAGTGGGAGCGCTACTAGACAAGTAGCAGCACTCCATTGATGGTTCAGCTTTTATTAGTAGAGACCAAGCAAGCTATATGTGTTAATGTGTGTTGCGACTATGCTGCTGCTAGTATACACCAAAACCCAACAGTAGACTCACACGTAAAATAATCTCAATTGCGTTCGAGCCACAAATCATACATTAGACCATTATTGTTGAGGAAAATGGTCCTCCACGATTGGAGGATGAACAAAAGGTTGAGATTTGATTGAGGATGGGTCGTGAACCTTGGGAGGTTGCTCTTGATGTTGATGGGTCATGGGAGCAGGCCATGAAGGGCACCTCCTGGTGGTCCCTCTTATCCTCCTCCATGAAGAGCTAATTAATTACCACTTGTCCTATGCGCCGCACTTAGTCAATTAATCTACTTGTAGGTCTTGGCCCGTAGATTAAATTACTTACTGAATTAGAGTATAGTTATTATACTACCAGTTGGAGAAAAATTAATGGAAATGTTGTGTTCAATCTGTAGTGATCGTACATCCATCCATGGATTTATCGGAAATGCACCGTAGGATTACTCTACTTTAATTTGGCCATGAGTCCTGCTTGTTCAAAGTTTGTTGAGCTGCTCTGAATGATTATCGAAGTTTGCGTCGATTAGCACCCAATTTTATAATGATATATACAAGCATTGAGTTAAGTTGAAAGCTATTTTTGCATGCAGTTTTTCCTTCTGAAATGTGTTTTTCTTCTTCTTCCTGTTTTGAGTAGTTTGCGTAAGTTTTCTGAAATGATGATGTATTTTTCTTAATTCAGCGAACCGTGAGATGGACTTAGAAGAAGAAACTGTCTCTGATTGCAGTTGATTAATTAGTATATATGTTGTAGACTTGTAGCATACCTACCTCTATATGGTTTTATATTTCAACTTGATTTCTGAATATTCCAAACCACATGAAGTCCTTTCTTACAAGAAGAAGTTTCTCTTCATAACAGTGAACAAAACTACATCAATCAGCTCAGTTCTAGTGCTGTTGGATTTTTTTAATTGGCTTCTTGCAGTTTTGAAAATTCAGTTTATTCGTTCTTGAAAATTCAGTTAATTCAGTTAGGCACACAAATTTCAGAACTTTTGTGTGCCCTAGTACTAGTGTTTGTAGAAAACCAGGAGTGTCAATGGGACTAGAATTCACTTGTTCTTATATGGGTGAAACTTCACTTGTTTTTAGGCTAGTGTAGGGTGTTGCTTTATTCTGTCATCATTTGTAACTATGTCACAAGTAAATTGTTCCTTCTTACATATTTGACAAGTAATGACTGTTGATAAGTGAGGCATGGATTAAGCTGTTTCTTTGTTGTAACATACTGTATATAACTCCACAATGAAATACAATACATATTGATGTGCTTTGTAAAACTTGTTCATGTCTTGAACTACTAATGCCTTGTGATGCTCTGAATTACTTGTGATGCCTCTGAATTACTTGTGATCACATTGAGAAAGACTTGTAAAGATGATGATCATCTTTAACAGAAAACAATTTGTGATGATTTTGCTAGTTTGTTGGGTTTTGTCTCCGACCATCGTGTCGTGATGATTTTGCAGGTACCCGAGAGGCCCTTGAGTTTGCGGAATCTCGATTAACTTCCGTTCCGGCAAATTGGTACTCCATATGTCCTATTTTCAGCAAAGGTCATGCTGAAATTTTCCGTGAATTTTAGCATGACTTTGCTAAAATAGGACATATGGGGTACTTGTGACTAATGCATGGGCCGGGTATCTTAGTAGTTAATTAAGTAGGATCAAGTGCCCGGCGTACTTGTGACTAATGCATGGCTTTTAGGGTGCCTCGGTGTCGATAAAACCGAAATGATGAAAAGTTAGGCTTTTAGGGTGCCTTGGCGTCGAAAAACCCTCAATGATAAAAGCTTAGATTTTAGGATGCCTCGGTGTCGACAAACCCTAAATGATGAGACCATGATCTTGTTCCTTGACAATAACCAACTTTTGACCAAACTTTGTTTCTATTTAGAGAGAAACATGGCCCACAACGATGAGGCCGGGGTTGAGGCGGCAAGGCATTCAGGAGCTGTCCCGGAGATGGAGGAACAACCTCACTTGTATGAGGCCGCCGCCTTCCCCACCGATCCCGAGACCACGGATGGTGCCGCCGAGGATGACCACACCGATGCCACCACCGATGGTGCCGCCGAGGATGCCACCATCGATGATGGCGGCGCACGACAGATGGCAGCCACCAAGAGGCAACGGAAGGACGGCGCCCGATCGTGCTCGCACCCTCAAGGAGGAAGTTATGAAGTGGACTCAAAGGGAATCCAACGGCGCCCGAACGAATAGTCAAGGGTACTCGCTTCAGCTCGGGTGCATTGTCCGGAGCACCGTCTCGATCAACACCGAGAACACGAGGCATCCCGACCGAGGGAATTTGCGCAACCTCCTCTTCACGAAGCTGCCTGAGCGATACAAGTTCCCGCTGAATTTGAAAACACAAGCCTCAAAGGGAATAAAGTGAACAATGCTGCCCTCACGAAGATGAGCAAGGCCCTGTCTACTTGGAAAAGCAATGTGAAGAGAATGATCGAGAAAGGTGAGAGTTATGAGAAGATCAAGGAGAAAAATCCTTCGATCACGAAGATGACTACAACGACTTCAAGATCAATTGCTCGAGCACCGCAAGCTCCCAATCAAGTGAGTGGGGAAACAAATCGGGAGCTGAACATAGGGGAACACACACTCGGTCCCGGCGGTTCTGAGTGGCGGAGCCTATATGGGACAAGGAGGAGGCGGACCGTGCGAGCAAGGCCTACCGCCTCTCTTGATACATACGGTGACAAGCGGACCAGGAACTTTGTCGGGCCGGTACAAGAAGGACCGAAAACAAAGGAGCTTACCACGGATCCGAAGACCAGGCAGCTTGAGCTTGTTACGGTAAGGAATACACCCCGCGTAATTAGCTCCATATGGTTGCATTCTAATTAATGAAGCCAATTTCTAAATGGTTCACATTCCTTCCGCAGCGATTGAAAGCGATGGCTGGGTCGACTCAGAGCAACCCTTGGGACACCACTCTAAATAGGGGTTGAATGTAATGAAGAACAAGGATAAGCTCGAGAAGCGGCGTCGGCTGGTCGTGTGGCGGCAAAGGCTTGTCGACAAAATGGGGTCATACTATACCGCTGGTGTGCGGAAGGAGAAAAGACCAGCTCGGAAAGCGGTAGCGAGAGGTTCAAGAACTCAAGGCACAGGTGGCGCGGATTCGGAGATTGTCCAAGAGCAAGTGGAACAACGACTCGGGCGGCGATCACCGCCCTTGTGCCTACCTTGATCTCGGGTTGAGGCGTGGATTGCGGGCGCCAACAGGGCGCCCGATTCCTAGCTTCACGGCCAGCAACTCGCATAATGCGATGGCGGGGCCATTGGTGCCTCGGCGAGGCGGCATTGGTGTCTCCGACGCCGCACGGAGCTTAATGCACCGGGTGTCGCCGGCCGGCACCTCTGCAGCAAGCGGCCCCTCCGTCAGCTGCCGCCCGCCGTTGGCGGTGCCTCTACATTAGCCGAGCTCGGCGCCATCATCACGGTAACTAATTAAGCTCTCTCGCCGAGGACTTCATCTCCTTGCCTTTGGTCGGGCATCCCCGACGCCCTACATGTTTTCGCAGGGCGCCGCCGACGTTCGTGCACTCTCCTCCCGCCGTGAACAACGCGTTGGTCGATGTCGCCAAGGGCAAAATCATTCAACCGGCAACCCTTGTTCCACGGTACCCAGATGCCACCCAACTTGTTTAGGGTTCAACTGGTTGGTGCTGCCAGGCTGCGACGACTTGTTACCTCCGAATCGACTCGTCGGGGCCGGCGATGATGACGTGATGACCCTCGGCGCTGCTGAGCTGGCCCTGCTTTGGCGAAGAGCCAGATTCGTTTGGGGCGGGGACACCACCCCAAAGACAACACCGCCCGATCGTGCGGCGCCAAGTCGGCCCCATGGCAAGACCGCCGAACGGTGCGGACATCCCTATGCCATGGATCCAAACATGCATATGGCACAGGATCAGAATGACGACGATGACGACTATGATACATTTGGCAACGTCGATCAGTACTTTGCCGAGCATGGGTACGATGGCGACTTCATGGGGCCTCCTTCTCAAGAACCAAACCCAACAAAAGACGTGTGCGATCTAGCTCGTACCGCGGAGAAGCCAAGTTGCAACAGGCACCGTCTGGCGTTCAGCTCTCAGGAGATGCCTCCAGCTGCCGACTTCACCGAGCCTCAGATAGGCGAGGTGCGAAATATTATCAGCCCCAACACACTCAAGAAGGCGGTCTGTGAGCAAAACTCGGTCCCATTACAGGAGAAGAAGAAGGCACGCAAAAGAAAGACTAAGAAGGGTGCGAGCCAGCCGCACCGAGTACGATCCGTGCTCGGGGACGGGCCACCTTCACCGCAGGATATCTCGAGGAGGGTGCATGTGGCGGGTAGGGCGATGCTACCGACAAATATGCTCAATGCTGCAACCGGTGCTATCGGAGTCTGCATGACGGTGTTCTTTCTTTGGAGAAGCGGCGTCTCGGGGAGAAGGATGTGGCATACCGGTTTTCGCGGCCAAGGTGCCGAGGGTAAGGGCTTTGTGGATAACTCCATCGGGCGACGATCGTCCTGCGTTTTGATGACATCCACGCTATGTTGAACCTTCATCCGCTGCACTACACCTTCGTTCGGCTATTTTCGCTGAGTATGGAGATGCGGATCATTCGCGACAAGACCCGGACATCGTGATAGTCGACCCCTTCTACATGCGTGCCAAGATCTTGGGCAGCGCTGGGGACCGGCAAGTCGCGAGTTCTTACCTCAAGGCGTCATTCGGCAAACCAAGATAAGGATAACTTCCTCGTGCCTTACTTTCCGAGTAAGTCCTCCCTCAACCGCCCGTAACATATGAATTCTTACATTTCGATCGTTTTCTTTTAACATTCCGTGTTTTCTGCGGTGACACACGTTGCACGCTCATCCTCCTAAGCCCCAAATATTCCATGGCCACGTATTTCGACCCGGACCGTCGATCGAGCGTAGACTACACAAATGTCAAGAAGGTTCTTGATGATGTTCTCCCTGCTCGCCAAATCTGGAGGCACCTTCACCAGGCCTATTCGTAGCACGGCAAGCACGTGTTCTCCCACAATCTGACGTTACGCTTTCGTCAAGCAGCCGCTGGCGGTCGAAGGGTGCCTACTACGCCATCCATCACATGCGAGGCGATCGTGCGGGACCATCATCAACTTCGCTACCGAGTAAACTCCAAGATTGGGCGCGGCGTGTCGGCAATCCGGGACGCGGACCTCCGACAAAATTCTTTCGCATCCGATCGGAGTTTGCGGAAATCATCCATCAAGATGTCGCCGTACCTCGGGGCAGTTCTACCTCGAAATCAACCATCCAACGGTGACATCGACACAATGCTACAAATGCAGGATGACAACGCCCGTTCTTTCATGACTCCCACGATGAGCGGCGGCTTCATCCACGCTCCGATCCTTGAGTCGAGTTGTCTAGTTCTGAAACATCGATTGGCTCATGTTGTAATTAAACTTTAATGAACTTGTAGTATGTCTCTTTGGTTTGAGAGTCGTTCAACTTAGATGTAATCGATGCTATTAATGTCTTGCTTTTCTCTCCGATCGTTCTGTTGCATACTTATATATTGCTTATGTATTGTCGTGAATTGGTACTAACGTTTCGTTTGGCTAGTGCATAGCGATGCCGGCGTATGTCGTGTACAAGGGTAAGGTTCCGGAGTCTCGATGGTGGGAGGAGTGTCGGAGACAGGTTCACCGATTCAGCGATAACAGTTACAAAGGTACACCACTAGGGCGAGGCGAATCTAGATCGCCCGCTATCTAGCGGGAGAGGGAGGGCGTTGGAGGAACCTGATGAAGGCGAGTTTCATCGTGATGATGCTCATCGTGATGACCGCAGCTCTCTTCTATGTGATGGTAGTTTAGATGATCGATATCGACTTGTAATGCGAAGATAAACTCGCTACTCGCGGTCTCGAGACTTGTAATATAATGTTCTATCTTTGTTCGGTCTTTTCAATTAGGAGACTAATATGATGAATTGTATTAGGAGACTAATATGATGAATTGTATTCAAAGACTAATCTTCTATTGTATTTGATGAATCTATTGTTGATGTGTCTGTCTATATTTTGTCAAATTATACATTTTGTAACCTGTGCAAAAACAGAAAATAAAAAAATAAAAAACCTAATATTCATACTAATGGCGCATCACATGACGAGGCGCCATTAGTATGACAAAGGCATACTAATGGCGCATCAGAGGTGGTGCGCCATTAGTATCCAAAGCACTGGTATACATGCCCCGGGAGGCATACTAATGGCGCACCCTCGCATATACTAATGGCGCACCAGGTGGTGCGCCATTAGTATACCAGATACTAATGGCGCACCAGGTGGTGCGCCATTAGTAAAAATTACTAATGGCGTGCTATCAATGGCGCACCAGTGATCCGCCATTAATGGCCATATTAGGTGCGCCATTAGTAGTGGTATTTCTAGTAGTGCGACAACCATCACTCTTGAATCCGTTTCTCCCTTCAACGAGAGCGCCAGTGAGAGGTCGCGTCTGCTCTGCCCGAGCTTGAATGCGGCACTGATTCTTTGGAGTGGCACTGACCGTTTCGAGCGGGAAGCGCGCGCAGGCGATGGAGGGGCTTTGGGAGGGCCAGGCTGGTCAGGAGTGGGCGTGGTAGTTGTCCCTCTTGTCGCAACCGGATGCCCAGAAACGAGAGGACGCACCGACTCTCATGGCTAAATCGTACACTACACACCATCTCTCTGTAGGAGTAGGTCGATGTGTCGCTCTCTCTAACATACACATGCTGTTAAACACACACACACACACACACACACACACACACACACCAAGGTAAAATTAGTCTATATCTCAATTAATGAAGACTTGCATGTTACCATCCATATGTTACTACCTACTATGAAGGTAGTAACATAGACTAGTAACATATGCATGTTACTAGTCCAAGTTACTCACCACTATGACCAGCCTAGCAATGTAACCAAACACTCCTTACTCTGCCTTGTTATCTCCAGCGGAAACCCAATGCATGGAGCGCAACTACGCGTTGATCAGTCAAGAAATCAAAGTCGGCTTGCATGCGAGTTAATACGTGGCCCTACATGGTAGCTAAAAAGGAATCTCTTAGTTGTTGTGATTAATTGTTGCGTTTTGTTGCGTTTAGAGACAGAAATCGGGGCTTTGATTGGAGGAAGGACCGGTCAAGTTTCTCCTTCTCCTCCAATCTGCTTGCACCTTGGAACCGCTGCACCTTCTAAAGTGACTTATAACACCTAGACGGAGGGAATAGTATGAGATACGGTGGCACATTAACTTAGGTCGAATACAAGTGCCCCAAAATTGTGTGCATGTTATAATAAGGATTCACTTAAAATAGTACGTGCGCGAACAGAGGGATCAATAGGAAAGTGTTCACGAGCAGTAGCGAGATGTGTGAGGTAAGATACACTGCTGGCGCTTTTAATTTTTCTTATTAATTTGTCTGATTCACCCTCTGACTGGTGGGACCCAACGTATTACGTGGATAAAAGTAAGGTGACTAAGGCTGCATTATTTCTGTACTACCAACACTGCTTTAAATCCCAAAAGACCTTACCACCAAAGCCACATGACACGATTATGATTTAAATCCCAATGACTCCCACGCAAAAAAAACATGACATGCTTGTCACACGAATGCAGGAATGTATAAAAGGTTATTTTCCTCTCGCTAAACATAACGTGAGGGTGGTGTAGCTGGTTAGCCTATTCGCTCATCGAACTTGAGGTCTCGGGTTTGATAACTACACTTGAGCATAATTTTGATTTTGTTCGACTTCTTTCTTCCACCCAATAACTGGTAGGCCCCGCATGATAGAGAGAGAGAGAGAGAAAGTGATCTGGGGCGGTGCTAGGAGGATTCTTTGACTGGTCAAAATGGATGGATACAGAGCTATACAATCTCGTAGTGGCCGTATAATCACCTCATCACATATACGCTGCAGCCTCGGGGCTTGTTTTCTAGGGTTTTCACTCTTCACACTCTCTCTCTAGAATATATATATATACACGATGGAGCCTTAGCGCTTGTAGTTGCTCTCCTCACACTCTCTCACCCTCTCAAGATCTAAACAAGACTTCGTTGGCCTCTCTCTCTCCCCTCACAGCTGGTTAAAGAGCCGGCAGGATCCGTCCGCCGGGAAGGGAAGGAGGCTTAACGATGTTGCCATCGGCGAGGGATGGAATCCACTACTGGCGCAACTATTCTCTTTCACCTAGCGGCGGCGCAGGAGGGCCTCCGACCCCTTCTTCCTCGCTGCCTAATACGTCTCCATCGTATCTATAATTTTTGATTGTTCCATGCCAATATTCTACAACTTTTACATACCTTTGGCAACTTTTTATACTATTTTTGGGACTAACATATTGATCTAGTGCACAGTGCCAATTCTTGTTTGTTGCATGTTTTTTGTTCCGCAGAAATCCATATCAAACGGAGTCCAAACGGGATAAAAACTCATGGAGATTTTTTTGGAATATATGTGAATTTTGGGAAGTGTAATCAACGCGAGACGATGCCCGAGGGGCCCACGAGGGTGAGGGGCGCCCCCCAAGGGGTAGGGCATGCCCTAGGCCCTCGTGTTCATAAGATGGTTGGTGCCCTTCTTTTGCCGCAAGAAAGCCAATATCCGGATAAAAATCATGTCTGAATTTCAGCCCAATCGGAGTTACGGATCTCCAGGAATTTAAGAAACGGTGAAAGGGCAGAATCAGAGAGCGCAGAAACAGAAGGAAACAGAGAGAGAGATCCAATCTCAAAGGGGCTCCCGCCCCTCCGGCTCCATGGAAGCCAAGGACCAGAGGGGAAACCCTTCTCCCATCTAGGAGGAAGGTCAAGGAAGATGAAGAAGAAGGGGGGCTCTCTCCCCCTCTCTCCCGGTGGCGCCGGAACGCCACCGGGGCCATCATCGCGACAAAGATCTACACCAACAACTTCACCGCCGTCATCACAAACTCTTCCCTCCTCTATGCACCGGTGTAACCCCTCTTTTACCCGCTGTAATGTCTACTTAAACATGGTGCTCAACACTATGTATTATTGTTGGGGAACATTGCAGAAAATTAAAATTTTTCCTACGGTTTCACCAAGATCCATCTATAAGTTCATCTAAGCAACGAGTCATGGGAGAGAGATTGCATCTACATACCACTTGTAGATCGCGTGCGGAAGCGTTCACTAGAACGTGGATGATGGAGTCGTACTCGTCGTGATCCAAATCTCCGATGACCGAGTGCCAAACAGACGGCACCTCCGCGTTCAACACACGTACGGAGCGGATGACGTCTCCTCCTTCTTGATCCAGCAAGGGGGAAGGAGAGGTTGAGGAAGATGGATCCAGCAGCAGCACGATGGCGTGGTGTTGGTGGAGAAGCAGCACTCCGGCAGGGCTTCGCCAAGCACGTGGCGGAGGAGGAGAGTGTAGCAGGGAGAGGAGGCTCCAAGATGCAAGGGTGCGGCTGCCCCCTCCCTCCCCCTTTATATAGGCCCCCTGGGGGGGCGCCGGCCCTTGGAGATCTGATCTCCCAAGGGGGGCGGCGGCCAAGGGGGGAGGCTTGCCCCCCAAGGCAAGTGGGGCGCTCCCCCCCCCAACCCTATGGTTTCCAACCCTATGCGCAGGGGGGCCCAAGTGGGGGGCGCACCAGCCCACCAGGGGCTGGTTCCCTCCCACTTCAGCCCACGGGGCCCTCCGGGATAGGTGGCCCCACCCGGTGGACCCCCGGGACCCTTCCGGTGGTCCCGGTACAATACCGGTAACCCCCGAAATTCTCCCGATGGCCGAAATAGCACTTCCTATATATAATTCTTTACCTCTGGACCATTCCGGAACTCCTCGTGACGTCCGGGATCTCATCCGGGACTCCGAACAACATTCGGTTTGCTGCATACTCATATTCATACAACCCTAGCGTCACCGAACCTTAAGTGTGTAGACCCTACGGGTTCGGGAGACAGGCAGACATGACCGAGACGGCTCTCCGGTCAATAAACAACAGCGGGATCTGGATACCCATGTTGGCTCCCACATACTCCTCGATGATCTTATCGGATAAACCACAATGTCGAGGATTCAATTAATCCCGTATTCAATTCCCTTTGTCAATCGGTACGTTACTTGCCCGAGACTCGATCGTCGGTATCCCAATACCTCGTTCAGTCTTGTTACTGGCAAGTCACTTTACTCGTACCGTAATGCATGATCCTGTAACCAATCACTTGGTCACTTTGAGCTCATTATGATGATGCATTACCGAGTGGGCCCAGAGATACCTCTCGTCATACGGAGTGACAAATCCGATCTCGATCCGTGTCAACCCAATGACACTTTCGGAGATACCTGTAGTGCACCTTTATAGTCACCCGATTCGTTGTGACGTTTGGTACACCCAAAGCACTCTTACGGTATCCGGGAGTTACACGATTTCATGGTCTAAGGAAGAGATACTTGACATTGGGAAAGCTCTAGAAAAACGAACTACACGATCTTGTGCTATGCTTAGGATTGGGTCTTGTCCATCACATGATTCTCCTAATGATGTGATCCGTTATCAATGACATCCAATGTCCATAGTCGAAACCATGACTATCTATTGATCAACGAGCTAGTCAACTAGAGGCTCACTAGGGACATATTGTGGTCTATGTATTCACACGTGTATTACGATTTCCGGATAATACAATTATAGCATGAATAAAAGACAATTATCACGAACAAGGAAATATAATAATAATCCTTTTATTATTGCCTCTAGGGCATATTTCCAACAGTCGCCACTTGCACTAGAGTCAATAATCTAGTTACATTGTGATGAACCGAACACCCATAGAGTTACGGTGTTGAACATGTTTTGCTCATGGAAGAGGTTTAGTCAGCGGATCTGCGACATTCAGATCCGTATGCACTTTGCAAATTTCTATGTCTCCATCTTGAACATTTTCACGGATGGAGTTGAGGCGACGCTTGATGTGCTGGTCTTCTTGTGAAACCTGGGCTCCTTGGCAAGTGCAATAGCTCGGTGTTATCACGAGAAGAGTTTAATTGGCCCCGACGCATTGGGTATAACTCCTAGGTCGGTGATGAACTCCTTCACCCAAATTGCTTCATGCACTGCCTCGAGGCTGCCATGTACTCCGCTTCACACGTAGATCCCGCCATGACGCTCGCTTGCAGCTGCACCAGCTTCTTGCTCCACCATTCAACATATACACGTATCCGGTTTGTGACTTAGAGTCATCCAGATCTGTGTCGAAGCTAGCGTCGACGTAACCCTTTACGACGAGCTCTTCGTCACCTCCATAAACGAGAAACATGTCCTTCGTCCTTTTCAGGTACTTCAGGATTTTCTTGACCGCTGTCCAGTGTTCCTTGGCGGGATTACTTTGGTACCTTCCTACCAAACTTAAGGCAAGGTTTACATCAGGTCTGGTACACAGCATGGCATACATAATAGATCCTATGGCCGAGGCACAGGGGATAACGCTCATCTCTTCTTTATCTTTTGCCGTGGTCGGGCATTGAGCCGAGCTCAATCTCACACCTTGCAGTACAGGCAAGAACCCTTTCTTGGACTGATCCATTTTGAATTTCTTCAAAATCTTATCAAGGTATGTGCTTTGTGAAACACCTATGAGGCGTCTCGATCTATCCCTATAGATCTTGATGCCTAATATGTAAGCAGCTTCTCCAAGGTCCTTCATTGAAAAACTTTTATTCAAGTAGGCCTTAATGCTGTCCAAGAGTTCTATATCATTTCCCATCAAAAGTATGTCATCTACATATAATATGAGAAATGCTCTGAGCTCCCACTCACTTTCTTGTAAACGCAGGCTTCTCCATAAGTCTGCATAAACCAAACGCTTTGATCATCTCATCAAAGCGAATGTTCCAACTCGAGATGCTTGCACCAGTCCATAAATGGATCGCTGGAGCTTGCATACTTTGTTAGCATTCTTAGGATCGACAAAACCTTCCGGCTGCATCATATACATCTCTTCCTTAAGATAACCGTTAAGGAACGCTGTTTTGACGTCCATCTGCCATATCTCATAATCATAGTATGCGGCAATTGCTAACATGATTCGGACGGACTTAAGCTTCACTACGGGAGAGAAAGTCTCATCGTAGTCAATCCCTTGAACTTGCCGATAACCCTTAGCGACAAGTCGAGCTTTATAGATGGTGACATTACCATCCGCATCCGTCTTCTTCTTAAAGATCCATTTGTTTTCTATCGCTCGCCGATCATCGGGCAAGTCTGTCAAAGTCCATACTTTGTTTTCATACATGGATCCTATCTCGGATTACATGGCTTCAAGCCATTTGTTGGAATCCGGGCCCGCCATCGCTTCCTCATAGTTCGAAGGTTCACCGTTGTCTAACAACATGATTTCCAGGACAGGGTTGCCATACCACTCTGGTGTGGAACGTGTCCTTGTGGACCTATGAAGTTCAGTAGCAACTTGATCCGAAGTACCTTGATCATCATCATTAATTTCCTCTCCAGTAGGTGTAGGCACCACAGGAACATTTTCCTGAGCTGCACTACTTTCCAGTTCAAGAGGTAGTACTTCATCGAGTTCTAGTTTCCTCCCACTTACTCCTTTCGAGAGAAACTCTTTTTCCAGAAAGGATCCGTTCTCGGCAACAAAGATCTTGCCTTCGGATCTAAGGTAGAAGGTATTCCCAATGGTTTCCTTAGGGTATCCTATGAAGACGCATTTTTCCGACTTGGATTCGAGCTTTTCAGGTTGAAGTTTCTTGACATAAGCATCGCATCCCCAAACTTTTAGAAACAATGGCTTAGGTTTCTTTCCAAACCATAATTCATACGGTGTCGTCTCAACGGATTTAGACGGTGCCCTATTTAAAGTGAATGTAGCTGTCTCTAGTGCGTATCCCCAAAATGATAGCGGTAAATCGGTAAGAGACATCATAGATCGCACCATATCCAATAGAGTGCGATTCGACGCTCGGACACACCGTTCGTTGAGGTGTTCCAGCGGCGTGAGTTGTGAAACGATTCCACATTTCCTTAAGTGTGTACCAAATTCGTGACTTAAATATTCTCCTCCATGATCTGATCAAAAGAACTTTATTTTTCGGTCACGTTGATTCTCTACCTCATTCTGAAATTCCTTGAACTTTTCAAAGGTCTCAGACTTGTGTTTCATAAAGTAGACATACCCATATCTACTCAAGTCATCAGTGAGAGTGAGAATATAACGATATCCTCCATGAGCCTCGACGCTCATTGGACCGCTTTACATCGGTATGTATGATTTCCAATAAGTTGGTTGCTCGCTCCATTGTTCGGAGAACGGAGTCTTGGTCATTTTGCCCATAAGGCATGGTTCGCATGTTTCAGATGATTCATAATCAAGAGACTCTAAAAGTCCATCAGAATGGAGCTTCTTCATGCGCTTGACACCAATGTGACCAAGGCGGCAGTGCCACAAGTATGTGGGACTATCGTTATCAACTTTACATGTTTTGGTATTCACACTATGAATATGTGTAATATTACGTTCGAGATTCATTAAGAATAAACCATTGACCATCGGAGCATGACTGTAAAACATATCTCTCATATAAATAGAACAACCATTATTCTCGGATTTAAATGAGTAGCCATCTCGCATTAAACAAGATCCTGATACAATGTTCATGCTCAAACTTGGCACTAAATAACAATTATTGAGGTTTAAAACTAATCCCGTAGGTAAATGTAGAGGTAGCGTGCCGACGGTGACCACATCGACCTTGGAACCATTCCCGACGCGCATCATCACCCCGTCCTTCGCCAGTCTCCGTTTATTCCGCAGCTCCTGCTGTGAGTTACAAATATGAGCAACGACACCAGTATCAAATACCCAGGAGTTACTACGAGTACTGGTAAGGTACACATCAGCTACATGTATATCAAATATACCTTTAGTGTTGCCGGCCTTCTTGTCCGCTAAGTATTTGGGGCAGTTCCGCTTCCAGTGGCCCTTCCCTTTGCAATAAAAGCACTCTGTCTTAGGCTTGGGTCCATTCTTTGACTTCTTCCCAGCAACTTGCTTACCGGGCGCGGCGACATCTTTACCGTCCTTCTTGAAGTTCTTCTTACCCATGCCCTTTTTGAACTTAGTGGTTTTATTGGCCATCAACACTTGATGTTCTTTCTTGATTTCAACCTCTGGTGACTTCAGCATTGAGAATACTTCAGGAATGGTCTTCACCATCCCCTGCATATTGTAGTTCATCACAAAGCTCTTGTAGCTTGGTGGGAGCGACTGAAGGATTCTGTCAATGACCGCCTCATCCGGGAGGTTAATGTCCAGCTGGGACAGGCGGTTGTGCAACCAGACATTTTGAGTATGTGCTCACCGATGTAACTGTTTTCCTCCATCTTACAACTATAGAACTTGTCGGAGACTTCATATCTCTCGACCCGGGCATGAGCTTGGAAAACCATTTTCAGCTCCTCGAACATCTCATATGCTCCGTGTTGCTCAAAACGCTTTTGGAGCCCCGGTTCTAAGCTGTAAAGCATGCCGCACTGAACGAGGGATTAATCATCAGTACGAGACTGCCAAGCATTCATAATATCTTGGTTCTCTGGGATGGGTGCATCACCTAGCGGTGCTTCTAGGACATATTGTTTCTTGGCTGCTATGAGGATGATCCTTAGGTTCCGGACCCAGTCCGAATAGTTGTTGCCATCGTCTTTCAGCTTGGTTTTCTCTAGGAACGCGTTGAAGTTCATGGTGACATGAGCATTGGCCATTTGATCTACAATACATTTTGCAAAGATTTTAGACTAATGTTCATAATAATTAAGTTCATCTAATCAAATTATTTAATGAACTCCCACTCAGATTTGACATCCCTCTTGTCATCTAAGTGTTACATGATCCGAGTCGACTAGGCCGTGTCCGATCATCACGTGAGACGTACTAGTCATCGTCGGTGAACATCTCCATGTTGATCGTATCTTCCATACGACTCATGTTCGACCTTTCGGTCTCTTGTGTTCCGAGGCCATGTCTGTACATGCTAGGCTCGTCAAGTTAACCCTAAGTGTTTATGCATGTGTAAAACTGTCTTACACCCGTTGTATGTGAACGTAAGGATCTATCACACCCGATCATCACGTGGTGCTTCAAAGCATTTAACTTTAGCAACGGTGCACAGTTAGGGGGAACACTTTCTTGAAATTATTATAAGGGATCATCTTATTTACTACCATCGTTCTAAGTAAACAAGATGCATAAAACATAATAAACATCACATGCAATTATATAAAGCAGTGACATGATATGGCCAATATCATATAGCTCCTTTGATCTTCATCTTCGGGGCTCCATGATCATCTTGTTACCGGCATGACACCATGATCTCCATCATCATGATCTCCATCATCGTGTCTCCATGAAGTTGCTCGCCAACTATTACTTCTACTACTATGGCTAACACATTTAGCAATAAAGTAAAGTAATTTACATGGCGTTGAATCAATGACTCGCAGGTCATACAATAATTAAGACAACTCCTATGGCTCCTGCCGGTTGTCATACTCATCGACATGCAAGTCGTGATTCCTATTACAAGAACATGATCACAATATATCATTCATCATTCATCACAACTTCTAGCCATATCACATCACATGACAATTGCTGCAAAAACAAGTTAGACGTCCTCTAATTGTTGTTGCATCTTTTACGTGGCTGCAATTGGGTTCTAGCAAGAACGTTTTCTTACCTACGAATAACCACAACGTGATTTTTGTCAACTTCTATTTACCCTTCATAAGGACCCTTTTCATCTAATCCGCTCCAACTAAAGTAGGAGAGACAGACACCCACTAGCCACCTTATGCAACTAGTGCATGTCAGTCGATGGAACCTGTCTCACGTAAGAGTACGTGTAAGGTCGGTCCGGGCCGCTTCATCCCACAATACCGCTGAAGCAAGAAAAGACTAGTATCGGCAAGCAAGTTGACAAGATCTACGCCCACAACAAAATTGTGTTCTATTCTACTCGTGCAATAGAGAACTACGCATAGACCTAGCTCATGATGCCACTGTTGGGGAACGTCGCAGAAAATTAAAATTTTTCCTACGGTTTCACCAAGATCCATCTATGAGTTCATCTAAGCAACAAGTCATGGGAGAGAGATTGCATCTACATACCACTTGTAGATCACGTGCGGAAGCGTTCACTAGAACGTGGATGATGGAGTCGTACTCGCCGTGATCCAAATCACCGATGATCGAGTGCCAAACGGACGGCACCTCCGCGTTCAACACACGTACGGAGCGGATGAAGACGTCTCCTCCTTCTTGATCCAACAAGGGGGAAGGAGAGGTTGAGGAAGATGGCTCTAGCAGCAGCACGACGGCGTGGTGTTGTTGGAGAAGCGACACTCGGCAGGCCGCCAAGCACGTGGCGGAGGAGGAGAGGTGTAGCAGGGGAGAGGGAGGCGCCAATATGCAAGGGTGCGGCTGCCCCCTCCCTCCCCCCTTTATATAGGCCTCCTGGGGTGGCACCGACCCTTGGAGATCTGATCTCCCAAGGGGGGGGGGGCGGCCAAGGGGGGAGGCTTGCCCCCCAAGGCAAGTGGGGCGCCCCCCACCCTAGGGTTTCCAACCCTAGGCGCAGGGGGGGCCCAAGTGGGGGGTGCACCATCCCACCAGGGGCTGGTTCCCTCCCACTTCAGCCCATGGGGCCCTCCGGGATAGGTGGCCCCACCCGGTGGACCCCCGGGACCCTTCCGTGGTCTCGATGCGATCTCAGTAACCCCGAAATTCTCCCGATGGCGAAATAGCACTTCCTATATATAATTCTTTACCTCCGGACCATTCCGAACTCCTCTTGACGTCCGGGATCTCATCGGGACTCGAACAACATTCGGTTTGCTGCATACTCATATTCATACAACCCTAAGCGCCACCGAACCTTAAGTGTGTAGACCCTACGGTTTGGGAGACATTGAGACTGACCGAGGCGGCTCTCCGGTCAATAACCAACAGAGGGATCTGGATACCCATGTTGGCTCCCACATACTCCTCGATGATCTTATCGAATGAACCACGATGTCGAGGATTCAATTAATCCCGTATTCAATTCCCTTTGTCAATCGGTACGTTACTTGCCCGAGACTCGATCGTCGGTATCCCAATACCTCGTTCAGTCTCGTTACCGGCAAGTCACTTTACTCGTACCATAATGCATGATCCTATAACCAATCACTTGGTCACTTTGAGCTCATTATGATGATGCATTACCAAGTGGACCCAGAGATACCTCTCCGTCATACGGAGTGACAAATCCCAGTCTCGATCCGTGTCAACCCAACAGACACTTTCAGAGATACCTGTAGTGCACCTTTATAGTCACCCAGTTACGTTGTGACGTTTGGTACACCCAAAGCACTCTTACGGTATTCGGGAGTTACATGATCTCATGGTCTAAGGAAGAGATACTTGACATTAGAAAAGCTCTAGCAAAACGAACTACACGATCTTGTGCTATGCTTAGGATTGGGTCTTGTCCATCACATCATTCTCCTAATGATGTGATCCTGTTATCAATGACATCCAATGTCCATAGTCAGGAAACCATGACTATCTATTGATCAACGAGCTAGTCAACTAGAGGCTCACTAGGGACATATTGTGGTCTATGTATTCACACGTGTATTACGATTTCCGGATAATACAATTATAGCATGAATAAAAGAAAATTATCACGAACAAGGAAATATAATAATAATCCTTTTATTATTGCCTCTAGGGAATATTTCCAACAATTATTTCCCAATGATGTATGGCTATCCTATGATGTTTGAGTAGATCTGTTTTGCCCTATGGGTTAATTGATGATCGTGATTGGTTTGAGTTGCATGTTTTATTATTTTTTGCTGTCTTATGGTGCCCTCCGTGTCGCGCAAGAGTGAGGGATCCCCGCTGTAGGGTTTGCAATATTTTCATGGTTTGCTTATTGTCTGTGTTGCATGAGTGACAGAAACACAAACACGGATAAGTAGGTTATGGCGTATGGGAATAAAGAGGACTTGATACTTTAATGCTATGGTAGGGTTTTACCTTAATGATCTTTAGTAGTTGTGGATGCTTGCTAGAGTTCCAATCATAAATGCATATGATCCAAGAAGAGAAAGTATGTTAGCTTATGCATCTCCCTCATATAAAATTGCAATAATGATTACCGATCTAGTTATCGATTGCCTAGGGACAAATATCTTTCTCGCATGACAAAAAAGCTCTCTACTAAAACATACTCAATTGTGCCTTTATCTAAACATCCCCTAGAATTTTGTTACATGCTCTTTATTATCTTGCAAACCTGTCCAACAACACCTAGAAAGTACTTCTAGTTTCATACTTGTTCTAGGTAAAGCGAACGTTAAGCGTGCGTAGAGTTGTATCGGTGGTCGATAGAACTTGAGGGAATATTTGTTCTACCTTTAGCTCCTCGTTGGGTTCGACACTCTTATTTATTGAAAGTGGCTACAATTGATCCCTTATACTTATGGGTTATCAAGACCTTTTTCTGGCATCGTTGCCGGGGAGTTATAGCGTGGGGAAAATATTCTCGTGCGTGCTTGTTTGCTTTATCACTAAGTAGTTTTTATTTCTTGTTCTAAGTTTTTCTCTATCTTTAGTTATGTATATGGAACACAAAACACCAAAAAAACTAGTGGTACTTGCTACTCATGGATATGGGGAACATCCTAAAACCCTCGATGCTTGTTATGTGAAAGATGTCATGCACTACTTCGATAATCTTGAGAAAACCCCATTCAACTATATAATGGGAGTAACGTTGGATCAACATGAATACTTTGGGGATTATCGCTTGACTCATAGGATCAAATTCATATATTGAAGTGGTATGCTTGGGATCTGTGCTCTAGATATGATTATACTTGTTGCTCTAGGATGAATGCTCCACATCTTCGCTTTTTATGCAAATTTAATGATAATGAAACCTTAGCTTCTTATGCTAATGGTATATATGATTACTATGATGTGGAACGAATAGAAGAATTTTTTGCCTTTAAGGGTGCATGTGAAATTGAATCTTTGTTTAAAGAGTTTGAAGATTTTGATGATTCGGTTTATAGACCTAAAAATTTAGCTATCCTTAAATATTGCTATGATAATTATAAATCCAATTCCGATATTGATGAATTAATTGAGAAAGTCTCCGCTGTCCAAGAAGAGAATAATATTTTGCAAGAGTCTATGGAAGAAGGAATTGATGAAACTGTGGGCTCATTGGATGAAAAAGATGATGAGGAGAGCGAAGAACAAAAGGAGGAAGATCAGATTAGCTACCCATGCCCACCTTCTAATGAGAGTAACTCTTCAACTCATACATTGTTTAATTTCCCTTTGTGCTTACTGAAGGATGATTGCTATTATCCCTTTGATTCTTTTGAAATACCCCCTTTTGATGAACTTGATGCTTGCTATTCTTGTGGCCAAGATGCCAATATGAATTATGCTTATGGAGATGAACTTGCTATTGTTCCTTATGTTAAACATGAAATTGTTGTTATTGCACCCACACATGATAGTCCTATTATCTTTTTGAATTCTCCAAACTACACTATATCAGAGAAGTTTGCTCTTATTAAGGATTATAGTGATGGGTGGTCTTTTACTATTGCACATGATAATTTTGATGAATATAATATGCATGTGCTTGCTGCTCCTACTTGCAATTATTATGAGAGAGGAACTACATCTCCGCCTCTTTATGTTTCCAACATGATAAAATTGCAAGAAACTTCTTATGCTATGCATTGGCCTTTACTTTGTGTGCATGAATTGTTCTTTTATGGCATGCCGATGCATAGGAAGAGAGTTAGACTTTGTCATTACATGATATATGTTACTTTGTGCTCACTACTAAATGCCAAATCATTGCTAATTCAAATTTTCTTTCATATTCCTTGGGATCCAGGTGGATTCATTACTTGAGCACCTTATGCCTAGCTTAATGGCTTTAAAGAAAGCGCTGCCAAGGAGACAATCCAGAAGTTGTAGAGAGTCATTTATTTTTGTTGAGTGCTTTTATATAGTTTAAAAACAAAAAAAATATAGAGGGGAACACAAAACTTTTCAAAAAGGAAAGTGAAAGTGAGAGAGACAAGCATTGTTGAAGTGGGGAGCTCCTTGAACTTTGTTCATGCTCACGAAAACTTTGTGAATATTAATTAGAGAAACCTTTCAACAAAAATAATTATCCACTTGTACAATTCCACTGTATTATAAAAATAATGTGCCAAGATTTGCCTTTAGGATGTTTAGATTGCATGTTGGTTTGTGCGGTGCAAAACAGAAACTTTGGCTGTAATGCTCGATTTTAAATTTTTTACTGGAATGTCAAACGGTTCTGAAACTTATTGCACTGTCTTTCTATACAAATGTTTTATTTTTACTAATTTTTTCAGAATTTTTTGGGTTACAAAAGTATGGTGGATGTTCGAGTCCTTACAGACTGTCCTGTTTTCACGGATTGTTGTTATAGCTTCATTATTTGCGTATGTTTGAATTCTTGTTGAAGCCTCCTTGACTTGGGGCAATAGAATTACGATAGCATACTGTGTGTAATGTTTGTTTGTAATTATACAATAATGTTATAGTAGTACATGATGGGATTGTTGGGGAACGTTGCAGAAAATAAAAAATTTCGACGCTTCACCAAGATCAATCTATGGAGTCATCTAGCAACGAGAGAGAGGATTATATCTACATACCCTTGTAGATCGCGCGCGGAAGCATTCAAGAGAACGGGGTTGAGGGAGTCGTACTCATCGTGATCCAAATCACCGGAGATCCTAGTGCCGAACGGACGGCACCTCCGCGTTCAACACACGTACAGTTGGGAAGACGTCTCCTCCTTCTTGATCCAGCAAGGGGGAAGGAGAGGTTGATGAAGATTCAGCAGCACGACGGCGTGGTGGTGGATGCAGCAGCTATCTCGGCAGGGCTTCGCCAAGCACTTGCAAGAGGGAGACGTGTTGCAGGGGAGAGGGACGCACCAAAGACTTGGGTGCGGCTGCCCTCCCTCCCCCCTCTTTATATAGGCCCCCTGGGTGGGGGGGGCACCGGCCCTAGGAGATGGGATCTCCAAGGGGGGGGGCGGCGGCCAAGGGGTTGTCTTGCCCCCCAAGCCAAGGGGGGCGCCCCCACCCCTAGGATTTCCTGCCCTAGGCGCAGGGGGAGGCCCTAGGGGGTGCACCAGCCCACCTGGGGCTAGTTCCCCTCCCCACTTCAGCCCATGGGGCCCTTCGGGATAGGTGGCCCCACCCGGTGGACCCCCGGGACCCTTCCGGTGGTCCCGATACAATACCAGTGACCCCCGAAACTTTCCCGATGGCCGAAACTTGACTTCCTATATATGAATCTTTACCTCCGGACCATTTCGGAACTCCTCGTGACGTCCGGATCTCATCCGGGACTCCGAACAAATTTCGGGTTACTGCATACTAATATCTCTTCAACCCTAGCGTCACCGAACCTTAAGTGTGTAGACCCTACGGGTTCGGGAGACATGCAGACATGACCGAGACGCCTCTTCGGTCAATAACCAACAGCGGGATCTGGATACCCATGCTGGCTCCCACATGCTCCTTGATGATCTCATCGGATGAACCACGATGTCGAGGATTCAACCAATCCCGTATACAATTCCCTTTGTCAATCGGCACGTTACTTGCCCGAGATTCGATCGTCGGTATCCCAATACCTCGTTTAATCTCTTTACCGGCAAGTCACTTTACTCGTACCGTAATGCATGATTCCGTGACCAGACACTTGGTCACATTGAGCTCATTATGATGATGCATTACCGAGTGGGCCCGATGATACCTCTCCGTCATACGGAGTGACAAATCCGATCTCGATTCGTGCCAACCCAATGACACTTTCGGAGATACCCGTAGTGTACCTTTATAGTCACCCAGTTACGTTGTGACGTTTGGCACACCCAAAGCACTCCTACGGTATCCGGGAGTTGCACAATATCATGGTCTAAGGAAATGATACTTGACATTTGGAAAAGCTCTAGCTAAACGAACTACACGATCTTTGAGCTATGCTTAGGATTGGGTCTTGTCCATCACATCATTCTCCCAATGATGTGATCCCGTTATAAATGACATCCAATGTCCATAGTCAGGAAACCATGACTATCTGTTGATCAACGAGCTAGTCAACTAGAGGCTCACTAGGGACACGTTGTGGTCTATGTATTCATACGTGTATTACGATTTCCGGATAACACAATTATAGCATGAATAATAGACTATTATCATGAACAAAGAAATATAATAATAACCATTTTATTATTGCCTCTAGGGCATATTTCCAACAGTCTCCCACTTGCACTAGAGTCAATCATCTAGTTACATTGTGATGAATCGAACACCCATAGAGTTCTGGTGTTGATCATGTTTTACCCTAGGGAGAGGTTTAGTCAACGGATCTGCTACATTCAGGTCTGTATGTACTTTACAAATATCTATGTCTCCATCTTGAACATTTTCACGAATGGAGTTGAAGCGACGCTTGATGTGCCTGGTCTTCTTGTGAAACCTGGGCTCCTTGGAAAGTGCAATAGCTCCAGTGTTGTCACAGAAGAGTGCGATCGGCCCCGACGCATTGGGTATGACTCCTAGGTTGGTGATGAACTCCTTCACCCAAATTGCTTCATGCGCTGCGTCCGAGGCTGCCATGTACTCTGCTTCACATGTAGATCCCGCCATGACGCTTTGCTTGCAACTGCACCAGCTTACTTCCCCACCATTGAAAATATACACGTATCCGGTTTGTGACTTAGAGTCATCCAGATCTGTGTCGAAGCTAGCGTCGACGTAACCCTTTACGACGAGCTCTTCGTCACCTCCATAGACGAGAAACATGTCCTTTGTCCTTTTTAGGTACTTCAGGATATTCTTGACCGTTGTCCAGTGTTCCTTGCCGGGATTACTTTGGTACCTTCCTACCAAACTTACGGCAAGGTTTACATCAGTTCTGGTACACAGCATGGCATACATAATAGATCCTATGGCTGAGGCTTAGGGGATGACACTCATCTCTTCTTTATCTTCTGCCGTGGTCGGTCATTGAGCCGAGCTCAATCTCACACCTTGCAATCCAGGCAAGAACCCTTTCTTGGACTGATCCATATTGAACTTCTTCAATATCTTATCAAGTTATGTGCTTTGTGAAAGACCTATGAGGCGTCTTGATCTATCCCTATAGATCTTGATGCCTAATATGTAAGCAGCTTCTCCAAGGTCCTTCATTGAAAAACACTTATTCAAGTAGGCCTTAATGCTGTCCAAAAGTTCTATATCATTTCCCATAAAAAGTATGTCATCTACATATAATATGAGAAATGCTACAGAGCTCTCACTCACTTTCTTGTAAACGCAGGCTTCTCCATAATTCTGCATAAACCCAAATGCTTTGATCATCTCATCAAAGCGAATGTTCCAACTCCGAGATGCTTGCACCAGCCCATAAATGGATCGCTGGAGCTTGCATACCTTGTTAGCATTCTCAGGGTCGACAAAACCTTCCGGCTGCATCATATACAGTTCTTCCTTAAGATGGCCGTTAAGGAATGCCGTTTTGACGTCCATTTGCCATATCTCATAATCATACTATGCGGCAATTGCTAACATGATTCGGACGGACTTTAGCTTCGCTAAGGGAGAGAATGTCTCATCGTAGTCAACCCCTTGAACTTGTCGATAACCCTTAGCGACAAGTCGAGCTTTATAGATGGTAACATTACCATCCGCGTCTGTCTTCTTCTTAAAGATCCATTTGTTTTCTATTGCTCGCTAATCATTGGGCAAGTCTGTCAAAGTCCATACTTCGTTTTCATAATGGATCCTATCTTGGATTGCATGGCTTCAAGCCATATGTTGGAATCTGGGCCCGCCATCGCTTCTTCATAGTTCGAAGGTTCACCGTTGTCTAACAACATGATTTCCAGGACAGGGTTGCCATACCACTCTGGTGTGGAACGTGTCCTCGTGGACCTACGAAGTTCAGTAGTAACTTGATCCTAAGTACCTTGATCATCATCATTAACTTCCTCTTAAGTTGGTGCTGGCACCACAGGAACATCTTCCTGAGCTGCGCTACTCACCGTTTCAAGAGGCAGTACTTCATCAAGTTCCACTTTCCTCCCACTTACTTCTCTCGAGAGAAACTCTTTCTCCAGAAAGGACATGTTCTTGGCAACAAAGATCTTGCATTCGTATCTGAGGTAGAAGGTATACCCAATGGTTTCCTTAGGGTATCCTATGAAGACGCATTTTTCCGACTTGGGTTCGAGATTTTCAGGTTGAAGTTTCTTGACATAAGCATCGCATCCCCAAACTTTTAGAAACGACAACTTAGGTTTCTTCCCAAACCATAATTCATACGGTGTCGTCTCAACGGATTTAGACGGTGCCCTATTTAAAGTGAATGTAGCTGTCTCTAGAGCGTATCCCCAAAATGACAGCGGTAAATCAGTAAGAGACATCATAGACCGCACCATACCCAATAAAGTGCGATTACGATGTTCGGACACACCGTTACACTGAGGTGTTCCAGGCGGCGTGAGTTGTGAAACGATTCCACATTTCCTTAAGTGCGTACCAAACTCGTGACTTAAATATTCTCCTCCACGATCTGATCGTAAGAACTTTAATTTTCGGTCATGTTGATTCTCTACCTCATTCTGAAATTCCTTGAACTTTTCAAAGGTCTCAGACTTGTGTTTCATCAAGTAGACATACCCATATCTACTCAAGTCGTCAGTGAGAGTGAGAACATAACGATATCCTCCGCGAGCCTCAACGCTCATCGGACCGCATACATCAGTATGTATGATTTCCAATAAGTTGGTTGCTCTCTCCATTGTTCCGGAGAATGGAGTCTTGGTCATTTTTCCCATGAGGCATGGTTCGCATGTGTCAAATGATTCATAATCGAGAGACTCTAAAAGTCCATCAGCATGGAGCTTATTCATGCGCTTGACACCAATGTGACCAAGGCGGCAGTGCCACAAGTATGTGGGACTATCGTTATCAACTTTACATATTTTGCTATTCACACTAAGAATATGTGTAACATCACGTTCGAGATTCATTAAGAATAAACCATTGACCATCGGGGCATGACCATAAAACATATCTCTCATATAAATAGAACAACCATTATTCTCTGATTTAAATGAGTAGCCATCTCGTATTAAACGAGATCCAGATACAATGTTCATGCTCAAAGCTGGTACTAAATAACAATTATTGAGGTTTAAAACTAATCCCGTAGGTAAATGTAGAGGCAGCATGCCGACGGCGATCACATCGACCTTGGAACCATTCCCAACGCGCATCGTCACCTCGTCCTTCGCCAGTCTCCGCTTATTCCACAGCTCCTGCTTTGAGTTACAAATATGAGCAACGGCACCGGTATCAAATACCCAGGGGCTACTACGAGTACTGGTAAGGTACACATCAATTACATGTATATCACATATACCTTTAGTGTTGCCGGCCTTCTTGTCCGCTAAGTATTTGGGGAAGTTCCGCTTCCAGTGTCCGCTTCCCTTGCAATAAAAGCACTCAGTCTCAGGCTTAGGTCCATTCTTTGACTTCTTCCCAGCAACTGTCTTACCGGGCACGGGAACTCCCTTGCCGTCCTTCTTGAAGTTCTTCTTACCCTTGCCTTTCTTGAACTTAGTGGTTTTATTCACCATCAACACTTGATGTTCCTTCTTGATCTCTACCTCCGCTGATTTCAGCATTGAATATACCTCAGGAATGGTCTTTTCCATCCCCTGCATATTGAAGTTCATCACAAAGCTCTTGTAGCTCGGTGGAAGCGACTAAAGGATTATGTCAATAACCGCGTCATCCGGGAGATTAACTCCCAGCTGAGTTAAGCGGTTGTGCAACCCAGACATTTTGAGTATGTGCTCACTGACAGAACTATTTTCCTCCATCTTACAATTGAAGAACTTGTCGGAGACTTCATATCTCTCGACCCGGGCATGAGCTTGGAAAACCATTTTCAGCTCTTCGAACATCTCATATGCTCCGTGTTGCTCAAAACGCTTTTGAGCCCCGGTTCTAAACTGTAAAGCATGCCGCACTGAACGAGGGACTAATCATCAGCATGAGATTGCCAAGCGTTCATAAAGTCTAGGTTCTTTGGGATGGGAGCTTCACCAAGCGGTGCTTCTAGGACATAATCTTGCTTTGCAGCTATGAGGATGATCCTCAGGTTCCGGATCCAGTCCGTATAGTTGCTGCCATCATCTTTCAGCTTGGTTTTCTCTAGGAACGCGTTGAAGTTGAGGTGGACATGAGCGTTGGCCATTTGATCTACAAGACATATTTGCAAAGGTTTTTAGACTAAGTTCATGATAATTAAGTTCATCTAATCAAATTATTTAATGAACTCCCACTCAGATTAGACATCCCTCCAGTCATCTAAGTGATACATGATCCGAGTCGAC
The DNA here is from genome assembly GCA_021605205.1 of Aegilops longissima. NCBI lineage: Eukaryota > Viridiplantae > Streptophyta > Magnoliopsida > Poales > Poaceae > Aegilops > Aegilops longissima. The sequence goes on from CM038679.1 coordinate 626,757,252, forward strand.
TAGGCCGTGTCCGATCATCACGTGAGACTGACTAGTCGTCATAGGTGAACATCTCCATGTTGATCGTATCTTCCATACGACTCAAGTTCGACCTTTCGGTCTCTTGTGTTCTGAGGCCATTTCTGTACATGCTAGGCTCTTCAAGTTAACCTAAGTGTTTTGCATGTAAATCTGTCTTACACCCGTTGTATGTGAACGTTAGAATCTATCACACCCGATCATCACGTGGTGCTTCAAAACAACGAACTTTCGCAACGGCGTACAGTTAGGGGGAACACTTTCTTGAAATTATTATGAGGGATCATCTTATTTACTACCGTCGTTCTAAGTAAACAAGATGCAAAAACATGATAAACATCACATGCAATCAAATAGTAGTGACATGATATGGCCAATGTCATATAGCTCCTTTGATCTCCATCTTCGGGGCTCCATGATCATCTTCTTCACCGGCATGACACCATGATCTCCATCATCATGATCTCCATCATCGTGTCTCCATGAAGTTGCTCGCCAACTATTACTTCTACTACTATGGCTAACGATTTAGCAATAAAGTAAAGTAATTACATGGCGTTGAATCATTGACACGCAGGTCATACAATAATTAAGACAACTACTATGGCTCCTGCCGGTTGGCATACTCATCGACATGCAAGTCGTGATTCCTATTACAAGAACATGATCTCATACATCACATATATATCATTCATCACAACTTTTGACCATATCACATCACAAAGCAATTGCTGCAAAAACAAGTTAGACGTCCTCTAATTGTTGTTGCATATTTTACGTGGCTGCAATAGGGTTGCAGCAAGAACGTTTTCTTACCTACGTGAAAGCCACAACGTGATTTGTCAAATTCTATTTACCCTTCATAAGGACCCTTTTCATCGAATCCGCTCCAACTAAAGTGGGAGAGACAGACACCCGCTAGCCACCTTATGAACCTAGTGCATGTCAGTCGGTGGAGCCTGTCTCACGTAAGTGTACGTGTAAGGTCGGTCCGGGCCGCTTCATCCCATGATACCACTGAAGCAAAATAAGACTAGTAGTGGCAAGAAATTTGAAAACATCTACGCCCACAACAAATTTGTGTTCTACTCATGCAAAGAGAACTACGCATAGACCTAGCTCATGATGCCACTGTTGGGGAACGTTGCAGAAAATAAAAAATTTCTATGCTTCACCAAGATCAATCTATGGAGTCATCTAGCAACGAGAGAGAGGATTGCATCTACATACCCTTGTAGATCGGCATGAAGCGTTCAAGAGAACGGGGTTGAGGAGTCGTACTCGTCGTGATCCAAATCACCGAGATCCTAGTGCGAGCGGACGGCACCTCGCGTTCAACACACGCGACGGTTGGGAAGGCGTCTCCTCCTTCTTGATCCAGCAAGGGGAAGGAGAGGTTGATGAAGATCCAGCAGACGACGGCGTGGTGGTGGATGCAGCAGCGATCTCGGCAGGGCTTCGCCAAGCACTTGCGAGAGGGACAGGTGTTGCAGGGGAGAGGGAGGCGCCAGAGACATGGGTGCGGCTGCCCTCCCTCCCCCCTATTTATATAGGCCCCCTGGGGGGCGCCGGCCCTAAGAGATGGGATCTCCAAGGGGGGCGGCGGCCAAGGGGTTGGCTTGCCCCCCAAGCCAAGGGGGGCGCCCCCCACCCCTAGGGTTTCCTGCCCTAGGCGCAGGGGAGGCCCAGGCGCACCAGCCCACAGGGCTGGTTCCCTCCCACTTCAGCCCATGGGGCCCTCCGGGATAGGTGGCCCCACCGGTGGACCCAGGACCCTTCCAGTGGTCTGATGCTGATCAGTGACCCCGAAACTTTCCCCATGGCTGAAACTTGACTTCCTATATATGAATCTTTACCTCCGGACCATTCCGGAACTCCTCGTGACGTCCGGGATCCCATCCGGGACTCCGAACAACTTTCGGGTTACTGCATACTAATATCTCTTCAACCCTAGCGTCACCGAACCTTAAGTGTGTAGACCCTACGGGTTCGGGAGACATGCAGACATGACCGAGACACCTCTCCGGTCAATAACCAATAGCGGGATCTAGATACCCATATTGGCTCCCACATGCTCCTCGATGATCTCATCGGATGAACCATGATGTCGAGGATTCAACCAATCCCGTATACAATTCCCTTTGTCAATCGGTACGTTACTTGCCCGAGATTCGATCGTCGGTATCCCAATACCTCGTTTAATCTCATTACCGGCAAGTCACTTTACTCGTACCGTAATGCATGAGCCCGTGACCAGACACTTGGTCACATTGAGCTCATTATGATGATGCATTACCGAGTGGGCCCAGTGATACCTCTCCATCATACGGAGTGAAAAATCCCAGTCTCGATTCGTGCCAACCCAACAGACACTTTTAGAAATACCCGTAGTGTACCTTTATAGTCACCCAGTTACGTTCTGACGTTTGGCACACCCAAAGCACTCCTACAGTATCCGGGAGTTGCACAATCTCATGGTCTAAGGAAATGATACCTGACATTTGGAAAAGCTCTAACTAAACGAACTACACGATCTTTGAGCTATATTTAGGATTGGGTCTTGTCCATCACATCATTCTCCCAATGATGTGATCCCGTTATCAATGACATCCAATGTCCATAGTCAGGAAACCATTACTATCTGTTGATCAACGAGCTAGTCAACTAGAGGCTCACTAGGGACACGTTGTGGTCTATGTATTCACACGTGTATTACGATTTCCGGATAACAAAATTATAGCATGAATAATAGGCTATTATCATGAACAAAGAAATACAATAATAACCATTTTATTATTGCCTCTAGGGCATATTTCCAACAGGGATTTCATTTCCATATTCACTAACACCGCCACTAAAAGTTCGGTTAAGTTTTGTGTGGATGAAGTGTTCGAAGATCGAGGAGGTCTTGATGTGAGGAGAAGGAGGAGAGGCAAGAGCTCAAGCTTGGGGATGCCCAAGGCACCCCAAGTAAGTATTCAAGGAGACTCAAGTGTCTAAGCTTGGGGATGCCTTGGAAGGCATCCCATCTTTCTTCAACAAGTATCGGTATGTTTCCGGATTCGTTTCATTCACATGCACTACAAAAAAAGACACATCCATTACATTTTGGGCCGAACGAATTTTTTTTCTGTCATACTTATGACACTTCTATGATGATAATTGTGACAAAACCCGATATCATCATAGATGTGGTCGGCTCCTACTTCTATGACAAAAAATCATGACAAAAAATGGGCTTTTCGTCCTGGGCGGGCTGGAGACGCAGCTGCATCACATTCTTTGGGCCGTCCATGACGGAAAAAAACCATGGTAGAAGCGAGGGCGAGGAAAATTTCAGCGAGTTCCCGGTTACGATGGGTGGTCGAGGGCCGAGCGATGCGCGTTTCTCTCGTACACGTACGTGCGTGTGTGCGAGGCGTTGGCTCTAACTGAACCCGAGCGAGGCGCTGGGCTCTAACTGAACCCGAGCAATTGCACTGTAGGCTACGCGTTACTGAACCCGGGCGATCGATTGATGGTTGTTAACTGAACCCGATCGAGCGATTCATTCGGAACTGCTGCTAACCGAAGCCGATCAATGTTGCCTCTGGATGAACAGTGAGCATTGCGGGGAGGGGTTTGGATGAACAGTGGGCTGTGGGGGTGGATGAACAGGACCCCGTGGCGTTGCCTCTAGATGAACAGGACCCCGATTGATCGAGCCGGTTGGGGCTGGATGAACATGACCCCGTGGAGGGATGGATGAACATGATGACCCCGTGGAGGGCTGGATGAACAGTAGAGGGTGGAGGGGTGGATGAATAGTAGCCCGTGGAGGGGTGGTTGAACAGGAGACCGTGGAGAGGGGTGGTTGGACAGTAGTTGGTGGAGTAGCGCGCGGTGGAGGTTGGATGAACAGGAGCCCGTGGATGAATAGTCACAGGTAGAGCTGGAGGAGGTCGACGGTGGATGAACAGTAGCCCGTGGAGTCCCATTTTGCGGTACGCTACACCCCTCCCGATGAACAGGACCCACGTTTCGATCGTAGGAGGTCCGTTTCCTCCGTTTTGCGGTACACCAGACCCCTCCCGAGGAACAAGATCCCGTTTCGAATGTGGCCGGTCGAACACAAGGCCGTTTCGTTCATTTTGCGGTACGCCACACCCCTCCCGATCAACAGGACCTTCGTTTCGACCATAGGAGGTCCGTTTCCTCCGTTTTGCGGTACACCAGACCCCTCCCGATGAACAGGATCCCGTTTCGAATGTGGCCCGTCGAACACAAGGCCGTTTCCTCCGTTCTGCGGCACACCAGGCCTCGCTTCCATCGCCTGTTCCGTCCAAGCCCTCCCGACGAACACGATGACGCATTCTGTTCCGACCCAGCCAGTTGGCTCCCCATGAACACGATGACAACGTTGTTTCTCCGTTCCGACCTTGCCATGTACACGAGCCCTGGCCGTACGTATGCGCGAGTAGGTGTTCGGGACCCTGCCAGTTTGTACGTACATGGCTGTATTTTCTTTTTTGCACCGTGGCCGTTGTACGTACGTGTACATGCTACGTGTGCGCCTCTACTACGACACGTGTGCGCCTCTACATCGACCAGTATATATGTATGTACATGTTCACGACCAGAACGACAACGCTACGTACGATTCGACAAGGTGAGTCCCGACTGTCAGACACTTCCTTGCGTGCAAAGATGTAGCTGGTGGGTCCTAGCAGTCAGGGGGGCGAATCGTTTTTTTTGCCAGGACGCACTTCCTTGCGTGCGAAGATGTAGCTGGTGGGTCCCAGCAGTCAGGAGGGAAACGTTTTTTCACGAAATACGGTGGTCCGTCCGGTGGGTCCCCGCTGTCACGTGGAGGATTAATTATTTTGCGCGTAATAAGGAGGCACTTCCTTGCGGCTACCGTGGACCCAGCTGTCGGCCTCTCCATGTACAGTACTCTTTCGATGGAAGTCGGTCGTTGACCACATTGACCACGCCGCGCCGAGAGCACCACGGCGGTGGACGACGGCGAGGCCTAGGAAGGGGACGACGTGGATGCCCACGCATAGAGGAGTACGAGGGTTCACTAGTTCGGCTGCAGTGTGAGGCTGCCGTCGCCGCAGAATAACAGGGGGTGTGGGTGAGTGGAGGGATGGCCTGGCCAGTAGTGGGAGTAGTATGGGGGCGGTGAGGCCTCCGCGGTAGCACAGCCGGCCACGAGAGGCAGGAGCAAGCGGCATGACCGGCGCTGCTTTGGGCGGCTGGAGCAAGAAGACCAGAGGTTGAAGAAGCACTATGGCCGTTGGATGGACATCATACGGTCACTAGAGTATTGACTAAGTTGACAAAGCCCTCCGTCCCTGTCAACTTAGTAGGCCCACAAGTCAGCCCAACAATATGGTGGGTCCCAGCTAGCAGGGGGTGCTACGTCTTGAGCTTGCGTTGGTTTTCCCCAAAGAGGAGAGGATGATGCAGCACAGTAGCGTAAGTATTTCCCTCAGTTTTTGAGAACCAAGGTATCAATCCAGTAGGAGGCCACGCGCAAGTCCCTCGTACCAGCACAAAACGATAGCTACTCGCAACCAACGTGATTAGGGGTTGTCAATCCCTTCACGGTCACTTACGAGAGTAAGATCTGATAGAGATAATATTTTTGGTATTTTTGGTATAAAGATGCAAAGTAAAAAGTAAAAGCAAAGTAAAAAAAGCAAGTATAAAAGTGATAGATATTTATATGATGAGAATAGACCCGGGGGCCATAGGTTTCACTAGTGGCTTCTCTCAAGAGCATAGATATTCTATGGTGGGTGAACAAATTACTGTTGAGCAATTGACAGAAATTGAGCATAGTTATAAGGTTATCTAGGTATGATCATGTATATAGGCATTACGTCTGAGACAAGTAGACCGAAACGATTCTGCATCTACTACTATTACTCCACTCATCGACCGCTATCCAGCATGCATCTAGAGTATTAAGTTAAAAACAGAGTAATTCCTTAAGCAAGATGACATGATGTAGAGGAATAAATTCATGCAATATGATAAATACCCCATCTTGTTATCCTCGATGGCAACAATAGAATACGTGCCTTGCAACCCTTTCTGTCACTGGGTAAGGACACCGCAAGATTGAACCCAAAGCTAAGCACTTCTCCCATTGGAAGAACTACCAATCTAGTTGGCCAAACCAAACAGATAATTCGAAGAGACTTGCAAAGATAACTCAATCACACATAAAAGAATTCAGAGAATATTCAAATATTATTCATAGATAAGCTGGATCATAAACCCACAATTCATCGGTCTCAGCAAACACACCGCAAAAAGAAGATTACATCGAATAGATCTCCACAAGAGAGGGGGAGAACATTGTATTGAGATCCAAAAAGAGAGAAGAAGCCATCTAGATACTAGCTATGGACCCGAAGGTCTGAAGTAAACTACTCAAACTTCATCGGAGGGGCTATGGTGTTGATGTAGAAGCCCTCCGTGGTGGATGCCCCCTCCGGTGGAGCTCCAGAACAGGCCCCAAGATGGGATCTCGTGGATACAGGAAGATGCAGCGGTGGAATTAGGTTTTGGCTCCTCTTACGATCGTTTGGGGATACGAGGTATATATAGGAGGAAGGAGTGCGTCGGTGGAGCGTCGGGGCCCACGAGGTGAGGCGCGCCTGAGGCGCCCTCCACCTCGTGACCGCCTCGCACTTCTTGGAGTAGGGTCCAAGTCTCCTGGATCACGTTCAGTGAGAAGATCACGTTCCCGAAAGGTTTGATTCCGTTCGGACTCCGATATTCCGTTTCTTTGAAACACTGAAATAGGCAAAAAAAACATCAATTCTGGGCTGGGCCTCCGGTTAATAGGTTAGTCCCAAAAATAATATAAAAGTGGAAAATAAAGCCCAATATAGTCCAAAATAGTAGATAAAGTAGCATGGAGCAATCAAAAATTATAGATACGTTGGAGACGTATCAGGCATCCCCAAGCTTAATTCCTTCTCGTCCTCGAGTAGGTAAATGATAAAAAGAGAATTTTTGATGCGGAGTGATACTTTGGCATAATTTCAATATAAATCTTCTTACTTGTGCTATGAATATTCAGATCCGAAAGATTTAAGGCAAAAGTTCATATTGACATAAAAATAATAATACTTCAAGCATACTAATCAAAGCAATCATGTCTTCTCAAAATAACATGGCAAAAGAAAGTTCATCCCTACAAAATCATATAATTAGTCTATGCTTCATTTTCTTCACACAAAGATGTTCCCAACTTCTATACCCCCGATGACAAGCCAAGCAATTGTTTCATACTCAAATAATCCCAAACTCTTTCAACCTTTACGCAATACATGAGCGCGAGCCATGGGTATAGCACTATGGGTGGAATAGAATATGATGATGGGATTGTGTGGAGAAGACAAAAAGGAGAAAATCTCATATCGACGAGGATAATAAATGGGCTATGGAGATGCCCATCAATTGATTTCAACATGAGGAGTAGGGATTGCCATGCAACGGATGCACTAGAGCTATAAGTATATGAAAGCTCTACAAAAGAAACTAAGTGGGTGTGCATCCAACTTGCTTGCTCAAAAAGACCTAGGGCAATTTGAGGAAGCCCATCATTGGAATATACAAGCCAAGTTCTATAATGAAAAATTCCAACTAGTATATGAAAGTGACAAAATGAGAGACTCTCTATCATGAAGATCTTAGTGCTACTTTGAAGCACAATATATGAGACTCACTACATGAAGAACAAGGTGCTACTTTGAAGCACAAGTGTGGTAAAAGGATAGTAGCATTGTCCCTTCTCTCTTTTCTCTCTTTTTTTTTTATTTGGGCCTTTTCTCCTCTCTTTTTTTGGCCTCTTCTTTTTTTTGTCCGGAGACTCATCCCGACTTATGGGGGAATCATAGTCTCCATCATCCTTTCCTCACTTGGGACAATGCTCTAATAATGATGATCATCACACTTTTATTTCTATTACAACTCAACAATTACAACTCGAAACTTAGAACAAAATAGGACTCTATATGAATTGTTGGAGATATGCCCTAGAGGCAATCATGTATGATGATATTTCCTATGTGTTTATGAATAAAGATAGTCCTTGGACATTATCAATGATGTGTATCAGCAAGTACGTGACTTGTTTGTGGGACTATACATTGTATGATGACTGTCCTAAAAGGTCCCTAGTCGAAAGGGCTGTGGACGCCAAGCAGCGACTAGACTAGCATATGACACGTCGATGGCTCGGTCTCACTAGCCATGGAGCATTGGATGCTAACGGATAATATGAACTTGGAAAGGTCTGGTCGGATTCGACATAGTCGGATCCGAGTCGAGATAAGGTCCGAGTCGGACAGACCCAACTATGAGACGCAGCGATATGTCATCTGTGAGTCTCTAGTACAACATACGTTCTATGTCCTAAGACCTGAGTGACACATGTACTCGAGATGGTGATAGACTTGCTTTGGGCCGACCAAACGCTACTCCGTGATCGGGTAGTTACAAAGGTAGGTTTGGGTTTGTCCAATCCCATGCTGCGAGACATGGTCGAGCAAGATGGGATTGCCCCTCCGATCGAGAGATATACTCTTGGGCCCTCGTGTGATCCGACCAGGAACAACATGGCCATGCGACAAGGATTATGAGATAATCCAGATAGTGGTCGGTATCACTGGAACGAGAAAGAGGTCGGGCTAGCACAAGGATGACAGTCTCGCCTTGAGCCCGACAACATATATCGTGTGGCAAAAGGAATGGAAGTATGATGTACAGGTTCGCCTAACCAGCTTCATCGTCTGCTTGGTGGTCGGCACGCCTTGCTAGAGGCCGCTACCAACCGTATAGGTCGGAGGTGATCCGAACTGTGACCAAGCCGACTTGAACCTAAGGGGTCGGCGGCAAGGGAAGGAACCTACGAGGTTGGTTCAGAGGACCTTGGTCGGATGTGATCCGAACTGGACTAGGAACGTGACCGAGTAGACTTTTGCTTTAGGGTCCGTGGCGAGGCCCAAGTGTTGAGCTCGCGACGGACGCCTATATAAAGTGGAGGTGCGGCACACTCAGAAAAAAGGGAGATCGCTTTGGCCTCAGGAGGCAGATCGCTTCGGCCGCAGGAGGCAGATCGCTTCGGCCTCAGGAGGTTGATCGCGGCCTCAGGATCCACCTCCACTTGCCGCCGACTGTGTGATCGGACCTAGCAGTCCGCCGCCGGTGTTCCTCCCTGCACGCGGATACCGTTAGAGGCGGTGCACTTGCGCCGCTCGGCGAACTCGCACGTGGGATCGGACGACAGGCCGCTCGAGGAGATCGAGCGGGAGGAGGCGATCCACGCGGACGCGCTGCCCCAACTCTTCTTCGCTGCACGGCATCTGGCGTCTAGTGGTAACGAACTGTGATCCATCTCCGTAGCATGTTCCTGGATGTTTTGCGCGAGGAATTTTTAATTTGCGTCGACGCACCCTACCGTAGAACCCAACGGTGGTATCGAGCCTCTGCTATAGGATTTGGATTCAGATCGTATGCATATTAGATATGTGGGCGGCGGATGAGATCTGTTGTCCTTGAAGAGATAGGCTATGTGCACGGTTGATGTGATCAACGCACATGGGGATCGTTGAGGCTATGTTTTCTGTAAATCAGGATCGATGAGGTCGTGACACGATCTACCCCTACCGGTCGGTCATCCGCCATCGGGGACCGCCGTGTGCGTAGCGCAGTGTATTTCGTACCCGCCACACAAACCGGTAGTGTAGCGACCCGACCTCAGACGGTCAAGCCTCTGTGTATCTGTGCCATCCCTGGATCAGTATGCTGGCACACACAGTACATCAATGTATATATCAAAGTGCAATCACATGTATAAATAACGTAAAATGATATATACCTCGTAATACTCAGTGAAACAATCAAGCGGGTGTGGAGTCCCATCAACGCCATCGGCAGGTTGAATGTAGACCGCAACCTGTATCGTAACTCTTACTCGTCGAGGAAATATCTGCAACATGATACGTTGCAGCCGTGTAGGTCAGATTACATTGAATGTACCGCAAGATCACAATAAGAAAACAGATGATAAACTATACTATATGCAGTATGGCTTTGTGGCTCTGTATCTGAGTTTTGTTTGCGTAAAAGCTGGTTTTATTTTCCCTACATCAAAGGAATAAATGAAGTCTGTACTATAGAGTTTTCTATCATGACATGGTTCCGCCAACCGATGTCTCATAGCCCAAATTCATCATAAGTTGCCCACAATTAAGTTATCAGTCCGGTGTTGAGAGTTCCGAGATAGATCCAAGTCTAGATGCTCAAATTGTCCGTAACCGGGGACACGGCTAATCGATTAGGTTTTAACCCTCTGCAGAGGTTTGTACACTTTACCCGCAAGATTCGATCCCTCTCTTTACGTTCTCGCACTTCAGGGTGTTTGAGAACAAGATGACCGAAACATGGTCTTCCGAAGAGTTCCCCTGAACACTGTCCGGTGCTCATCCAATCCTACCGTAGTTCTACATCTGCTAGCACCGTCCCAGCCAGAGTCACAACTAAGGTCAACCAAGCTAGAGCCCATAGTGACTTGCGGTTGCACATGTAAGCTTTCGGGCATGAAGTATTCTTCCGTCTCTTTGAGTCTGGGTGAAGCTTTCCGCAAGATGTCATGGCGCTTCTCCATGCATCCCGGCCAACCACTGGTTTCTCCAGGTGCCCGTCAACCGTCCTTCACCCAGTTAGTGTGTATTGAATTCTTGTCTCGAGTCTTGAAGTCTTGAGGCCTTGAAGATGCAGTCCTTGCAGATTCCATCATGGAGTTATCGTCATTGGCGTAGATCCTCCATTCTCACACCACTCCGAGCACTCATACCAACCCGTCTACTATAGCGTAGCATTAAAATAAATAGCGTCCGGGCTTGGTAACAGGGTGATGGGTTCCTACCTCATGCATACTACTCAACTACAAGGATTCAATATCACTCTGGAGGGATTGTTGCGAAGATGACACTAGATGCAATAAAACACATAGGTATGAAAACATGGTCAAAGTGAACTTGCCTGGTATTACTTGATGAAGATAACAAAACTCTCGAATAATGACTTGGTAGAACTAATCGTCACTCCGTTGAAAATCTATATAGTCAAACATAGCATTCACATAAGCAAACATCCTAGCAAACAATTTTAGCACTCGAAATAACAATCAAAACAGCAAGGAAAATCGATAATAAAACTCAAACAAAATCAAAAGAAACTTCAAATAAAACTACAAAGAAAAACTACTAACGAAGATCTATGACTTTGCTACAAACATCTAATATAGTTTTGCCGTAAGTAAAAACTTAACAACAATTAAAATACTAAACTAATAAATTAACAGAAAATAAAATGTAAAATAAATAATTTAACAGAAAGTATTTTTTCCATAAAATTTTATTTGCAAAAAGAAACAAATAAAAAGCTTTTATAAAACTCTAACTATGACCTATAGAAGGTTTCATACAAAACTAAGGAAAATAATTTTTTAAAATAAAATAAATTTTCTCCTGTTGTCTAACAGAAACACAACTAATTTTGTCAAAAGTGACAAAAATAAATAATGTAAAACTAATAAAAACAATAAAGAAAAAGCTAAAACAGAACTAATACTAAAACAGTACTGTTTTGCTAAAAACCTAATTTAAATTAACCTGAAAATAAAATACTAAATACTAGTGGATAAACAAAGGTCCTAGAGACCAGGAGCAAAAAGAATCGGTCGAAAATAATATTCCTAACTCAAAATATCTCAAATCTAGTGATTTGAGAAAATTCATACAAACACAAATTTAAACTGCTCAAATATGAAATACAATTGAACTAACAGAAACTTCAGCAAATTTGTGACACATAGCAATTGGAATCACTCAAAAATACTAAAAACTCTAAAAGATATGAATTTTCTAAGATTGCTATTTTCTGAAAAAATAAATTACGAGATTTCGTGGATCTCACCGGAGTAGTCGTCGGAGTTGGGGTAGAAGATCGGATCCGATGTTGCGGTTGCTCCTAGAGGAAAGGAGATCACGGGACGATGGAGAGGAGATCATATAAACCTCAGGAGAGGTCGAGGGCGCGGCGGCAGCACTTGGCGGCGGCGGTGGTGCTGCACTGCTGCTGCTGCGGAGAGGAGAGCAGAGGAGAGGTGTTGGTTTGATGTGTTGGGGGGGTGCTTGGGTATTTATATTGGGGAGGGAGGGCTTTGCTTGGGGTAGGGGACAAGAAATAGACTAGGATTAGGAAACAAAAGGGAAAAGATCTGGAAACAAATCGGAATAAACGAAAGTAGAAAAAGAATCCTACTAGGAAAGGAAAAGGAAAAGGAAAGGAGCGGCTCCCTCCTGGCTCCCTGTGCGCGCGTGGGCGTTGGCCTTGGCCTCGGCCAGCCAGCTGGTCGGCATCTTGGGCCTTTGGCCCAAGGCGCTGCATTTTTTTTTACAAAATTTCACAGAACTAAAATAAAAATAAAATAATTGAAACTTTTATATAGGCATATAATATATCAAAATTTGCAGAAAAATATTTCCTACAAGATGAACATTATTCTAATGTCAAATAAAATCCACACAAATTCAAATAAAGCAAAGAGTGCTTCTGCTTTAATAAAATCTAACCAAAATCATTTTAAAAAAATACCAAAATGATTTCAAATTTATTTCTCTCCATTTTTCTGATGTAGGGAATCATGTTACCCTATTTTCCATATATTTTATTTTTGGAGAAAAATAATTTGAATAAAACTCAAATAACTCCAAATTGAAAATAAATTCAAAAGAACTTTGAATTTAATTCTTTTAAAACTCCCAACTCATATTTCATATGTTTTGAAGAAGTCATTTTATCTTCGTCGTGAAAATCATTGAGTTGCCTTAAGTTTCAGAATTGGAAATATTTTCCAAATGAAATTCAAATATTTTCAACACCCTTGTCATTAAATAAATGGAAGAAGTCATGTCATCTTCTCTCCAGGGTTTTGTGATGAAGAGTACTTGAATTCACGAAAAGCATAAAAGCAAAAATGAAAGTTTGGGAAAGTCCTTTTATTCCCTCTCATTTAACTTTCAAAAAGTTTCGAATTCATTCACTCACTTTCAGTCAATGAATCAAACAATCAATCAAAACTATCTATTTATTTATAACATTCCAAAATTTAGAATTTTGGGATGTTACAAACTACTACCCTTAAAATGAATCTAGTCCTCGAGATTCGGAGAAACTAGAAAGAAATAGGTTAGGGTTTGGGGGTCTTCAAAAATCCATCGATCATCACAAGGGGTCTGGGGTGCTACCACCCTTAGAAGCATTGTTACGGTTCCAATAAACTCGGATACTTCCTCTGGAGTGCCGACAATATATGTCTCTTCACATATCTTACAATAGCTCCTTCATTAACGCTCTTACAGCCGGAAGCATAGCGTTTTCCTCAAAATCTTGGGTCGGTTCGTCAAAGTTGAAGTTCGTCCGAGACTGGATCTTCTTAGCTGATAGGTCTGTGTCCATTCTAGACAACTATCGAAATACTCATGGTGGTCTACCATTAATGGTTTCTGCAGAAAAAGGGCCTTGGCTTCATTCTCACCGTATAATCTACGATTGGCAACAACTGCCATGTACATGGGTTTATCATCATACCATTCTAAGGCTTAAGCAAGGCTTCAACGAGCGTCGTCACTTTACTATGGGTAAGTCTCTCAGATTTACCATTCCAAATAGCAAGAGCGAATGATACGAGTAAGTCGGTATGGTGATCAATCCATTCCGCACCCAGATCATTACCCTGTATAAGGTTTAGCGAATCTCGTATTTCTAACACTCGGGCATTCTCACAATCATTGCAGAATTTCTCCTGTATTGAACAGGGATCGGGTAAATCCTTTGGTTCTGCAAGCCAAACAAAACATCTATCATTACTTCACAACTCTCGGGTTTTTGCGTAACCTCCTATGAAACGTCTGCTGATCAAATCGCAGTCTTCCCAAAATTTCTTCTTCAAGTGGGTACTTGACCCTTATTAATTCCTGGGCCTGTGGGTTATGAGCCCACTTCAACACTAGTGCAGCTTTAACTCATCCTTGGAGTAACTCTCTTGTTCCATATTACACCTCCTTTAAATCCAGTAGTACTCTATTTCTTCATACCATCATATCAAAAGCAAAACTCCAACTTTTTTTTTGAACTACAGTCCGTGGAATATATATTTTCTTATCCATTAGTCTAGTCTTCTTCACAGGGTACTACCACCCTTAAAATGCACAAATTCTTCCATAGACCATATTTTTCTCATATCCTCGAAAATGGTCAAAACTCTTTGTTCATGGAGTAACAACCCATAAAATTCAACATATGAAATCATCGCACCTTAACTTTATTGATTCATGCATTCATTACAATCTCTGAGCACCCATTACATAACTCAACTCATCGAACTTATGAAAATAAAACTGCTTTCTACCACTCTTATTATCCATATCAAAATCTCAACTGCTTAGCTCCAGCCTTCATCTGATCTGAACATTCTCTAGCAAAATGTCCCACTTCCTTGCAGCAAAAACAAATGACTTCCGACATGTCTCGGGGCCTCTTTGTGATTACGTAGGCTCCTTGGGTTATAGGCTTCTTTTCTGGACATTTACTAGCGTAATGACCTAAATCCTTGCACCTGTAACAAGTGATGTGACTCAGGTCCTTCTCTGCAGAAATTAGGTTGTTCTGGGGATGCCTTCACTTTCTCTTCCTAGATTTCTGCGTAATGACCAGAGCTTCTATTTCCTTAGGGTCAAACTTCACTTCTGCTGTCGGGAAGTCTCTGAGATCCTCTTTGCTTTCCTTCGTGCAATACTAGGAATAATGCCCTTCTTCTCCACATGAATAACAAGCGTTCGAGTAGAATCTGATTAGGCCTTCTCCATCGGGGTCTTCAATGACTTCCTTCATCACAGGTTCTTTCATAACTTCTCGGAGGGCTTCTTTCATTCCTTCTTCCTGCTCCTGAATAGTTTGTTGCACCATGGGGTAAATGTGACACTGAGTCGGGTAATGGGTGGTTCCTTCACACAAGAAACAAGTCACCTGACTAGTTGGGCATTCCTCAGCTGGGTGTTTCTCCTCACAATGAGGGCATCCATCCTTGTCTTCCTCCTGGGTGTGTCCTATTTCTCCGCAAATCTTGCAGGCACAAGGTTTATTTCTTCAGGTTATCGTAGTGCTTCCGGATGAGACGTGATCTCAACAGGGTCTTCTTGAATTCCTCCCAAGTTCTTGCTCCATTAAATCCTTGTATGGCTTGATGCATTTTCCACCAGGTTGCAGCACTCTCGGTAAAATGCTGAAGAGCATATGGAACCTCATACTTCCTAGCAATCCAATTTTTCTTGAGTTGATTCTCCATGTTTTGAATCCATAGCTCTGACTCCAACTGAGTCATCGGTCCAGAGAATACCAGTCCTTCTTCATTCATCATCTATGGCTCCAAGGGTTTTAGGGTGAGATAAGAGAGAGTTGGATAGAGAGAGATACACACAATACAAACGATAGTTTTGAAGAAACGAGTTTTATTTTGGGGCTGTCGGAAAGCATCAAACAAATGACAGCTTACAAATCATCGCATCTAACATAGGTGTATAACAGGGGTTTGGTCTTCTAAAGGTCAGATAATTCTTCAAGAACTTCAAATTCTTCAAGTCTTCAGAGTCTTCAATTGTTGCAGCTGCAATTTCTTCCAACGCATGGTGAAATCCTGGTTACTTTGAAGGGGTCATCAGCTGTCCGATATCTTTCTTGGAGCGGCTTCAGTTGACCTTCATGTGGTCAAAAGGGAAAAGGGGTATATTCTAACTATTTGAGGTGAGAGTGTCTATTTGATAAAATCTGAAAAGATGAGAAGTAAGAGTCTTTTTGGAAATAAAGTTTTAGAAATTTCCTGTCCTAGGGCTTTCCGGTTTCTAGGGTCACGTCCTACAGTCAACATGTGCTCTGATACCATATCTGTAGCGACCCGACCTCAAACGGTCAAGCCTCTGTGTATCTGTGCCATCCCTGGATCAGTATGCTGGCACACACAGTACATCAATGTATATATCAAAGTGCAATCACATGTATAAATAACGTAAAATGATATATACTTCGTAATACTCAGCGGAAACAATCAAAGGGGTGTGGAGTCCCATCAACGCCATCGGCAGGTTGAGTGTAGACCGTAACCCTGTATCGTAACTCTTACTCGTCGAGGAAATATCTGCAACATGATACGTTGCAGCCGTGTAGGTCAGTACATTGAATGTACCGGCAAGATCACAATAAGAGAAAACAGATGATAAACTATACTATATGCAGTATGGCTTTGTGGCTCCGTATCTGAGTTTTGTTTGCGTAAAAGCTGGTTTTATTTTCCCTACATCAAAGGAATAAATGAAGTCTGTACTATAGAGTTTTCTATCATGACATGGTTCCGCCAACCGATGTCTCATAGCCCAAATTCATCATAAGTTGCCCACAATTAAGTTATCAGTCCGGTGTTGAGAGTACTGAGATAGATCCAAATCCAGATGCTCAAATTGTCCGTAACCGGGGACACGGCTAATCGATTAGGTTTTAACCCTCTGCAGAGGTTTGTACACTTTACCCGCAAGATTCGATCCCTCTCTTTACGTTCTCGCACTTCAGGGTGTTTGAGAACAAGATGACCGAAACATGGTCTTCCGAAGAGTTCCTCTGACCACTGTCCGGTGCTCATCCAATCCTACCGTAGTTCTACATCTGCTAGCACCGTCCCAGCCAGAGTCACAACTAAGGTCAACCAAGCCGAGCCCATAGTGACTTGCGGTTGCACATGTAAGCTTCGGGCATGAAGTATTCTTCCGTCTCTTTGAGTCTGGGTGAAGCTTTCGCAAGATGTCATGGCGCTTCTCCATGCATCCCGGCCAACCACTGGTTTCTCCAGGTGCCCGTCAACAATCCTTCACCCATGAGTGTGTATTGAATTCTTGTCTCGAGTCTTGAAGTCTTGAGGCCTTGAAGATGCAGTCCTTGCAGATTCCATCATGGAGTTGTCGTCATTGACGTAGATCCTCCATTCTCACACCACTCCAGAGCACTCATACCAACCCCGTCTACTATAGCGTAGCATTAAAATAAATGACGTCCCGGGCTTGGTAACAGGGTGATGGGTTCCTACCTCATGCATACTACTCAACTACAAGGATTCAATATCACTACTAGAGGGATTGTTGCGAAGATGACACTAGATGCAATAAAACACATAGGTATGAAAAACATGGTCAAAGTGAACTTGCCTGGTATTACTTGATGAAGATAACAAAACTCTCGAATAATGACTTGGTAGAACTAATCGTCACTCCGTTGAAAATCTATATAGTCAAACATAGCATTCACACAAGCAAACATCCTAGCAAACAATTTTAGCACTCGAAATAGCAATCAAAACAGCAAGGAAAATCGATAATAAAACTCAAACAAAATCAAAAGAAACTTCAAATAAAACTACAAAGAAAAACTACTAACGAAGATCTATGACTTTGCTACAAACATCTAATATAGTTTTGCCGTAAGTAAAAACTTAACAACAATTAAAATACTAAACTAATAAATTAACAGAAAATAAAATGTAAAATAACTAATTTAACAGAAAGTATTTTTTCCATAAAATTTTATTTGCAAAAGAAACAAATAAAAAGCTTTTATAAAACTCTAACTATGACCTATAGAAGGTTTCATACAAAACTAAGGAAAATAAATTTTTAAAATAAAAATAAATTTTCTCCTGTTGTCTAACAGAAACACAACTAATTTTGTCAAAAGTGACAAAAATAAATAATTTAAAACTAATAAAAACAATAAAGAAAAAGCTAAAACAGAACTAATACTAAAACAGTACTGTTTTGCTAAAGACCTAATTTAAATTAACCTGAAAATAAAATACTAAATACTAGTGGATAAACAAAGGTCCTAGAGACCAGGAGCAAAAAGAATCGGTTAAAATAATATTCCTAACTCAAAATATCTCAAATCTAGTGATTTGAGAAAATTCATCTAAACACAAATTTAAACTGCTCAAATATGAAATACAATTGAACTAACAGAAACTTCAGCAAATTTGTGACACATAGCAATTGGAATCACTCAAAATACTAAAAACTCTAAAAGATATGAATTTTCTAAGATTGCTATTTTCTGAAAAAATGAATTACAGGATTTCGTGGATCTCACGGAGTAGTCGTCGGAGTTGGGGTAGAAGATCGGATCCGATGTTGCGGTTGCTCCTAGAGGAAAGGAGATCACGGGCGGTGGAGAGGAGATCATATAAACCTCAGGAGAGGTCGAGGCGTGGCGGCAGCACTTGGCGGCGGCGGTGGCTGCTGCTCACTGCTGCTGCGGAGAGGAGAGAAGAGGAGAGGTGTTGGTTTGATGTGTTGGAGGGGGCGGGGTGCTTGGGTATTTATATTGGGGAGGGGAGGGCTTTGCTTGGGGTAGGGGACAAGAAATAGACTAGGATTAGGAAACAAAAGGGAAAAGATCTGGAAACAAATCGGAATAAACGAAAGTAGAAAAAGAATCCTACTAGGAAAGGAAAAGGAAAAGGAAAGGAGCGGCTCCCTCCTGGCTCCCTGTGCGCGCGTGGGCGTTGGCCTTGGCCTCGGCCGGCCGGCTGGTCAGCGGCTTGGGCCTTTGGCCCAAGGCGCTGCATTTTTTTTTACAAAATTTCACAGAACTAAAATAAAAATAAAATAATTAAAACTTTTATATAGGCATATAATATATCAAAGTTTGCAGAAAAATATTTCCTACAAGATGAACATTATTCTAATGTCAAATAAAATCCACACAAATTCAAATAAAGCAAAGAGTGCTTCTGCTTTAATAAAATCTAACCAAAATCATTTAAAAAAATACCAAAATGATTTCAAATTTATTTCTCTCCATTTTTTCGATGTAGGGAATCATGTTACCCTATTTTCCATATATTTTATTTTTGGAGAAAAGTAATTTGAATAAAACTCAAATAACTCCAAATTGAAAATAAATTCAAAAGAACTTTGAATTTAATTCTTTTAAAACTCTCAACTCATATTTCATATGTTTTGAAGAAGTCATTTTATCTTCGCTCGTGAAAATCATTGAGTTGCCTAAAGTTTCAGAATTGGAAATATTTTCCAAATGAAATTTAAATATTTTCAACACCCCTTGTCATTAAATAAATGGAAGAAGTCATGTCATCTTCTCTCCAGGGTTTTGTGATGAAGAGTACTTGAATTCACGAAAAGCATAAAAGCAAAAATGAAAGTTTGGGAAAGTCCTTTTATTCCCTCTCATTTAACTTTCAAAAAGTTTCGAATTCATTCACTCACTTTCAGTCAATGAATCAAACAATCAATCAAAACTATCTATTTATTTATAACATTCCGAAATTTAGAATTTTGGGATGTTACAGGTAGAATGCGATTCTATGCATAACTTTGTTTTGCAGGTTTGATGTGGATAGTATGGCTCATGTGTATGTGATGCATGTGTGTAATTTATACGTGGCTGCGTGTCATGTTTGTCACGGCGAGAGCCAAAGTGCTGTCATTATATTGTATAACGACCTGCGTGTCGACTTGTGACTCTATGTAAAATTCATTACTAGTTGTAGTAGTTAGATAATAGAGATCAGGTTGGTGGCTTGGCGTGCGGCGTGACAAACAAGATGGAGTTAAGTAGATGGTCATCGAGTCGGAGCCGACACGGAAGAACGTCCATGAAGGAGCCATACTATTTCACAATATGTGTTATATTTGTGATTGTTATGCTTCTTTGTTTCTATGCATGTTAAAATGATAGAATGATCCCTCATGAATATCAAGCGAATTGCCATCCCGATGTTGCACCTTCGCACGCCAAGTAAATCTAGTAGTGGGCTCATAAAATTGGGGTGCTCTTTGGGTGTCCTTGAATGAAGGGTTCGTGGTCGGACACGGACATGCCTTGCATCAGTTAACTTGACAAGGCTATCAAAAGCGGTTTTGGGCCTTGTGGCAAATAAGGTTGGGAGCCGGGTATGAGATACCTTCCGGTCGCGAGTCGTATAGAATACGATTAGCAAGGAGTTGCTTACGGATAGGTATGTTGGCTAGCAGTGATGCTAAAGCTCACTAGTCGCATCGCTAGTCGGATCTGAATCACTGAGAGTTTGCGGAGGATGCTGACTTGATGGGAGTATTTCTGTTTAGGCTAGAATTACTCTACATAAACACATTGCTTAGTGATTGCATATTTTCTGTTGTAGATCAATGGCACCACCTGCTCAACCCAACTTTGCATTGAAATCAATTCTGGAAAAAGATAAACTGAATGGAACAAACTTTACCACCTGGTATAGAAATCTGAGAATTGTTCTCAAGCACGATAAGAAGGAACATGTTCTAGAGGATCCACTTCCAGAGGAACCTGCTGATAATGCTAGTGCCACAGCTAAAAATGCCTACCAGAAACTAGCTATGGACCCGAAGGTCTGAAGTAAACTACTCACACTTCATCGGAGGGGCTATGGTGTTGATGTAGAAGCCCTCTGTGGTGGATGCCCCCTCCGGCGGAGCTCCGGAACAGGCCCCAAGATGGGATCTCGTGGATACAGGAAGGTACGGTGATGGAATTAGGTTTTTGGCTCCTCTTCTGATCGTTTGGGGATACGTAGGTATATATAGGAGGAAGGAGTACGTCGGTGGGCGTCGGGGGCCCACGAGGTGAGAGGCGCGCCTGGGGGCACCCTCCACCCTCGTGACCGCCTCTAGCACTTCTTGGAGTAGGGTCCAAGTCTCCTGGATCACGTTCGGTGAGAACATCATGTTCCCGAAGGTTTCATTCCCTTTGGACTCCGTTTGATATTTCGTTTCTTCGAAACACTGAAATAGGCAAAAAACAGCAATTCTGGGTTGGGCCTCCGGTTAATAGGTTAGTCCCAAAAATAATATAAAAGTGGAAAATAAAGCCCAATATAGTCCAAAACAGTAGATAAAGTAGCATGGAGCAATCAAAAATTATAGATACGTTGGAGACGTATCACAGGGGTATTCATTTTTTGGGGCGTAATAAGGAGGCACTTCCTTGCGTGGGAAGATATAGCTGGTGGGTCCGACCTTTCAGCGGGGGGAACTTTTTTTTCGCGAAAAGCAGAGGACCTTCCTGTGGGTCCTAGCTGTCAGGTTGAGGAATCATTATTTTGCGCGTAATAAGGAGGCATTTCCTTGCATGCGGCCGTGGACCCAGCTGTCAGCCTCTCCACGTACAGTCCACTTCCTATGGATGTCATTCCTTGACCACATTGACCAGGCCGTGCCGAGAGCACTAGGGCGGTGGACGACGGCGAGGCCTAGGAAGGGACTGACACGGTGCCAGGGAATACTCGGCAGTTGTTTCCCACACGGAGGAGTACGAGGGTTTACTGGTTCATCTACCATCCCCGGAGAATAACAGCAGGTGTGGGTGAGTAGAGGGATGGCTAGGCCAGCGATGGGAGTACGATGGGGCCCGGGAGGCCCATGCGGCAGCATAGCCGGCCGCGGGAGGAGGGAGCAGGCAGTCCCGCCGGCGCTTGTTTGAGCGGCTGGAGCGTGAAGAGCAAAGATTGAAGAAGCACAACAGTTGTTGGATGGACATCCAACAATCACTACTCTCGTGTGTTGACTAAGTTGACAGGGCGTTGCGTGTGCGTCAACCATTTTTTATGAAAGCATACGCGTCAACCTGTAGTAGGCGCACAAGTCAGCCTCAAATCTATGGAAAACATCATTCATTCCATCTACCATTATTTCTAATAATGTACAGCCCATTTGCTAATTCATAAGAATTTTTTTGGAGCCCATCTTCTTTTTGTTAGCATTACACCCCATATTGTGGCCATGGTTAAAAAGTATATGAAATTTTGCATATTTCGGTGCGGTCAACTGTTTTTTAATCCAGAAATATCAATTCACATTCAAACTATTTTGAAAAATAATTTATATAAATATAAAATCCAAATAATTGTCCACGCATAAAAATCAATGGAATTTAAAATCTTGTAATGAAAAAAATTGAAACTAATGCCCGATTTGATGTGTTTTAAAAATGTACAGCCCATTTCTGGGCAAAGCGAATGAAACTCTCCTCGTCTTAAAAGATTTGCAGCCCAGCAGGGCCGATAAAGCAAGTAGGCCTTGTTTGGGTATTTTTTAAAACAAAATAGAACTGGGCTAGCCATTTTCAGCAAGAAAAAAACACAACTGGGCTCATGATGTGGTAAACATAAATAAAACCCTGGCTAGACGGGCCACAACCCCCGCACAACCCCGTTGTTACCCTGATCCGTCGCTAAAACTAGTATAAATAACAACTGCTTGTTCCTCAAAAAAAACTGCATGACCTGCTGGGTCCCTGGTGTCAGCCGCTCGTAGTGTAATTCTCTCGTTTATTGACTACGTTGACAATGGCGTGAGCCCCAGATGTCCAACCATTAGGAGGAACCATATTTTTGGGCTTGTAATATAGAGGCACTTGCTTGCGTACTGCCATGACGCTGGTGGGTCCCTACTGTCATCCTCTCCACGTACAGTCATCTCCTTGTTCCTATCGGCTGTTGACGACGTTGACAACGCAATAGGGCGGCGTATTGCGCACGGCGAGCAAACCAAGGCAGCAAGGCGGAGGACGATGGCGAGGCCCCGAACGGAACGAACAGGAGCCATGGAAGATGCACCGGTCGATCCACGAGGAGGAGAGTACGAGGTTGACTGGTTGGTCTTGAGTGCGTGTTGGGGCTGGCGTCGCGGAGAATAACAGGGCGTGTGGGGAATAGAGGAGGGACTGGCCAACATTGGAGGGTACGTACGGTAGGGCGGCGGAGGAGCAGCCAGCCATGGGATGCAGGAGCAGGCGGAGCCGACGGGGTGGTTTGGTTTGGGCGGCTGGAGGAAGAAGAAGACAAGACATAGAAGATACACGACAGATGTTGGATGTCAATCCAACTGCTGGTAGGCAGAATTGTTTGTTGACTGGCTAGTAAGTCGACACCACCTTGGATAGGCTATTTCCTCGCGGGTCCTAAATGTCAGAATCCAAATCTGTCATGGTCATGCAGCCTTTCCTATGAAAATTTACAGCCCATTTGATGTGCTAGTTCGAAATAAGTTTGTGGGTGCTGGTGGGGGCTAATCACTTGGCTTCTGTAATGCACAGTGAGGTCAAGAAGCCAGCGAGAGTGATGTTATTTCCCTTGGTTGGGATTTGTTATAATATTTCACTCTAAATTAAATGAATGGCAAGCAATTTGCCTTGTTTCAAATAAAATATGACAGTCATAGCTGAGTTGAAAAGGGCAGGAACATCTAACTCCAGCTTACAAACTGTACAAAAGCACGAGGGTTAATTGTTCATCAAGTTTACAAAAAAACCTAGGTTGAAAAGGGCAACAACATCTAACTCCAGCACTGTTTTCGGAGTCACTGTCAAATGGATCGGTCAGGTCCATAGAAAGAACATCCTGGGTCATAAAATTTACTGGATTATGACCATAATATGTTGTAAATAGAAGCCCGACACGTTCAGAAGCTCTTTTGCCCACCTGAAATTCCTTCTTTTGCTCTTCGACATACCCATCCGTCAAAACCATGCTGCTGATAACCTTAAGCCTGATGGACAATAGTAACCTCGCATTCAGTAGGAAGAATGTGACAAATCTAGTGTTTGCACAGTTGGCTACATATCGTTCTAGCGTTATTGTCTTCAATCGAATCTCATGAGAAGTGAGAAAATCCCGATGCTTATGAATCCACCGATTGGTTATAACTTTCTTACCCCGTCCTGTTGCCTAAATAGACATGAAGATTGAAAACAGTTAAGGTCTAAAAAAAGAGTGTCGAAAGAGCAACAGCTGAACGGTTAATTCTAGTACACTATATGCGGGCTTCCAATGTGCGCGAAATTATCACCTTTATATACAACTTCTCCAGACATGGAAAGCATTGCAGCAAGCCAATAATCTTGTTCAGATCAAAACTATTCATTTGGATATATAAGATCTTTACAGAATCCAGCACCATTGATAGGCCATCCATGCAGAAACTCTTCATTGAGCATAGAACATAATATTAGTACAAAATGTGTACTCCAAGATGATATATAACTTATGCGCAGAAATTTAAAATGCAGCTTATGGTTACAAGTGTAGATGATAATATAAAGTACCTGAAGAACTGTGGAGCCAAACACCATATTGAAATGAGCACAAAGATCATGTATTACACCCAAGGTCTCCAGTTTAGGTGCAGAGAGGACGGTTATTTGCAACGGTGAATAACTAGAATCAAGGATCAACCTTTGAAGTGAAGGGGCATCTTGGATGATGAGCTGCCTTCCGTCAAAAAAATTCCAAATCTTACAAGGTTAGGCGACTTTATTTGGAGACAACCGATTCTAACTGTGAAAACAAGCACCAAGCTCTCCAGTGCAGGGCAACTGGAGTGGATGATGCTGTGCAATGAGACATCCGATATACGAACCCACACAAGTGAAAGTTTCTTGAGAAATGGGAGTCGAAGGTTTAGTACCAGATTGTCTGGTAGGTAGCACATCACAAAGGTGGCGGTGTGGAGAGAGGAGGAAAACCACGAGATGGACATCGGTGCTGAGGGCACAAGTTCATGGCGTTCGGTATGTGGTATGTGATTTCTAGGGGAATAGTAGAACTCAAGCAGCTGTAGTTCTATGAATTTGGGGGATTTCAGCCAGGCGTCCACCGTGCAGGGCATGGTATGCTTGCTCAGGTAGCATGACGGGATGTAGAGGCTTTGAACGGAGCCCTGGTGGGAGGAGATGATGGCTCTGGGGATCTCAAAATCATTGAAGAGAGATAGCTGACGATAGTCAAGATTAAGGGGCACGGCCCGCCATAGAGGGCGCCACCGAATTGAGAGGACTTGGGTGCGGCAGCAATCCTTGGTGAGGAGAAGCGAGATGATCTCCCCAAGGACGGCGTCTGGGAGATCGCTGATGCGATCCAACCGAGATTCTACTGGTTCCTAGGATCCGGTGGCGGCGGGGTCGCCGCTTTTCCCCATGCTACCGGGTGCGGGATCTACAACAGGCTTCTCCGCTGGCGGGAGCCTCATCTTCTTGGTGTTGGGGTCAGCCGACTCCATTTTCCTTGAGGGCGTCACGTCGCGCTCACGGATTTGGGCGGAGTAACGAATGACGAGCCTAGTTGTAGTGTGAGTGAACAAGAAGGGGAGCTGGGGTTTTTCTGTAGTAGCGAGGAAGAAGGGGAGCTGCGGTTTTCTGTAGGAGTGAGGTGAGGAATTTGGGGTACGAGTGTAGCGAGCTGACGTGAGGTGGGTGGGAGCGAGGAGGAAGAAGAGCACCCAGGTTTTTTTGGGGGGCGGTGTGCTGGGTGTGGGTAGCGCCTCCCGTTCAGTAAATATAGTGCTTTTGAATTGATTTTACTATTTACTAGTGTGGATGGGCTGTTTTGTCTTGGGCCCAGAGAAACAATTACTACTAGTACAGTGGAGACACTCTATAGCTACCCAGAAAAACAATTACTACTAGTACAGTGGAGACACTCTACAGCTACCCAGAAAAACAATTACTACTAGTACAGTGGAGACACTATACTGCTTCTGGCTCCTCCCAGATCATTGAAACGTCTCCCTCTACTGAATGCCGTTATACTTTTGTTCACCAACATGCGGGCCATGCAGTGCGTGGGCCCAAATGCCATCCACCAAATTAGAAGGCAGTATGCAGGTGGAGAGTCACCCCGGTCGTAGCGGGGCAGTAACGAGCCGTCGTATCACAAAACCTGACCTCCCCGCAGTCTAAGTTTGACGGACGAAGCAACCGTTATTTCACTCTTCACTAAATTCCCTTCTCCCTCACCGTCTTCAAGAAAGGCAACACTCGCATCTGCCACTGTTCTTCTCTCCCAATGAAGGGAAGGTAAGCGGATCCGTGATGTTGGTATATTTTCGTTCAGAGAAAAAAACGAAATTTTGCAAAGCAGTAACCGATCCTCACTCTCTTTTTTGTTTCATTGTCATTGTGATTGTGTTTTCCTTTCAGTTTTCTCCTAGTTTTCGTTAGTTTCATGATGGACCAAGGAGAACCAGGCAAAGATCTGCCGATATTGGAGCAGATGCGGGAGGCTGATCCCCATGAGACAGAGAGCTCCAAGAAGATGGAGGCAGCCACCGAGCCAACCATAGATACGCTCACGGCCACTACTGAGATGGCCAACGCCCCGTTTGAGGTTACAGCCCCCGTGGCACTGCAGGAGCAGTTTTCCCCCTTTGAGGATGCCCCCCGCTGAGTTGCCCAAGGTGATTTTCTTCTTTGTCGATCTCGATTGTGGTTTTTCATCTAAGTATGTGGTGATTAATAATGCAAAATTTATTAGCTTCGATGCCATGCTATACATAGTGGTTTAAATAAGTTGTGTTTCTTATACTGAAAAGTAATTCATAATTTGTTTCTGTTTCAATTAGAGCCCTAATGCAGACAAGGATTGTGTGGTTGTACATGTCACTCGATATGAGGTGGATGACCTGAATATACGCACTGGGAAAACAAAGTTCTTAGGCTGTTGGATCCTGGAAGCCATTTGCGGTTATACCAATGAAGAGTTGTATTCCAGCCTCACTGTTGTTAGGCGTGTTGTCCAGGGTGTACTGAAGCACAAGAAGTTCAAAGCTACTCCTTGGTTTGTGAGGCATACTGTTCTTATCAAGCTTACGCATGAAGATGACATGGCATGCCTCCACAAACAAGTTTATCATGGGCAAGGCCACAAGGTTGTCTTGATGAAGGTTCACAGGATTGAGCTGCTGCGGGACGTCCTCGATGATGTTCATGGCAAGGTCCATCTTGTGTCCAGCCCAAATTAGATCAAGGCATGAAATAGTTGCCCCCTAGTGTTTAATAGTAGTTTGGATTGTGTCTAATTATCCAAACCTTGCCTGTTATCGATCCCTCTGGGGCTAGTACTCTGTTTGAATCCGTCTATCGGAACTGCTGCTACTTTGGTGTGCCCGTGAATCATGTGAGAACCATCGTAACTGTTGTCGAAACAGATGCGTCCTCACTAGTTTTTTCATGAATATGGCATGGTAAGACATAAACTGTCACGGTTTATCATACGAGCAGCGTGTGTTTTGATGAAATAGACCACTCGTTCGAGAACTGTGCGCTGACGTATAAATAAGTACTTGTAAACACTGTTGGTGCTACCCCACTTGTAAGTAGTTGTGCAAAACACGGCACATTGGCTCAGCTCGCTTCAACACTAGGCTATCGACTAGCTAAAAATCAAACAATCTGTTGTCTGACATATAAGCAACTATGTATCTTGTTACAGTGGTTCATGCAGTTAAATGAGGCCACAATGTAAATTCCAAACGTTCACACGCTAGTCCAGCGCTCATGTGGAACACTCACATTAAACACGTCTTCATAAAAAACTTGAAAAGCATAAGTTAAGCAATTTTATAAATATCAATGATTCATAGAACATAACAAACATATACTAGTTCACAGCAAAAGACAAAGTTGTGAGAAGGTTTACAAATCAGGAAAAAACAAGCAAGCACTAGTAGGGAAAAGCCTATACACAGAACTTTAGCAGTAGCGCGTGTTAAAAAACGGCGCTACTGCTAGATAGCAGTTGCACGCGCGAGAAAACCGCGCTGCAGATACACATATAGCAGTAGCGCGGCAATTTGTAAAAGCGCTACTACAAGAATTCCCACCGCTAAGCCGATCGGCTACACATAGTAGTAGCGCTCTTTTATAAACAACGCTACCGCTAACTTTGTTGTAGCAGCGCGTTTACTTGTAAGGCGCTACTGCTAACGAAAATAAAATCAAATGAAAAACATGTAGAAAAGTAAATGAAAATGAAATAAATAGAAAAAGGAGAAAGGAAAAATATAAAATGTAAAGAAAACTAAATGAAAAAAGGGAAAAAAGGAGAAAGAGATAGCAGTAGCGAGTTTCAGGAAACGCACTGTAGCTAACTTAGCTACAGCGCGTTTTCAGAAACGCGCTACCGCTAAGGTTTCACTTAAATAGCGCCCCCCGGCCACCACTTCTTCCCCAAATCCCTCGCCCTCGCCGCCGTCTCCCCAATTCACCGTTGCCCCACTTCACCGCCGTCTCCTGCCGGCGTCGACGCCCGCAACCTCACCGTCTCCCCCCGAGGCCGCCCTCAGCCTCGCCGCCGCCTCCCGAGGCCGCCCTCGACCTCCCCGTCGCCGCCCGAGGCCGCCCTCGACCTCACCGTCGCCCCCCTCCACCTCACCGCCGCCCGAGCCCGCCCAGGACCGCCGTTACCCGTGCTAGAGCCCGCCCTCTCCGCCCCTGCCCCCGTCGCCGAGCACCTCCCCACCACCGTCTCTCCCCTCTCTGTAAGTCCCCCACCCCTCCCCCCCACTCCTCTCTCTCTGCATTTTAGAGCAAAAATTAGTAGAGAAAAAGTTTGTTTATAGCAAAAAAAATAGTTTAGAGCAAAGGGTGTTAAGTAGTAGATGTTAGGAAAAAATTAGTTTAGAGCAAAAAATTTGGTTTACAACAAAAGTTAGTTAGGGCAGTAGAGTTTAATTAGGGTAGATGCTGCTTGTATAGTATATAGTGATACTAGTAGATATTAATTAGGTTAGGGCAGTAGTGGTACTAGTAGATGTTAATTAGATGTTTTTCAGTTAGGGCAGTAGAGTTTTGCTAGGTTAATTAGGTTAGTAGTGCTGCTAGTAGAAGTGGTACAGTAGGTTAATTAGGTGAAGTTAAATGAATAACCTAAATGAATGAAATTAGTAGTTAACTGAATTTTTTTCCTTTCATCATTATAGAGCATTAAAGTTAACTGAATTTTGTTCTATTAGTAGTTAAATTAATTTTCTTCTACACTATGTTTTTGAATTAGCTTGTGAAATTTGGACATGTGGTTGCTCGTGTATATTTGGACATGTGTTGCGGTGTCGAAGAGGGATATTTGAACACTATTTCTAGGGAATGAAGCTGAGTGGCCTATGTTTTGCCGGAATGTTGATTCATTTCTGTTCCGCAAATTTCAGGTTCTCGATTTGTCCACTTTTTAGCAAAGGTCATGCCGAAATTTTCCGTGAATTTCGGCATGACTTGTGCTACAAACTAGGACATATCGAGTGCCCGGGATTTGCCGCACCAGGAAGGAGTCAACGTTCCTGCAGAACAATAGACCTTCTTTATGTCATTATTCATTTTATTAGGTCTAGAATTAATTGACTAGATTTAATCATAGGATACATGGCTAGCAACGATGAAGGACATGGTTCTGGTGATTGCGTCGACGTCTACCGGGCGGCAGACGAATTTTTGAGCCTTGCCGACGATCAACCAATGTTGTTGCTGGGCCCACCAGTGGCATCGGGGGCTGAGACCGACACGCAGACCGGTGTTGAGACTGAGACCGGCGCTGAGACTCAGACCAGCATCGAGACTGGCGCTGAGACTCAGACCGGTGTTGCCTCGAGGAGCGGAGCCGGTGTAGAACCGAAAGCAAAGAGGCAACGGCTTCCTAACAAAACCGGGACTACTAGACTGGTGGTCACTGAGGTGGATGACGGCAATTTTGAGCCAAAGGCGCCCGAGGAAGCGCGCAAGTGCTACGGCAATCAAATTGGCTGCATCATATGGACAACCCCCACCATCAACAATGAGAAACTACAGAAGATAGATAATATGAGGCCCTTCCTCCTAAAGAAGTTTCACCAGATATTCTTGTTCCCGGGTCGGAATGAAAAGGATTATGAAGATCCAGATAAGGACCCGACAATGAAGAAGATAAACAAACACGCCATGACCAAGTTTAGCGACGGGTTGGCCGCCTGGAAAACAAGGGTGAAAGCAAGGATCATCGACAAGGAACCCTACTCCGAGATTGTAAAGGATAATCCGACAATCACGGTAGAGCAGTTTGAAATATTCAAGGAGGCTTGTGAGGCCGAAGCTGCCAAAAAAAGTCTAAGTACATGAAGGGGATTCAAGAGAGGAACATTGGGAGCCACCACCTCGGAAGCCGTGGTTACGGCGGAAAGAGGTCCAAATGGGCCAAGGAGGACGTGGAAGCCGCGAGTCTGGGCATCCCAGACCCCTTGGCGGAGTTCACCGTCCCGCAGGAGCGTGACGTCCTCAGGGCCTGGCACCGTTGGGACCCAGTGAAGAAGTTTTACGAGACAAACCCGGTCACGACGAAGTTCATGAGACTGCTGGTAATTTTAGTTTTTGATCAATTCGACTGCACACGTTAGTCATATTTGTAAACAAGCCTTGTGCCTTTTGCAGAGAGAGCGGCACAGGATTGCGGCCGAAAGCGACTAGCCGTCTAAGGCATTGGCGAGGCCCAAGTTGGACACTCCATTCAACCGGGCGTTGAACATATTGATACGAATCCCGGTGGATACTCGACCGTCGTATGGAGGCGTGCACGGTGTCGGAGACGGCGCCACGTGGAAGAAGTACTACCGTGAGACCACATAGGAGAGAAAGGGAAGACGAAGGTTAACTGAAGAAAACATAGACAAGAAGGTTGAGATTTTTCGGTTGAGAAGAAATCATCTCAGATAGTCGCAACAGCGGTAGCTGGCGCAAAACAGGTGGTTGCAAATATATCTATTTCCTTGGTTCCGGCCGTTTTCACTTGGACCAAGCAAAATCCAGAAAAAAATGCAGCGGACTTTCCCCTTGCTGACTTCTTGGGGAGCAGCTCGACTAGCGTTGCACCGGCACCGGCTCCCGCACCTGCTCTGGCACCGGCTCCGGCACCGGACGTGCTCGGTGGTGCTTCATCTTTGGCTGAGCTCGACGCCCTCACGGTATCTGTCACACCGGCCCCCTTCAATAAATGTATAATCTCGCGTTTTCTTGCCTTTCGGATGTCGCACGTTGCAGACTTTTGTTTGCAGGCCGACGAAACCCCGTGCACCATATTGTACACCATCGGCGACCAGAAGGTGGACGTGGGGAATGTGACGATAATGGAGCCGAAGGAACCATTGTTACACAGCCGACCGATCCCCCCGAACGCCTTCAAGGTTTCCGTGGCCAGTGGAAAACCGAGCCACGAGAATTTGACTCCTCTGATACTAGTGGGGGATGATGACGAGACCCCGCGGTGGCTTGGCGATTGTTGCAATGGGTGGGTCCTGTCGTGGCCAAAGAGTCTGCTTCATCGGGAGGCGGCCGGGAGCACACCCACGAGCACGCAGCCTCAGCAAGGTATGAACATCAACACCCCACCTACCCATTTAGCGTCGGGTGTCGGGTTGGGTGATAGCGAACGGGGTAAGGAGGAGGCTCCATTAGTCGCTGATGACGTCGCCATGGATGAGGATGAGGATGATGATGGCACTCAATAGTATGTCTATACTGGCGCCTACTCAGGGTTTGAGCGTCATGAGTCGGTGCCTGAATTGCCGTCTCCGGAGGCTGAACGTATTATGGACGACCTTCCGGTAGTAAAGAAGTCTAGGAAGAGAGCGAGGAAAGGCACAAAAGCTGATTCTATGATCCAGCCGCCTTAGCAGCCTCGACTTCAGGACCGTATAGATATCCCCGATGCGGATAAATGACATATCCCTGGTCAACCAATCCTACCTGCAACAGCGCTACAGGCCAGATTCGGCGATCTAAGGAGACTTCATGACGATGTGCTGCGGATAGAGAAAGGCCTCATCGCCTCGAAAGATCCAGGATATCCACTCTACGTGGTTAACGTTCCGCGGCAAATGTCGTACGTCGACTGCTTCCCCGCAGATAAGTTCTTCCTTCGATTTGATTACATATTCGACATGTTTCACGTGAAGAAGCTGGATTTTACGTTTGTCCGACTTTATGCCTTGCACATGAACTACATCATCGGGGTTGAGCAGATACGTCATATCTGTGTCGCTGACGCGTACTACATGCACGAGGGCTTCTTGGGAGTCTGCGCAAAGCACCGTGAATACGCGAGGGATTACATCGTTAGTTTCATGCTCGCCAATAAGGACAAGGAGGCGATTCTCGTGTCTTATCGTCCCGTGTAAGTCATCCGCGCTGCTATCCTTCCTTTGATTTCAATCATTCATTTGCACGGTGGAGGCTAATTAATTTGTGGTGTACTTATTTTGCGCAGCGGCGGGCGTGCCGTCCTCATCATCCTCTACCCCCGATTCTCCTACGCTCTTTACTTGGACTCATCGAAGAACATTCACAAAAAGGATTACACCCACATCAAGAATGTTCTCGACAGTGCTATATTTTACTACCAAGCACGGGGTGGAGAGGTCAGGGACAAGAAGAGAAGGGGCGGCAGGCTCGCCTTCAGCCATAAGACCGACTTCTGCTCCATCCAGCAACCGAGCGATTCTCTTAATGATGGATTCTATGTCCTACACCACATGCTGGAGTACAGGCCGGGTCACCAGAACCTTCACATGTCACCTAGATCCGGCGATGCCCATATTCTGCAATGGGCAAAGGACATAGGAGATATCGAGGATCATCGACTTCGAGCTGAGTTCTATAACATCCAGCGCGAACTTGCCCAAATTATCATGAAGGAGGTCGTCGGAAAAACAGGGATGTTCTACGGAGAAGGACAAATGTCGCGGGCAGACGTCCGAACATGGGTAGCCTCTCAGCGTCTCGACATGAAGCCTTTCACTAAGCTTGGGGACTATCTCCCTGACATGGAATGATGGCACGACATGCTGGAGTGATTGTCGATATATGACAATGTGTCCGTTTAGTCCATACTTTCTGTATGACAAAACTTTGAGTTATGCACGGCAAAACTTTATTTGTGATGTAATTAAACCGTCCTCCTCCTCGACTAGCGAAGATCACTCTAGTTAGGGCATTTTGGGTATGATGAACTTTGTTATTTATGCTTATGATATGTTGTTTCTATTTTTGCCAAGTCTGTCTCTTTCTGTTGCTCAACTATATATGTTGCATATCATCGACTCATGTGACGATGCAGGTGCATAGATCATCGATGGCGAAGAAGTGCTACGCCAGGAGTATATATACGACGAGTGGCCGGAGTGCCACACCCAGGTGTACCGGTTTCCGGTTTCCGAGCGACAGGCAGTAGTTAGTTTAGGTTCACGCTAATGCAAGAGAGGGATACAAACTCATCTACTGCATAGTTCCGCTCTCACTCAAAGTGATAGCTTTTCTCGCGTATATCATTGTTTAGATGGATGACGATGTATTTGCAAGTAATCGAGACTTGTAAATTTTCGAGATGATGACGAGTGACCACTTTGTGTTGGATGATGATTATGATGATGACATGATTTGATGAGACTAGTTGTATGTATATGCTATGATTACACTTCTATGTGTATGATATGCTAAAGATTATTGTATAAAGCCTATTCAAATACAAAACAAATATGCAGAAAAAAAAACTAATAAAACTAGTAGTAGCGAGGGGAAAAAAGTTAGCAGTAGCGCCTCCTTACCAGCAGCGCTTCCCTGGCAAAAGCGCTGCAGATAATATCAGCAGCGCTCTTCCCTGAAGAGCGCTACAGCTATCCATGTATAGCAGTAGCGTGGGACGACATGCGGTACTGCTATACGTTAGCTGTAGCGCCTTATCAGTAGCGCATCGTCCCGCGCTACTGATAGGCCTAAAACCAGCGCTGCTGCTAGGATTTTCCCTAGTAGTGAAGGCTTCTTTGAGCAAAGGGCCTCCTGGCAGGCTTAAATTTCCTGGAGTTCACTCTGGTTTTTTCTTGTTGCCACCATCCTGGGTTAGGTTCTCTCATTCCAGAATAACCAATTATAATTGTGGTCTCAGCTGGAATGCTGAATTGAACCATGCAGTGTACTCACCAGGTGAAATTCTTGTGCATTCCACTAAATTTAAGCACCACTATTTGCAGAAATAAGCAGACCACAATGCCTCTTGTCCGCGCACCTGTCCAAAAAACCGCCGTGCAGCTGTGCCAGCTAGTCCTCGGTCCATGGATGAACTGGTAGAAAGTGCATTCCGGACTAGGATGTAGTTGTTTTCGCTCTTCCCTGCACTGCAATCAGGAAGTAAAACGTACGAATCAGCTTCTTTTAGATTTAGTTGGTCATTCTACCTTAGTTACTACCAATGTAGGAATACCTTGAAGACTGGAGGTTAGATGACGGCAACGTGGGATAGCCATCTCATTTTGCGCGGTTCTACTAAAACTGAGGTGTGTGCTTTTGAATGCGCGGATAGAAACGATACGGAGACAGACATCCCGAAACGATATGGAGACAAACATCCCTGTTTGCGCAAATACGAAATTCGGTTATTTAAACAGTGACAGATATTTGCAGTGGCGTATGATTAACAACAACATCTGTTGTGTTATAATTGGCACTAGATTGACAGTATGAAGATTCCTTAAGTAAGTAGCATCACATCACATCAACAATGCCACTAGATTAACATGCAAAACAATAGCATTAGTATTACTGTCATGAGAGTAGCAGATGGTCAGTAAATGTGCAATCAAATTTGTGCAGTTCCACTGGGATGAAGCAATGTTAGCGGTGTGAGAGTTAAGTGTAACTGTAAAAACACAATTCATGGGAAATAAAGCAAGACGGAAGCACTTCATAAAATGGTGGTGGCATTGCTTCAATTTATCGACGGCACTAGACCATTACTTATAGTGACATTAGGTGGCATTGCTTAATGCTTCATGTGATTTTACATTAACGGTAGCAATATGGGCATAGGGACAGCAGGGGCATAAAGTGGTGAGGCAGATGAGGCTGCCGAGAGCGGCAAACACTCAGGCAGCATTTCTGCATTTGTCCCATTTTTTATCTCCTCAGAGACATTTTCCTATGTGAGCACAAGAAATCTAGGCCTGCTCATTCTCATTTGCGTTGTCCCCCAACACCCGTCACTTTCCTTCCGTTTTCAACCAAGAGATAGGTCTACTTCCCCCCACCCTTCGCCATCCACCATGCCTTCTTTGTCTTTTCAACCAAGAGACCGGTTGGGTAGCCAGTATCTACTACTTTCCCCTGTTTCCTCTTAGAACCAAGTCTTAGATTCATGCTACAGCTTTCCCACTTTCTTCCCTGTTTGAACAACTCTTAGAGTCGACTCGATGAACTAGCTTTACCTCTAATAATAGTAAAAGTCTAGGTGGCTTTGGAACAGCGGACAAAAGTAGAAAAAGATCCACATGAAGGGAGCTGGGGCAGTAGAGCAAGGCAGGTTTCGAAGGAATATATACCTGAGGGTCGTCGGCGTGTGGCAAAGACGGCGTTGGGAGGCCGCATCTTGGCCACAATACCGTAGGGAGGAAGAAGGGGTCGAAGGCACTCCCGAGCCGGCGCTCTCTCGGAGTGAACGGCACGGCCGCCGATTGGGACGCGCGGGCAACCGTTGGTCTCCTCCCTCGCCGCTGATGACAGCGTGAACGATGCAACTACACCCCTGCCCCGGTCGAGGTTGTCCGGCCGGATTTGTGACCAGCCATGAGCTGAGAGAGAGTGTGGCCACCTATGTCTTGCTTAGATCTAGAGAGAATGAGAGAGTGAACGAGAGGAACCCTAGTAAAGCAAGCGCTAAGGCTCCTGCTTATATATATGGAGTGATTTTGTTGTACCAGCTTCAAAAAAATGCCCTCCTACGTGTACCAGTGAGTGGGTGTGAGAGAAATAGTGCGTGCGTGCACCGCTTCTCTTCGTGAGAGTACAATATACTATGCCCAAAGAATGTTCGCCGCAAGAGTAATAGTATAAGTGTGTGATGTGTGAGCTAAAATAAAATGTGTGCGACGTATTTTGTTTTTTAGAAGTTCTAAGGGTAGGGCGTGAAGAGCACATTTGTGCGTGACGTCTACCTGCAGATAGACGGTGGGTGCGACGTGCGAGTCTGCGAGAGGACTCAGGAGAGTCGTGACTCGTGAGGGTGCGTGTGTGTGAGAGAGAGGGGGGCACGTATCAATGCAATGCATGTGTTCGTAAATCATTATCCGACAAACATTCTCCACAAGCCTTTTCCTGACGAACGCCGTAAGAACCGTTAGATCGGCATCCGACAGTGTTAGTTTTGCCATGTCATTTAACAGAACAGCCACTGCTCCTACACACAAATATTCCACGTGAGTGTTAGCAATTGCCGTATGCTCCCTCCGTTCTGAAATGCAGTGCATATAGCTTTATTGAAAATTCGAACCTCGCAAACTTTTATCGAGTTTTCGTGTACCAAATTGCACATGTAGAATACCCTGCATATATCATTTCATTCATTTTGAGAGGTAACTATAAAGATGGGGAAGGAGTCTACAAAGAAAGACCATCATATCACCTGCAGCAATTTCAACCATCCTTTGGTGTCGAGGAATATCATAGGAATTCTATATGATATGATTTTTATAGGATTTTTTCCTTTAGAGCCAATTGGTTCATAGGAATAGATTCATATACTCCACATTTCAAAGGAAATAAACATGATATCATTTCTATAGCTTTAGAGCCACTTGGTTCATATGAATGGATTCCTATACTCCCTTAATTTGAAAGCAAAAACACAGTAGCGTATATTCAATAGAAAAGTTCTATGATATGAACCAAATTACATCTCTTTTCTAATCCCTCCTCATAGGAATTGAGATACATGTCATCTCTAGATTCAATAGAAAAGTTCCTATGATATGAACCAAATGACATCTCTTTTCCAATCCCTAATCATAGGAATTGAGATGCTCCATGTCATCTCTTTCCCTACAACTTCCATGTATACATCTTCTATTCCTAAATAGATAGTACAACCCACTAGTAGCTTTTTTCCAAAACATGCAACTATGGCACAAGAACTATATAGTGTGCCAATAACATCGAAAGATGGTCGCTGGATGAAGCTAATTCAACAGTACAGAGATGGCAAATCCGAGCACTACTGGCCATTGGATATCATCAACATTCCACCAGATCTGCCACATGTACAATTTAGAAGACTCCATGGTTGAACTTAAGCATAATGCACAAACCTCAAACCACAAGCACTTCTCCTTTGTTCTAGAATCTTCTGTATCATAATTGATTTTTTTCTAAACGAATTGCCATTATTTGTTTTTTACTTTATGCTTTACAATGCACAACCCCATCAATCTTAACATTTTTATAAAACTAATTGATTTTGAATGAGATGAACTATAAGAACTTAACGAACATCTACAACATGCATATATGCCTCAAAGCTTTACATGCTATAGTGTGTATTTATTCATAATTTGGTTTTGAAATCTCATGCGTTCAATGCATCATTGCCTTTCATCCGAACCTACGTCCACAAATATTTGTACGCACTATATCTCCACTGGTCCCCGAACCCAAAATGTTGCCTCGTTCCCGTAAAACCAAGCGGCCCACACATGTGTCGACTCGAACCCGTTTACTACGACGTGTCCCCGCATGCTGTAGTACTCCTACAAACCCTACCGCCACACTCATCATCGGTTTTCTTCAAGAGGACGAGGGAGAAGCCGATTTGTAGTGGAGGCGCTTTAAGAAAAGGATCTGTAGTGGAGACCCCTACCCTAGTTTCCCTAGGTAGCTCCTGCATGCATCATTGTTTTCTCTTTTCTTTATGCTCTTGCACCCTAGAGTGAAATGCTGATTGCTTCGTCCGTCCAGCTTAATGCGGGAAAGGTGGGGCTTTGTGATTTGACCCCTCATCGCTCATTTTCTACTACTACGGCGCTACGACCGGGTGCCTCCAATTCCAACCGCTGCTCCGAACTGTAATTTGGTGCATCACACGTGGAACAAGACGGTGGATGAGCCACATGTCAGTCAAAGGGGTCCTGTTAAGTGTGTCGCCATTTCGTGTGCGGACTAAACCTGGTTGAGTTGCTACGCCAACACGACAGGAGCAACCTACCACTTGGTTTTGCTCCTTGGTGAATCCCGACTATATTGATCTAAAAAGATACATGCTGAACTACCCTCTCCGTCTCGGTTTTTTATTTTTAGGCGTCTCGGTTTATAGGGCGTGCACGTAGTTCTAGGTCATCCATTTGACTAACTAAATATGAGTTACTATGTCACAAAAAGTATATCATTGGGTTCTTAAGCAGATGTAGTTGTATTTAAAAGTTGAGGACGGGGCTTTTCCTGCGCGGTAGGCGGGGCAGTTCCGCCTAGTCGGTTCAACAGAGACGCGAGAAGATGAGGGAATAGGCTGCTGCAAATGTAGGGATGTGTGATTTGACAGTGAGTTACTGCTGGACAGGTGGGGCCCCGTGATTTGACTTGCCATTATCATTTTAACTGCGGCGCTACGACCGGCGTGAGTCTGCCGATTCCTGACCACCTCCATACAGGTGCCTCTCCCAATCCTCCACCATGTAGTAGAGGCTGGCTCTTGCATGAGAGCCCACTTCTCCACTTTTTCTGCCTCTCTTTCCTCCACATATGCAAAAATGCAATGTAAAGCGCAATATTGTACTTACATGCTCCTACAGGTGCTAAGCTTGCCACATAGGCAAAAACTCTGATTTGGCAAGTTTGGTGACCCAAGGAAGAAACGGTGCTAAGCGCATGTACCTAGGTGAAAAGAATCTTTTGAGTCTATAGCTAATTAAATGAAGCAAACTAAGCAACCAAAAACTAATAAGCACACCGTTTCATTGGAAGAGGTCACTCCTTGGCAAATGCAATAAATACTACTCCAACTGTCCCATAATATAAGAACGTTTTTGGCACTACACTAGTGTAAAAAACATTCTTATATTATGGGACGGAGGGAGTACGAAGCAAGAGATAGAGAGAAGTAAAAAAATACACTTATAGCCAACCTTATAGCTAACCCTGTTGTAGTATGAGTGACTAAGTGATGACTATGTATGACATGCCAACATCAGATAGCCTAACACACCGTGTTAAATCTCCAAGGGCGCGACCGCGCGAGCGACGCGATGGTCGTGGTAGACGCGACCATGATACAGGCTGATGGCAGCCCTTGGATCTGATATCAAACGGTCACATGCTAAGTTGCTGAAAATTTGCAGAATAACCCTCCAGGATAGGATATTCACCCATAGGTCTAGAATCATGCCATGCAACCGTTCGATCTCAGATCCAAGGGCTCTCGGAAGACCGTATCATGGGAGAATGGAAAGCCAC
Source organism: Aegilops longissima (assembly GCA_021605205.1). Taxonomy (NCBI): domain Eukaryota; kingdom Viridiplantae; phylum Streptophyta; class Magnoliopsida; order Poales; family Poaceae; genus Aegilops; species Aegilops longissima. The sequence goes on from CM038679.1 coordinate 626,796,471, forward strand.
TACCCTGCCGTTTGCACGCTGGCAGTTCGCTCCTACTCGTCCCCGCACGTCCTTTAATATTACGGCGGTTCGCTCCTAGTCGTCCCATACTTTCACATTACGGCAGTTCCACTAATCCTAACCCTCCTCTCAAATCCATGGCGTCCCAAATCTCCATGATCGGCGGTGAGTATAAGGTTAGAACCATCACCGGCGATGAGTTCGATGTCATGTACACCCGTTCTTCCGCGACGGTGAAAGGATGCCTTTCTCGCTTCAGCCGCATGTTAGAAAACTCACATGATCAGTGGGTCGCTGGGCTAGATGTTGAGTACACCAGAGTCCTGGGACGAGAGAAGGATCTAAAGGACGAAGAGAGGAAGAAGCCCGCCGTGATCCAGGTTTGCATGCATGACTTACGCTTGGTCTACCACATATGCCATGCCGACGTTGAATGCCTGGATTTTAAGAACTTCCTCGACAGCAAACTAGTCAAATTCGTTACTGTAGACTTTACCAATGACTAAAGAAGGCCAGGGTCGGATAGGCCTCGTTGTAGGCAACCCCTTCGACCTCCAGAAGAATCGGCTGCTGCTCTCTGGTGGCCTGCCTTCAATGCTGACCCTGGCAGGAGCCATGGTTCATCCTTCGTAAGGTAAACTAGAGAAACCTCATTACACGTTTCATCATCATGCATGGCAGCGGAATGTACTAGATATAGACCACATCCACTAAGATGCAATGGATGGATACCTTTGTTTCAATATCTACAAGGGTTGGATGAAGAGCAAGAGCCAAGTGTGCGGTTCAAGCAAAGAAATATCGGTCAAGAGGAAGAGGGACAAGGACGAAGTCGAGGACATGGACGAGGACTCCGAGTGAGTAAGGTGTCAGTATCGTTGCTCATGGTGGTTCTAATGCAGTGTTTACCGGATTAGTTGCATAGTTTAATTTCATGTGTGCTTAGTTTAATTTGAGGGTGTCTTGTCTTTGAGCCCCAATGTAACTATGTTATGTTTCTTCTCGTTACTTTAACTCCTCAGTATGTACATACTACTAGTATTTCTTTAATAGAATTTAGCACCCCAATTAAGCACGTACTAGCTTTTTTAATAGTACTATATGCATAATTTGGCGACGAGCGCTCTCTATATGTACCACCTTTTTTTAATTTCAATTTTTGCTCCATGGCGCAATCCATCGATACTACTACTGTACAAAAGTATACATTTTTAAAAGGCTAGAGTACGGTTCATCACATATATAGCCATTTAAATGCTCAACCTAGAACGACGTGCATGCCATGTAAACCGATACGGAGGAAGTATGGTAAAAATGAGGTGATTTTACCGAGCGATCGGCAGGGGAGCATGGCCTGTCATGCGGTCCCACGTGTCATGATGTGCCAAGGCGATGCACGTGTCCCTCTTGAGGCAGAAGCAATACTACGTGGTTTGAGATGATGGCGAACCGAAGTGTGAAATAATGGTTGGTTCGTCCGTCTGGGAAGGTGCGGCATTGTGATTTGACGTCTCATTGCTCATTACTACTACTGGGCCGGTACGAGTGGGGTGCGTCCCCCTACTGTTTTGCACTGTTATTTGGTGCTTGACACATCGACCCGGTTGCTATATGTCCCACATGTCGGTGACAGGAAGTACAGAATTCATGAAAGGGAGCGTCGATGGAGGAGTATACTACAGAATTCATGAAAGGGAGCGACTTAGTTTTGGAAAAATCTGTTTTTATGGAGTACGTACCCACTAGGGTTTATAGGGCTCATCTAAAAAACATTCGTTTTTCCGTTTGATAAGTCTCAATTCTACTACTAATAGTAGTACCATTACATGTTGGATTTCGAGCTGCGTTAGATCACCCGATGCAAGCAGTGTCAAGAGGAAACTCACCAACGCATGTAGAAGTTCATGGAAATTTAGGTTGGCAAATAGTGGGGGTAACATAACCGGTAACATGCACTTGGGACTAGCAAACATGCTTATGTGGTACACAATTAAAGAAGAGAGAGATGATTAGAGTAACATAGGTAGATACCGTATCATGGTAAATGCTATGCTACTTTGTGTCATGCATGGCAATAAATATGGTCATCTATGATACTACTTTATGTCACTATGCACTATGGATGTAGTATCATATACTAGTATCATATGCATGATACTAGTATATGATATTCCCCACTATGAGTAGCCTTAGTGGTCATTCATGCATTCGTTCTAATTAATGCCTCGGTAAACATAACTTCTTGAGAAAAACGAGCGTACTAATTACTTGTGCAAACTATGAAATTAATTCGACCACTCACCATCTACCTTGGTTGGAGAGATTTTGAAATTGAGCCATAAACTGGAAAGGAGGGAGTAGTAACTTTTGTCTCGATTACTATTTGTGGCCTTGTATAGATGCAAAATGTATTTTTTATAGTGGCCTTGTATAAGTAAATGGAGGGAGTACTAAAAGACATATATATTCCAAACAATATGATAATCTCTCTAACCAAGGTACGTAGCAGGGACGAGGAGTAAACATAGGGAGTAGTAAAATTTTCTCCTCGTCCTGCGAGCCACCGCACGCGTGGGCGAGGGAGCGGGTGTAAGGCGTACAGTAGTAGTAGTAGTAGTAGTAGTAGTACTCGTAAGCAAGCTTCACCTCATCCTGTGAGCCACCGTGCCCTTGGGCGGGGGAGACGGCGTACTAAGCAAGCTTCACCTCGTTCTGCGAGCTGACGGGACACATCAAAAGTACTCCAGTGTATAGAGCCTTGCCTCTAAGGTAGGCCCCACATGGTTTGCCTCTTTTTTAACATAACACGTCAAGTCGCAATTTGCTTGGTCACCCGTGGTAGATGACCCTCCCTCCACCAAGTGGACAACCAGTACACGTGTCAAATTACCATGTGGGCTGCCTTTTCGTACAGAAATGAGCTCCACCATGTACCCGCACGGGTGTGGTTGGGAAAGTGACGGGAGTACGTGCACCGTGCGTGCACCTCTACTCTTCGTGCACGTCCCCCACCTACGTGGGTGTGTGTGTGAGAGAGAGAGATACAAACCTAGACATAATGCGCCGTCCATCCCCATCCCTCCGCCCAATCCGACCACCAGTCACCACCACGCCCCACTCCTCCTCACCTTATCTCTCATATTTCTCCCTCCATTTTTATATACAAGGGGCCACTATCAAAATTACAATTTGCAGATATACAAGGCCACTAACACTAATCGATGCAATATTAATGGTGTTTGCCTCATGGTACTAGCAAAGGAGGACATTAATTATCCCTTCCATGCATGCGGGAGTTTGTAAAAAATGCATCTTGATGCTCCGTGCAATGCACGGGCATCTTGCTAGTCAATGAAAACAACACATGGCAAAATTCCACGATGAACGAGGGATCTGAATCTGTCGGGAGGGGCTGTTTGGATCTTGCCCGGGGTAGCCAAATATTGGCGACCCTTTTGTCCACCGGTGCCTTTGCCAACGATGAACGAGGAATGGCTCGGGTGCTCATGCATCCTCCAGCGCGCACGTTGGAGACGAGCTCGCACGAGCTGTTTTTTTTGTCCCAAGCCGCCCGCAGACCGACCGGCGACCCGCAAATTATGCCATCCAACCGTAGCCGCACACATTATGGCAGCAACTCAACCAACCGGACGAAATTCACGCAAACACATAGACAAACTGGTATTTCATATAAACGACAACGGAAATCATATAAAATACCGGATTTTCATACAAACATGACGGATTTCATTACATTCAAATGAACTACGTGGTGCTAGTTCTGGATAGCACATGTATATAATACCTGGCCTAAATGGTCGCCCGCTGAGCGATTTGTTTTCCTCATGTCCGGCAGCATGATCACCGGACTGTCGGGAGCCCCGGAGGTATATGCTTCAGCGCAAAGGACGGCTCACTTCCCCATTGCCCAACTGATATCATTGGCTGATGACAAAGGTGATGGTGGCCGGCACCGGTTCGAGTTCATCACCGGCCACTACTTCACCATGGCCGGCACCCGCTCGAGTTCATCCTAACATTCCCCTCTTTCGTGGAGCCCATGCGGGGTCGACGAAGGTACTCGCAACAAAAGGATCTGGCAAGACACCTACTGTGTACACCGACATTGCCTCCGTGATGGCCTTCATGGGACCCAAGCGGCGGCGGCCTCCCGTGTTCTACTTCTCCTCGATGATGGCGGCGGACGCAGAGGCGCTGGGCACCAACTCGTCGCTCTCCATGCACCCGGCTTTTGTCGCTGCTTGCATGGCGCGGCCGCCGGCATGGGAGTCTCGGCCATAGAAACGGGAGACGCGGTACGAGTCGGCGGCGTGGACGGCAGCAACGACGCCCGTGCGCCGCTCCTTGTCGAGCTGGCCTGGAGCGGCGAGTTGCTAAACCACGCGGCGGCTTGGGGTGGAAATTGGCTCCGTCGGGCAAGGGGAGGGAGGTGGATCAGTGAGCTACATTGCTCGTATCCGGCGGGCTACCCAGCCGGCTTGGATGCGGAATAACTACTCTTCGTAAGCCATTGTAAGAGTGGACAAAATGGTGAAGGAGGAGATAGGGGAGCGGCGGAGGTGTGCGATTCTTGGCCGGCGTTTGGCCTCGTTTAAATAGGAGACTAAATAGACGACAGATGGGAGGAGCTCAGCCGGTGTTGAGTTTAATGCCGGCCCGGTCATGAACGGACGTGTGTCCATAGTGGGTTTCTCAGCTTCCACACGGGCTGGTTTCATGGAGGCGTTTGAATGCGGCAAGGAGGCGTGTTCAGCCGGGCGTGCAACGAGTGGCGGCCTCGACTCTGACCTAGGACACCGCGCCGTTCTTCCACTGACGTGTGAGCTCTTCGGGTACATGGCCTGCATGTCAGTGACCCGACACAGGCAGCGCACAACAGAGGAACCTTTGGTGGGCCAGGGCGGACAGAAGCGGGCATTTCATAAACCGATGATTTTTCATTGAGTGTGACGTCATCTTTTTCATGTAGATAAGCCTACTATGTTGATAGACCATTCGATACACTGAGATTCGTAAAGACCGCTGCAAATATTAATGTTCTGCTTATCACAGATAAGATTGATTAATACCCGTAACAATCCATGTCCTTAACAAAGGGTGCATGCACGTATAGGTTGAGCGTGTGTCTTGCATCATGTGTTGTGTGCATGCAGGCGTGCGAGTGTTGCGTGCGTGCAAGGGTACGTCTCAGTGTTGCATGCATGGGTGCGTACGTGCGTGTGTTCGTGAGTGCATGTGTACGTGTCAGTGTTGCACGCCTGCATGTGTGCATGTGTACGTGTCAGTGTTGCACGCCTGCATGCGTGCGCGTGTCTTGCGCTGCATGCATGTATGCGCTGGGTGAGGCTACACGTCGGTCGGTCGACTTTTTTCATCTCTGGTCATTAGATTTTCCAGCCGTTGGATACGAAATCAAGGGCCTCTAGTTTATCATCAAACTCTACCCCCCTGAGCCTCCAGCCACCACCGGCCGAACCGCTGGCCCCCACCACCGCGGCCGGCCCGTGCTGCCACGCCACCCCGCCCTCCCCGAAACCACTCCCCATCATGAGTCCGCCCAAGACCGCCATCCTCTACCCCGCACCGAAGCTTTTTCTCCGGCGATCCCCATACCACCGCCCAATCAACGTCCCCCAACCGCCGGCGACTACCAACCAGAGGTCTCACGACTCTAAATACCCACCGGCCACTAATTTATTACCATTTCTGTCCTTCATATACGCGCTGACGGGTGGGCCCTATGGTAATGTGTGCTGCTGAATGTGGACCGTTTGACTGGTCAATTAATCGTGTCATCAACAAATTACGGAGTTGTATGATGAGCCAGTGACCGTATGATCACCCTAAAATGTACTCCTATTTTATTAACACAGTACAGACTCAAACTACCATTTCTTTCTTTCATATACGGGCTGACAGGTGGGCCCCAAGGTTACGCTCCCCGATGGTGCAACACTAGTTGCGCCGCGTGGAACATTTGACTGGTCAATTGATTGTGTCATCAACAAAATACGGAGTTGTACGGGTGAGCCAGTGACCGTATAATCATGACATGTATTTGTTTAACATGGTACAGACGCAATGGCTCATATATACGCGCAAGCACTCACCGCTATAAGCGCACACACGTGGACCCTACCCCTATGAGCACCTTCGAGAGAGTGGGCCAGCATATATGATTTTGAGATTTTACGAAGTCACCATAGGTGCCTCCTAGTCGAGTGGAACGTCTCCTCCCACTGAACGCATATCGCCGGAAAATACTGAAATTAACACAAGATAAATGCGAGCATCGAGACTTTAACCTTGGTGGGCTCGAGAAACCACTGTCCTCCTAACCATCCAACCACATGTTGGTTAGCACTCCAAAATGTATGTGGTGACCGTGATGAGCTTATTCTAAAGTCCAGTCACCATATCGTGCTTTCGCTTCAAATACAATGACCATAAGTGTCGTCAACAAAATACGGAGCACGCATCAAATGCAAAGTCCGTCAGTGTCATCAACAAAATATGGAGACGTATCGCGAGCTAGATACCGTTGTACTATTGTATATGCTTATTTTCTTAGTGGCCGATTGTGTGTGTGGTGTGGTGGGCACATCATTTCTAGTTGTGGTGGGTCAACATGAAGACTCATGGGTCGGTTCCATCCTGTGCCACATATAGGTTGGACCGAGACGCGTTATATGAAGACCCATGTGGAGGACTCGGCGTACAACACGGCTACCAGAGTCGCGGAGGACTCTATCCCCACCGGTGATAAGCCGACTATATATGATTTGTAACCCTAGGCCCCAGTATGTTATAGAAGCTTGGGGCTAGTTAAATCGATAGTATACACACACGCACAATGCCTGGTATTCACGTTTACTTTGTACACACCCCTATCACTAATATACAGTACCAGGAGTAGGCTCTTTCATCAACTGCAAGGGTCCGAACTAGGGTAAAACTTTGCCTTGTATTACCATCCAGCCTAACAGTCAGGGATATCCTACCGAATGATATGATGAACTCATATCTGCCAACTACTAAGAGAGAGGTGTGTCGGGAGGGGGGGAATGTGAGAGAGGCCTAAAGATAATGTGCGTGCAGGAGACACGTAAGCACATATATGTGTGTATAGAGGGCTAGTAGAGACCGTGCGTGTGTATATATGCATGTGAGCGAAATAGTGTTTTCCAACTAAGATTAGTGAAAAGAGTGGTACATAGTAGTCAGAAAGAGAGAGAGAAACAGAGAGAGCATGTGCGTGAGACACCTCGACACCCTGAGAGAGATTGTGAGCATGTGTGAAAGAGAAATGTCGATGCATATAAAGTGTGTGCACTTATGCATTAGATAAAGAGATATATAACGCGTTTGTGAGAACGGGCCGAGGCATAGTGCATCTACGTGTAAAAGGCGGTTCTACGTATTAAACTAAAATATAAATGGCATTATTATTTTTGGATGAGATCATGAATTTTGCAAACTGCATATGGACGAAAATCGGTCTATCAGACACCCATACTCTATTGAATTCTATCATGTGCATGTGTTTATTTCATATTACCGATACATAGAGTGAGAGCGGTTCGAAATACAGGCAATGGATGCTTTTGCAATTCATATATAAACATTAATTAGTGCACTCCATGTTGTTAGTGTGAAGCACTTTATACATTTGTCACTTGCATGGATACATTCCAAATTGCTAACTACGAAATAGAATACATGTCAAATTCACCTTAAAGGGGGTTTGGAAGATTCAAATTCATAGGAAGTGCATTCATCTATTTGAACCTGAGATAACGGTATTTGTAAGTCAGATGTAAAAGGGGGTATCAATCTTTGTTGTGAGTTTGAACATGCTATCTTTCCCTAATAATAATAAAGCACAGATTGACTCCGTGGGTTCACCGTCACAATACGCTTTGTTTCCAAGTCATAATATGCTTTTACGGTTCGTATAAACAAAATCGTAAAATAAGCGAGGTGGTACTAATTCGAGGATCTCCTATATATACGACCAATAAAACTGTTTCGTTTTTATGTGGCACGTGTCTATTCCTGCGAGCGGTCCTGAAGTCCTCAGCCACGTCATTTGGGCCTTTACCCATGTCCAGCTGTTGGGCCTAACATTCATCGGCAAAAATGTTTCAGGCCAATGTTATTCCTCCTTCGTATGAGACTCGATCTCTTTTTTTTGCATGGTATGAGACTCGATCTCACAATATCACGATTCCTACGGACCAGCTTATGCTTTTGCTGGGAGAGGATTCATGTACGAATTAAATTGTACCACTTCACCACCTTATAAAAAAAATCACCAGCTTTATATGTTTATGATTTACTATTTCGAGTATCAATAGGCGGTCTCCAAAATCACGAAAGAGAGAGATGTGCTGGTCCCGGTGGGAAACAAAGGGAATAATTGACTCCTGAAAATTAATATTGATGGCTGCACATGCGGGATTGATATCTGCATGGCTCCACTAAAAGCGGGATTGTAGTAAATCCGCATGGCCGATTAAAAGCAGTTTGTGGGAAATTAAATCTCCATGGCTGGGCGTCATTAAAACCTGGATTGTGGGATAAATTTGTGTGGCTAATTAAAAGCGGGTTGTGGGAAATTAAATCTGTGTGGCTGATTGGCTCCTAATTAGGAGGATAGTTTGCACGACATGTCATTGTCAATAGGTCAAAAATACGAAATTGTCATGGCTGAGGATTGTTGATGCACGTTCAATGGGCATGTGCACGAGCATGACTGCATGAGCAAGGGAAGAAAGAGGCGTATACATGCGTGGTAATTAGTGCAAGCTATACGCTGAAATTAATCATTGGGAAATCTAATGTTGTGTTATTTTACTTTGAAGAAATTGCCTTATTAATTTGATTTTTAACAGAAAATCAAGCATGTAAATTCAACATTTTTTAAGAAAAGTTTCACACTTTCCCCCCTCCATTCTTGATTGTAGCTTATTTTTATAGTATGATTCCTGGGATTGAGGGGCTGCCATGCATTCCCAAAGAAGGAAGCTGCACCCGATCGATTGGGCACTGATCACATGAAAAAATTAAAGGAAATGTGAATCGCACTAATAGCATAGAAGGACCTAACTAAAAGAGGAGACAACAATTTGAGGATTAATTAACCCCAATAGTGTGGGGCTGCATGGATTTTTAGCAGCAGCGGGCATGGATTTTAATTGTGGCATTTCTTTTCCTCGTTGTATTTGCATATACAATTCTTACTAAACCCGCGCTAATTTTTTCTTCAGTTACAACGGATGACATGTGATGTGTTTCTTGCACTTACTGTCCTTACCAAATTTGAGACAATTTTAATTAATTTCTCTCATTGTAACACACTAGAAGTTATGTTTACACATACAATCCTTACTGAATTCATGTTTACTTTTTCTCCCGTTGCAACGCACGGGCATTTTTGCTATATATATTCATACGCATATCTAACTTTTTTTTTGCAACCAAGGAGATTATATCTAGAACCATGCATGAACTGAGGTAAGTTGCATATTTTTTAATATATACTCGTGTACAATGTATATTCAAATGTACGCCTTCCATTCCAAAATAATCGTAGCTTTAGGATTTTCAAGAGTAAAGATTTGTGAAGTTTGACAAATCCTGAAAGTTCAATTCAAGAGAACCGAAAACGTTAATGCATGCTTCTGCTTCCAAATATTGAACGAAGCGCCAAATAGGCCTGTGGTCACCCGAAACCGCGCGAGACTAATGTTTGATGGTAGGAAATTACTGTCCTGACTCTGGCCCGTGTAGCCTATCGACCCGATGTCCAAATGTCTAAACCGGGGTAGGTTTGTAACTTCACCAAGACGCCAGTCTCAACCGCCTCCGAGAAGCATTCATACGCCGTGGGCGCCTAAACACCCATGCGCTCGGCCGATATATATCCCGCCCACATTTGGGACACCTGAGATTACTGCCCTACCCCAAATTTTAGATGGGGGCAATATGTCCGAAATTTTAGATGGGGGCAAAGTTTGTAACTTTGCCCAAATTTCAAACCAGCACGTCTCAAAACGAAACATTGTTCCCCCTTAGTTCCCCGCCTCCCTCCGTTTCCCTATTCATACTCCGTGGCGCGCCAAAACACCCTCTCCACAAGCCGCGAAACCCCAGCCTCCTCCGTCCTCCACCCCATAGCGGCCAATCCACCGCCGCCCTCCTCCATCACGCCGGAGCCGGTACCTCGACGTCGTCGTCCAACGCAACCGCAACCGCAACGCCCTCAAGGACTTAGCAGCTAAAGCCGAGGTAGAGCTGCCTCCACGACGCCGACGCCGACGTGCACGATACCAGAACCACTCCGACCACGCCGTCCCGCGCCTCACTGCTGCCGCTCCACTGTCGCAACCGTCCACCGCACCAGAGTTGTTCCCGCTACGCCGTCATTCACCACCTCGGATCTAATTCCCCGCCGCCGATAGACGGCCACCGCACCACACTCAACAACTTGGCCATGGGTTCGTCCAAGGCTCCACCGTCCTCCACAACTTCTCGTTTCCAGCGAACCACAAGAAGATCGTTGGAAAAACAGAAGGAGGACACAACACTGCCAGCAGAAAGAGGTACTCCTCTTCCCTTATTCGTGCAAATCTTACGTCTCTGCTCACACCATATTCATCCCACGAAAGAAACTAGTTGAGCGCTTCTTACTGCATCTTCTTCGTGATACTAAATGCACAAGGTTTCCTCCCTTTACTATTTCACCTTTTCTAGAGGTCAGCAGCCCGCCTAGATTTCAATTCAGGGTCAGTCGAACCGCAATTAAAAGAAGCAGCACCCGCTTAGGCGCGTGGAGCACCTAGTCCGCTTGTTCCCTGGGGAAGCGGCGCATCGGTGTCTATCATAGGGGTGTGGGGCGCAGGAGCTGCTTGCGCCCGATCTGGAGGTCGGCAGGGCTTGAATTGATGGCCGGGGGGCGGTACCAAGAACGGCGGTGCGGTGAGGTCAAGGTGAGGGCGCGGGCAGGGGAGGAATACTGGGCCGGTGGTTGCTGGCGTTTCGAGGAAGATCGTCGACACTAACTGGCTATAGGTAGATGAAGGTGATCTGCCCATTCTTTGTACATCGGACGGTGGAGAAAAAATGGACTGACCTATTTCTTTTTAATCGACTGTTATTTTCATAGAATCCTCTAGTAATTTAGTGTGCCATGCATGTTGTAGAGCTATCATATGTCTCCCGTCATTTATTTCTCACTGACCTGCTATCTGCTACCTTTACACTGTACTAATTGGGCACACACTTCACCCATACTCACACTATTGTTTTTTTATGCATGGGTATTTCAGACTCTGATGCAGTGTTGATGAATGCAGAAAAGAAAAGACATAAGTCGCTCCAGTGTAATTCGAAGATAAGCACTAAGTGTTTCAGTGCTCTAATGGGTGCAGTGTCAGCAGTTGGAGACAATAAAGGTAGCTCTGCAGTTGATGATATCAATTGCCACACACAACCACCCCTAGGTGCTTGCTTTAACTTCGCGCTATCAAATGTGGTTGCATGTTGCATATGGTGTCTAGCTTGTATTGCTTCCAATTTGGTTAAATTGCATCTGCTTAGTTTACACATTATACCTTTGATAATGACATGCCTTCCTGTTTTTGATACATACTACATATGTCTATTAACCATGTTCGTACATCTAACTAATGCTCTTTTGTATCCCTCGTCAATCACTTATGATGAGACAGTCACGCGAGTGGGTTACTGTGAGATGCCCAACTCGTTTAAAGAGTGCAGTGTCATCCTCCCCACATGATTCTCAAGAAACAGCAAGGCTAAATGAAGATAGTCAACGTAGCTCTCTAGTTGATCACCGCAATTCTCCCACACCACCATCGCATGTGCTTGCTCTTACTTGGCAGTGTGATATGTGGTTGCATGTTGCATATGGTGTCTACCTTGTAATGCTTCTAATTAGGCTAAAATGCATATGCTTAGTTAACACATTATACCTGTGAATATGACATGCCTTCCTATTTTTGGTACATACTACGTCTTTCTATTAACCATGTTCTTACATCAAACTACTTTTCTTGTGTATCCCTCATCAATCACTTCTGACGATACACCTTCAAGTTGACAGTGTAATATTGGTTGCATCTTGCATATCATTTCCAACATGTATGGCCTCTAATTTCTTGAAGTGCCACTTATAATGAGACGCATCTAACTTGGTAGAGTGATTTTAGTTGGATCTTTCATATGGTGTCTAGATTGCATTGCTTCCAATTTTTTGAAATGCCTTCTGCTTAGCATTTTTCATACATATTCCATCCTCCTATAATGTGGTTGCCATACATAAAAGTTGTGTTCGTCAGTATCATGCATCAACGAATTTGGAAGTGCGAATTTCATTCCTTTTCCTTCTGTGTTTACTTGACAAAGCAAAATCTGAACGGACGAAGGCACGGAATGATGGTGGTCCTCTGGAGCAATCAAAACAAATGATCTCTGCAGATTCTCCTGCTACTCGTACTGCAGTGCTAGTTCCATATCACATCTCCCCTACTCCACAAGCCAAGGTGCTTGCTCTAACATGGCAGTGTGATATTTGGTTGCATGTAGCATATGGTGCCTAGCTTGTATTGCTCCTAATTTGTTAAATTGCTATTAGCTTACACATTATACATGTGATTATTACACGCCTTCCTGTTTTTGGTACATACTACATCTGCCTATCACACCATGTTCTTACATCAAACTACTGTTCTTGTGTATCCTGCATCTATTGCTTATGATGAGACAGTCACGCGCGTGGGTTAATATGAGACGCACTACTCTTATAAAGAATGCAATTTCATCCTCTCCACATGATTCTCAATAGATAGCAAGCCTAAATGAAGGTATTGAACGTAGCTCTATACTTGAAGACCGCACTTCCCCTACACCACCATCACAGGTGCTTGCGCTAACTTCGCAGTGTGATATTTGGTTGCATGTTGCATACGGTGTCTAGCTTGTAATGCTTCTAATTAGGGTAAATTGCATCTGCTTAGTTTACACACTATAGCTGTGAATATGACATGCCTTCCTATTTTTGGTACACACTACATCTATGTGTTAACCTTGTTCTTACATGAAACTACCTCTATTATGTATCCTGCATCAATCACTTACGGTTAGTCGCCTTTATTCGTTGCATATTGCATATTATTTCTAGCCTATTGCCATGTATTGCTTCTAATTTGGTCAAATACATTTGTTAGGGCACCCTTTTAATATGGCAGAGTGATATTGGTTTCATCTTTCATATGGTTTCTAGATTGCATTGATTCCAACAAGTTCAAGCACCTTGTGCTTAGTTTACACTTTATACATCATACATGTCAATATGTCACACCATCCTGTTTTTCATACATATTCCATCCTCCTATCATGCGACTGCCTTACATGAAAGTAGTGTTCGTTAGTATCATGCATCAATGAGTTCTGAAGAGCAAATTTTATTCCTTTTTTTGTGGGTTTGACTTGACAAGGCAAAATCAAGAAACAGGAAGGAAAAGAGTAAGGAAGGCGATGATGGTGGTCCTCTGCAGCAACATAAACGGAGCATATGTACCGATTCTCCTTGTACTGATAGTGCATTACAAGGTCCAAGTCTCTGCTCCCCTACTCCACCATCCAAGGTGCTTACTCTAACTTGGCAGTGTGATATCTGGTTGCATGTTGCATATGGTGTCTAGCTTGTATTGCTCCTAATTAGTGTAAACTGCATCTGCTTAGCTTACAATGATACATGTGAATATGACATGCTTTCCTGTTTTTGGTACATACTATATCTGTCTATCACACCATGTTCCTACATGAAACTACTCTTCTTATGTATCCTGCATCAGTCACTTATGATGGGACACCTTTAAGTTGGCAGTGTGATATTGGTTTGCATCTTGAATATGATTTCTAGCATGTATTGCTTCTAATTTGATGAACGCCACCTATGACGAGACAATTTTAACTTGGCAGAGTGATATTGATTGCACCTTCCATATGGTGTCTAGTTTGCAGTGTTTCTAATTTGTTGAAGTGCCTTTTGCTTAGTTACCACATCATAGATGTGAATATGTCAAGCCGTCCATTTTTTCGTACATATTCCATCCTCGTATCATGACTTTGCCTTTCATCAGAGTAGTGTTTGTCAGTATCATGCATGAATGAGTTCTGAAGAGCGAATTATATTCCTTTTTCTTGTCGATATGACCTCACAATGCAAAATCAATAAAGCTGAAAGAAATTGGCAAGGCATTGGATGATGGTGGTCCTTCCGAGCAACTGAAATGGAGGTTCTCTACAGATTGTACTCCGCCATCCTCCCAACAAGATTCGCAAGACAACGCAAGGCTAGACAGTCAGCATAGCTGTGTAGATGATGAGCACATCTCCCCTACTCCACCATCACAGGTGCTTTCTCTAACTTCTCACTATTATATGTGGTTGCATGTTGTGTATGATGTCTAGCTTGTATTGCTTCTAAATTTTTGAATTGCATCTGCTTACTTTACACATAATGCCTGTGTATATGACATGTGTTCCTGTTTCTACATCAGACTACTGTTCTTGCATATCCCGCATCAGTCACTTATGATAAGGCACCTTTAAGTCGCCACTGTGATATTGGTTGTGTCTTTCATATGATTTCTAGCATGTACTGCTTCTAATTTGTTGAAACGCCATACAGTTTGAACTTGGCAGAGTGATATTGGTTGCATCTTTCATATGGTGTCTAGCTTGCGGTGCTTCTAATTTGTTGAAATGCCTTCTGCTTAGTTACCACATCATAGGTGTGAATATGTCACGCCATCCTGTTTTTCATACACATTCCATCCTTGCATCATGTGTTTGCCTTTCATCCGAGTAGTGTTCATTAGTATCATGCATGAATGAGTTCTGAAGAGCAAATTTTATTCCTTTTTCTTATCGGTTTGACTTCACAATGCAAAATCATTATAGTTGAAGGAAATTAGTCCGACAGTGGATGATGGCGGTCCTTCGGAGCAACTCAAACAGGGGGCCTCTACAGATTCTACTCCGCCATCCTCCCAACAAGATTCGCAAGACAACACAAGGCTGGACAATCAACGTAGCTGTGTAGATGATGAGCACATCTCCCCTACTCCACCATCACAGGTGCTTGCTCTAACTTGGCACTATTATATGTGGTTACATGTTGCGTATGATGTCTAGCTTGTATTGGTTCTAACTTGAATTGCATCTGCTTACTTTACAGATAATGCCTGTGAATATGACACATGTTCCTGTTTCTAGAACATACGTGTACATGATGAGCACATCTCCCCTACTCAACCATCACAGGTGCTTGCTCTTACTTGGAACTATTATATGTGGTTGCGTTTTTCGTATGATGTCTAGTTTGTATGTGCTTGCTCTTACTGTGATGTAGGTTGCATCTTGCATTGTCTTCTAGCTTGTACTGCTTCTAATTTCTTGAAATGGCACTCACGATGAGACACTTTTTACCTGATAGAGTGATATTGGTTGCATGTTCATATGGTGCCTAGCTTTCATTTCTTCTAATTTTGTTGAAATGCCTTCCGCTTACTGTTTTTTCATACATATTCCATCCTCCTATCGTACGTGTGAATATGAAACGCTGTCTTTTTTGTATATATTCCATCCTCCTATCCTATGCTTGCCTTACATCAAAATAGTGTTCGTCTGTATCATGCATCAACCAGTTATGCAGAGCTAATTTTATTCATCTTCTTGTGGTTTTGACTTCATAAGGCAATATCTGAAAATAGGAAGGAAAAGAGTAAGTTAGGGGATGTTGGTGGTCCTCCGCACCGACGCAAACAGAGACTCTCTAGATTTGCCATTGCTACTGCTAATGAAGTTGAAGTCCCAAGTCTACATGATGAGTTCATCTCCCGTACTCCACCATCGCAGGTGCTTGCTCTAAGTTGACAGTGTGATAATTGGTTTCATGTTGCATATGTTGTCTAGCCTGTATTTCTTCTATTTTGATTAAATTGCACCTGCTGAGTTTAGATGTTATACATGTGCATATGGCATGGCTTTCTGTGTCTAGAATACACTGCATCTATCTATCATACCATGTTCTTACATCAAAGTACTGCTGTTGTGTATCCCGCATTAGTCACTCATGATTGGACGCTTTTAACATGGCAGTTTGATAGTGGTTGCATCTTGCATTGATTTCTACGTCGTACTACTTCTAATTTTTCGAATTGCCACTTATGACAAGACACTTTTAACTTGGCAGAGTAATATTGGTTGCATCTTTCAAATGGTGTCTAGCTTGCATTACTTCTATTTTCTTGAAAATCCTTCTGCTTAGTTTGCACATTGTAGCTGTGAATATGTCATGCCGTTCTGTTTTTCTTACATATTCCATGCTCATACGGTTGTCTTACATCAAAGTATTGCTTGTCTGTATCATGCATCAATGAGTTCTGAAGAGCGATTTTATTCTTTTGTGTTGTGGGTACGGCTTGACATGGCAAAGTCAAAAAAGAGCAAGGAAAATAATATAGTAGGGAGTGGTGTTACTCGTCGGGTGAAATGGAAAAGGATCTGTCGTCGAGATTCTGCTGGTACTTATAGTGCGATTGAAGGTCCAAGTCCACCGCTAAATCTACAAACACAGATCACTGCTCCACCACTGCAGCATCCGCTTCAATCAGATCAAGATCTCAACGAGTTACTCGTTTGTTTGCTCCGGAACTGGCCAGTTCCCAAGCTGCCTTCACACCTAACACTACTTCCGAAGCACTACTGACACAACAGGACTTGGCAAGATCAGATGAACCTCATGAGCATCAACACCAAGATGGTACCTGACCGAGTCAAGTTGAAGTTGCATGCTCCTTTATATGTACTCTCACAGTTTGATGTACACTAACACTTTCCATATTCTTTGTTGAACTAGCACCACGGTGCAAGCGGAAACAGACATGAGAGACAATGCTTGACAGATTAACAAAATCTAAAGGAGGAAGAATGGAGATCCATTTTGAGGCAGGTTTAAAAAGGCCACGTGATGCTACAGAGTCGGCCAAGTTAGTATCAGAGGCAGCCGTTGCTGTTAGGTGTCATGCAGGTATCCTCCCAACATGGATCCAGTACAATAATGAGAAAGACAATACCGAGTTTAACACCTTCCTTGACCATTTATCCGTAAGTAATGTTATTCATCGCAATTATTAATATTGTCTTGCTCTGTCCCATACTTTCTAGCTTCCTCCTAATAAGACTCACATTCTTTTTCAACAGATGAGGTTCAAGTTGGATCCGAAAGATGATGCAACTAAACAAGCATGCACTCATGTTTTTCACCGCTCTCTGACGAAGATCGGTACCACCTTAGAAAATCTCACTTTGAAGGCAAGGCTAACAATGAAATCACCCAAACATCTCCAGTGGAATATATTACAGATGAAGACTGGACAGTCCTCGTTAATCACTGGTCTGATCGAAAGTATCAGGTAGGCTATATATATTTGATCAGACCACATATTGAACTTGTATTTATGTATGTGCCTTACAAGTGTATCTTCTTCTAGGCTAACTGTTTGAAGAACAAAACCAACCGTTCTAAAGTGAAATTCCAACAGACAACGGGATCTCGTAGCTATATTGCACACTGCGAGGCTCTTGTAAATAGCTGCTACTTCCTTCTTTTTTGTGTGCCATATTATCGTATCTATATTGACTTGTTCCAAATACAGAGGAAAGCCCGTGCGGACCAAAAAGAACCTGAACCGAATGCAGTGCAAATCTTCAAGGAATGCCACACCAGCAAGATGAAGGGCATGAGCACACCAGTTAAAGTCGCTGCTGTAAGTCTTTACTCCTCCTGCCTTTCAACTGATTGGTACTGTGATGTGTTCATTTAACTACTTGGTTTGCAGCCAATGTCAGTTACTTTGTTCACTTTTATACACAGTTGTCTTAACGTATCATTTTGCCTTACATGGCCTGTTTGTTTTATATCTGTTTGCCCATGATATGAATGATGTCATACTATGTTCATCCTACTTTAAACCATGTCTCTTTATCCTTAGATGTCAACGAATGTGAGGAAATAGACAATACAGTAGGCATGCTACATGGACATATGTTCCAAAAGTGATTTTATTATGTAGTTGGCACTACAATACATGCTAATGTATTACAGTAGTTCACCAAAATAAGTTATGTTTAAATGTTTAACCTACTTTGTTTGTTTTTGTCTCATTAGTAACTTATCTGGTACACTAATCTATAAGTTCAAACTTTCAGGAAGCTATGGAACAAATGATTGAACAGCCAAAACCACCTGATGGTGATAAGGCTACCATAGGCACAATGTCACCTCTTGCTGCAGTGCGTCAGTATCTCTCCACTAACAGTGCAAAAAGCACCTTCCTGCGTAATTTTGGGTTGGTTGTCAAGGTAACCTCGTCCAAATCGCCATCGAACAAAATCTTCCTGTTAGGCAGTGATATATCTGTGCTCCGACACAAGCCCAATCCCTAATGGACGTCGTTTCGGAAACAAGAATAGTGGTTGAAAAATGTCGTCAAGATATGAATGGTTTTGAAACCAGACTATCTGACATTCGCTTCGTTGTTCAAGAGCAATGGAGGAAAAAAGGTGAAGATCGTGCGGCTCCATCAGATTCTACAGCCTAAAACATTAGCACTCAGGTCAAATGATCAGTGGTTCTATACATCTAATGGTGCTTTTATCTGGAAGGACTGTAAACTTTATGCCAATAGGCCTTTTGTTGTATGGTTTGAATTTATTTTGTTGTGATACAACATTTATGATCCTGCCTGCTACCTCTTGAGCACTGCGTTGGATTTGCCCGAAGAGGAGAGGATGATGCAGTAAAGTAGCGTAAGTATTACCCTCAGTTTTGAGAACCAAGGTATCAATCCAAGAGGAGGCTATGCACAAGTCCCCTCGTACTGCACAAAACAATAGCTCCTCGCAACCAACGCGATAAGGGGTTGTCAGTCCCTTCACGGTCACTTACGAGAGTGAGATCTAATAGAGATGATAAATAATATTTTTGGTATTTTTTTGGTATAGAGATGCAAAGTGAAAAGTAAAAGGCAAAGTAAAAACAAAGCAAGTATTAAAGTAATGGAGATTGATATGATGAGAATAGACCCGGGGGCCATAGGTTTCACTAGTGGCTTCTCTCAAGAGCATAAGTATCCTACGGTGGGTGAACAAATTACTGTTGAGCAATTGAAAGAATTTAGCATAGTTATGAGAATATCTAGGTATGATCATGTTTATAGGCATCACGTCCAAGACAAGTAGACCGACTCCTGCCTACATCTACTACTATTACTCCACTCATCGACCGCTATCCAGCATGCATCTAGAGTATTAAGTTAAAAACAGAGTAACGCCTTAAGCAAGATGACATGATGTAGAGGGATAAATTCATGCAATATGATAAAACCCCATCTTGTTATCCTCGATGGCAACAATACAATACGTGCCTTGCTGCCCCTTCTGTCACTGGGAAAGGACACCGCAAGATTGAACCCAAAGCTAAGCACTTCTCCCATTGCAAGAACTACCAATCTAGTTGGCCAAACCAATGGATAATTCGAAACTTGCAAAGATAACCAATCATACATAAAAGAATTCAGAGAAGATTCAAATATTGTTCATAGATAATCTTGATCATAAACCCACAATTCATCGGTCTCAACAAACACACCGCAAAAAGAAGATTACATCGAATAGATCTCCATGAGAGAGGGGGAGAACATTGTATTGAGATCCAAAAAGAGAGAAGAATACATCTAGCTACTAGCTATGGACCCGAAGGTCTGAAGTAAACTACTCACACTTCATCGGAGGGGCTATGGTGATGATGTAGAAGCCCTCCGTGGTGGATGCCCCCTCTGGCGGAGCTCCGGAACAGGCCGCTAGATGGGATCTCGTGGATACAGAAAGTTGCGGTGGTGGAATTAGGTTTTTGGCTCCTGTTATGATCGTTTGGGGGTACGTAGGTATATATAGGAGGAAGGAGTACGTCGGTGGAGCAACAGGGGGCCCATGAGGCAGGGGGCGCCCCCACCCTCGTGACCGCCTCTATTACTTCTTGGAGTAGGGTCCAAGTCTCTTGGATCACGTTCGGTGAGAAAATCACGTCCCGAAGGTTTCATTCCGTTTGGACTCCGTTTGATATTCCGTTTCTCCGAAACACTGAAATAGGCAAAAAACAGCAATTCTGGGCTGGGCCTCCGATTAATAGGTTAGTCCCAAAAATAATATAAAAGTGGAAAATAAAGCCCAATATAGTCCAAAACAGTAGATAAAGTAGCATGGAGCAATAAAAAATTATAGATACGTTGGAGACGTATCACTGCCACAGGTTGCAGTAATTACGACGCTATTTTTGTATAGTGTAAGTTTATCTTAGTAATGTATTCGGCCGGAAGCTTCATAGGAGCCAAACCAACATTTGTCGGGCCCATTCCAATTGGGATAAAAACGATTACGGTCCGAAATTAGCATGTAGCCCACTAAAAATATCTGGGCCTAAATCAGCATAAGCTTTCATATTTTTCTGGTAGGCCTGTGCCCATAGTGGGCCTATAACAGGCCTAAACATAATTTGGGCCCTCAGTAAAAATAGGCCGTTTACAGGTGTATATATCTCGAGCCCATAAAAAACATGGGCCTTTAATAGACCGAAAGTGAGATTGGGCCCTGATTGTGCCAAATCACCCACTGGTCTTAGCAGGCCGAAATGGTGGCCCATTTACGACGCAGATCTTTCACAGGCCGAAATTCGGACGCGTCGTAAATGCGCCGAACTAATACACGGGCCTTTAATAGGCCGGAACTTCGGTTGGGCTAGATTATTTTCATTTTTATATGGGCCGTTAATGGGCCCGATATGACATTGGGCCACATATGGCCCATGGTTTTCGTCCGGCGTTAACAGACTGAAAATGACAACAGGCCGAAAGTGGCCCAAATCTATAGGTGGCCTCTAACAGGAAGAATGTCAAACATGGCCGAATATGACCCAAATCCTTCACGGTCGTTTATGGGCCGAAAGTTTTGATGGCCTGTAAATGGGCCCAAATGAAGCAGGACCTTTAACAGGCTGGAAATACACCAGGCCATAATTAGGCCCAATTACTTAGCGGACTGTTAACACGCCAGAAGTGACCGTGGGCCGCGTTGATGACAAGTTTAGGACAGGCAGTTGACGGGCCGATTTGATAGAGAATGTTGGGCCTTTAGCTGGGCCGGCCCATTATGGCCTGCAAAGTCTTGTGGGCCTTTAGCTGGGCCAGCCCATTGTGGTCCGCTAAATCTTGTGGGCCTTTAGCTGGGCCGGCCCATTATGGTCTGCAAAATCTTGTGGGCCTTTAGCTGGGCCAGCCTATTATGGTCTGCTAAATTTTGTGGGCCTTTAGCTGCGCCAGTCCATTATGGTCTGCAAAATCTTGTGGGCCTTTAGCTGGGCCGACCCATTATGGTCTGCTAAATCTTATGGGCCTTCGGTTGGGCCGGCTCATTTAAACTTTATAGGCCAGTTTTGGGACGGTCCACGTGTCAACATATCATAGGCCCATCTCCAACGTTGGACGAGTGACACCTGTGCCAACGCGGAGCTGACGCGTGGATCCGTCAGCCAATGAGAATTTTACACATGGAAAATCGGCATTGGTTGTGGCTGTTAGCGGGTTATCGAATCCAAAAACCGGACCCGATAGGTTAACGGCGGTTAACGGCGTCCCGTTACGGTGGATGCCACGTGTCGGTCACCCTTGACGAAAGCACTTCTATGACGCGCGATTTATCATCATGGAAGTGGACACTTCCGTGATGATAATTTTGGTAATGTCATAGAACACTTCTACGACAGCACAGGTATGACTATCTTGATTCTGTCATAAAATCGTCATGGATGTATATGCATGACAAAAAACATGACCTACTGCGACAAACACGTATCATCACGGAAGTGTATTTTTTTGTAGTGATGATATGTGCAAATCTTGGAGCATCTTTTGCATTTAGATTTCACTTTTCTTTTATGCACCATGCTGGTATGAGATAGTCCATGGTTGAATTATAGAATGCTCATTTTACTTCACTTATATCTTTTGAGTATGGATTTATAGAATGCTTCATGTGCTTCACTTATATCATTTGAGGTTTGGATTGCCTGTTTCCCTACACATAGAAAACCGCCATTTGTAGAATGCTCTTTTGCTTCACTTATATTTGTTAGAGCGTGGGAATATCTTTTGTAGAAAGAATTAAACTCTATTGCTTCACTTATATCTATTTAGAGAGATGACAGGAATTGGTCATTCACATGGTTAGTCATAAAATCCTACATAAAACTTGTAGATCACTGAATATGATATGTTTGATTCCTTGCAATAGTTTTGCGGTATTGTCGGATATCGGGTTCTGACAAAACCCTTAAGGATCGAACTCTGGGGTGTGCACGAAGATCTTCTCCCGACTGATCCATGCCCACGACCTCGTCGTGATTTTAAGCTAAAACGATGAACAACACGAGGGACACAAGGTTTATACAGGTTCGAGCCACCGTTGTGGTGTAATACCCTACTCCTGTGTGTGGTGTGGTGGATTGCCTCTTGGGCTGATGATGAACAGTACAGAGGAAGAACAGCCTCGCAAGGAGAGGTGTTCTTGTGGTGGTGATGTGTAGATCAGCTAGGTTCCGATCTCCTTTCTACAGTGATGGCTATCTCTATTTATAGAGGCCCTGGCCCCCTTCCCAAATATTGAGCGGGAAAGGATTCCACAACGACGAGATTTGAAGGGGGACAGCCAGTACAAGCTATCCTGACTAAAGGTGGTCTTCGACTGCCAAAGGCACTAGCGATGACGCCATCTTGGGCTCCACAGTGACCTCCGTCCTGCCGTCCTACTGGTCTTGGTCTTGTTGCACCGATATGGAAACCTTTTCTTGATGCCTCGGTAATCCGCGCCTACGCTTGCCCCCCTTTGCACCAAAGAGGAAACGAGGACACTTCGCAGTCTGGCACCCGCCTGGCCTTGATCGTCATGGCTTGCATCATGAGCACCTCGCGAGGTACCCTTGCCTTGATCTCTCCGCCTCCTCGCGAGCCTGCCTGGTGAGGCCACCCCTGGGGAGGCCTTGCGTTGTCCGCCCCGTGGGGCTTGGCCCCTTGTGAGGGTCTTGAACTTGGGTTGATGAAGACAGGCCGTACTGGGCCACTGCTGAGCCACGCCGCTGGCTGCAGGCAGGCAAATCTGGATACCCCCATATCCAGAAAGCCGTCAGTAGCCCCCAGGCCCAAGGCGCGCTCGGACTTGGCGTAGCAGAAAAGCCAAAGGGCAAGTGCAGAGCATTGCGGGCCCCAACAGCCTGCGGCCTTGGTTGACGTGTGGCGACTGATTGGACGTGGGCGTCTCCGCTTCCCCACACTGCCTCCGCAACTGCCCGATTGGACGAGTGCCTACTTCATGCAAAAAAGAGTCATCATTACCTGTGATCGTGGAGGCCGACGGTTGGCCTCCTCTGGACTATAAGTACGGAGAGGCGTCAGCCCCGTTGTCCATCTCTCCTTGCTCTGCCTGCTTCTTCTCCCTCCTCGCTCCGGTTGCTTGCAGCGTCCCATAGGGCTCGCGCACGGTGGTGTTGAGTTCTTGGAGGGATCTCTTCTAGGGATCGAGAATTTCATAATTGAAAGGATGAAAGAGCCCGTGCAAAGGATTTACACGACAAGCAAAGCTGAATGGATATACTGGATTGAGATATAACAATTAGGGTTTGACGCTCGGTATGTCACCGGCGCGCCGCGATCCGTCGAAACCGACGGGGGATTGGTTCCGGTTGTATGCAAAATCTTGCAATCTGTCAAATAGCATTTCTGTCAAGACGGATAAAAAAGTTTCCGATGTTGATCCGCCGGGTTCTATCAATCGGTGAGCAGATTACTAGTGCAAGCTGAGTCAAAGAAAATAGTCAAAGGAAGGGAAAGACACGAGTTCGGACTTCTACGACTCGCTTCGTCGAAACCATTGCGCCTCCGCTAGGCTACCCTGTAAGAATCGCCCCATCCCCGTGAGTCGCTCGTATTGCTTTGTCTTGCCCTAGATTTGAAGCCGCCGCCTTCACGGACGTACAGCCACAACCTGGATTTTCTCCACCGCTACGACCCGGACTCTGCTTGATTTCCGGGTCTCCAGCAGCGCGCAAACTGCCGTCGAGCCGCCTCGACCCTGAGCCGCAGTGGCCTCAAGCCCGGTCTCGGGTCACCAGCTGTCATCTCAGCTTCGTGCGCCTCTGACTGTAAATCACCGTCCCGTCAGGCTTCTGCAGAGAGTCACCCGTGCTGGCAACACCACAGGCCGCCGGCGCCTTGCTCCTCCTTCCTCGTCCTACAATGAGTCGCCCACGGCCTCATCCCCGCGGGTCTGTTACCAAATTGCTCTCGCCTAAACCAGCCGGTCGCCGCTCGGTGACGGACCCGCCTGCGCCGGGCCACTACCGTGGCCTCGCCGCAGCCAGCGAGCCGCCCATGATCTCGCCGTGCGTCGAGCCGCTCTGTCACCGTGGTTCTGCTTGCCGCCGCCTTCAAGTTTCCGGCGACGTGCCTCCGCCTCGTGCCGTTCAAACCGCCGTCCCGACTCGCCCGCTATCTCCGCGGTTGGCTCTGCCCGTCCGGGCCGCCGGGTCTCCGAGACCATCTCTGCTCTCCCAGTGGTCGTCCTCGCCTGCGCCTGGTTGCCGAGTCGCCGTGACCGCGGATTCGGTCGCAAGCTGTTGCTGCTTCAAGCCTCCCTTGACGGCGCCGTCTCCGCTGCTAAGGCCCGCGCCTCCACGGCTACTGGCTGGTGGTTCCTGCATCCTATCGATGTGGTTCCCGCCAGTGGTCGGTCCTCGGTGTTGTTTTGCTGTTGTTGTGTAAGTAAATGGGAGGAGGATTCTGGTTCTGAATACAAGCAAGCAAGCGAGAAGAATAGAAAATGTGTGTTTGTTGGAGATAAGGTGCAGAGAGAGGAAGCGGTACATGGAGTCCAGATGACATGTGAGGCTGATGGTGTTCGGTCATTTTTTCTTCCGGTTTAAAAGCAGCGTTTTCCACATGGATCAAGTTATCCCTCTACGTACTTGACAGTCACAACATGGGGGGCGTCATGTCTCACGAGCGACCTGTGTGTGCATGCATTGAAGCATTGATGGCATTTCAATCAAAGCATTCCACGTACAAACATCATGTGAGATAAGAAAAAGACGAAGGAGGACAGGTTACATGGAGGCCTGGTAATACGGCTATACAACCGGCCGTACCGCGCCAAGCTACCAGAAAATCCATTCAACACCAGCATCCAGGACAATTATTCACTGCAAGAATAATCACTATGTCACGGATATAAAGCTCACGCCAATATTATCCAGCGCCAGCATCCAGCCATACCGCATTGTACAACAAATTTGTGTGCAAACCACCGCCTCTGTGGTTCAGTCTACAACAACAACCCCACGGCCGGCTCACCCGTTTGCGCCGGTTTACAACACCGCGACCGGTTCACCTGTCTACGCCGGTTTACAACACCGCGGCCGGCTCACCCGTCTGCGCCGGTTTACAACACCACGGTCGACTCTCGCCCACACCGGTTTACAACGGTCATCTTTACCGTCCATCTCTCGCGGCCTGGTCTACATCAGCATACCGGGCCGCACCTGTCTGCATGAGCTGTTTATTGAGTATGAACAAGTCACAGCTTGGGTAGCCCGGTTTTCTTTCAACAAAATGGAGGCAAATTATCATATACTATCAACCGCCGTCTGCACTGAGTGGTTCAATGGGCAGGCGCACAAGTCGCCGCCACTACAATTTGGTTAACTTCAAATCACTAGTTGGAAGGAACCATTGGCCGAGTTGCTGACACGACTCATACGGGATCATTTATAACCCGCCGCAGTCACCTCAACCTTCTGTGGATTCACATCATGCTATCAACACCAATGATATACAAGCGATGATGCCTGTTTATATCACGGTCAAATATGGAGAATCTCAAGTCAACTCCTCGAGTCACCTTGGGACTCGGGGGCTACAGTAATATGATTCAGCAAATGTTGCCGGTTTTCAGTGAAGTCAAGAACCCTAGGACGTTAGAGGGAAAGATAACCCGGTCCCGGAAGCTACTACCATATGGATGAAAATTTAAAGGCCGTCAGAATATTTCTGGCTTAGAAAGTATACGACAGTTACAAAATCCCGGCTCAATGAAGAAGTTCCGGGTCATCAGAAAGGATTCTGGTTTAAAATCCGGCTCAGGGAAATCTGTCTCCCACCAAGCTCTGAAAGCTCTCAAATCTGGTTTAAGAATGTCTGGTTCAAAAAGGAATTAACTTCTCGCAAGTTTGAGTTTAAAGGACGTCAGAAAATTTCCGCTGAAAATGAAGATTCCGGTTCAAAATCCGGTTCAAGGGAAAGATGTCTCCCACAAAGCTTTGAAGCTCTCAATATCCGGTTTAACATCCGGTTCAAGAAGAATTCATCTCTTGCAAGTTCGAGTTCTCAGAAAAATTATAGGGGCCAAAGAGATTTTGTTGCACAGCGCAACTCAAACATAGGCACCTGGCGAGCACAGCTCAGAAATATATCACTTGGGGGCTTGGCCGTATTCGAACCATAGTTACACCTCTTGATCGGCTCAACGCCAAATTACTTCGGGGCCAAAGAGAGTGTTGCAAAAGAACATCTCAAACATAGGCACCCATTGAGCACAGCTCACAACGTTACTTGGGGGCTCTTTGTGCAAAGGAACAAAGAGTTTGAAAGGACCCTTGTAATAGGCTATCGAGCCAGGCTTGGAAGCCAGGTGTATTCACCTAAAACCCCGGGTTAACTTGCCTTCATCAAGTAAGCCACTCCTGTCCAGGTAATCCTGGTATGACCCGCTGAACATTTGACAAGTCAATCTTATACAGACCTTGAACTTGTCAAAGTTAAAACGATGATTGGTTAATTGGAGGCCCATCTTAAAAGGCTTTGTCAAATGGTTTAACTCAGCGGCCTAGCAGGCCATGAAAAGCCTCGAATTTGGGCCTGGCAGCCCCTAAAAAGCCTCGACTACAAGTTTTTATTTTATTTTGTTTTTGCAAGGTTTTCTCTCCTTTGATAAGGTTTTGAGTTAAACCGGCGTCTATTGACCCGGCCTAACTATAAGTCATTACATCAACCCGGTGTTTCTTGACCCGGCTTGGCTTTCAACAACAAGTTGTCAGTACATGATCAATTATAATAGTGCTTATTGATCCGGTCTGGTTTCGACTACAAGTCGCCAGTATTATATATGGTTAATCCGATGTTTATCACAACCCGGTACGGTTTTATCATAAGCCGGCTAAATATGGAAGGAGTTATCAGTATTCAAGATGGGGGTTATCACCCTTACGACAAAAAGTTGGTAAACCAACGATGTGATTCAATATCACAGGTATGATATATTTCATATTTTGTTATCCTTGCAGCCTTGGTTATAAACCTGGCTTTATATTGGGCATTATGACCCGTCCGGCGGTAAACCGCCAGGACACTTTAAACTTGTTGTATGCAGAAACATGTCGAATAAAGCATAATTATAAATCACCGGCGTTTGTTAACCCGGCCTGGCTTTGGACTATAAGTCGCCAGTATATATTTGGATTGCGCCATTGGAATCATGCGCTCAGAAATTATTGGATTATATTATTCAAATCTTCAAATAGCCAACATGGCTGGATTTTATTATGGTTATCAATAACCAGTATTTTGATTAAGGTTTTCAAAGTCGCTTTAGCGCAATGGCTATCATATTATCAATGGATATGATTTATTCTACCATTGAACAAATAGTCCCGAGTTGCTGCAGGCTTACAACCCGACACTTGGGGGCTACATTATTTAAGTTGAGATTACATCAAATACACAAGTCTCATGTCGCTGCAAGCCTGCACCATGACACTTGGGGGCTAATGCAAAGTCATTGTTTTTTCACCATATTGAAGACCCGACTCATCACATCGTAATGAGTCGGCCCTTGGGGGCTACCAATTTCTCCTGTCAACAATTCAAGGTACAAAGCTTTTTATTCATTATATTGAAGGGTCCACTGCTCAGTTGGTAAAGCACAAGGCTCTTAACCTTGTGGACGTGGATTCAAGCCCCATGATGGGGGTTACATCATATGATGTTATTTTCATTGAAGTATATATCAAGTCCCAGTTCAATATTATCTTACTGAGCCGGCCCTTGGGGGCTACACATCATTTATCAAATCTACATGATTATTATACTTACAAAGTCCCTGCTCACTATTGCATAATGACCCGACCCTTTGGGGCTACACTGGTTGAAGTATTTATGAGCATAAGGCAATTTCAAAGTCCCAGGTTGCTGCAAGCATGACAACCCGGCACTTGGGGGCTACATATATGGAGTATTCAGTTTTTATTAGTGACTGAGATGAACAACATGGATTTCTTCCAAGTGGCAATAACTATATGGAAACAAGTCTCAAATCATCACTTTGTTCTGTTCAAGACTTGGGGGCTACAGGTAATATGGATACAAGGGAGAAATATCTTCCGATTCTCAGTTTTGAGAAAATCAGATTCACCCGGCATCACCAATCATTATGACCCCGTGTCTGCAACAATCACGAACCGGCGTTGGCAACAATCATGAACCGGCGTTGGAAACAATCATGACCTGGAATTATCAGTTTTTATAACCCGGCGATTTCGGAAATCATAGATCGGCAAGTTCTACATTTTCAAACCGGCTGAATATCAGTTGAATATTTGAAGACCAATACTTTTGTCAAGTTAGATCATTGAAGGCTGAGTCAAATGGATTCTTTATTTACAATATTTCTTATACAAGTAAATTGATTATGAAGCTGGTATACTGACCCGGATTTTCTAGAAGGAGGAAATGACAAGGATTTAAGGATGATCAGGTGCCGGTTTACAAGAATATTTAACCCAGAGCACAACCTGTCAAATTTGTTCTTGTGTTTGTTTTACAAGATCAATTTAACATGGATAAATAAAAATTAAACTGGGGGCTAATGTCGGGGATATACCCCGCAGTATGAACTGGCCGGAAATATGACCCGGCCGGGCTTGGCGGTTTACTTGAAGACCCTGTTGACAGTTGGCGATTCACTGGCGAGCCGCCCTGACCAGACGGTTTACAAGCAATCTGCCTGAACATTATGACTCACTAGTAACCCGGCGACGGTTCAGATAGAAGACTAGGCCCAAGGCCCAGAAGGCCCGCTCATGTTATGGTGGGCCGGTTTACGAGGAAAGGCATAAGGAGTTTTCCCTTAAGGGGGCAGACTAGGATTCCACTTGTAATAGACTAGTCCTAATCCTAACAGGACTCCACATGTAACCCGCCCCTTCAACTTATATAAGGAGGGGAAGGGCTCCCAAAAGGGGGACAAGCAACAAGAAACGATCTCTAGGGCTAGATACAACTAGTGGAGAGCCGGTTTACGGCGACTCCCATGAGCATAATGAGACCTAGCCACAAACAGCATGTAGGGTTGTTACTGAATGATGTTTCCCGGGGACCGAAGCTGTCTAAATATTTGTCTTGCATGTTGCATCTCTTGATTCTGCTCAACCCCTCTCAAGCTACCACATAGATGCGTTGGCCTCATGACTAAGTCCTCACACTAAGGACATCTGACGTGTTAATTCCACGACAGCGCCCGTGAAGAGGTTCTCGGCCGCGGAAAAAGGGAAGGCTCGCCAGGTAGGGCCTAGTTCTCCGCCGCCCAAGCGCGGCCGCGGTCATCCCCGCAAGCATCATGCGACTCCCGTTGCGGCTCCTCGTGGTCGCGGTGGTGGCCCTTCGCACGGTGGTGGCCACCTGCATCGAGACAGCCCATGAGGCGGAGGAAGGTGCGCCGTGTCTGCGCGGCCTCCCCGTCCGCGCTTCCATTCCGCAGAGGTGCTGCTGGAGTTTGTTGTTTGGTCAGACAACCCGGCCGGTAACTGGCTCCAGCTCCCTCGCTTCTTCGCCGGCAACTGCCGGCCGTTGCCCTCGACGAGCTTTGGCTGCAGGCGGACGACTGCTCCAGCCGGGCATCATGAGTCGCGGTGGAGATCTCCGTCGCCGGGAATGTGGCCCTGGCCCGGGGCTGGCAGACGTTCGCCCGCGCGTGTGGCTTGGGCCGACGGTGCACCCTCCACTTCAAGTTCGATGGCGACGCGACCCTCTACGTGAGGGTGTTCGGAGAGGACGGCCGCCATGCTGGGTGGTGCCCTAAAGACGATGATGGCGACGATGTGCTTGGGCTTGGCGACGGTCGGGACGAGGGCGAATGCGGACCCGCTCCTGGCGGTGTCCGCAGCTCGCCAAGCTTCAGCGGCTCCCCCTCTGGTGACAACTTCTCCAGTGGTGGCCACGACCAACCTCCACATCGCCGCGCAAGCTTCAAGGACGGTAGCGGGTCGTCCCGTCGCCGCGCTCCAGTGAAGCGTGAGGCGGAGTCTGATTGAACTCGGGAGGACGATGCGGATCCCTCTTCGCGAGTTGTTGCAAGGCGCGCGCCGTTTTTATTTTGTTTTTCTCCTTTTCCTAAATCGAGAGAGAGAGAGAGAGAGAGCCCGAGAGAAGGCGTGCAGCGAACTATGATCCCCAATTATCGTGCTATTTTTCTCGATCCTGCGTTGTGTTATGGTGTTGCGGTTATCTGCCTGCGTGTAAGAACAACTTAGCTCGAGATGTTTGCAGTAGCTTTCGCCTCGCGAGGTGCCCGCTCGAGCCCTTGCCGGGCATCTTAAGATCTGCAAGGATCAGTTGGGAGAATAGTTTCTGAACCTTGGTTGCAAGCGTTGCCGGCTCAGGCCCGACGATTTTCATCGTGATGCCCGTGGGGCACGGACCGGGAGTGGTGCACCTGCTGTGAACCTGAACGAGAGCCTCGCGAAAACTATGCGAGAAAGGGGCTCACAAGGGCGCTCGCGCAGCCCCTTTGCGAGGTTGCAAGCGAGAGAGAGAGACAGAGAGAGAGAGAGAGCCAAACAAAAGCCGAAGACAGAGGACATGGGCAGAAGACGGCGAATAACACTAGAAGCAACTTCAATAAAGGTTCAAACAAGGGAGACCAAGCCAACTACGGAAAGCAAATGAAAAGCCGAGTCTGGCACCTAGCCTAGTCTTCAACGTATTCTCACCAGCGCGGAGCTAAGTGCTGCCACTGGGCGTCGGCGGGAGCCCCCGAGGCCCAACGGCGGCACTCCGGAGACTCTGGGGCATGTACAGCCCCAACTCATTATTACGTGAGAGTGTCACGGGCGGCGAGCTTCAAAGGCACCGGGGCTTTTTTAGGGCGGCGAGCTTCACAGGCACCGGACCTTCTTCGCAGGCACTGGGCCTTTTTTAGGGTGGCGAGCTTCATAGGCACCGGGCCTTCTTCACAGGTACTGGGCCTTTTTTAGGGCGGCGAGCTTCACAGGCACCGGGCCTTCTTCATAGGCACTGGACCTTTTTTAGGGCGGCGAGCTTCACAGGCCGGGCCTTCTTCACATACACTGGGCCTTTTTTAGGGCGGCGAGCTTCACAGGCACCGGGCCTTCTTCACACGCACTAGGCCTTTTTTAGGGGTAGAACTTCTGAGGTGCTAAATGTTCCATGCATTTGGGATGGGCACCCCCTCCTGAGTCTCCAGGCGCGCGGCGCCAGGCCTGGTAACATGGACAACCTTGAACGGGCCCTCCCACATGGGCGAGAGCTTGTGCAACCCTTCCCTGGAGAGCACCCACCTGAGCACGAGGTCACCTACCTCGAGAGTCCTGGGGCGGATGTTGCGGCAATGATACCGTCGCAGCGCCTGCTGGTACCTTGCTGCTCGTAGCGCGGCTTCTCGATGGCGCTCCTCCCCCAGCACTAGGTCTATCCCCCGCATGGCGTCCTATTGCACTTCGTCAAACACTAGGACCCGCGCGGAGCGACGCCTGACCTCGTGAGGGAGGACCGCCTCTTCTCTTTAGACGAGGAAGAACGGGGTCTCGCCAGTCGACTTGGTGGCGGTAGAGTAGATGGACCACAACACGGACTGAAGTTCGTCGTACCAACCCCTGCCGTAGGCCTCCAGCTTCTTCTTGAAGGTCTTGGTTTTGAGGCCTTTCAGGACCTCTGCGTTGGCGCGCTTGGCTTGGCCGTTACTCCAGGGGTGTGCCACCGAAGCGTAGCATATCTGTGTTCCAAGGTTAGCACAATATGTTTTGAAGAGATTGCTGGTGAACTACGAACCGTTGTCGGTAATGATGCTATTGGGGACCCTGAATTGGCTCACGAGGCCCTTGTTGAACTTGAATGCTGACCCGGCTGGGATGGTGCGGACGGCTTCCGCCTCCGCCCACTTGGTGAATTTGTCTATGGCGACATATAGGTAGTGGTAGCC
Organism: Aegilops longissima; assembly: GCA_021605205.1. NCBI lineage: Eukaryota > Viridiplantae > Streptophyta > Magnoliopsida > Poales > Poaceae > Aegilops > Aegilops longissima. The sequence continues at coordinate 626,828,961 of CM038679.1, forward strand.
CCCAGGCGCTCGAGGGAATCGGCCCAAGATATCCAACCCACAGACCACGAACGGCCATGAGAGTGGGATGGTATGCAGGCCCTGAGCTGGCTGATGTATCTGCTTGGCATGGAATTGGCAGGCTTCGCAGGCCTTCACCAGCTCGATTGCGTCGTTGAGTGCCGTAGGCCAGTAGAACCCGCTGCGAAACGCCTTGCCGATGAGGGTCCGCGATGACGAGTGGTGTCCAAAATCTCCACCGTGTATGTCAGCCAGCAACTCCTTCCCCTGCCCCCTGGAGATGCAACGCAGGGAAACATCATTTGGCCGTTTCCGGTAGAGCTCTCCTCCTTGGATGCAGTAGGCTGTGGCCTACCGGGCCGGCGTTCCGCGTCCTCATCTTTCTCTGGTAGCGTTCCCTGCATCAGGTAGCTCTTGAATTTCGTAGTCCAGTATCCCTCCCGAGGCTCCAAATATTAAGAGAAAGCGTGCTCCCGAGGTTGCACTACAAAAAAATACACTTCCGTGATGATACGGGTTTGTCACAGTAGGTCGCGATTTTTGTCATGCATGTACATCCATAGCGATTTTTATGAGAATCAAGATAGTCATACACATGCGATCGAGAAGTGTTCCATGACATTACCAAAATTATCATCACGGAAGTGTCCACTTCCATGATGATAAATCGTAGCGTCCTGAAGTGCTTTTCGTCAAGGGTGACCGACACGTGGCATCCACCGTAATGTGAGCGTCGTTAAGCTATCGGGTCAGGTTTTGGATCCGATAACCCGTTAACAACCCGACCAATGGGGATTTTCCACGTGTAAAATTGTCATTGGCTGGAGGAAACACGTGTCGGCTCATCGTTGGGACAGATGTCATCCACTCATTGGACGAAAGGCACCTATGATACGTCGAGACGTGGCACGGCCCAACAGAGGCCCATTCCTGTGAAAAGGCCGACCCGTTTTACTTGGTCAAAAGTTGGCGGGCTGGCCCATGGAAAGCCTATTAATGGCCTGTTCGCATATAGCCCATTTACAGCCCGCTAACCCAAGGCCCGTTACGCCCTATCCGAATTAGGCCCAGTAGCGTCATCTGGGCCATCCAATATGATTTGAGCCCGTTTTCACTTCTGGCGCATGTATGGCCCATGACGTCTTTCGGCCCATATGAGGCCCTATGTAACTCTTGGCCTATTAACGACCCATGGTGAAACTGGCCCGTAATGAACAGTGTATCACTTTACACCCATTAACGGTCCGTGGTGAAATTGGCCCGTAATGAACAGTGTATCACTTTATACCCATTAACGGCCCATTATTCCGATGGGCTGTTTCCAGCCCATGTTATCTTTCGGCCTTCTCAGAGCCCATTTATTCTTGGGCTCATTTCTAGCATTCATTTACTTACGGCCCGTTACTCTCATTTTTCTGCTTGTGGGCCAAATTCAACCCGTGGTTCTGATCGGCCCGTTTGTGGTGCGTTGTCGTTGGGCGTTTTCATAGCGTCATCAAATCGACCTATTAACGATGGCCCGTTATGGTGGCCCATGAACGGCGATTTCAACTCTATCCGTTTACGGCCATAATGCGGTCTATTTGGCCCATGTTTGCCAATCGATCATCTGACCCGTATAACGCCCATTGATGATCTGACTGCGAAGGCCCATTGTTTCTATGGCCCGTGGGAGGCCCATTATTTCTGACCCGTAGAAGGCCCATCGTTTCTCTGACAAGTGGGAGGCCAAGTGACACTACAGTAAATATTAGCCCATGGTTATTGTGGCCTAGTTTTAAAAAATAGGTTATTGCAGCCAATAGCAAACCGCGGAAAAAGAATAGCAATGACTACAAGCAAACAAATAAACAAGACAACAAGGAAATAAATAAGCAAGCAACTAACGCTAGGCTATCATGGCTATTACACATATTACATCCACTGGGCATCAAAGTTCGCCACCAGTGCAAATAAAGGGAACAAAGCAGCATATCATATATAACTGGTTGTCAAAGTTGGCGACCAACGCTAATAAACACGGCAGCAAAACAAATCTAGAACTGAACCCACTTCAGAAGATCTCAAGAAACAATATCCTGGGTACCCATAATGATGGCAAGATGCTTAGGAAGCTTATTAACTTTCTCTTGTTTGGCGCTTAAATCCTCCAGCGCTTGCTGTTGCACCAGAAAATATGCATCTGAATTCTGCAGGGACTTCCTTAGTCCTTGACTTCTGTCAGCACATCTCGATCGATGTCTTTCAACTTGAAGTTGAGACTCAAGAAGACGAACTGATTCAGCAGCGAGTTCAAAGAGCTTGTGCCAGCAGTAGTGGCGATGCTTTCGAACACTATATCAAGACAGGACTTTTGGGTTCCCTCTTTGTCGTCAAGATAGTTTTTATCAGCTTTCTTGGAGACCAACAGGGATGTCTTACTATGTTGAACCTTATCTGCATTACTTCCTTTACCATTGGATAACGCGGTACTGTTCTCCAATTGTTTGTCCGCATTCTAAAAGAGAAACAAGCAGACACATCACATGTTTACCATGTTGAATATGAAACTCATTTTGGTAAATGAGTTCAGTAGTAAAGTGGACAGGATAACAACATGAAACAAACATATATCTATGTACCATGGTCACTTTATGGTCTATATCATTCTAGTTTTGTTGCCAAATCAAGATAGAGACACAGTTCAAATAATATTTGTTCAAGACAAAGCATAATAGATAGAATATAAGTGTGGGTAACTATGGAGCAATAACAACACTTGTAATGTGCATGACATGAGAACATAACTGTTTGTTCAATTGAAACTGAAATCAACATAGAGCAGGTTACAACAGCAAACCAGTTAAAGAAACAGGTTTAAAACATACCTGTTGCCCCATTAGAGTTTCAATTCCACCCTTCAAATTTGAAAATAGTTGGTATGAGTAAACACAGTAATGCAAGAGCAAATGAGTATGAACCATACCTATAGAACCTGACCTGAGAACAAATCTTCTTCTCCTTTAAGCGTTGAGTTGGGAATTGGAGTGGTGGTCCTCGTGCTTTGGGCACTGCAGTTCCCTTACTAACTGCTCGTGTTTTGGGTGCTCTCTGGTGGAGATGGTGCTGTGTCAACTAGAACTGGGTTACTATCTGCCGGGGTTGGGGTTAGAAGGGGTGTAGCTGGTTCTCTGTCCAACTAGGTAGGGGTACAATCTGCGAGAGTCTGGGTTATGTGTGGTGGATCTGGTCCTTGGGCAAGTACAACCGTGATTCTATCTGCATAAACTGGTAGCACTATCTTTTCTAAAGACCGTGTTGTTACTCCCTTAGATACTGCCATCACGCTCTCCAATTCAAATGGCTGATAAACAAGAAAAGTAATTGAAAGTATAGACATCGTATGATAGACAGGTGCAATGGACAGTGGGGAATAAAAGAGGGCATGAAATAATTCATAGTTATGTTGTCTAACCAAACGGATAGCATGACACAGTTTCACATATATGATGGCTAACTAAACAGGATAGCATGACACAATTTCACATTATGATGGCTAACTAAAAAAGATGGAAAGACATAGTTCAAAATATGAGACTATGTAAATAGGATGACATGACATAACTATATAATGTGTTTATTAAATAGGTTGGCATGCCATAATTCACATACATTCACGGATAGAATGCCATAATTCAAAATATGATGACTGTAAACACTAAACAAGATGAGATGATATAACTATATGATGTCTTTATTAAATGGGTTGCCATGCCATAATTCAGATAGATGATGTGTATGTACTATGTAAACATGATGGCATGATATAATTCAAATATATGATTTATATAATAAGCAAGTAAGCAGATGGCAATCCATATATGATGTAAAAACTAAGCAATGCAAGACAACATGCATGACATGGGTAATATAACCCTGCCAAGTTTGAGCATAGACCACAGGGGGGAAATAGGACTGGTCATCAGTCTCAGAATCCTTCTCTGAGGAGCTCTCTGTAACCAGCAAGATGTCTGCTTCAGCAGGTAGCATTGTCTTCTCTGAATACCTTGTTTTCACTCCAGATACTTCCATCACCGCTTCAAATGGCTGATGCACAGGAAGAGTAGTTGAATATACAAACATTGTCGACAAATGGAACACGTAATACAAAAATGATAGCATGATATAATTCACATACATGATGATTGGCTAAACAGCATGGCATTGCATAATTCACATATATAATGCCTTTGCAATAAGATAGCATTGTATAATTCACATGTATAATGTCTTGCAACAAGATGGTAATGCATAATTCACATATATGGTAATTAGACACTGAACAGGTGGCATTCACACAAAGCATGTCTAAACTAATCAAATGACATAGCAATGCGAGACACCATACGCACGATATGAGCAACATAACCCTGCCAAGTTAGAGCATACACCTCGGGGTGGGGGGGAATAGGACTGGTCATCTATCTCTGAATCCTCCTCTAAGGAGCTATCCGTAACCAGCGAGATATGCGCTTCGTCAGATAGCATAGTTTGCTCTGAAGACCTTGTTTTCACTCCAGAATTTGCCATCACCGTGTCAAATGGTTGATGCACACGAAGAGCAGTTGAATGTACTAACATTGTTGAAAAATGTAATATGTAATGAAAAAAAGGATGGCCTGATATAATTTACATATAGGATGACTGTCTAAGGAGGATGGCATTGCGAAATTCACATATATGATGCCTGGCTAAACAAGATGGCATTGCATAATTCACATAAACGATGAATAAACTAAACAGATGGCATTCGCACAAAGGATGTCTAAACTAAGTAGATGACATATTTGATGTATAAAGTAAGCAATGCAAGACACCATATGCATGATATAACCAACACGAGCATGCCAAGTTAGAGCGAAGACCTCAGGGGGTAAATAGGAGTTGTCTTCTCCTTCTGAATCCCCCTTAGAATAGATATCTTCCTCTCGATTACAATCTGAAATGCGTGGAGGGGGCTGCCTTTGCGCCTACCATATAGCAACGTCCGCATGAAATTTTATTGCCACTCAAGGCTCGTCTCTTTTGCACTACACAGTTCCATTGTTTACAATAACTGTCATGCATAGGAATAAAACATAGTGAGATTATGTAAGGAGTACATGCAGAAATCCAGAGTGATGGTAGCAACTTGTGGATAGACCCAAAACCAATAATAGCAGGCAGATAATGGCTTCAGTTAAAAAATACAGATAATGGCTTTTTACTGTTTGTTTCCCACCCAACATGAAACTCATAGTAGACACAGGAGATTAACCAGATAGTAGATAGATACTATTGATAGCGGCCGGTATGTACCCCACAACCATTTAAAACTCAAGTTTGACCATTAGTTTGGAGTGACTCGAGTCTAACCGGTGAACAGGACGATAAAGTAGCATGTAATATTAAGTGATGCATAACGTGGCGGAACACGAAAGAGTGTGACCTCTCTTGAGGAACCGTGTAGTCCTCGAGGTCATCTGCTCGGTTAATGATGGTAATGCAGTTTTCATGGCTGCCGGTGGCGGGAAGAAGATCTAAGGCAGCGAGCGGCGGATCGAGGCGGATCCCTGCTGTGCTGGACCCTTACATCGTTGGAGCAGGTGAGCTGGGTGGACGACGGTGCAGCAGGAGCGGGACAAACCACGCAAGGTTTTCTTTGACAACTATCTGTAAGAGAAGTAACTCTGTAAGGGCTCGTTTGAATTGGAGGATTCCAACAATGTAGGGATAGGAAATACACAAGAATAGGATAGGAATGCACGTGCAAAACAGAGAATTTAAAAACACAGGATTTCTGCCAATCTGGGTGTTTGATTCACAACAATTGGAAGATCACAGGATGCAAAGAAGCATGGTGAGATTAAGTCAAACCACAAGAAAATTTACGGTTATAATGCTATTATGCTACTACCTCTTAGTCTTGTGCTTCATGAATTGGAATTTGAAAAGGAGGACAAGTGAAAATTAAAATTCCTACGTTTGTTATTTCAAGGAGACACTAAAGGAACAAATCTGTGTGCTTAGTGGACAATATATATAACATGTAGAGTAAAAAAGAGATGCAACAAGTGTACAACTTATTTGGCGAAGCCATGTCGATGTCAACATGATTGGGTTGGCCAGTGAGGATGCTCCGGCTGACTTTGCTGTCTGAGGAGGGGAAGAAGATCTTAGGCGTCTGGAGATGGAGCCCGAGGTACTGCTCTGCTGTGATGGAGGGTTTAAATCGTTGGAGCAGCTCCGATGAGTTATGCGATGCGAGGCTGAAGCGGGACAAGAGAGACAACGAACAACGTTAACCTGAGTGGAATTATAATAGCATCTCCAATACATGACACAAAATACATAACCACAAAGTGCTAGATGTAAAATAAATCAGCTGCTCATCTCCGAACTTAACTGTCGAAATTGAACTTAACTGTCCAAACTGAACTTAACTTTCAAAACTGAATTTTGCTGTCGAAACTGAATTTTGCTGTCGAAACTGAACGCACTAGCAAGGTGAGGCTACGTCGGTCAACTGACTTTTTCATCTCTGGTCGGTCGATTTTGCAGCCATTGGATACGAAATCAAGGGCCTGCGGTTCATCTTCAACCTCCACCCCCCTGAGCCGCCAGCCACCACCGGCAAAACAGCAGCCCCCCGCCCACCTCGAAAACACTCCCCACCGCAGGTCCGCGCCGCCCTGCCATCCCTCTAGGCCCTCCGTGCAGAGCTTTTTCTCCGCGATCCACGCCACCGCCCGTAACGCCCGCCACCGCCGGTGACCACCGCCCCATCCTGAAACCTAAGATAGATAGTGGGGTACCTCTCCGTGAGCCCCCTCCCCGCTGCGGCTGGTTCTTCCTTCACCCGTGAGCCCCCCCTAAAATAGGCGGCCCAAAAGTCGATTCAGTCGACTGATGTGTAGCTAAATCGGAGCAGCATCGCAAGCAAGAGCAAGAGCGAGAGTAGCAGCGTGAGCAAGACCAATAGCAAGAGCAGACCAGGCAGGGGACCGAGAGCAAGAGCAGAGCAGCAGCGCGAGCGAGAGCTAAAGCAGCAGCAGCTCCTACTGATGTGGACGTCGCCACCGAGGGAGCGTGCCATGGAGGAAGTGGCCAGCGACGCCGCCGTGGATGGAGTCGCGCCGTGTCGGCTCGGGACCAAGCGTCGGCAGCACCGTGAGATCTTATCAAGAAGAAAATGCGGCGATTAGTGTACAACCTCTTTGGTGGTGCCGATTAGGCCGCAACTTCATTCGAGGAAACGGTGAGGATGATGCTCTTCCGGTGGTGCAGGTGAAGACGACGGTGTGGGAATGGAGGTGGCGCGAAAGACGAGCAGAAAGTCGGGGCAGCTCCTTGGAGATGGAGGATGGGGTGGCTGAACCGGCGGAACGATGAGATAGACGACGGATCCTCATCCGGTACGGTGGATGGGGGACGCCGAGGTGTTGCTGTGGACGATGTCGTCGCGGAAGAGGCTCCGGCTGGGTGGCGGACAGAGCAGGGTGTGGGGTTTTGTCGCGGGTTTTCATGGCCTCGGTGTATGAATGGGTGGGCGGATGGGATGGTAGTGGGGAACCATGGCTTAGAGACGCGCTTGTCCAAAATGTGGGTAAGTTACGAAAATACCCCCCACCGATTTGAGGCGGTTCTTTCGGTTCAGGGGTACCACGGGCATTTCGCGTGTCGGGGTTTCACAGGAGGTGGGAGTTTTCGCAGCGTTGTAATTTGAATAGGAAGGCGTGGGTTGAGATGGAGGAGTTGGCCGAACTGCTTGAGACAAGATATATCTTAAATATTTCAGGCTAACAAGGCACGGGTTGAAATTTCCGGACAAGCCTAACGTGTACTGTCGTGGTTTTGTCACGGCAGATGTCCTCTTGCAAGGACTTAGTCGTGGAGCCATTGCAACTAGGAAGCTTAAAGGGGTTAATCGGGACAAAGGACACGAGAGGTTTATACTAGTTCGGCCCCTTACGGTGAAGGTAAGGCCTCGTCTAGTTGGGTTGGCATTGCTTGATGTTTCGATGACCAGGGGCGAGATACGCTATGCGGCTCTCGATCGATTGTTTCTTGCCCTAAGACGCCAGCGAGTCGCCCTTTATATACGGGTGGATGCCCAGCGACCTACAGAGTCCCGGCCGGCTCATAAAAAGTGTCCGGCTCGGTGACTAGTTAATTCTACCTTATGATACAAGTTATGTCACTATGGCGGTTTATCACCATGGACCTTGAGCCGCCTATGGGCCTCAGCCCCTTTATTGAACCGTCATCTTCATGCTTGGCCTTGGGCTTCTTCCTGATGAGTCTTGTTTGCGTAACCCGACCCCTCCTGGGCGGCTTACACAAATAGTTATATCCCCAACATTAGGCCCCAGATTGATGTGAACCGGTTCATGTCAATCTTAAAATACTTTAAGAAGAAACCTCCTATCTTCTGTCCGTGCGGAAACTATAAATCGCCATGATGTCACCTTCTAGATCCGTGAGAACCCTACCGTGACGTCATCTTCCATTAAATTCATATTCTACCCCGTCATATCCTCCACGGATCTTTGCCTTTACTGACTATTCCAAAAACCGAGGCGTCAGAATCGCTGGATAATGATGTTCGGTCTCCTCATTTCTCGCGCCATCTCCATCAACCTTTCCTTATAAATAGGCACGACCTAGGTTTTTTCCATTCTCCCCCTTCGGTCGTCTTCCTCCTCTGCTGTTTCTCTGCCGCTTCGAGCTCCACCGCCGCCGCCGCAGATCTCCTCGTCTTCTCCAACTCAGGCCGCTGCATCAACCTGACTTGACCAGAGAAACGCGACGAACCTCCGCAGCAGCTTTGCATTTGTAAGTCCCCTCTTTCCTGCATCTCAGATCCGCATTAAAAAATTTCGAGCTCGTCGGTGTTCATCGCCATCCGTTATGAACCCTTGGTAGATTTCACCTCCGACGCCCTTCTTTGATCTTAAGATAATATCAAACTGCTGCGGTAGCTGTTTCGCATCCATTTCAAATACGAATAGACCTCTTCGCTTTGTATCTAGTCCTCATTCGAGCTTATGAATTCATCGGTGCAGTTTTTAGGTCTAAAATATTTTCCTTCCTGTTCATTTGTTTGATCCAAAATAATATCTGCAACTTGTGAAACTTGTTTGTTCCACACTTACTCAAAAAACCTGCATCTGTTAGATCTGTGGTAGTCCATGTAGCCGGTTTAAGAAAAACACTGATTATCAGCCTTGCCTGCTTCTGGCGACTCAAGATAATTTTAACTTCTAATGGTACTCGTAGCGGCTTAAATATCAGAGCATAATTAGCCATATGTCATTAGGCCCCTTCTTAAGCCGCCGTCTTGAATAGATTTAAAAAAAATGTTCTCTTCCGGGTTAAAGTTGAACCGGAAACTCTTATTTTGTCATAGGCTTCAATTTGTACATTGGCACCCAAGGCTCCCAAAGCTCCCGTGACCTGCAACTGGGTCAAATCCACTGTTACAGAAAACACCTTGTCTGATTTCGTGAAATCCGGTCATCTGCCCAAGAGAGAGATTATGTCTTATCGTGCTCCTGACCCATCAGAAGAGAAGCCTCAACCCAAGGAAGGGGAGGTGATCATGTTTACTGACCACATGAACCGGGGCTTTGCTCCACCCGGTTCAAAATTCTTCAGGGATGTTTTACATTTCTTCGACCTCAGACCTCAAGACATCGGGCCCAATTCCGTGTCAAATATTTGCAACTTCCATTCTGCAAGGTGTACCTTGGGGAAGAACCCAACTTACTTTTATTCAGAGAATTGTTTTACTTAAACCGGCAGAACGAACGCGCCAACGGGCCTAGTCTGGAACTTGGTGGCATCTCGATTTAGCGGCGGAGAGATTGCCTTTTTTCCTTATGCTGAACTGCTGAGTCATCCAAAGGATTGGAATCAGACATGGTTCTACTGCGAGGATACTTCTCCGGCTGACGAAAATCCTCTGCCCGGCTTCGCGCCTTGCGCCTTGAATCAATCACCGCTGCGGATAAAGCGAGTCTGTTGAATATACGCCACTCGCTCCCACCATTATTAAGATCAAAGCTCTTTTGGGAAATGGCTTAGATGGTATTGACCTGGTCCGAGTCTGGGTCGCTTGGCGAGTGATTCCGTTAAGCCGCCGCCCCGGCTTAATGTGCACTTACTCAGGCGAGAAGAATGACCCACTGCGTCATAGTCCCGACGACTTACGGATGATGTGGTGGATGCTCGACCGGACATTCTTTGAAAGAGACACGGTGACGATGCGCCTTTGGCTTACTTCCTTTCTGCAAGAAGAACCCGGCCCCTGCAGTAAGTCATCAACCTCAATAATTAATCCTTACTATGTTATACCTTACTTTTATTCATAACCCCTTATCATTCTTCACAGGCCGATGATAGCTTCTGAAAGGTCAAGTATAACCATGAGGCGGCCAAACAAGCCAGAGCGACAAAAAGAGCCGAAAGGAAAGCCGCCAAGACTGGAACTTCGAAGAAAAGGAAGCCAAGTGCTTCAGATATGTTTAAACTTGACGATACTGATGATGATGAAGAAGAGGTAACTTTTTAACTCCCTTGACTCTTTATCATTACCTTGCTGACATTAAATCTTTTCAGGAAGACACTGGGAACAGCCAAGCCGTCGAGGAAGAGGTAACTATAATCTCCTCCGACTCCGAGCCCCTGTCGCGTTAGAAAATTCAAAGAGTAACCCGGAAAGTAAGACTTTCACATCCTTTGGCTCACCAAGATCCTCAATTTATTTTGAAGCAACAACAATTTGAAAGCCGGAGGCAGACCCGGACCAGCAAGGATATAGAGCTCTCCTCTGGCTTACCTGACGTAACCAGGAAGCGTCGGGCTGAGGTTATCTCCGATTTACACTCTGTTTACCCTTTGGCGGGTTTAATTCGTCAACCTCTCAATTCATCTGACTCGAATTATCAGGATACCTCTCCTTCCTCCGGAGAGTCTATGCAATCTAACATGCCGGCTTTCAAAACTGCCCCTGGGTAATGTAATTTTGTTTACCTTATGCTTTACCTTCTTTATGCTTGAACACACCGCCGGTGGTCGTTACTCTGGCGGGATCTAGGCTGGCCCCACAGATCAATACTAGTCTTTTCTGCGACTTTGTCCTCACTCGTGCGCGCCGGAGCTAACTTCGGTCGGTCACCCATCGACACTACTCCAAGCTGAGCACGCTTAACTTTGGAGTTACGTCCGAATGGGCTCCGGAAAAAAAGAATTCCTTATTGATATGAGTAGTCTATCATCCCTAATAAGCCAGGCTATCACATACACCCCCACTCGGAGGAACCGGCGTCCTCGTCGGGCCACGAAACGTTCCCTCTTGGCACAAACATCGTGCTTCGGTCCGTACATGTGCCATGTCGGGTGCCACGACGGGTCACAAGCGTCATGAACAACATGACCGCGCACCTGTCGCAACCATCCGTGTAACGCGGTCGGCTCGATACCAACTTATAGCGCCGGGACACACCCGCGGTGGTCGTTACTCTGGCGGGATCTAGACTGGCCCCACAGATCAATACTAGTCTTTTCTCGCACTTTGTCCTCACTTTCGTGCACCGGGAGCAACTTCACTGGTCGGTCACCCATCGACACTACTCCAAGCTGAGCACGCTTAACTTTGGAGTTCTGTCCGAATGGGCTCCCGGAAAAGAAGGAATTCCTTATTGATATGAGTAGTCTATCATCCCTAATAAGCCAGGCTATCACACTTACTCATGCTTTTGCACTCATCCTTCTGTCTTGTTCACAGCGTGCAAGTGAAGCCCAGTAAGAGGGCAAGAAAGAATAAGCCATCCCAAGACCCGGTCGTGACTGAACCGGAGCTTGGCACAACTGCTCCTAACAGTTCTACCCATCAGCCGCCGCCTGAACCAGCTTATGAAATTCCAGCACCAACCTCTGATCCACCCGCCGAGGAGTCTCAACAGCTCTGATAACCCGGAAGCTCCTAGCCCGGCCAAGACAATTGATCCGGAAATTGAGATTCTAAAGTCTCAGTTTGTTGAGCCGGGGCAGCCCACTGTCCTTGCCAAGTGCTCTGCCAAGGAGGAGCTTCTGGAACACCGAAAGGCCAAGCTAGATATTGCTGACTATACTCATTTGAGCATTGGAGAGATAGTCTCTGGCTATATCAATCAAGTGTATATCAACCGCGACCTGGAAATTGACATGGTGAAGTAGATACAGCAAAAATCTGAGGTATGACTTAGGTTACTTTTCTTAATCATACTTACTGTATCAGCCCCCAAGTCTATTGCTTACGAATAAATATGCTGTAGACTTAAAAACCTGCTTAGCCCTGCTTTGTCCGGTTTAGACAGAAGATTTTTAACCCGGTTGTAACATGATACCTTGAATTTGCGATACACATTAGCCCCCAAGTGCCAAGTATCTTTGCTTGCAAAGTGCTTGGGACTTAATTTCCATGAACCGGCATTATACGTTAACTTTCTTCAGCATACATTAGCGCCCAAGTGTCAAGTACCTTTGCTTGCAAAGTGCTTGGGACTTAATGATATCTTTAACATGATTCTGACTATAACCCAGCATCAATGCAGGCCACCACAAGTCAATTTGAGTCGGAGATTGCTGACCTGAAGAGCCGCCTGGCAGCTCAAGAGCTTGAACTTCAAAGGCCAACTCAAATTTGAATTCAGCGTGTACGAACAAGAGAAGTTGAAGAAGAATTTTGATGCGGAGAAGAAAATCAGGGTTGATGAGAAGGCCTCACTGGTGACCCGGGCCGAGACAATGAAGCGTCACTTGCGAAGCAACGGCCGAGCTGTCCGGCTTAAAGCGCCAGATATCTCAAATGGTCTCGGCAATCTTGATGAGTTACTATATATAACCTTGAATATCGCAATCCTTCCTTTGATGACTATTTTAATTGTCATCTTCGGCTCACCTTATGTTTATGAACGCAGGCCCCAGGAGCACAAACCTCAAGTAGAACATGTTGATGATGCTGAAGGCCGTTTACACTCTGGTGGAGCAACTGTACACCGGGTCACAACGTGCTTTCGCCGTTGTGGCTTTATCAAATGACGTTCCCCATCTCCTACAAGATGTGCTAAAGCGTCTTGCCGTGCTACCCCAGCAGATCCAAGAGCTAAGACGGGCATCTGCCAGAACCGGAGCTATAGCTGCCTTGAGTCGGGCCAAGGCGTTGCTTCCAGAATTAGACCTAGCAGATGTTGCTCTTGGATATCCCAGCTTGAAGGAAGACGGCTCCTTATTCGACGAGGCAGACTTTACCGCTTGTGTAGAAGTCGTACGTCCTGTTGCTACTATCATTGGGAACGATATTGACCTTACCAAGTATCAGCCGGGCTACGACAGCGAGAACCGGAGAATCCCAACACCTCACTATGATGATGTCAGCCTGATCCCTCCAACTCGTAAGCACACCTTTGCCCCAGAAGTTGACCCAGCTGGTTTAATAGATGATGAAGCTGAGTTTGAAGCCTTAAGCGGCATTGACTGGGCCTCGTCAACCTTCCAGGATAGGGCAGCAGACGGAGAGGCGGAGAAGGATAACCCGGAGTCTTAAAGCCCACCAAAGGAGTGAACCGCCAGGCGTTTGTGACTTTGTGAAAACAATGCTTCATTATTCAGACTCGGGGAGTCTTGTAATAGGGTAGAAAAACCTCTCAGTTTTTGTCATGCCTTCCGCATGTTTGTGGCGCTTAATATTTTCGTAGCCACCATCGCTATATACTTCCAGCTTATGTTGATCTTTCCTTGATGTTAAAAACTTGCTTGCCTTATCCTGCATATAAAACAAACATAATTCCCTTGGCGACTTATCGCATCCGGGGTCACGTAAAGTATTGATAACCCGGAGTACGAACCAAAACATCATATAAAGGCCGGTTTATGATTATAATCATAATAGTATACCTGCGATCTTTTTGGTATTCCCGCTGGCTTATGTGACCCAAATCATGAGAGTGAGTTTAACTCCTGAAAGTTGGCACATATAATGTTCACCTAGCCCTTAATAACATTTACACTTACAAAGTATAATGAATAATAAACTTAATTTCAAAGGCCTCTGATTGGAATACGATCAGTGAACCATTCCAAAGGGGTTAAGCTAAGATTCGGATACGATCATATAGCCCCCAGTGGCTTTGGCGATGCCGATCAAGTGGGTATCGACAGCTATGTTCTCTTCGGTTCGAATACGACATATGTTTGAACAGGAAGCCCCCAACTGACCATAAGAGTTGATTAATGACGCTGATTCGAATACGATCCACGTCAGACCCAAAGAGGTTAAGCTATGTGTGACGCCCCAAGACCGAAGCTTCAGTTGCCTTCCAGGGTTTCCGAGTTTTGTCGTGTGATTTGTTTTGTTTGTGCATTCATCATGTCATCTCTTGCATTGCATCATCTCATCATGCCATCATAACATTAATTTTTAAAACCTCAACTAAATAAATGGCATGGATCTTTGATCCATTTAAATCGAGGGAATTCACTTGTGACTTCTCTTTATAACATACCCTCCCAATATTATTAGGGAGCTATAATAAATATTCCATTGTTTTGGAATCACCATAACCCACTTGCAAAATAAATCCCATGCCTTTTCTGCTCCGAGTTGACCTCAAAACCTTGCCAATATTTCTTTCATCATTTTCCGGAGCTCCACCAAAAATCCTCGGGCCATTTTTGTTAAATTCTTCATATTTTTGTGAGCCCGGGAAAATTATCCGCGCGTCCAACTTCTTCCCCTAACCTCCCCTTTCTTTTCTTTCTTATCTTTGTTTTTTTTCTTTTCTCTTAGTGAGGGAGAGAAGAGAGCCAGCCAGCCCAGGCCAGCGCCCCTCGTCAGCCCACCATCTTGCTCCCAACCTCCCGCAGGCCCAGCTCCTCCATGGCCCAAGGCCTCCCAAGGCCCACCTAACCCTCTAACCCTAGCCGCAAGGGAGAGCTTTGCTCGATCCCATCTCCTCCTCTCATTCCCTCCTTCCAGCGCCGCTCGCCTCCCTCTCGATCCCCATCTCTCCCTCGTCGCCCCCCACTGCGCCGATCCCCTCGTCACCTCCTCGCGCCCGACCCCATCTCCTCCGCACATCCCCATCGCCCGCTACCATGCCCGACCTCCTCCTCGTCGCCTCTGCGCGCGACCGCCGCCGCCCTCGACCTACCTCGTCGTCGTCCATGGCCATACCTTCGGCCGGACGCCCCGCGTCCTCCACCACCACCACCTTGCTTCCCCGCGCCCTGCCGTCCCTGTGCCAGTACCTCCTCGCCCTTCTCCTCGCCCCATCGCTCGAGTCCGAGGGCCCCGCCTCCCGTGTCTCCTCCTCCCTTGTGCCCCTGCGGATGTGGTGACACCACGCAGCGCCAGCGCCCGGTCTTCCCAAGCCGCCGCCGTCCCTTCTCCGGTGCCCGTCCTCGTCGGGTTTTGCTCGAGCTTCGCCACCTGGCGCCTAAAGCATCTCCGCGGAGCCCGCAGATCCCTTGTCGCGCCGCCCTTCGCCAAGTCCTGCCCGCCTCTGCCTTTTTGAGCAGGGAGGAGGATGCGCCTCCGCTTGCCCTCATCGGCCAGAACGCCAAGGCCATCTTCGTGGTTTCGCCAAGTACCCCTCCAGCAAGACCGACCGCCAAGCATCTTCTCTGTGATTTTGCCAAGTACCACAACGCGCGTCAAGTACCTTCTACCGTCGTCTTGAAGCGTAAGCACCCCTACGCGCGAAGACGTCAAGTCCGTTTCGGGATTCTTCAAGTACCTTTACCGATGACTCGGACGTCTACAAACCGTGTACGACTACCGTCGCCAAAATCGAGATGTACCACTACCGTCGGTCCGTGAACGACTACTTCCCTCTACGAAACTCGACCCGTCCCGATTGCTCGCTTCGAAGGTATAACCACCGAGATGACCGACCGTGATCGAATTGTCCTTGCGATGCCCCTCTTTTGCCATGCTACCGTCCCGTGGGAACCCGGAATCCGGGATCACCCCACCATCCTTGCATGACACGCTCATCCGCTCACTTCCTTTTGCACCGGTATCTCCGTGAGCTACTGGAACCGATATGTTGCCGTGGCATCATTTTCGGATATGTTGCCGTGGCACCATTTTTGTTTCGCCGCCGTGGCACCCTTTTCGTTCCGCCATGGTGACCAAATGCTTCATAACATGCTCATGTCAACTTTTATTAAAATTGCATAAAACTTGCACATATCATCCGCATCATGATAACAACAATTTAAATGTTTATAATTGTTGTTTGCATTAATTTGCTTAAATGCCATGCTAAAATGATTTATTTCATAACTAAATAACCGTAGCTCGGATTTTAATAAATTATATATGTAAATGGGGTAGAAAGATGCCTAGTTGAACATGGTATACTTTATTTGCATGTTTAACAACATTAAAATTGTGTTTAGGGCAGAACAGTACCTAATTCGAAATATGCATATGAGGATTTTCCCGGACTTGTTGTTCGTTGTTTCCGGCCTCATTTAAACTTGCCTAGTTAGATAGTTTACTTATGCTTCACCCGTTGCCATGTTTAATAACATTTAATATTATTGGCTCCCTAACCGAGAGAGAACTAAATAAGTGTTGTGGTGTTCCGTCAATATGCAACTCGTTGCATATTGGGCTCCATTTAACTTGTAGTTTTGTTTGTGCATATTGCCATGCCATGCATATTTAAACCGGACATGCATCATACTTGATTGTGCATCATGCCATGTTTATGTGATGGTTGTTTTACTATGTTGTTTGCTTCTTTCCGGGTTGCTTCTCTCGTTAGCTTCGGTTTCCTTCCGGAGTTGTGAGGATTCTTTCGACTTCGTCCGTTTGTCTTCTTCATGGACTCGTTCTTCTTCCTTGCGGGATTTCAGGCAAGATGACCATACCCTCGAAATCACTTCTATCTTTGCTTGCTAGATGCTCGCTCTTTTGCTATGCCCATGCTACGATGCCTACCACTTGCTATATCATGCCTCCCATGTTGCCATGTCAAGCCCCTAACCCTCCTTTCCTAGCAAACCGTTGTTTGGCTATGTTACCGCTTTGCTCAGCCCCTCTTATAGCGTTGTTAGTTGCAGGTGAAGATGAAGTTTGTTCCTTGTTGGAACATGGAGATGTTGTTCCTTGTTGGAACATGTTTACTTGTTGGGATATCACAATATATCTTATTTAATTAATGCATCTATATGCTTGGTAAAGGGTGGAAGGCTCGGCCTTATGCCTGGTGTTTTGTTCCACTCTTGCCGCCCTAGTTTCCGTCATACCGGTGTTATGTTCCCGGATTTTGCGTTCCTTACACGGTTGGGTGATTTATGGGACCCCCTTGACAGTTCGCTTTGAATAAGACTCCTCCAGCAAGGCCCAACATTGGTTTTACCATTTTCCACCTAAGCCTTTTTCCCTTGGGTTCTGCAGACTCAAGGGTTATCTTTATTTTAACCCCGGACCAGTGCTCCTTGAGTCTTGGCCCAAACCAGCGATGTCCGGCGCCCCTGGGCAATCAGGGTCTATGCCAACCCGACGTCTGGCTCATCCGGTGTGCCACGAGACCGAGATATGTGCAGCTCCTATCAGGATTTGTCGGCACATCCGGCGGCTTTGCTGGTCTTGTTTTATTCTTTGTCGAAATGTCTTGTAGTCCGGGATTCGAGACTGATCGGGTCTTCGGTAGAAGGAATATCCTTCGTTGACCGTGAGAGCTTATCATGGGCTAAGTTGGGACACCCTGCAGGGTATTATCTTTGAAAGCCGTGCCGCGGTTATGAGGCAGATGGGAATTTGTTAATGTCGGTTGTAGAAAACCGAAGTTGATCCTAATTAAAATACATCAACGCGTGTGTAACCGTGATGGTCTCTTCTCGTGAGTCCGGGAAGTGAACAGTGTTGGAGTTATGTTTGGCGTAAGTAGTTTGGGATCACTTCTTGATCATAGTTGTTCGACCGTGCTTTGATTCTCTTCTCGCTCTCTTTTGCGAATGTAGCCACCATATATGCTAGTCGCTTGCTGCAGCTCCACCTCACTACTCTGTCCTACCTTTAAGCTTAAATAGTCTTGATCTCGCGGGTGTGAGATTGCTGAGTCCCGTGACTCACAGATACTTCAAACCAGTTTGCGGTGCCGATGAAATCGTGCGGTGGCCTTTTGAGCTCAAGGAGGAGCTCGATGAAGACCTTGTTCATTGTGTTGTTTCGTTTGAGTTGATCGATAGTGGAGCCAGTTGGGACGATCGGGGATCTGTGTAGCATTTGGGGTAGTCTTCTCTTATTTTTGGTTCCGTAGTCGGACCTTGTTTGTATCTGTATGATGTAATGCTTTACTCATGTATTGTGTGAAGTGGCGATTGTAAGCCAACTATGTATCTCTTTCCTTATGTATTACATGGGTTGTGTGAAGATTACCTCACTTGCGACATTGCTTTCAATGCGGTTATGCCTCTAAGTCGTGCCTCGACACGTGGGAGATATAGCCGCATCGGGCGTTACAAGTTGGTAATCGAGCCTTCCCGACTTAGGAGCCCCTACGTGATTGTTTCTTGGCGTTGTTGAGTCTAGAGCGGAAAATGTTTTGAGTCTTAGGATTATATATATCGGAGTAGGATTCTTTTTACTCCTCGGTCCTTCGTCGCTCTGGTGAGGTCTCGACGTAGAGTTTTGACTTTCCTCTCCTCAAGTTTCACTAAAAAATTTTTTTAGGATCACGCTGGTATCTTGGAATCGTTCGATGGTTTTGTGGCGAGAACATTGTTCTTGGTGCCTCGACATTTAGGGGTTGTGGCGGTGTCCGGGAGTTGAGCTCCGAGGTGTTGTCGTCACAATTTTATCGTTGCAGATTCGAATATACGAGTTTTACCGACATCGAAATCTCTTTTATGCAGTTGTTGGTGAGATAACCCGATAACCCGATCTTGAGGTGAGTCGGGAGTATTGCCATGACTTGTATAACGGATGTTTTTGAAGTTCGAGGTACCACGATTTCGAGGATTTCTTGGTTATGTGTTGACGGATGGATACTGGTTGGATCTAGGTATTGTTAGTTTGGGTGAGATATTTTGTGTCCCTGTATCCCCAACACCAGATTGCATAACCAGAAAGTTTGGGAGTTTATAGGTGGGAATTCTAGTAGCTTACGGGATATTCTTTCCGACGGATGTATGATTTGAGATTGGGGTTCAACGTCTAGTGGTCCGCCCATTCACGGTCGATTCTGATGGTCGCGAGGCGTCTTAAAGAATCCTTGGCTATGCTGATTCGGGGACGTCTTGTTTGTCATTTGTGACGTCCGCTATACGTCGTGTCCGTGTGGGCCCCACCACGAACACTTTGGGCGAAATCTCTATCATGTGTTTGTTCCGGCTCATTCTTGAAGCCAATCCTTTGTTTGTGTTCCGTTTTGTGGTATTCAAGTTGCTTCAATGTCAAGTGTTGATTTCATACCTTTCCTAAGCGGTGTTCTCATATTGCTATGTGAAGACTAATCCTTCTTGATCATCGAGGTCGTCATGTTAATTCTTTTCCAACCGGCGTGCTTCTCTTCAAGTGGATTCGATCATTTCAACATTTGCGAGATCAATTCTAAGTTTTCTCAACGGTGTTTGTTTCATCCATCCCAAGTTGCCTTTGTTTTTCCCGCCCTCCCACCCTTTTTCTTCAAGGACTCAGATTTCTTAATCAAGTATCCATTTTGTTGAGTGAAGTTTCTTCACTATTTTCCTTTAATGTTTTATCCGGTGAATTCTCATGAAGACGCTAAGGAAGTTTCCACCTTATCATTGTTCCATTCTAATTTTCTTCTCCGGTGGATTTAAGTCAAGATTTCGGTGTTGATCTTATCCCTTTTCCTCTTTTCACAATGTTTTCCCATACCGGTGCACCTCATAGTCTTTCACTTCTTGTTATTCATTTGTTCTGGAGTGTTGAAGATATCTCAGAAGATTCACATTTCCATTCCCAATCCTTTCAAGCTATTCGGAGATTATTATCTCATTCAAGCCATTTAATTCAACCGGTGCAATCTCTCTTTTCAAGAAATCGTTCAACGGTGTTTCTTTTGAGTGGGCCCTAACCCACAGGTCTTTTCCCAGGATCTTACCTGACTCTTCTAATTTTCCCGGAGCTATTCCCAAATTCTTTTCGAAGTTTGACGTAAGAATGAATTATCATCAGTCATGGTTTTCCCCAAGAACTTTCAAATTATTTTCATCGTTGGTTCAACCTTTCTAATTTTCATTTCGGAGTGTCTCAACAATTCATGGTGATTCTCATCGTCACTCTCAACATTTGAAGACCGAAGAAGGGTTTCTCTTAAATCTTGCTCCATTCTCTTCAAGATTCATGGTTCTAGCTTCGTGCCATCCTCTCATAATTATTTTCGATTGTGAGAATTCTTTTAACCCACCCGGAGCATTTCAGGAGTCTTTTCAGTTTGATTCTCCGGAGCCCATCATCTCAGAATTATTCATTCCAGCTTTCAGCTCTCGTTCTCCAAATCTTACCAGTGCATCATTCAAGTATTCTCCAATCAGCTCGTCATCTATTCGTTCACTTGTATCTAAATCCCTTCAAATATCTTCATTCGTTTTCCAATTCTTCCCGGTGAATTGCGCCTTTGCTACGTTCATTCTCAATTCTTACGGTGGTTCGTTCAAGAATGCTCTTCCTTCGTTATCATACAGATTCATTCGTTCTTTCCAATCCTACCGGCGGATCGTTGAAGACCTTCCCAAGTTGAGCAATATCTCTCTTCAATCCTTTCTACGAGAATAAGTAGTATGCCAAATCCATTGCTTTCCATCAATTTAATTGGTGAAGGATCAGCATAATGTAATTCTTATTCTTGTTTCATCGAGTAAGTTCAATTCCTTATTCCAGAGGTTCATCAAAATTCTTGATTTCATTTGTTCATCTTTCTTTCCGGAGTTCCAAGTTTTCTCAGTTATATCATTTCAAAGCTCCATCTAAATCATTGCAAGGGTTCACCTTGTGTCTTCAACTTCTCTTTCTTTCTATCACCCTTTTGTTTATCGGAGTTCATCATGGAGGCTCTACATGGTGCTTCCTCAAGGATTCTTTCCATTCTTCAATTGTTCATCAAGATTTCTCGCGGAGTTAAGATCCGTCAAGCCATACTTCAAAAATAAACATGGTTCCAACACATGTTTTGTTTTGAGGAGCTCAAGCATTTCTTCATCTTGCATTTCAAAGTGCAATTCTTTCTACAATATCTTTTGAGGTGGTGTTATGTCATTCTCGACAATTTGAGTTCGTGTTTCATGATTGGTCAAGAATGATATATTTTAAATACATCAATCTCTTCATTGGAGTTGTCTTGGGCTACATTTCACCTAAAGCTTTCCCTAAGGATTGTTGCTATTTATGGTGCTTATAAATGACCCAAGTTCTTCATTTGTCCTCTCGGTGAAATAAGTTTCTCGTCTCCTTGTTGATATAAATCCAATCATTTGTTTCCGTTGGTGGCAGAAACTCACCTCTTAATTTTGAGATGTTTGCCATAAGCCCACAACAAGCTTGTTCTTTTCGTTGTTGGTTTTCCAACAACTCCGCTCTAACCTTCTTGGCAAGGATGCTTCCAAAATTCAATTGTGGTAGAAGTTACCATTATCTTCTCCGTTCTTTTCTTTCCAACCATCTAGTTTTTCATTGCATTCTTTCATTTCTATCGGAGGCATTGTGATGTTGCTCTCTTCGACCCATCGTCTCGTTTTGTCAAGATCATGTTCTTTTTCGTGCATTATCCATTTAACCGGAGGTTGTGTCATCTCTTCAAGTTCTTTTCATCTTATCAAGTTTCCTTCTTCTTCCAGTCGGAGTGCTGTCCAAATTATATCATTCTTATTTCTTCTCTATCTTGTTTTAACCAGAGTGGTTTCAATATCTATTTTATCACTAAACCTCTTGGTTCTCGTCGTATCCCTTGTTCCTCTTTTCTAACAGAGTGTTTTCAACTTTGTTCATCTTCGTTGTTTTCTTTCTTTCAAGTTTTAAACCTCTCGAGGTTCTTTGGTTTCATTCGTTTGTCAAAGAAGCAACTTAGTTTTACCTCTTCCTCTCCCGCTTTTCTCCGGTGCCATCCTAGATCTCGGGACGAGATCCTCTCGTAGTGGTGGAGTGTTGTGGCGCCCCAAGACCGGAGCTTGATTGCCTTCGGGGTTTCGAGTTTTGTCGTGTGATTTGTTTTGTTTGTGCATTCATCATGTCATCTCTTGCATTGCATCATCTCATCATGCCATCATAACATTAATTTTTAAAACCTCAACTAAATAAATGGCATGGATCTTTGATCCATTTAAATCGAGGGAATTCACTTGTGACTTCTCTTTATAACATACCCTCCCAATATTATTAGGGAGCTATAATAAATATTCCATTGTTTTGGAATCACCATAACCCACTTGCAAAATAAATCCCATGCCTTTTCTGCTCCGAGTTGACCTCAAAACCTTGCCAATATTTCTTTCATCATTTTCCGGAGCTCCACCAAAAATCCTCGGGCCATTTTTGTTAAATTCTTCATATTTTTGTGAGCCCGGGAAAATTATCCGCGCGTCCAACTTCTTCCCCTAACCTCCCCTTTCTTTTCTTTCTTATCTTTGTTTTTTTTTCTTTTCTCTTAGTGAGGGAGAGAAGAGAGCCAGCCATCCCAGGCCAGCCCCCCTCGTCAGCCCACCATCTTGCTCCCAACCTCCCGCAGGCCCAGCTCCTCCATGGCCCAAGGCCTCCCAAGGCCCACCTAACCCTCTAACCCTAGCCGCAAGGGAGAGCTCTGCTCGATCCCATCTCCTCCTCTCGTTACCTCCTTCCAGCGCCGCTCGCCTCCCTCTCGATCCCCATCTCTCCCTCGTCGCCCCCCACTGCGCCGATCCCCTCGTCACCTCCTCGCGCCCGACCCCATCTCCTCCGCACATCCCCATCGCCCGCTACCACGCCCGACCTCCTCCTCGTCGCCTCTGCGCGCGACCGCCGCCGCCCTCGACCTACCTCGTCGTCGTCCATGGCCATGCCTTCGGCCGGACGCCCCGCGTCCTCCACCACCACCACCTTGCTTCCCCGCGCCCTGCCGTCCCCGTGCCAGTACCTCCTCGCCCTTCTCCTCGCCCCATCGCTCGAGTCCGAGGGCCCCGCCTCCCGTGTCTCCTCCCTTGCTGCCCTGCGGATGTGGTGACCCAGCAGCGCCAGCGCCGGTCTTCCCAAGCGCCGCCGTCCCTTCTCCGGTGCCCGTCCTCGTCGGGTTTTGCTCGAGCTTCGCCACCCCTGGCGCCTAAAGCATCTCCCGCCGGAGCCCCGCAGTCCCTTGTCGCGCCGCCCTTCGCCAAGTCATGCCCCGCCTCTGCCTTTTTTGAGCAGGGAGGAGGATGCGCATCCGCTTGCCCTCATCGGCCAGGAACGCCAAGGCCATCTTCGTGGTTTTCGCCAAGTACCCCTCCAGCAAGACCGACCGCCAAGCATCTTCTCTGTGATTTTTGCCAAGTACCACAACGACGCGTCAAGTACCTTCTACCGTCGTCTTCGGAAACGCCAAGCACCCCTACGCGCGAAGACGTCAAGTCCGTTTCGGGATTCTTCAAGTACCTTTACCGATGACTCAGACGTCTACAAACCGTGTACGACTACCGTCGCCAAAATCGAGATGTACCACTACCGTCGGTCCGTGAACGACTACTTCCCTCTACGAAACTCGACCCGTCCCGATTGCTCGCTTCGAAGGTATAACCACCGAGATGACCGACTGTGATCGAATTGTCCTTGCGATGCCCCTCTTTTGCCATGCTACCGTCCCGTGGGAACCCGGAATCCGGGATCACCCCACCATCCTTGCATGACACGCTCATCCGCTCACTTCCTTTTGCACCGGTATCTCCGTGAGCTACTGGAACCGATATGTTGCCGTGGCATCATTTTCGGATATGTTGCCGTGGCACCATTTTTGTTTCGCCGCCGTGGCACCCTTTTCGTTCCGCCATGGTGACCAAATGCTTCATAACATGCTCATGTCAACTTTTATTAAAATTGCATAAAACTTGCACATATCATCCGCATCATGATAACAACAATTTAAATGTTTATAATTGTTGTTTGCATTAATTGCTTAAATGCCATGCTAAAATGATTTATTTCATAACTAAATAACCGTAGCTCGGATTTTAATAAATTATATATGTAAATGGGGTAGAAAGATGCCTAGTTGAACATGGTATACTTTATTTGCATGTTTAACAACATTAAAATTGTGTTTAGGGCAGAACAGTACCTAATTCGAAATATGCATATGAGGATTTTCCCGGACTTGTTGTTCGTTGTTTCCGGCCTCATTTAAACTTGCCTAGTTAGATAGTTTACTTATGCTTCACCCGTTGCCATGTTTAATAACATTTAATATTGTTGGCTCCCTAACCGAGAGAGAACTAAATAAGTGTTGTGGTGTTCCGTCAATATGCAACTCGTTGCATATTGGGCTCCATTTAACTTGTAGTTTTGTTTGTGCATATTGCCATGCCATGCATATTTAAACCGGACATGCATCATACTTGATTGTGCATCATGCCATGTTTATGTGATGGTTGTTTTACTATGTTGTTTGCTTCTTTCCGGGTTGCTTCTCTCGTTAGCTTCGGTTTCCTTCCGGAGTTGTGAGGATTCTTTCGACTTCGTCCGTTTGTCTTCTTCATGGACTCGTTCTTCTTCCTTGCGGGATTTCAGGCAAGATGACCATACCCTCGAAATCACTTCTATCTTTGCTTGCTATATGCTCGCTCTTTTGCTATGCCCATGCTACGATGCCTACCACTTGCTATATCATGCCTCCCATGTTGCCATGTCAAGCCCCTAACCCTCCTTTCCTAGCAAACCGTTGTTTGGCTATGTTACCGCTTTGCTCAGCCCCTCTTATAGCGTTGTTAGTTGCAGGTGAAGATGAAGTTTGTTCCTTGTTGGAACATGGAGATGTTGTTCCTTGTTGGAACATGTTTACTTGTTGGGATATCACAATATATCTTATTTAATTAATGCATCTATATGCTTGGTAAAGGCTGGAAGGCTCGGCCTTATGCACAGTGTTTTGTTCCCTCTTGCCGCCCTAGTTTCCGTCATACCGGTGTTATGTTCCCGGATTTTGCATTCCTTACGGTTGGGTGATTTATGGGACCCCCTTGACAGTTCGCTTTGAATAAGACTCCTCCAAAGCAAGGCCCAACATTGGTTTTACCATTTGCCACCTAAGCCTTTTTCCCTTGGGTTCTGCAGACTCAAGGGTCATCTTTATTTTAACCCCGGACGGTGCTCCTTGAATGCTGGCCCAAACCGGCGATGTCCGGCGCCCCCCGGGCAATCAGGGTCTATGCCAACCCGACGTCTGGCTCATCCGGTGTGCCCTGAGACCGAGATATGTGCAGCTCCTATCAGGATTTGTCGGCACATCCAGGCGGCTTTGCT
This sequence comes from Aegilops longissima, assembly GCA_021605205.1. NCBI lineage: Eukaryota > Viridiplantae > Streptophyta > Magnoliopsida > Poales > Poaceae > Aegilops > Aegilops longissima. Next base: position 626,854,462 of record CM038679.1, read on the forward strand.
GGTCTTGTTTTATTGCTGTCGAAATGTCTTGTAGTCCGGGATTCCGAGACTGATCGGGTCTTCCCGGTAGAAGGAATATCCTTCGTTGACCGTGAGAGCTTATCATGGGCTAAGTTGGGACACCCCTGCAGGGTATTATCTTTCGAAAGCCGTGCCCGCGGTTATGAGGCAGATGGGAATTTGTTAATGTCCGGTTGTAGAAAACCGAAGTTGATCCTAATTAAAATACATCAACGCGTGTGTAACCGTGATGGTCTCTTCTCGTGGTGCGGGAAGTGAACACGGTGTTGGAGTTATGTTTGACGTAAGTAGTTTCAGGATCACTTCTTGATCATAGTTGTTCGACCGTGCTTTGCTTCTCTTCTCGCTCTCTTTTGCGAATGTAGCCACCATATATGCTAGTCGCTTGCTGCAGCTCCACCTCACTACTCTGTCCTACCTTTAAGCTTAAATAGTCTTGATCTCGCGGGTGTGAGATTGCTGAGTCCCCGTGACTCACAGATACTTCCAAACCAGTTTGCAGGTGCCGATGAAATCGTGCGGTGGCCTTTTGAGCTCAAGGAGGAGCTCGATGAAGACCTTGTTCATTGTGTTGTTTCGTTTCAGTTGATCAGTAGTGGAGCCCAGTTGGGACGATCGGGGATCTGTGTAGCATTTGGGGTAGTCTTCTCTTATTTTTGGTTCCGTAGTCGGACCTTGTTTGTATCTGTATGATGTAATGCTTTACTCATGTATTGTGTGAAGTGGCGATTGTAAGCCAACTATGTATCTCTTTCCCTTATGTATTACATGGGTTGTGTGAAGATTACCTCACTTGCGACATTGCTTTCAATGCGGTTATGCCTCTAAGTCGTGCCTCGACACGTGGGAGACATAGCCGCATCGGGGGAGTTACACTATGATTCAAATATGATCAAGAAGCCCCCAAGTGGGTTTGGCAGTATGCCGATCAAGTGGGTATCGACAGCTATGTTCTCTTTGGTTCGAATACGACCTATGTTTGAACAGGAAGCCCCCAAGTGATCATGGCTAGATTTAGATATGATCATAAGCCGGACCAAAGGGAAAGCCGGATTCAGATATGACCCGCTCCCTGTTGGTTGTTTCCACCACCTGTTTAAAAAGACATATAAACTTTTGAGGGTGAAAAGGACAGAGGTCCTTCTTTATTGCTTTATATAATCTATACAGTTTTAAAATATATACATCTTGAGAGCCGGTGGCTCAATTATAATAAGGCCGAAGATGAGCGATGTTCCACAGCCGGCGGGTCACTTCCTCCGACTTACGTGAGTCTTTGTGCTCTCGAACATCGATGAGGTAGTATGACCCATTGTTCAGATTCTTGCTGACCACAAAGGGTCCTTCCCAAGGAGGGGATAGCTTGTGGATATCAGGCTGATCCTGGATGAGCCGGAGCACTAAGTCGCCTTCCTGAAAGGCTCTGCTTCTAACCCGGCGGCTGTGATCGTGGCGCAGGTCTTGCTTGTAAATCACCGAGCGGGCTATTGCCAAGTCTCGTTCCTCATCCAACAAGTCAAGTGCATCCCGACGAGCTTTTTCGTTATCAGCCTCAACGTAAGCCGCCACGCGGGGTGAGTCGTGACGGATGTCACTTGGCAGGACTACCTCTGCTCCGTACACCATGAAGAAAGGTGTATAACCTATAGATCTATTAGGCGTTGTGTTGATGCTCCACAATACAAAGGGTAGCTTATCCACCCAACAACCGGAGTTCGCTGTAAGGGGACTAAGAGCCGGGGTTTAATGCCCTTCAGGATCTCCTGATTAGCTATCTCTGCTTGACCATTGGATTGAGGATGAGCAACAGCCGAAACATCAAGCCGGATATGCTCTCATTGACAGAACTCTTCCATGGCACCTTTGGAGAGATTAGTGCCATTATCAGTTATGATGCTGTGTGGAAAACCAAAACGAAAGATCACCTTTTTCATGAACTGAACCGCCGTGGCTGCATCACACTTCTTGACCGGCTCTGCCTCAACCCACTTTGTAAACTTATCCACCGCCACCGGAGGTGTGTCTTTTTATCCTTAGACCTCTTGAAAGGTCCAACCATGTCAAGCCCCGGACTACGTGCGGCCAAGTAATTGGAATCATCCTCAACTCTGAGCGGCACATGAGCTCGTCGTGAGAAATTTTGACATCCGTCACATTTGCTAACCAGATCCTCCAGCGTCGGCATGAGCCGTCGACCAATAGAAACCATGAAGGAAAGCTTTGGCAACAAGAGATTTTGAGCGGCATGATGACCACAGTCTCCTTCATGGATCTCACGAAGTATCTCGACCCTCATGAGCGACACACAACGTTGAAACGCCCGATAACACTGCGGTGATGTAACTTCGCCATGATCAATCGACATAGATTTAGATCGCCTGATGATTTGTCTCGCCAAAGTTTCATCCTCAGGCAACTCCCCCCGGGTCATATAGGCCAAATATGGCCTTTGTCAATCGAGGATGGCGTGCGGGGCTGCCACCGGCTGTGCCTACAGTGCAGCACTGCTAGTTCTTCCTCTGTAGGTATCTTGACAGAAGGATTATGCAAAACATCGAGAAAGGTGTTAGGCGGCACCGGCTTACGCTGAGACCCCAGCCGGCTTAAAGCATCAGACGCCTCATTCTTCCTTCGATCAATGTGCTCCACTTGATAACCTTTGAAATGTCCAGCCAGAGCATCAACTTCACGATGGTAAGCCGCCATAAGGGGATCCTTAGAATCCCACTTGCCTGACACTTGTTGAGCCACAAGATCTGAGTCACCCAAACACCTTACCCGGCTCAAACTCATCTCCTTGGCCATCCTAAGACCATGGAGTAAAGCCTCGTACTCAGCTGCATTGTTAGTACAAGGAAACATAAGCCGGAGCACATAACAAAATTTGTCACCTCGGGGGGAAGTTAAAACAATTCCAGCCCCCGAGCCTTCCAATTGCCTGGACCCATCAAAGTGAATAGTCCAATATGTGTTATCTGGCTTCTCCTCAGGTGCGTGTAACTCCGTCCAATCATTGATAAAATCCACCAAGGCTTGAGATTTAATAGCGGTGCGTGGCATGTACTTCAAACCATGAGGCCCAAGCTCAATGGCCCACTTGGCGACTCGTCCCGTGGCTTCCCTGTTCTGGATGATGTCTCCCAAGGGGGCAGAACTTACCACGATTATAGGATGACCTTGAAAATCTGCTTCAGCAACACGGCTTGCCATAAACACTCCGTAAACAAGTTTACGCCAATGCGGATACCTTTGCTTAGACTCAATAAGCACCTCACCGATGTAGTAAACCGGCCGTTGAACGGATGCTCCTTGCCAGCCTCCTTACGCTCCACCACAATGGCAACAACGGCGGCTCGTGAGTTAGCAGCCACATATAACAGCAACGGCTCTTTATCAATGGGAGCCGCAAGGACCGGCGGCTCAGACAACTGTCTCTTTAAATCTTCAGAGGAAGTATTAGCAGCATCACTCCAGACAAAAGTGTCCGTTTTCTTCATCATCTAATACAGCGGTAGGGCCTTCTCACCTAACCGACTTATGAACCGGCTTAAAGCTGCAACACGACCCGCCAATCGCTGAGCATCATTGATGCACGCCGGTTTAGCCAAGGAGGTAATTGCCTTGATCTTCTCCGAATTAGCTTCAATGCCTCTGTTTGAGACCAGGAAACCCAAAAGTTTGCCTGCAGGTACACCAAATACACACTTTGTCGGGTTAAGCATCATCTCATAAACCCGGAGATTATCAAAGGTCTCTTTTAAATCGGATATCAAGGTTTCCTTCTCTCTGGACTTCTCCACGGTGTCATCCACATAAGCGTGAACATTGCGCCCAATCTGATCGTGGAGACAGTTCTATACGCATCGCTGATAAGTTGCCTGAGCACTCTTGAGCCCAAATGGCATAGAAACATACCAGAAGGCTCCAAACGGAGTAATGAAAGCCATCTTCTCCTGGTCCTTAACTGCCATTTTGGTTTGATGATAACCGGAGTAAGCATCCAAAAAGCTCAAACGCTCGCAACCCGCTGTAGCATCAATTATTTGATCAATACGGGGGAGAGCAAAGGGATCAGCCGGACAAGCCTTATTTAAGTCATTGTAATCCACACACATCCTCCAGGTGCCGTTCTTCTTGAGCACAAGCACCGGGTTAGCCAACCACTCCGGGTGAAAAACTTCCATAATAAACCCAGCCGCTAAGAGCTGGGCGACTTCCTCTCCAATAGCTTTCCATCTCTCCTCGTTGAACCGTCGAAGAAACTGCCTGACCGGCTTATACTTTGGATCAATATTGAGAGTGTGATGAGCGAGTTCTCTCGGTACACCCGACATGTCAGAAGGTTTCCATGCAAAGATGTCCCAGTCCTCACAGATGAACTCGATGAGCGCGCTTTCCTATTTAGGATCCAAATTGGCACTGATACTGAACTGCTTAGACAAATCGCCTGGAGTGAAATCAACAAGCTTTGTTTCATCAGCGGACTTAAACTTCATCGCCGGGTCATGCTCGGTGGTTGGCTTCTTGAGAGAGGTCATATCCGCCGGGTCAACATTGTCTTGATAAAACTTCATCTCCTCTGCTGCACAAACAGACTCAGCATAAGCCGCATCGCCCTCCTTACATTCCAGGGCTATCTTTTGACTTCCATGCACAGTGATGGTCCCCTTGTGACCCGGCATCTTAAGCTGCAGATAAACATAACACGGCCGTGCCATGAACTTGGCATAAGCCGGCCGACCAAACAGAGCATGATATGGACTCTTGATTTTGACCACATCAAAAGTTAATTTCTCAGCTCTAGAATCATACTCATCTCCAAAGGCCACTTCCAGTTCAATCTTGCCAGCCTGAGTGCGCCGACTTACCGAGCACCACTCTATGAAAGCGGTGTTGGGCGTCCTCAAGTCCTTATCAGTCAACCCCATGCGTGAAAGGTCTCATAATAGAGGATATTGATGTTGCTACCTCTGTCCATGAGTACCTTAGTGAATTTATATCCACCAACTTGAGGTGCTACCACCAAGGCCAACTGACCCGGATTATCAACCCGGAGGGGGTGATCTTCCCTGCTCCATATAATGGGCTATTCTGACCACCTTAAATAACGGGGAACCGCTGGCTCAACAGAATTCACGGCCCTCTTATGAACCTTCTGGTCACGTTTGCACAAGTTAGTGGTGAATACGTGATAGTGCCCACTATTCAGCTGCTTCGGGTGGCTTTGATAACCCGACTGCTGTTGTTGTTGCCCCCCTTGACAAGATTGCTGTTGATTATAACCGCCTTGATGTCCCTGAAAGCCGGAACTGGAACCACCGCCCGGGCCATGAAAGCCGCCGGCTCCTGAGCCGCCGCCTGACCCGTGATTGCCATCAAACATGTTGGAAATTTTAAAGGCCTTCATGATCGCATAATCTTTCCATAAGTGGGTGGCGGGTCGTTCCCGGGTGCCGTGCCTCGGGTAAGGCTCGTTGATTAACTGCTCAAGAGATGGGCCTGACCCGCCAGACCGAGGGGGCGGTTTACCCTTACGTCTCAGATTGTTACCCTGCGCATTGGCATTGGCTACAAACTCCGGGTTACCCTCAGCCTTACGCTTGTTGCCTCCTTGATTCATCGGGTTATGCTGCTGGCCCTTTCCATTGCACATACTGGTCGGCTGTCGGACCCTTAGACACCTGCGTACATGTACAGCGCAACCATTACTATATGATCCCCCGTTTGCCGCCTATGGCGGGCAACCAGAGTATCAGGGGCTACTATCCATATGGAGCACACCTAGCACGTGCCTTACAGCCAAAAAATAGTGCATTTTTTACTACATACCTCAAAGCCTTTGAGCAAGCTCGTAAATGCCTCATTCAAACCGCTTGTAGCGGAGGAAATCTTCTTAAGCACCGTGCTCATTAATGAGAGGTGCTCCTCCGAGAGCGCAGCTCGCTCCAGAAGACCTGTCAGTACGTCCGGCCGAACACCGAACTGTGCCGGACCCTCATCATCGCCCCTCGTGGGAGCAAAACGCAACGCGCTTAGGGCGGCTGACGTATTAGCTACCGACTTCGGCAGAACCGGACTCCTCCGTGACGACACCTCAGTGTCGCCCGCTTCATGAGGCGGAGAAGTGGGTGGGGTCTCGCTCTCCATCATCTCTGGAGGAAGATCCCCCGAAGACAAACTCTGTTGAGAAGAGCTGCTAGCCGGACTCCAAAGACGAATCCTGGTTAGGGATCTCAGAGAAACACCGTACCTTAGAATTAACGATTAACTTACAGCTCGGTGGAGGGCTGGCCCGTTGGTGGGCACGCCGCGGTGAGGGCACCCGTCGCGGCAGAGCCCCCTGGTGATACCTTCTTCCCTTGCTTAGGCATCTCCGTCTCCAAGTCTTTGGAGGCGGCCCTCTTCTTGCCGCGCGGGGAGGAGCCTTTAGCCTCCCCTCCCTGACTATCCTCCTCCGGGGAGGTAACGATTCCCCCGGTTTGGATGCGTAGTGTGTGAAGTTCGACTTCAGTCCCCTTTCCTTCACCTTTCCTTCAGGGCATTTTGCTGAGCACCCGGCCAAGAATCTTGGCAACGGTTGGACCGGCCGAGCCATCAGGAAGTGGCGCCGGACACCTGATTCTCTCCGCCTTGTTGAGCCATTCCTGGCCACGGAGGGTTTTCAGAATAATGACAAATATAGACGAAGCGTCCGACTTTAAAGGTTACTTGGGCATCTAGGCGATTGCAGCTTAGGCCCGCATCCTCGGTGGTGTCCGGACACTTTACTTGTGGTCCGAAGAATAATTTAAACATCCATTCAAGCTTCAGGCCGGAGAAGTGCTTAATAGTCCGCGGACCCTCCGGATTGAACTCCCACATCCGGAGAGGCCGACGTTTGCACGGCAACATCCGTCGGATTAGCATCACTTGAATTATGCTGACAAGATTTATGTCCCTCTCAAGAAGCTCCGGATGCGATTCGCGATGCAGGTACATCGCCCGGTAACCCCAATTCCGTCCTACATCGGTCCAAGACGCCAACTGTGACGGAGGGCCCGAGCAGAACTCAGGGGCGGCTACCCACTTGTGCCTCTGGGAGCCGTAACATAAAACCACCTCCGTTGCCATACATCGGATACTTCCGAGAAAGAACCCTCTAGCCATGGGGCATCGGTGTTCCTGCATATTATGGCACCTCCGCACTCCACATGTCGCCCCTCGATCATCTTCGGCTTCACATTGAAGGTCTTGAGCCATAAGCCGAAGTGTGGGGTACGTGAAGAAAAGCCTCGCACACAATAATGAACGACAAGATATGGAGGATAACGTCCGGAGCCAGATCATGAAAATCCAACCCATAGTAGAACATGATCCCCCTCACAAAGGGGTCGAGGGTGAGGCCCAGGCCGCAGAGGAAGTGAGGAACAAACACAACGCTCTCATTGGGCTCTGGTGTAGGGATAACCTGCCCTGGAGCAGGAAGCCTGTGTTGGATATCGGCGGTCAGGTATCCGACCTCCCTAAGCCTCGTAATGTCCTCCTCTTGGATCAAGGAGGCCACCCACCGGCCTTTAGGGTTGGATCCGGACATATTGGAGGATCTGGGGTGTTGGAGCTTAGGTCTTGGGTGTTGGAGCTCGAGGTGCGAGAAGGTGCAAGGGAGGTGGAAAAGAGGCATAGGCCTTGAACCTTTTATATAGGGGGTGAATATCAAGAGTCCTCAGCATGACCGCTTGAGACTTATCCAAAAATACACGGAGTCATACCAACGATCGCCGTGGGGTTGTGCACACCCATATTGATGGAAAATCCCGTAATAAGAGGAACACGATCTCTTCTTTGGCAGGGCGTGCCAATAAAACCGCCTCGCAACGCGAGTCGAGGTGGGGCAAGAAATGCCGGTTTGTGGTTGGACCAGGCCACGACGCAAGGGCACGACGTACGAAGATTGCCAGCAGGTCAGATTTGCACTATGTTCCCTACAATGGTATGTGAAGATCATCTTGTAGATCCGGACACGGTTTGGGTGTTCGATAATTACTTTGGGGTATTCGGAGAAGGAACCCGCCTTGCAATGCCAAAAACAAGACTGCGTGCCGGACTCATTGTCATTGAAGCCTGGTTCGAGGAGCTCTTGAGGAGTCTGGATTAGGGTATCCGGACAGCGGATTGTATACATCATCGGACTATTGAGCGTGAAGATACAAGACTCAAGACTTTGGCCCGTGTCCGGATGGGACTCTCCTGCGTGGAAGACAAGCTTGGCGATCCGGATATTGTGTTTCCTTCCTTGTAACCGACTCCATGTAAACCCTAGCCCTCTCCGGTGTCTATATAAACCGGAGATGTTGGCCCTTAGAAGGCCGATCACAATTACAATCATACCATCATAGGCTAGCTCTTAGGGTTTAGCCTCTACGATCTCGTGGTAGATCTACTCTTGTACTACTCATATCTTCAATATTAATCAAGCAGGAAGTAGGGTTTTACCTCCATCGAGAGGGCCCGAACCTGGGTGAACATTGTGTCCCTTGCTTCCTGTTACCGACATCCGCAGCCTCCGCCACCCGCATGCGGTTGCGCCAGCGCTCGAGGCGGCCCTTGCGGGCGAAGCAATATGAGTCGAGCAGCGCCTCTTGCTCCGCCCACTCCGCGGTGATCTGCTCCTCCGCCTGCAGGTGCTCCTGGAGGAGATGGTGGTTGTAGGCGGCATCGGCCTGCGCCTCCCGGAACTGCTCCTCACGCTGTCCATATATTGGGCACGGGCCTCGCCGATGGTCATGGTGCAATGCACGGCGAGATAAGCGGAGGAGGGTTGGCGCGGATCATCAACTACCATGTTCTCCATTGGGGCGTCGTCGTCCTCCGGCTGCTGCCGGCCGGCGGTCGGCAGCAATAGCTGCCATGTCCTTGTGGTCCGTCGTCCGCCCGTCGAAAAGCGCTGGGCGAGGAAGCCATGGTGGGCAGTAGTGGTGTGGACAGGAGAAAAGAGCGGATGCGGATGGCTGCGGCTATGGCGGTGCAGTAGTTTATATAGCAATGGTGGGGCGGAGGGCGGACGTGTGGCGCGGAGTAGCCGCCTCGGCAACCCGTATCATTATTGTGTGCGGCGAGATGGACAAGCAGACGACACTTGTGTCGTTTGAAGGCGAACAATCGCCTGCACTTGGGAAGCGGGCGGTGGCGCTGATTGTTTTAGGCGGAAGCGGCGTGGCGAGAGATGACTTTATTTGGAGAGGATGACAATGGGGACCCACCAGGTCCATAGCCTCACGTACACAAGTGCCTCCTTATTATATATATATATATATATATATATATATATATATATATATATATATATATATATATATATATATATATATATATATATATATATATATATATATATATAACTATAATTTATTTTGCTTCCTCACAGTTTACGACATCACGGTCCCACACCATTGTCAACCTATGTACTCCCTCCTTTGGGTTTATAGGGCTTATCTCAAAATTTTAATTTTTCCATTTTATAAGGCTCAATTTGGTTGTTTTCCATCACATGTTCATATTCCAAGGTGCATTAAATCATTGCATGCAAGTATTAAGAGAAAATTGACCAATGCATGTATTATGCATGCATGCATTGCAATTAATGCATTGATAAACATAACTTTTTGAGGATAACAAGAGCATTAATTAGGTGCTTTTGCAAAACTACAAAAAGTTTTCTACCACTCGCCATCTACCTTGATTGGTGAGATTTTTGAATTGAGCATTATAAACCGGAAAGGAGGGAGTAGTCAATAAACGAGAGAATTGCACAAGAAGCGGCCGACAGCTAGGACCAAGCAGCTCGAGCAGTATTTGTGTTTTTTAGGTGTGGGCACTGCAGTGTTTTTTGATGTTTAGCCCAGATATTAACTTTTCTCCTCTGAACAACAACGAAAACATCGCTGCAGGTATTAACTGGGCGGGTTGTGGCCCATCTAGCCCAGGCCAGATATCCAGCCCAGATATTAACGTTTTTCAAGCTGAAAATGGCTAGCCCAGCTATATTTTGTTTTTAGGAATACCCAGGCAAGGTCAAGTTGTTATTCTCCGCCCCGTTGGGCTGCAAATCTTTCCTAGGAGGGATGCATTAGGCTTAACAAGAAAATGGGCTTTAAGAAATAATAAATGGGATGTAATTATAAAAACTGGGTAGTAACTACAAAAAAATGCACCAAACAAGTGATTACTTTATAAAATATTATTTTTGGATATTGAAAATTTTAATATCATTAATTGTTCTGGCGCAATGTTTAGTTGGATTTTTATGTAATATAAATTTATATTGAAATTGTATTTAATCTGACTAGAAATTTGGGATAAAATATTGGATCCCATCAAAATGTAGGAACTTTTATTGAATTCTGTTTTGAGCGGTTGGTTGAAATGGGCTGTACTTTTAACAAACTATAAATGGGCTGTAGTAAATTCCATTAGAATTCAAAAATGGGCTACACATTCTTACAAATCTCAAATGGGCTATAAGTTCTCTTCCACACACTACGGCCTTACTAAGTTGTGCGTCCCTAAAAAAACAGAGTTGGCGCGTATGCAAGGCTTTGTCAACTTATAGTCAACACTGCAGTTCTATGGCGATGGCGCTGGATGTCCATCAAAGGATATCGTGCTTCTTCTTCAATCTCGGATATTCCAGCTTCACCGCCCAAAAATGATTCCTCCCCGACATCTGGGCGCACCGTTTGGAAGCTGACTGTGGGCCTACTAAGTTGACGTACCAAGGGCTTTGTCAACTTAGTCAATATAAACGCTTCTAGCTGAAGTGACCGTACGATGTCCATCCAACGGCCATCATGCTTCTTCAACCTCTGGTCTCCTTGCTCCAGCCGCCCAAAGCAACGCCGGTCGTGCCGCCTGCTCCTGCCTCCCGTGGCCGGCTGTGCTGCCGCGGAGGCCTCACCGCCCCCTACTACTCGCACCGCTGGCCAGGCCATCCCTCCACTCACCCACACCCCCTGTTATTCTGCGGTGACGACAGCGCAGCCAAACCAGTGAACCCTCGTACTCCTCTCCGCGTGCGCACCCACTACCGCGTCTTCCCCGGCTCCGCGCCGTCCCCTTCCTAGACCTCGCCGTCATCCACCGCGGTGGTGCTCTCGGCGTGGCGTGGTCAACGTGGTCAAGGAACGACTTCCATCGGACGTGGACTGTAGGTGAAGAGGCTGACAACTGGGTCCACGACAGCCGCAAGGAAGTGCCTCCTTATTACGCGCAAAATAATTATTCCTCCACCACACAGCAGGGACCCACCGGACGGGCCACCGTATTTCGCGAAAAAAATGATTCGCGCCCCTGACTGCTGTGACCCACGAGCTACATCTTCGCACGCAACGAAGTACGTCCGAAAAAACGATTCGCCCCCCTGACTGCTGGGACCCACCAGCTACATCTTCGCATGCAAGGAAGTGCGTCCGAAAAAAACGATTTGCCCCCCGACTGCTAGGACCCACCAGCTACACATTCGCACGCAAGGAAGTGAGTCCGGGCAAAAAAATGATTCGCCCCCTGACTGCTGGGACCCAGCAGCTACACCTTCGCACGCAAGGAAGTGCGTCCGGGCAAAAAAAAAATATTCGCCCCCCGGACTGCTGGGACCCACCAGCTACATTTCCGCAGGAAAGGAAGTGCCTGACAGTCGGGACCCACCTGGTCGAAGCGTACGTAGCGTTGTCATTCTGGTCGCGAACGTGTACATACATATATACTGGTGGATGTAGAGCGGCGCATGTGTCATAGTAGAAGCGCGCGCGTAGCATGTACGTATGTACATCGGCCGGGGTGCAAGAAAGAAAATCTGACCACATATGTGTACATACGGGCGGGGTCTCGAACGCCTACTCGGCGCATACGTGCGGCCGGGGCTCGTGTACATGGCTGGGTGAACGGAGAAACAACGTCGTCGTCGTCGTGGTCGCCGGGAGGCAGCGGAATGCGTCGTGTTCATGGGGAGGCAGCGGAATGCGTCGTGTTCATCGGGAGGCAGAGCAGCGTGGGAGCCAACCGGTGGGTCGGAGCGAAATGCGTGGTCGTGTTCATAGGGAGGGCTTGGGCGGAGCAGGCAATGGAAGCGAGGCTGGCGTGCGCGCAGAATGGAGAAGCAGACCTCCTTGATTGAGCAGGGGTCTGTTGATCGGGAGGGTGTGGCGTGCCGCAAAAGCGGAGAAAAGGACCTCTTACGGTCGAAGCAGGGTCTGTTGATCGGGGAGGTGTGGCTTACGCCAAAGCGGACGAAAGCGGACTTGTGTTGGGCCTTCTGGTCGAAGCAGCGGTCCTGTTGATCGGGAGGGTGTGGCGTGCCGCAAAAGCGGAGAAGCGGACCTCCTACGGTGAAGCAGGGGTCTTGTTGATCGGGAGGGTGTGGTGTACCGCAAAAGCGGATGAAAGCGGACTTGTGTTGGGCCTTCTGGTGAAATGGGGTCCTGTTCGCCGGGAGGGTGTGGCGTATCATAAGCAGGACTCCACGGGATACTGTTCATCTCCACCGTCGACCTCCTCCAGCCTCCACGGGCTACCGTCTACCTCCTCCAGCCTCCACGGGCTCCTGTTCATCCAGCCTCCACCGCGTGCTACTCCACCGGCTACTGTTCAACCACCCCTCCACCGTCTACTATTCATCCAGCCCTCCACACCGCGGGGTCCTGTTCAACCACCCCTCCACGGGAACCCCTCCATCTTCTACTATTCATCCAGCCCTCCACCACACCACGGGGTCCTGTTCATCCAGAGGCAATGCCACCGCTCACTATTCATCCAAACCCCCTCGCAACGCTCACTGTTCATCCAATCGATCCGCTTCAGTTAGCAGCAGTAGCGAAGGAATCACTCGATCGGGTTCAGTTAACAGCCATCGATCGATCGCTCGGGTTCAGTAACGAGTAGCTTGCAGTGCAATCGCTCGGGTTCAGTTAGAGCCTAACGCCTCGCTTCGGGTTGATGAAAGCCAGCGCCTCTCACACACAGGCGTGCGTGTACGAGAAGAAATGCGCATCGCTCGGCCCCGACCTCCACCGTAACAGGAACTCCCGAAATTTTCCTCCCCTCGCTTCTACCATGGTTTTTCCATCATGGACGGACCAAAGAATGTCATGCAGCTGCGTCTCCGGCCCGCCGGAGACGAAAAGCCCATTTTACGTCATGATTTTTGTCATAAGTAGGAGCCCACCACATCTATGATGATACCGGGTTTTGTCACAATTATCGTCATAAAAGTGTCATATGTATGACAGAAAAAAAAATTGTTCGGCCCAAAATGTCACGAATGTGTCTTTTTTTGTAGTGTTGGGCCACAGGCCGGGGCTCCTGTGGTAGGTGGTTGAGGGAGTTCCTCCCGAGGTTCCGCTGTGCTTGATAGTGAAGGCGCTGCTGATGGCTTCAAGAGCCGTTCCTCGAAAACGCCAGGCTCCTAAGGCAGCCGCCTGGATGCCCTTCTGGCGATGTCATCAGCATCTTGATTGGTGCCGCGGGGCACGTGCAATTGTTGCAGCCCCCAGAGCTGCATTTCCATCCTGTGCACCTCCGCAAGGTATGCCTCCATATGCTCGTCCTTCGACTCGTACACCTTGTTGGAGAAGTTGACGAGGAGCTGCGAATCACCCTTGATGATGAGGCGCTTCAATCCCAGAGCCGCTGCAGCCTTCAAGCCTGCTATGAGGCCCTCATATTCTGCTATGTTGTGGGAGACCTTCTCGCCATGCTGAAAGCAGAGCTGCATGGCGTAATAGAGCTTGTCCTGAGTGGGGGATATGAGCACTGCGCCAGCCCCTGCGCCGTGCCGCGAGAATGCTCCATCGAAGTACATGACCCAGCCATCCGGCTCCTCACTTCCTGGGGAAAGTGATCGGTCCTCGCCTGCTTCGAGCCCTAGCGCCTCCGTCCATTATTCCACGAAATCTGCAAGTGCGGCTCCCTTGACAACCCTGGTTGTGTTGAATTCCAAATGAAACGCTTGTAACTCGATGTTCCATTAAGCTACCCTTCCAGCGGAGTTGGGTCTCCTGAGTACCCTTTCCAACGGGTACGCTGAGACGACCTTGATGGCGTGACTGTCGGTGTCAAAACCGGCGGATCTCGGGTAGGGGGTCCCGAACTGTGCGTCTAGGCGGATGGTAACAGGAGACAAGGGACACGATGTTTTACCCAGGTTCGGGCCATCTTGATGGAGGTAAAACCCTACGTCCTGCTAGATTAATATTGATGATGTGTGTTACAAGAGTGAATCTACCACGAGATCAAAGAGGCTAAACCCTAGAAGCTAGCCTATGGTATGATTGTTGTTCGTCCTATGGACTAAACCATCCGGTTTATATAGACACCGGAGAGGGCTAGGGTTACACAAAGGCGGTTACAAAGGTAGGAGATCTACATATCCGTATCGCCAAGCTTGCCTTCCACGCCAAGGAAAGTCCCATCCGGACACGGGACGAAGTCTTCAATCTTGTATCTTCATAGTCTTGGAGTCCGGCCGATGATGATAGTTCGGCTATCCGGACACCCCCTAGTCCGGAACTCCCTCAGTAGCCCCCGAACCGGGCTTCAGCGACGATGAGTCCGGTGCGTATATTGTCTTCGGTGTTGCAAGGCGGGTTCTCCTTCAGTCTTCATGTTCCCGTCGAATAGTGTCCGGCTTCTTTATAAATGTTGCGCTCCTTGGCTTCTACGCCCAATAATGGCCTTCTTCCACATGTCGTACGAATGTGAAAGGCTGGGATATTTTTACATTTTACCCCCTAGCCGTGCGAACAGCCGCCTATAAGAGGCGAGGATCTAGATCCAGCTCACACCATCCTCCATCCAAGTTCTCATTGAGCGCCTGACAAAATCCATTCTACTATGGATAGCCGACGCGGCTCCTCCTCTCGCTCCCAGCCCTAAGCTAGGATATTGGGGAGATGCTCAGTTCCACAGCGAGCTAGTGGTACTTCAAACCGAGGATATCTTCCCCAGCTTTCATGGTTCGGTTCGAGCGGACTAGCCACCTACAAGGGTGGAAAGCAGGCGGAGGCGTCCCCAACCCTTCAAAGGGGGCGGGTATGCTTTGTCCCCTATCTAATAAGGGGACTCAGATTTCCCATACATCCGTTTCTCCGGGGCTCCTAGAGTTCTCGGACTCCAACTTCACCACCTCACGCCCGCCTCCACTTTGGACATCGCGGGCTTCGTAGCTTTTTGCGAGCTGTTCTTGGGCATCGAGTCCCATTTTGCCCTGTGGAAGAGACTGTTTTGTCTCGTACCGCGTTCTCATGAGGGGTTGATATATCAAGTGGGCGGAGCCGAAATATGGCGCATCGCCGGGACCGGATATATATCCGGCACCCCCAAGAAGGCGTCCGAAGACTGGCCTTCGGAATGGTTCTACATGGAGGACGCCCCTCTGCCGGATCCAGTTCGGATCGGCCTCCCGGAGTTCAACAATGCTCCCTTGAAGAAACCGCTGAGTTGGCGCCCATGAGCCCTCAGCGGGAAGATGATAGGGCGTCCATTATCGATGGGCGAATTAGGTTACTAGCCCACTCCGGATTGACCATGATTGGAGGCATGGCCACGTGCATTATCACGAGGGTGCAGCCACTCCAATATAGGGGCCACCCTATGTGGGATTTCAGCGGGAAGATGGCGCCACCCATCATGGCGCAAAGGGCCAGGCTCGGCAGCCGATCTGGCAAAGATCCTATCCGGCTTGTACAAGGGAGAGGAGGAGGACTTCCTCCGCAAGAATCCGTTGAATGGATTTTCTATGAATAACCCTCGGAGCTGGGTAAGCGGGTGTTCATCTACCCGATCCATACTTTTTTAAAGTCAAGTATCTTACTCTGTGATTTCGACGCTGGAGCTGCGCCGGGACGTGGAGGGCATACAAAGCCTAGCTCCACAGCCCGAGGATCCGGAACGATCCCTTGATCCGGCCTCCGAAGAGATCCGGACATAAAGGTGGAGCTGATTGACGGGGTGTTCCACCAACGTAGCATAGACAATGCCCTAGTCGCCATTACGGCTGACTACCCCGGTTTGTTTTCGGCCTCCCAGGTGACTACGACCGAGGTCTTGACCCCATCATTTGATCCGCGCTCAATTCTGACCATCCCATACTGATGGTGTATCGCAGGATGTGCCTTTAAGGCGGGAAGCCGAACCCGCGACGGCCGACCAACAAGGGTCATCCGGCCTAGCGGCGGAAGAGGAGTGCGGCCGCGAACGAGGCGTCGCCGCCGCGATGCGAGCACCGCTATTTTTAAGGCAAGGATCCCGAAGGTATATTAATGCTCATAACTTTTCGAGAAAGAGGCGCTCGTCGGACGATTGTGCGGAGAGGTTGCCAATCAAGCCTCCGCCACCATGCTCCAACGCATGGTCGGGAGGGCGAATACAAAGGCATGAGGCGGACGCTCCTCCGACGGAGGATGCCGACGAGCTGTCCGCCACCGATGCGAGGTGGAGAGCGCCATGAATCTGAGGCGTCGCCAGACAGTTCTTCGTGTGGCGTGTTTCTCCCGGAGGCATTAAATGCCTTTGAGGCGGGGAACGCGCACCTCTGTGCCGCTCAAGATGGGTTAACCAGAGCCACGGAGCAGTATGTGAAAGACATACGGGTAAGTAATTTTAAGAGTTTATATATGCCGGTAGCCCGAGACTTAAAATAGTTGAAATAACTGATTTAAGGATCAATTATTATCTGGGATCTTTAGGAGAAGAATACCCATCTGTCCCGGGAGCTCCGGAGTGCAAGGCCCAACTTGAGGCCGCCTTGGCGCTGCAGAGGGAGCCACGAGACCCCCCTGGTAAGACATACTTTGAAAAGATATTTATTTAACAAAGTGCGGCGTGAATCGACAATAATATTGCAGAGGGCGCGGACTACATCGAGACAAGCAACAGCTACTGCGTCACTAAAGGCGGCGAGAGGTGCTTATGAAGGTGCAGCGGAGAGAAACAAGCTCCAAGATGCCCACACCCAGCGAGGAGAAGAGCTGAAAGGTGTTGGGCCCAGATGTACAGCTCCGTGAAGGAGAATCAGCGGCCGTCGCGGCATTTGATAAGTGCTTGAACAAATTCCTTTGAAAAGAAGAATTGGCGAAGAAGTCGATTGGCGAAATATGTCTTTAGGTGTGCTCACAGGTAAGCCTGCGGAGGAAATGCACGAGTCAGCGGGTGACCAACTTCGAGCTGGTGCAATTGCTCGAACGTGTTCGGCAGGCGATGAGTGGCGTCGTTCACGCTTTATGGCCATCCGTCTCCCTACCCGAGGGCCTTTGTAACGCCCCGAGACCGACGATCCAGACGGCTTCCATGTTTTTCGTCGTTGTCATGTGTTTCGTTTGTCTGTTGCATTTCATCATCGCATCATCCGCATTGCATCCACATGTTTTCTTATAACTCTTAGTTCGTTCGTAGTTGCCACGTCTCTCCGTTGTTCGTTCCGAGACCAACCTTGTTCTTTGTTTCCCTCTTGCCTAAACCGAAGTCTCTTTGCATAGCGCATCGACCCCTTGCGCGCGTCTGAAAGTTTTCCCAACCTGGCCCGCTCTATCGTTACCAATGAGTCTCGATCATCCCCTAACATCTATAAAACATCTATGTTTTCTTATTTGAACTCTCCTAGTCTATTTTTCTCGACCGTTCGATCTTGATCGAAGGGTCCGTTTTGCCCCTAAGCTAGCCCACCTAGCTATTTAAGCAACCTAAACCCTAACCCCTAGCTGTCCCATCCATCCATTCGCTCACCCGCCGCTGCCACTCTCCCGCATCGTCCTCGGGATCCTCCCGATCCAGTCCACCCCGACCAACCAGAGTGGCAGCCCCCGCCTGATCCATTCCACCAACCAGATCTCCGACCAAACCCCTTGTTCTGCACGCCGCCCAAATCACAGCAGCATCGATCCCGAGCTCCTCCTCTGCTTCTTGCCCTGGCGCCCGAAGCCTACCTCTTCTCCCCTCGATCTCGAATGGACTGTGAAGCTCGCCGGAGCCCCAGCAGGAACTGCCTCGCGACCTCACCTCTCCTTCCTCTTTCCTCGCGTTTCTCTTTCGGCCTCTCACGCATGGCTCTTTGTCTCTTCCAACGCAGGACGCCCGCCATGGACAGCGTCTCCCCAGCAGCTCGCGATGCCGTCCTTCGTCGCTTGCTCCGCCCCAAGTCTTCATCACCTCCATGCCGAGCAGCAGCTCGCCGGAGCACGAGCGCCACCCGGTCCGCCTCCCTCTGCCCGTCCCTCTCCTTCTCCTATCTTGTTCCTCCCTGTCTGACTCTCGTCTGAATTTTCCCCCGCCATGGCCTTGCAGCTTCCGCCGCCTCCCTGCCAAGTCCGTTCCGCCAGAGTCCCTTGAAGCGGCCGCCCTGGATCTCATCTCCGGCCCCGTCCGCGACCTCCCCGACCCCGCGCCGCCGCGAGCCGCCTCCTTCCCTTGGATCCTTGCCGCCCCTTCACCCTGCTCGCCTCCTCTGCTTCGTTCGAGCAGGGAGGACGACGCGCCTCTGCTCGCTGCGTTGATCCATTCCAGTGCCAGCGTGAACAAGCGCCAAGGCCCAGCGCCCCTTCCAGCCTCCCTCTCCACCGACCGGCCTGTTGGCCCAATGTGAGCAGCTCCCTCAGCCTCCAGTTTCAGCTCGCACCATTTTTTTTTCAGTTCTGGACGTTTAATCAATTTTCCAGAGTCTGTCAGTTTTACAGAATAGTCCCCCTAGATCATGCATTTAATAACTCACAAATGGTGCATCGGATTAAAATGTATTATATATGGAAAATGCTTAGTTTTTCATCTAGTTTCATAATCTGCTATTTTCATCTATGTTTAAAATGTTTAAACATGCCGTTTGATTAAATTTGCTCAAATGACATGCTAAAATGATTTATTTCATAACTAAATAACCGTAGCTCGGATTTAAATAAATTATATATGTAAATGGGGTAAAAAATGCATAGATTAACTTGGTAGCATTAATTTGCAAGTTTAACAACTCTAAAATTGTGTTTAGGGCAGAACAGTACCAAATTCATATTATGCATATGAGGAGTTTTTCGGAATTGTTGTTTGTTGTTTCCGGCCTCATTTAAACTTGCCTAAATAGGTGGTTTGCTCATACTTCACCTCTTGCCATGTTTAATAACATTTAATGTTGTTGGGTACATAACCGAGAGAGAACTAAATAATTGATTTGGTGTTTCGTTAATATGAAACCCGTTGCATATTGAGCTCCATTTAACTTGTAGTTTTGTTTGTGCATATTGCCAAGCCATGCTATTTAAACCGGGCATGCATCATACTTGTTTGCGCATCATGCCATGTTTATGTGATGGTTGTTTACTATGTTGTTTGTTTCTTTCCGGGTTGCTTCTCTCGTTAGCTTCGGTTTCCTTCCGGAGTTGTGAGAATTCGTTCGACTACGTCCGTTTGTCTTCTTCATGGACTCATTCTTCTTCCTTGCGGGATTTCATGCAAGATGACCATACCCTCGAAATCACTTCTATCTTTGCTTGCTAGATGCTCGCTCTTTTGCTATGCCTATGCTACGATGCCTACCACTTGCTATATCATGCCTCCCATGTTGCCATGTCAAGCCTCTAACCATCCTTTCCTAGCAAACCGTTGTTTGGCTATGTTACCGCTTTGCTCAGCCCCTCTTATAGCGTTGTTAGTTGCAGGTGAAGATGAAGTTTGTTCCTTGTTGGAACATGGAGATGTTGTTCCTTGTTGGAACATGTTTACTTGTTGGTATATCACAATATATCTTATTTAATTAATGCATCTATATACTTGGTAAAGGGTGGAAGGCTCGGCCTTATGCCTGGTGTTTTGTTCCACTCTTGCCGCCCTAGTTTCCGTCATATCGGTATTATGTTCCCGGATTTTGCATCCCTAATGCGGTTGGGTGATTTATGGGACCCCCTTGACAGTTCGCTTTGAATAAGACTCCTCCAGCAAGGCCCAACCTTGGTTTTACCATTTGACTACCTACCACATATACCCCTTCCCTTGGGTTCTGCAGACTCAAGGGTCATCTTTATTTTAGCCCCCCGGGCCAGTGCTCCTCCGAGTGTTGGTCCGAACCGAGCAGCCTACGGGGCCACCACGGGGAAACTCGAGGCTTTGTTTTACTCGTAGCTTGACTTATCTGGTGTGCCCTGAGAACGAGGTACATGCGACTCCTATCGGTATTTGTCGGCACATCGTGTGGCTTTGCTGGTCTTGTTTTATTACTGCCGAAATGTCTTGTAGCCGGGATTCCGAGACAGATCGGGTCTTCCCGGGGAGAAGGAATATCCTTCGTTGATCGCGAGAGCTTATCATGGGCTAAGTTGGGACACCCTGCGGTATTATCTTTGAAAGCCGTGCCCAGCGGTTATGAGGCAGATGGGAATTTGTTAATGTCGGTTGTAGAAAACCGAAGTTGATCTTAATTAAAATACACCAACGCGTGTGTAACCGTGATGGTCTCTTCTCGGCGGAGTCCGGGAAGTGAACACGGTGTTGGAGTTATGCTTGACGTAGGTTGTTCTAGGATCACTTCTTGATCATAGTTGTTCGACCGTGCTTTTGATTTCTCTTCTTGCTCTCATTTGCGTACGTTAGACACCAGATATGCTAGGCGCTTGCTGCAGCTCCACCTTACTACCTTCTCCTACCCATAAGCTTAAATAGTCTTGATCTCGCGGGTGTGAGATTGCTGAGTCCCTGTGACTCACAGATACTTCCAAAACCAGTTTGCAGGTGCCGATGAAACCGTGCAGGTGACACATCCGAGCTCAAGGAGGATCTCGATGAAGATCATGTTCATTGTGTTGTTTCGTTTCAGTTGATCAGTAGTGGAGCCTAGTTGGGACGATCGGGGATCTGTGTAGCATTTGGGGTAGTCTTCTTTTATTTTGGTTCCGTAGTCGGACCTTGATTGTATCTGTATGATGTAATGCTTTACTCATGTATTGTGTTAAGTGGCGATTGTAAGCCAACTATGTATCTCTTTCCCTTATGTATTACATGGGTTGTGTGAAGATTACCTCACTTGCGACATTGCTTTCAATGCGGTTATGCCTCTAAGTCGTGCTTCGACATGTGGGAGATATAGCCGCATCGAGGGCATAACAAGTTGGTAATCAGAGCCATCCCCGACTTAGGAGCCCCCTGCTTGATCGAATCGCTGGCGTTGTTGAGTCTAGAACAAAAATGTTTTGAGTCATTTAGGATTATATATATCGGAGAGTAGGATTCTTTTTACTCCTTAGTCCCTTCG
The DNA here is from genome assembly GCA_021605205.1 of Aegilops longissima. Classification (NCBI taxonomy): domain Eukaryota; kingdom Viridiplantae; phylum Streptophyta; class Magnoliopsida; order Poales; family Poaceae; genus Aegilops; species Aegilops longissima. Next base: position 626,875,739 of record CM038679.1, read on the forward strand.
TCGCTCTGGTGAGGCATCTTGACGTAGAGTTTTGACTCTTTCTCTTTTCAAATTTCACTAAAAAAAATTTAGGATCACGCGGGTATCTTGGAATCGTTCTGATGGTTTTGTGACGAGAACATTGTTCTTGGTGCCTCCTGATATTTAGGGGTTGTGGCAGTGTCCCGGGGAGTTGAGCTCCGAGGTGTTGTCGTCACAATTTTATTGTTGCAGTTCTGGAATACCTGAGTTTCGCCGACATCGAAAATCTCTTTTATGGAGTTGTTGGTGAGATAACCTCGATAACCCAGTACTGAGGCGAGCTCGAGAGTATTTCCATAACTCGTATAACGGATGCTTTTCGAAGGTTGAGTAAACGATTTCCGAAGGTTTCTTGGTTATGTGTTGAAGGATGGATACAACTGGATCTAGGTATTGTTAGTTTGGGTGATATATTTTGTGTCCCCTGTATCCCCAACACCTGATTGCGTAACCAGAATGTTTCGGGAGTTTATAAGTGGGAATTCAAGTATCTCGTAGGATATCTTTCCAACACACACATGATACGATATGGGATCTATCATATGTTTGTTTCCGACTTATTCTGCAAGCCACTCCTTTGTTTGTTTTAAGTTGTGGTATTCGAGTTGCTTCAATGTCAAGTGTTGATTCCATACCTTTCCTAAATGGTGTTCTCATATTTCTATGTGAATACTAATCCTTCTTGATCATCGAGTTTGTCATCTCAATTTCTTCTCACCGGTGCGCTTCTCTTCAAGATGATCCCATCATTCTCCCCATTCACGAGATCAATTCTCAATTCTTTGCAACGGTGCTTGCTTCATCCGTCCCAAGTTGTCTTTGTTTTCCCCGCCCTCCCACCCTTTTCGTCAAGGACTCATATATCCCTAACCAAGTACCCATTTTATTGTTGTGAAGTCTCTTCATTCTTTTCCTCAATCCTCTTATCCGGTGATTCTCATGAAGATGCTAAAGGAAGCTTCGAGTTTATTATTCTTCGTTCTTTTCTTCTCCGGTGGACTCAAGTCAAGAGTTCGGTGTTGATCTTATCCCTTTTCCTCTTTTCACAATGTTTTCTCATGCCGGTGCACCTCTTAATTTTTCACTTATTGTTATTCATTTGTTTCCGGAGTGCTAAAGATTATCTCAGAAGATTCGTGTTTTCATTCCTAATCCGTGCAAGATTTCTCGAAGTTGTTATCCCTTTTGAGCCATTTAAATCAACCGGTGCAACCTCCCTTTCAAGCAATCGTTCAACGGTGGTTCTTTTGAGTGGGCCCTAACCCATAGGTCTTTTCCCAGGATCTTACCTGACTCTTCTAATTTATCCGGAGCGATTCTCAAATTCTTTCAAAGTTTGACGTAAGAATGAATTATCATCAGTCAAATGTCTTTCTCCAAGATCTTTCAAATTATTTTCCTCGTTGGCTCAATCTTTCTATTCTTCATTATTCCGGAGTGTCTCAATAATTCATGGTGGATCTCATCATCATTCTCAACATTTGAAGACCAAAGAAGGATTTCTCTTAAATCTTGCTCCATTCTCTTCAAGATTCATGGTTCTAGTTTGATGCCATCCTCTCATAATTGTTTTCAATTGTGAGAATTCTTTTCAACCATCCGGAGCAATTCAGGAATCTTTTCAGTTTGATTCTTCGGAGCCCATCATCTCAGAATTATTCATTCCAGCTTTCAGCTTTCGTTCCCCAAATCTTACCGGTGCATCATTCAAGTATTCACTAATCAGTTCATGATCTCCCAGTTCTCATGTATCTAAATCCCCTCAAGTATCTTCGTTCATTTTCTAATTCTTCCCAAGGTTTCTCTATCTTTTCTTTGTTCGTTTTTTTGAATTCTTACGGCGGTTTGTTCAAGATTCCTCTCCCTATCTTCTCATTTTAATTTATTTGTTGTTTCAGTCCTACCGGTGGTTCGTTGAAGACCTTCCCAAGTTTGCGCCATATCTATCTTAATCCTCTCCACGAGAATAAGTAGTATGCCAAATCCATTGCTTGCCATCAATTTAATTGGTGAAGGATCAGCATAATTTAATTCTTATTCTTGTTTCATCGAGTAAGTTCAGTTCCTTCTTTCGGAGTTTGTTCATGATGAATAAATTCTCAGTTTCAATTTGTTTCATCTTTTCTTTTCCCGGAGTTCCAAGCTCTCATCATCACGAAGATCCATCTAAATCATTGCAAGGCTTCACCTTGTGTTGTCAACTTCTCTTTCTTTCTATCATCCTTTCATTACCGGAGTTCTTCATGGAGGCTCTACATGGTGGTTCGTCAAGGATTCATTTCTTTCTCGATTTGTCCTTCAAGTTTCTCTCGGAGTTAAGATCCGTCAAGCTATACTCTAAAATAAACATGGTGTTCAACACATGTTTTGTTTTGAGGAGTTCAAGCATTCTTCATCTTGCATTCCGAAGTGCAATTCTTTCGACCTTATCTTTTGAGGTGGTGTTATGTCATTTTGACAGTTTCATTCATGTTTCATGATTCACTTGTTGTCAAGAATGAGATATTTAAATCCATCAATCTCTTCATTGGAGTTATCTTGGGTTATATTTCACCTAAAGTTTTCCCTAAGGATTGTTGCTATTTATGGTGCTTATCAATGATCCAAGTTTTCCTCCTATCCTCTCAATGAAAGAAGTTTTCATCTTCTTGTTGATCTTAATCCAATCAACTGTTTCCGTTAGTGGCGGGTTGTCACCTCATAATTTTGAGATGTGTTCCATAAGCCCACAACAAGCTTGTTCCTTTCGTTGTTGATAATCCAACAACTCCATTCTAGCATTTCTTGTAAGCGTGCTCTTTCAAGATCTTGTTTCCCTTCGTCCATTCCATTCCATTCTTTCATTTCTTCCGGAGGCATTGTGATGTTGCTCTCTTCGACCCATCATCTTGTTTTGTCAAGATCATGTTCTTCTCCTTGCTTCTCCGTTTAGCCGGAGTGTCATGTTTTCATTCGAGTTCTCTCATCTTATCAAGTTTTGCCTGCTTCCTCAACCGGAGAGCTGTCTAAAATCTTTCTTACCCCTTGTGCCATTCTTTGAATAGTTCCGGAGGCAGTGTGTTGTTGATTTCATCAAGTATCATCCTATCTTCTCAAGTTCATGTTCAATTCCTTCCATTTACAGTCGGAGTGCTGCCAAAATTATATCATTCTTATTCATTCTTATCTCGTTTCAACCAGAGTGGTTCCAATTCCTTCTTGTCCATTGTACTCGTCATTCATAGCTTTGCAACCCCCAAGGTTCACATGGTGTTCCTTGTTTCTATTTTCTACTGGAATGCTCTCAATTTTGTTCAACTCTATTGTGTTATTCTTTCAAGTTTTCAACCTCTCGAGGTTCATTGGTTTCAATCGTTTGTCAAAGAAGCAACTTAGTTTTACCTCCTCTCTTCCTCTTCCGTTTCTCTCCGGTGCCATTCCTAGATCTCGGGAGGAGATCCTCTTGTAGTGGTGGAGTGTTGTAACGCCCCGAGACCGACGCTCCAGACGGCTTCCATGTTTTTCGTCGTTGTCATGTGTTTCGGTTGTTTGTTGCATTTCATCATCCGCATTGCATCCACATGTTCTCTTAAAACTCTTAGTTCGTTCGTAGTTGCCGCGTCTCTCCGTTGTTCGTTCCGAGACCAACCTTGTTCTTCGTTTCCCTCTTTCCTAAACCGAATTCTCTTTGCACAGCGCATCGACCCCTTGCGCGCGTCTGAGAGTTGTTCCCAACCTGGCCCGCTCTATAGTTACCAATGAGTCTGGATCATCCCCTAACATCTATAAAACATCTCCATATTCTTATTTGAACTCTCCTAGTCTATTTTTCTCGACCGTTCGATCTTGATCGAAGGGTCCGTTTTGCCCCTAAGCTAGCCCACCTAGCTAGTTAAGCAACCTAAACCCTAACCCCTAGCTGTCCCATCCATCCATTCCCTCACCCGCCGCCGCCACTCTCCCGCATCGTCCTCGGGATCCTCCCGATCCAGTCCACCCCGACCAACCAGAGTTGCAGCCCCCTCCTGATCCATTCCACCCACCAGATCTCCGACCAAACCCCTTGTTCTGCGTGCCGCCCAAATCACAGCAGCATCGATCCCGAGCTCCTCCTCTGCTTCTTGCCCGGTCGCCTGAAGCCTACCTCTTCTCCCCTCGATCCCGAATGGATTGTGAAGCTCGCCGGAGCCCCAGCAGGAACTGCCTCGCGACCTCACCTCTCCTTCCTCCTTCCTCGCATTTCTCTTTCGGCCTCTCACGCATGGCTCTCTGTCTCTTCCAACGCAGGACGCCCGCCATGGACAACGTCTCCCCAGCAGCTCGCGATGTCGTCCTCCGTCGCTTGCTCCGCCCCAAGTCTTCGTCACCTCCATGCCGAGCAGCAGCTCGCCGGAGCACGAGCGCCACCCCGTCCGCCTCCCTCTGCCTGTCCCTCTCCTTCGCCTATCTTGTTCCTCCCTGTCTGACTCTCATCTGAATTTTTCCCCGCCATGGCCTTGCAGCTTCCGCCGCCTCCCTGCCAAGTCCGTTCCGTCGGAGTCCCTTGAAGCGGCCGCCCTGGATCTCATATCCGGCCCCGTCCGCGACCTCCCCGACCCCGCGCCGCCGCGAGCCGCCTCCTTCCCTTGGATCCTTGCCGCCCCTTTGCCCTGCTCGCCTCCTCTGCTTCGTTCGAGCAGGGAGGACGACGCGCCTCTGCTCGCTGCGTTGATCCGTTCCAGTGCCAGCGTGAACAAGCGCCAAGGCCCAGCGCCCCTTCCAGCCTCCCTCTCCACCGACTGGCCTGTTGGCCCAACGTGAGCAGCTCCCTCAGCCTCCAGTTTCAGCCATAGCGTTTTCTTGATTCTGGACCTTTAATCAATTTTCCACGATCATGCATTTTCTGAATAGTCCCCTAGATCATGCATTTAATAACTCACAAATGGTGCATCGGATTAAAATTTTTTATATATGGAAAATGCTTAGTTTTTCATCTAGTTTCATAATCTGCTATTTTCATCTATGTTTAAAATGTTTAAACATGCTGTTTGATTAAATTTGCTCAAATGACATGCTAAAATGATTTATTTCATAACTAAATAACCGTAGCTCGGATTTAAATAAATTATATATGTAAATGGGGTAGAAAAATGCATAGATTAACTTGGTAGCATTAGTTTGCATGTTTAACAACTCTAAAATTGTGTTTAGGGCAGAACAGTACCAAATGCATATGAGGAGTTTTCCGGAATTGTTGTTTGTTGTTTCCGGCCTCATTTAAACTTGCCTAAATAGGTGGTTTGCTCATACTTCACCTCTTGCCATGTTTAATAACATTTAATGTTGTTGGGTACATAACCGAGAGAGAACTAAATAATTTATGTGGTGTTTCGTCATATGCAACTCGTTGCATATTTAGCTCCATTTAACTTGTAGTTTCGTTTGTGCATATTGCCATGCCATGCTATTTAAACCGGGCATGCATCATACTTGTTTGCGCATCATGCCATGTTTATGTGATGGTTGTTTACTATGTTGTTTGTTTCTTTCCGGGTTGCTTCTCTCGTTAGCTTCGGCTTCCTTCCGGAGTTGTGAGGATTCGTTCGACTACGTCCGTTTGTCTTCTTCATGGACTCGTTCTTCTTCCTTGCGGGATTTCAGGCAAGATGACCATACCCTCGAAATCACTTCTATCTTTGCTTGCTAGATGCTCGCTCTTTTGCTATGCCTATGCTACGATGCCTACCACTTGCTATATCATGCCTCCCATGTTGCCATGTCAAGCCTCTAACCATCCTTTCCTAGCAAACCGTTGTTTGGCTATGTTACCGCTTTGCTCATACCCTCTTATAGCATTGTTAGTTGCAGGTGAAGATGAAGTTTGTTCCTTGTTGGAACATGGAGATGTTGTTCCTTGTTGGAACATGTTTACTTGTTGGGATATCACAATATATCTTATTTAATTAATGCATCTATATACTTGGTAAAGGTTGGAAGGCTCGGCCTTATGCCTGGTGTTTTGTTCCACTCTTGCTGCCCTAGTTTCCGTCATATCGGTATTATGTTCCCGGATTTTGCGTCCCTAACGCGGTTGGGTGATTTATGGGACCCCCTTAACAGTTCGCTTTCAATAAGACTCCTCCAGCAAGGCCCAACCTTGGTTTTACCATTTGACTACCTACCACATATACCCCTTCCCTTGGGTTCTGCAGACTCAAGGGTCATCTTTATTTTAGCCCCGGGCGGTGCTCCTCAGTGTTGGTCCGAACCGAGCAACATCTTGGGGCCACCACGGGAAACTCGAGGCTCGGTTTTACTCGTAGCTTGACTTATCCGGTGTGCCACGAGAATGAAGTGCGTGCGACTCCTATCGGGATTTGTCGGCACATCGGTAGCTTTGCTGGTCTTGTTTTATTCTGCGAAATGTCTTGTGGCAGGATTCGAGACTGAGCGGGTCTTCCGGGAGAAGGAATATCCTTCGTTGATCGCGAGAGCTTATCATGGGCTAAGTTGGGACACCCTGCAGGTATTATCTTTGAAAGCCGTGCCCGCGGTTATGAGGCAGATGGGAATTTGTTAATGTCGGTTGTAGAAAACCCGAAGTTGATCTTAATTAAAATACACCAACGCATGTGTAACCGTGATGGTCTCTTCTCGCGGAGTCCGGGAAGTGAACACGATGTTGGAGTTATGCTTGCGTGGGTTGTTCTAGGATCACTTCTTGATCATAGTTGTTCGATCGTGCTTTTCTTTCTCTTCTCGCTCTCATTTGCGTATGTTAGACACCAGATATGCTATGCGCTTGCTGCAGCTCCACCTCACTACCTTCTCCTACCCATAAGCTTAAATAGTCTTGATCTCGCGGGTGTGAGATTGCTGAGTCCCGTGACTCACAGATACTTCAAAACCAGTTTGCGGTGCCGATGAAACTGTGCGGTGGCGCATCCGAGCTCAGGAGGAGCTCGATGAAGATCTTGTTCATTGTGTTGTTTCGTTTCAGTTGATCGATAGTGGAGCCAGTTGGGATGATCGGGATCTGTGTAGCATTTGGGGTAGTCTTCTTTTATTTTGGTTCCGTAGTCGAACCTTGATTGTATCTGTATGATGTAATGCTTTACTCATGTATTGTTTGAAGTGGCGATTGTAAGCCAACTATGTATCTCCTTACCTTATGTATTACATGGGTTGTGTGAAGATTACCTCACTTGCGACATTGCTTTCAATGCGGTTATGCCTCTAAGTCGTGCTTCGACACGTGGGAGATATAGCCGCATCGAGGGCGTAACAGCCTTGATGAGCTTGCTGAGAAGCTTCAGGGAGCACGACGATGCCTCCGTTTGTGGAAGATATCGGCCTGCCGTCAGGGCGCCAGGGAAGCCTTGGCCATGGTGAAGACACGTTACCCGAAGGCTGACCCAAACCACATGGCCGAGGTCGGACCTGCGGGGCCTGATGGGAAGGAGATCCCTGTGAGCTTGATGTACGGCCAAGTAGAACTGGCCGCGAAATATTCCCAACAGGACTGTAAATTAGACAGCTTGTTAGATGGGATTGAGGAGGAGTACAATCAGTCGGTTTGACGATGTAATTTGAAATGACATGAAAAATGCCTTCTAGCCGGATTGTAGATCGTTTGTCTTTGCGGACCGTTTCGCTTCAACCTTGGGACCCAACAGTCCGGAGTGTGTCCGAATACCCTTACGGTTATAAAAGAACCGGGGCATGCATGGAGACAAGGCGTCGGGCTCATAATTGCTTTATCAGACAAGTGCCCAACTAGTTATGTTATATTACATGGTTAGTAAGAAGCATCTTCCAGGGAGAATAGTTCCGTTAAGGGTTCCTTTCCCTGGGAGGCATGCCCTAAAGTGCAATGCCGGACTGCGAAAATAGCAGAAAAAGCATCTGGGGGCAGATAAATAAGTAAGTAAGAAATCATCTTTCAATTCACCGACCGAATATTCTCTTAAGAACGCTAGCTTTCGGCTTCACCCAGTCTGAGGTACACATTCGGCTGACCCGGCAGTAGCAATCGCAGAGGTGCTCCCTTTACCTCCTAGCCGAACAAACTGGAACGTAGGGGTAAGCACAAGAGCCAGGCAACCCAGCTTGGCCAAAACTTAAGTCATATCGATGCATATAATGGTGAATAAAAGGTACATGCGGAAGTATGACACATGTATTGAGCATGAAGCCCGTATGAATAAGCTTCTGTTAAAGAAGCCCCTAGGTATAATGAGTGCCAGGAGCACATCAAGTGTGTGCGAACAAAGCACAAATCAGCCTATAAAAGGTACTGAAATAAGAAAGTAGGAAGAAGGAGGGGGACAAGAGACAGTAAAAAATATAAAAAGGGTGGGCGGGGAGTGAGGCGAACCCGAGTCGGCGTTAAGCGTAGAATCTTCGTGAGCGGGCTGCGTTCCATGGGTTCGTCTCGAGTCGGTTGTCGAGATCGTTCGTGAGCGGTATGCTCCGCCGGTCAGGACTTGGTCGATGATGAAGGGACCTTCCCACTTGGGCTTAAGTTTGTCCTTTTTCTTGTCCAGCAGGCGTAGAACAAGTTCGCCAACATTGTAAGTTTTGGCCCGTACTTCTCTGCTTTGATATCTTCGAGTCTGCTGCTGATAAAATGCGGAACGAGCCTTTGCCACGTCTCGCTCCTCCTCTAAGGCGTCCAAACTGTACTGCCGATCCAACTCGGCTTCTCTTTCTTCGTACATGCGCACACGAGGTGAGTCATGAATTATATCGCAGGGCAGAACTGCCTCTACGCCGTATACCATAAAAATGGTGTGAATCCGATAGTTCGGTTTGGCGTGGTTCGCAGCCCCCAGTCTGGTCGAGCTCCTCTACCGTGTGTGTTAGATTCCTTGAGGACCGCACTAGTGCGGGTTTGATGCGCTCATGATTAGACCATTTGCTCGCTCGACTTGACCGTTAGTTTGGGGGTGATAGACTGAGCGTGTCGAGCTTGATGCTCATGTTTTTGCACGAGTTTAACCTCGTCGGCCGTGAAGTTAGTGTCGTTATCGGTGATGATCTGTGGGGGCGCCAAAGCGGTGTACTACCCGGATATGAAGTCTATCACCGGTCCGGATTCTGCCGTTTAACGGCTTGGCCTCAATCCATTTGGTGAATTTGTCCACCATGACCAATAAGTATTTGTGCTTGTGGGTTCCCCCTTTAAGGGTCCAACCATATCAAGCCCCGGACCATGACGGCCAGGTAATGGGTATAGTTTTGAGGCGGTGGGTGGCATGTGGCTCTGATTAGCAAAGAGCGGCAACCGGCGCATCGTTGGACTAAGTCCTGAGCATCTGCCGGGCTGTCGGCCAATAAAATCATGTCTGGAAGGCCTTGCCGCCAGATCCGTCTGCATCGTATCCACGCACGACGAGGCGGAGGACCCTGCCGCCGCCGTTGGCGAGCTTCACCGGTCCGCCCTCGGCAGCGGCGGGAGGGAAGGAAGCGGACGGCGGGGCGTTGGGGCGTCTGGCGTGCATTTATATCACTGGCGGGCAGTTCTTTTGGCAGCAAAAATAAGCCACCGCCCAGCTTTTCTCATAAACTGGGTGAAAAGGGCTCAATTTACATAAGCGGGTGAGCCCAGCCGACAAGCGATGCACAAGCCTGCCTAGTACTAGTAGACCTAGGTCTTTTCTTGGCGTACTTGTACACATGAGCAGTTGATGCGATCTCCTCTGGCGGCCGCCGCCTACGATGGCGGACAGGTGACTACACGGCTTCTCCATTGCTCTCCGGTAGGAAGCCTACCCGATCCTTGGATCCTTCAGCGTTTGTCATCCGTGACGGCGCAACCTTCTTCGACAAGCTGCAACTGCAAACCACAAAAGTTTGAGGCAGGTACGTGATGGCCGGCGGCCCTCGTCTCGCTTCCCGGCGGCGGTCCTAGTACTTTCTCTCGATTTTTCTCCACTACGACCCTTCAGCGGGTGCTCTCAACTTCCCGTCTTTCTTACGATCCTCACTGTGCCATCGCATTAACTTGGCATCCTCTCTATTTTTGAACAGACGTTTCAACCGTGGTATTATAGGGCAGACCACATGACCTTGCGAGAACCCTCTTCTGGGAGGCTCGCCGTCAACATCACGAGGTCATCTCGCTCGATCTTATACACGCAATGCACCGCATACCGGGCATGCGTTCAGATCCTGTATGCACCATGATAGAGGATGCAGTCATTAGGGCATGCATGTATCTTCTCCACCTCCAATCCTAGAGGGCATATGACCTTCTTTGCTGCGTATGTACTGTCGGGCAATTAGTTATCCTTTGGAAGCTTCTTCTTCATTATTTTCAGTAGCTTCTCAAATCCTTTATCAGGCACAACATTCTCTGCCTTCCACTGCAGCAATTCCAGTATGTTACCGAGCTTTGTGTTGTCATCTTTGCAATTGGGGTACAACCCTTTTTTGTGATCCTCTAACATGCGATCGAACTTCAGCTTCTCCTTTTGACTTTCGCATTGCGTCCCTGCATCGACAATGACCCGACGGAGATCATCATCATCGGGCACATCGTCTGATTCCTCTTGATCTTCAGCAGCTTCGCCCGTTGCAGCACCATCGTGCACATCATCTGGTTTCTCTTGATGTTCTGTAGCATCACCGTATTCAGGGGGCACATAGTTGTCATCGTACTCTTCTTCTTCGTCGTCTTCCATCATAACCCCTATTTCTCCGTGCCCCGTCCAAACATTATAGTGTGGCATGAAACCCTTGTAAAGTAGGTGGGTGTGAAGGATTTTTCGGTCAGAGTAAGACTTCGTATTCCCACATATAGGGCATGGACAACACATAAAACCATTCTGCTTGTTTGCCTCAGCCACTTCGAGAAAATCATGCACGCCCTTAGTGTACTCGGAGGTGTATGCGTCACCGTACATCCATTGCGGTTCATCTGCGTGCATTATATATAATTAAGTGTGTCAAAAAACATTACAGAACATCATGAATAGATAATTAAGTGACCAAATTAATAGAAGTTCATCATCACATAAAAACCAAAGTACATACATAGTTCTCATCTAACAACATAAAGCTCTGCCGAGCATCTAAATTAATTAAACCATACATTAAAACTATGTAAAATATTTCAATACGAAAACAAATGCGATCATAATCGCAACCAAGGTAACAACTGATCCAACGGCATAATGATACCAAGCCTCGGTATGAATGGCATATTTTATAATCTTTCTAATCTTCAAGCGCATTGCATCCATCTTGATCTTGTGATCATCGACGCCATCCGCAACATGCAACTCCAATATCATCTTCTCCTCCTCAAGTTTTTTTATTTTTTCCTTTAAGAAATTGTTTTCTTCTTCAACTAAATTTAACCTCTCGACAATAGGGTCGGTTGGAATTTCCGGTTCAACAACCTCCTAGATAAATAAAATCTATGTCACGTTGGTCGGCATAATTTTCATAAACAATAAATGAACCAATAGTTATGAAAAGATAATATATACCACATCAAATCATAGGCAGGCGAGGGCCGACGAGGCGGATACCAAAACCATCGCAGTATATAAGATGCAATAATAAAAGTAAGAAAATAATACAAGTATCTATCTAAACATACAAGTAAGAATATTTTTCCTTTCGGAAAGAAGATAAGAACAAGAGGCTCACCATGGTGGTGCAGCGATGAGATCGGCGCGGGTGATCGGCCGGTGAAGGCAGGGACGGAGGCGTGGCGGACCGCTAAACCTAGACAAATATTGAGGAAAATGGAGCTTGGAGGTCGAGCTTGGAGAGGAGAAAGCTTAAGTAATGTGGCTCGGGCATTCCATCGAACACTTAGTGTGCAGAGGAGGTGAGCTAGAGCACCACCAAGCCCTCTCCCCTCGGCTAAGACAAAAAACAAAGCAGTGTGCCCTGCTCTTACGCGGGGGGCATATATAGGAAGCACTATTGGTCCCGGTTCGTGGCATGAACCGGGACTAAAAAGCCATTGGTCCTGGTTCATGCCACCAACGGGACCAATGATGGTGAACCAGGGCGAGGCCCATTGGTCCCGGTTCGTCCCACCAACCGGGACCAAAAGGGCAGACGAACCGGGACCAATGGCCCACGTGGCCCGGCGGCCCCACAGGCTCCTGAACGGGACAAATACCTCCATTGGTCGGTTAAGTGGTAACCGGACTAATGGGCTGAGCAGGCCTGGGTCATTTCCCCCTTTTCTACTAGTGATCGTTCGATATATCACCCGATATCCGATATCCGATATGTCAAAGGCAATCCGATACGAACCCGATATCAAATTTTGAACCTTGTTACAGCCTTAAAAACAATACATCGATCTACTATGCTCAAAATATAAGCCGACTTGCAGCGACTTATACACTTGCAGTATAACTGGAGATATTTATTGGGCCTTCCCAAGTTGCAATCAAATGAATAACCAAATAAGTGTACCATACTCATAGAATTTATTCAGTGTTTAGCGAGTCATATGATTCAGTCTTTTTAAATCAACTTAATGACACAGACCACTAAATGGACAAGAGACACTAGTCATGGGTGGCTGAGTTCTTGATTGGGCCGGGTACCAGATATTTACATGAGACCCCATTACGTTCACCAACATTTGTGCAACTCATTGGTATGAACCATGATCTGCAACAACGAGGGCAGTGTTCAAATCCTGCTTGGTGAAACCCTCCACATTTTTTTGGTTCTTTGCACGGTGGCGGCCCCACTTGTCATTGCCCACAGAGGTCATCGTGGATGCCACCCGCCCGATCAGCCCCAACGAGGCCACGGGCCCTTGAGGTCGGCGAGATCTTGACTATAGAAGTGCTCGGCGATTCAGCTCAAGATGCGGATCGGCAATTGTCACTACGACCCCTCTATTTTGGTTTCCATCTGCCAAGTCCCTGTTTTGGCGAGAAAACACCTAGTTTTTAAATGGCAACAAGTTGGCCATTTCAAATCCAAATTTAACAAATTAAATATATATTCCTTTCAAGAAAGTGTGTTCTATCCATTTATAAACTTTTCCATTGTTTTGGTTAATTGAAATTGGTGCAATTAAAATATATTTTAATTACTCCTTAAAGCTTGCAAAAATCATAACTTAATATTTATAAATTGAATAATATCTTTTCCCTTTGTTTTACTTGTAACTAATGCAACATCACATTGATGTTGCAATATATTCGAATATTACCACAAATACTTATTACATTGAAATACCTAGTCTCTACTACAACAAAAGCGAATTGGTTCGGCATAGCGGAATTTGTTTGTTGCAATATCGCTACCATATTGCAACATCGATGCAGTTTGTTGCTATAGTTAGCCACTTTTCGCAACAATATTTGTAACTAATGCAACACCACACCGATGTTGCAATATCTTTCTGAATATTGCCACGAATAGTTATTCTATTGAAATACCTGGTCTCTTTTACAACAAAATGACTGCCCTCGCGCAACGGAATTTGTTTGTCGCAATACTGCTACCATATTGCTACGCCGATACAGTTTGTTGCAATATGAGACCTGTATTGCAACAAAGTTAGTATATATCGCGACAAAACTAAGTTATGGCAATATGTGCGGCCTATTACCACAACCGGAGAATTTGTGGTAAAATTGTGTTTTATTGCAACAAAACGTAGTTGTAGCAATAAATTTCGTTGCAATAGACCGGAATCCTTGTAGTGGCCCGGGCTGCAGCATGGTACCCGCCGAGTCCGGCATGAATTTCAGCCAGGAGATTTCGCCCTTCCTCTTCGGAGATACACCTTTGAAGGACTTCGGTTGTGCTTTTCTTATAAAGTTCTCCCTCATGGACCTTGTAGGCTTTAGATCGCCGAACTATGCAGCGGGCCTCATTTTGGTCTTCGAGAAGTTCCTGCCGCATTAAGTAGGCTAGGAATGGTTCTGTCCATGGGGCAATTACTGCCATTATTTCGTGAGTTGAAGGTGTTATTTCATTGGTTGAGCCGCCGATTGTGTCAGAATGGTCTGAGTTAGGTGATGCAGCTGACTACAGATTGTTATTTCCGGACTCCTCTTCCCATAATACGGATGGCTTAAAGAGCCGCTCCAGGAAGATGTTTGGAGGGACGGCGTCTCGTTTCACGCCGATGCGTGCCAACACGTCTGCTGCCTGGTTATTATCTCGAGCTACATGGTGGAATTCTAGTCCTTCGAACCGAGCTGACATTTTTAGGACGGCATTGCGGTAAGCTGCCATTTTTGGATCTTTGGCGTCAAAGTCTCCATTTACTTGGGATATTGCGAGGTTTGAATCCCCGCGCACCTCTAGGCGTTGAATGCCCATGGAGATGGCCATCCGGAGGCCATGTAGAAGGGCCTCGATTAACTGCGTTGTTGGTGTCCATGTACATTATTTGAAATACGTATTGGATTGTGTCTCCGGTTGGGGCGTCAGACGACGCCAGCCCCCAAGCCGCCAACATTTTGGATCGTCGAAATGCATGATCCGATAGAATACGCGCCGTACTCTTTAGGGAGTTCTGCCGGTCCATTCGGCGACGAAGTCAGCGAACCTGCGACTTTATAGCTCGCCGTGGTTTGTAGGTTATGTCAAATGGTAAGAGCTCGATAGCCCATTTGCAATCCTGCCCGTTCGCGTCGCGATTGTTTATAATATCGTTGAGAGGTACTTGGAGGCCACCGTTATTGAACACTCACGAAAGTAGTGTCACAGCTTCGGGATGCCATGAACACCGTCACGCTATCTTTTGATAATGTGGGTACGGGATTTGCATGGAGTTAGAACGGTGGATCGTAGTACACTAGTTTTGAAGAGAATTTGTGCCCTTACATTTCTCGTTCAACGATGAGTACCGCGCCGACAACTTGATGTGTTGCTGCGATATATAATAACATAGGTTCGCCCAGGTTGGCGCGGCGAACCGGTTGTTGCCGTATGGCCTTTATTTCTTGAGTCGGCTGTGGCAGCATCCGTCCATTCGAAATGTTGGTGCGCGGAGGAGGCGTTAGAGGGCGAGCCTTTTCTCCCAAGCGGGAGATAAATCGACTTAAGGCCGTTCGCATCCGGTTAGTTTTGTATCTGCTTGAGGTCTTTTGGAATATCCAATTGTATGAGCTCGGATTTTGGCGGTTTTGCTTCAATTCCTCGACCGGATCGATGAAGCCCAAGAGCTTTCCGGCTGATGCGCCAAGACGCATTTTCGGATTGAGCTTAATGTCATATGCTCGGAGGTTGTCGAATGTCACCCTCAAGTATTCTACTAGAGTTCCTAAGTGTTTGGTCTTGACAACCACATCGCTCACGTATGCCTCTACTGTTTTGCCTATCTGGGTAGCGGACATGTTTGAATCATGCGCTGATATGTTGCGCGGCGTTTTTGAGTCGAAGGGCATTGTGTTGAAGCAGAATGGCCCATATGGAGTAATGAATGCCGTTGCGGCCTGATCTTTCTCCGCCATCTTGATTTGATGGTATCCGGAGTATCGTCGAGGAAGCACAATGAATCGTGCCCTGCGGTAGCATCGATGATTTAGTCGATGCGAGGGAGGGGAAAGGGTCCTTTGGACAGGCCTTATTAAGGTCTTTAAAATCGGCGCAGAGGCGCGAGATTTGTCCTTTTTGGTACCATTAATAGATTGGCTAGCCAGTCCGGATGTTTATATCTCTCGATGAATCCGGCTTCTAAGAGTTTGGCTAGCTCTTCTCCCATTGCACATCTTTTGGGCTCGGAAAATCGCCGAAGAGCTTGTTTGACTGGCTTGAATCCTTTTAGGATATTTAGGCTGTGCTCTGCCAGCCTGCGTGGGATTCCTGGCATGTCTGAAGGGTGCCAGGCAAAAATGTCCCAATTTTCCCGAAGGAATTCTCGTAGTGCGGCTTCGACATCAGGACTTAATTGTGCCCCAATGGAGGCCGTCTTTGTGGGGTCCGTTGGATGGACCTGAAATTTGACTATCTCGTCTGCTGGTTTAAAAGAGGTGGACTTGGACCTCTTATCGAGTATCACATCGTCCCTATCCACCGTGGAGCGCAGCGTAGTTAGTTCCTCTGCCGCTAGGACTTCGGACAATGCCTCTAGGGCTAGTGTGGCTGTCTTATTTTCAACGCGGAGTGCTGTATCTGGATCACTGGCGAGAGTGATTATCCCATTGGGTCCGGGCATTTTGAGCTTCATGTACCCGTAGTGGGGTATAGCTTGGAAGATTGTGAATGCCTCTCGCCCTAACAAAGCGTGATATCCGCTGCCGAATGGGGCCACTTGAAACGTGACCTCCTCGGACCTGTAATTGTCCGGTGAGCCGAACACTACATCTAGTGTGATTTTTCCTGCGCAGCGTACTTCTCGACTAGGGATTATCCCTCTGAAGGTTGTGCTGCTTCGCTCAATGCGGCTCCAGTCAATTTCCATTTTTTGAAGGGTTTCCTCATAGATGAGGTTTAATCCGCTGCCGCCATCCATGAGTACCTTAGTAAGACGAAAATCGTCCACTATCGGACTGAGGACCAATGCGGCTGGTGCTCTAGCTGTTCGGAATTTAGGTTCGTCGCTGGCGTTGAAGGTGATAGCCGTGTCGCTCCATGGATTTGTTGTTGCTACTTGGTAGACTTCGGCGAGGCTGCGGAGTGTTCGTTTCCGCATGTTATTTGATGCGAAAGTCTCGAAGACTGTTAATACCGTACTGGTACTGCTGGGTTGGTTGCCCGGGGCTAAAAAGCCTACGCCACTTTTGGCCACCTGCCGTAGTATCCAACACGCTCGAAGGCTGTGTGTTGGAGTGGCGCCCTCCGTACTGTGGATTTTGTAGGGTTCGTTGAGCCAACCCTCCAGCACGGTTCCGTACCCTTTAGGGGGTTTTGGTTTTTTGGTATTCATCCCGGGTGCTTGATAATGATGCACCCTTTTGTTTCGGACTAGGGATGTATTCGTGGCCGGATTATCCCAAAATTTACTTTCGGTTTTCCAGGCACTCTCCATCGCACAGTACTTTTGTACTATGGTCACCAAATCAGTAAAGCGTGTAATTTCGCGACGACTTATGGCGTTTAGGATTCCCTTGTCCGTGCAATTATTGCAGAAAATTGGGATTGCGTCCTCCTCTCGGCAGTCCTTTATCATGTTCATAACCAGGAGGAATCTGGCCCAGTAATGATGTACTGTTTCAGCGGGCTCTTGCCAAATTCGAGAGAGATCGCTAATGTTTGGGTGGGCGGGTGGAACTAGATCCGGAACCCCGTCCAATTTAGGACTCAAGGGCCAAGAAGTTTCCGAACTTGGAAGTTTGGATTTTTGAGTGTTATCCAATGAGTCCAACCCGCCGCCTGACTTTAAGTTCAGGGCTTGATCGACATCCGTCCCTCTGCGGGAATCCGGCATGGATGGATCGGGAATCCGGACGTAACTAGTCCTTATGATACAAGAAGAATCGCCGCATTGCTGCTCTATCACAGCAACATGATGGGTAGCCTGGGGAGAGTTGATCTCTCTCAGATCGGTTTTAGGCCCGATCCGGTCGTAGTCTGTGGCGACTCCCAGGGCGACGATGCGATCCAAGAGCTCGTTTATGGAGGAGAGCTCGATCGGATCTAACTGTTCGGCAAGTTCCGAACTAACCTGGAGATTGGTTTCGATGACTCGAGAGGTCATCGTCGGTGTGATGGCGGATGGCGGTCATAAGAAAACCACCTAGTGAAGAGTGCGGCGATGGCCAAGGCTCCTTTGGCGATAGTATCATCTTTAAAGGCGAGATGAGGCATCCTACCCGGCGGCGACACAGAGGAACTCTCAATGAAAGCACCAATGTCGGTGTCGAAACCAGCGGACCTCGGGTAGGGGGTCCCGAACTGTGCGTCTAGGCGGATGGTAATAGGAGACAAGGGACACGATATTTTACCCAGGTTCGGGCGCTCTTGATGGAGGTAAAACCCTACGTCCTGCTAGATTAATAGTGATGATGTGTGTTACAAGAGTGAATCTACCACGAGATCAAAGAGGCTAAACCCTAGAAGCTAGCCTATGGTATGATTGTTGTTCGTCCTATGGACTAAACCCATCCGGTTTATATAGACACCGGAGAGGGCTAGGGTTACACAAAGTCGGTTACAAAGGTAGGAGATCTACATATCCGTATCGCCAACATTGCCTTCCACGCCAAGGAAAGTCCCATCCGGACACGGGACGAAGTCTTCAATCTTGTATCTTCATAGTCTTGGAGTCCGGCCGATGATGATAGTTCGGCTATCTGGACACCCCCTAGTCCGGAACTCCCTCAGTGACCCTGAAAGTAGTGCCGCAGCTTCCGCGAGGCCACCAATAGCGCGAGCAAGAGTTTTTGAGGCATGGGGTATCATGCCCTTGCATCCCGCAGCACCGTGCTTACGAAGTACACCGGATACTCGACGAGGGTGGGTGCGCTGACGGGGTCCGTGCCCTCCAGAGGGTTAAGCACCTCCCGAGACGACGGAGCCCCCGGCACCTGGCTGCCCGGTAATGCCTCTTCAGCCCTTGGGGCGTCCTCCCGTTGAGGCTGGTTTCCATCTGCCGAGGCCGTGGTCTTCGCGAGGTCTTCTTGGTCTTGTGCTGCCGTGGCCGGGGCCGCGGCTGGTCGTGACGCAAACTTGACCTGGCGCTCTTCCTGAACCGCCACTAGAGCTGCACTGGAAGAGTATGGTGTGACGGCGAGGTATAGAACTAGGGGCTCGAGAGGGCGTGGTGCCACCATCACCGGGGGACTGGTCAGGTACTTCTTGAGGTCTTGGAACGCTTGGTTGGACTTCTGCGTCCATTCAAACGGGCCCTTCTTCTTCATTAGCTTGAAGAAAGGCAAGGCGCGCTCCCCCATCTTGGAGATGAAGCGCCCCAGCGCCATCACGCGTCCGGCGAGCTTCTGCATTTCTCTGAGGGTTTGCGGTGGGCTCATGTCTTCGATTGCCTTGACCTTCTCTGGGTTGGCCTCGATCCCCGTGTGGGACATGAGGAAGCCCAGAAGCTTGCCCGAAGGAACGCCAAACACGCACTTCTCCGGGTTGAGCTGCAGGTCCACCTTGCGGAGGCTCGCGAAGGTCTCCTCCAGGTCTTGGATTAAGGTCTTCGCCTCTCGAGACTTCACCACAATGTCGTCGACGTAGCCTCAGCGTTCTTCCTGAGCTGCCGGCACAAGGCGATGTGCATCAGCCGCTGGAAAGTTGCGCCCGTGTTGCGCAACCCGAATGGCATGCATGTGTAGTAGTATACCCCACATGGGGTTAGGAAAGCCCTCTTTTCCACATATTCTACTGCCATCTTGATTTGGTGATAGCCCGAAAACGCATCCAAGAAGCACAACAAGTCGCACTCTGCGGTGGAGTCGATGATTTGGTCGATGCGAGGGAGCGGGAACGGATCATGAGGGCAGGCCTTGTTGAGGTTGGTGAAGTCGACGCACATGTGCTACTTTCCCCTTTTCTTCGGAACGACAACAGGGTTTGCCAGCCATTCGGGGTAGCGAACCTCGCGAATGAATCCCGCTGCTTCTAGCTTGTGAGTTTCCTGGACGATGAAGGCATGCTTCTCAGTGGACTGCCACCTGGCTTTCTGCTTCACGGGGCGCACATTGGGGCACACATTTAAGTGATGCTCAATCACCTGCCTTGGGACCCCTGCTAGCTGCTTGTGTTCCCATGCGAACACGTCCTTGTTCGTGCGCAAGAACTTCACTAGCGCTTCCTCTTGGTCGGGGCCGAGGTTGGTACCTATGGTGAAGGTGGCTCTGGAAGATCCGTCCTCCTCAATAGGTACCTGCTTGGTTTCCGCCTTGTCCTAGGTGATCAGCTGCTTCTTCTTAGTCGGTGCAGCCTCCTTGGCCTTGGAGGTGTCCGCGCCGGCGGGCTGTGCTGCTGCAGCTGTCTTGAGGGCGAGCTTGAGTGCCAGCAGAGCATCCTTGATATCTCCAGCTATGGTGAGGACGCCACCGCTCCTGGGCATCTTCATGAGGTTGTAAGCCGGGTGGGTTGCCGCCATGAAGTGAGCCAAGGCGGGGCACCCGAGGATGGCGTTGTACGGGAGGCTGATGTGCGCGATGTCGAAGTCGACCAGCTCCGTGCGGAAGTTGTCGTGGGTGCCGAAGGTCACAGGAAGGCGGATCTGCCCCAAGGAGCTGGAGGAACCGCCTCCGACGCGTGAGAAGGGCCTGATGGGTCGGAGACGTTCCAGCGGTACGTGAAGGAGACTGAAAGCCTCTGCCGAGAGCATGTTGAGGCCGGCACCGCCGTCGATGAGGGTCCTGGTGACGGCGACCTGGCAGATGGTGGACGTGCAGAGCAGTGGGAGTGCCCCCGAGCAGGCGCTGGTGACGGGGTGATCGTCTGAGCTGAAGGTCAGGTCGTCCGTGGGTGCCACCCATCCCGGAGGAGCTCCTTGCCGCTTGAAGGTGGCGACGATCTGGCGGACGAACGGCTTGACGGGGCGGTCCGAGGGTTGCGCCTGCGAGCCACCCAGGAGGGTTGCGACAACTGGGGGCGCCGGTGCAGCATAGCGAGTGAGGAAGAGGTTGCGCAGCTCCTCCCAGGAGGCCACAGAAGATGCAGGTAGGTTGAGCAGCCAAGCACGGGGGACCCCGGTGAGGGCCAGGTGAAACCAGTTGGCCATGACCTTGTCATCGCTGCCGGCCTTGAGGACGGTCTCCTCGTATGCCAGCAGGAAGACCAGCGGGTCCGTCGCGCCGTTATAGCGCGGTGGCATCTCTGGCCTGAACTTGTGCGGCCACTACACCTTCCGCAAGGCGGGGGCCAAGGCTCAGAGCCCCCTGGCCCCAGCACTGGCGTTGGCCGCCGTAGCCGGTGCTACGCTGTCCGCCATGAGGGCGAAGTGCGGTGTTGGTGGAGAGTGAGGCGACAGAAGGGAGAGCTCTGGCACACCCCTACCTGGTGCGCCAAATGTCAGATATCGGGTTCCAACAAAACCCGTAAGGTTCGAACTCTGGGGTGCGCACGAATATCTTCTCCCTACCGATCCACGCCCACGACCTCGCCGCGATTCTAAGCTAACACGATGAACAACACAAGGGACACAAAGTTTATATAGGTTGGGCCACTGTTGTGGTGTAATACCTTACTCCTGTGTGTGGTGTGGTGGATTGCCTCTTGGGCTGATGATGAACAGTACAGAGGAAGAACAGCCTCGCAAGGAGAGGTGTTCTTGTGCTGGTGATGTGTAGATCAGCTAGGTTCCGATCTCCTTTCTATAGCGATGGATCTCTATTTATAGAGGCCCTGGTCCTCTTCCCAAATATTGAGCGGGAAGGGATTCCACAACGATGGCATTTGAAGGGGGACATCAAGTACAAGCTATCCTGACTAAAGGTGGTCTTCGACTGCCAAAGGAACTGGCGATGACGCCGTCTTGGGCTCCATGGTGACCTCCGTCCTGCCGTCCTGCTGGTCTTGGTCTTGTTGCACTGATATGGAAACCTTTTCTCGATGCCTCGGTACTCTGCGCCTGCACTAGCCCCCCTTTGCACCAAATAGGAAACGAGGACATTGCACAGTCTGGCGCCCGCCTGGCCTTGATCGTCATGGCTTGCGTCATGAGCACTTCACGAGGTACCCTGCCTTGATCTCTCCGCCTCCTCACGAGCCTGCCTGGTGAGGCCGCCCTGGGGAGGCTTTGCGTCGTCCTCCCCGCGGGGGTTGGCCCCTCGCGAGGGTCTTGAAGTTGGGTTGATGAAGACGGGTCGTACTGGGCCACTGCTGAGCCATGCCGCTGGCCGCTGGCAGGCAAGTTTGGATACCCCCATATCCAGAACGTCGACCGATATAAAGGTGGTGATATTAGAGTCATGCTAGTAAGTAATTGTGGATTAGTAGAAATAATTGTGTTGAGGGTTGTGATTCCCGAAGCATGCACGTATGGTGAACCGTTATGTAACAAAATCGGAGCATTATTTATTTTTTGATTGTCATCCTTTGTGTGGAGGTCGGGATCGCGCGATGGTTAACTCCTACCAACCCTTCCCCTAGGAGCATGCGTGTAGTACTTTGTTTTGATGGCTAATAAATTTTTGCAGTAAGTATGTGAGTTCTTTATGACTAATGTTGAGTCCATGGATTATATTCACTCACCCTTCCATCATTGCTAGCCTCTTCAGTACTATGCATTGCCCTTTCTCACCTCGAGAGTTGGTGCAAACTTCGCCGGTGCATCCAAACCCCGTGATACGATATGCTCTATCACACATAAGCCTCCTTATATCTTCCTCAAAGCAGCCACCATACCTACCTATTATGGCATTTCCATAGCCATTCCGAGATATATTGCCATGCAAATTCCATCATCATCATATACATGACTTGAGCATTCATTGTCATATTGCTTTGCATGATCGTAAGATACCTAGCATGATATTTTCATGGCTTGTCCGTTTTTTGATATCTTTGCTATGCTAGATCATTGCACATCCTGGTACACTGCTAGAGGCATTCATATATAGTCATCATGTATTAGTTTTATCGAGTTGTAAGTAAATAATAGTGTGATGATCATCATTAGAGCATTGCCCCATGTGAGGAAATAATAAAAAAAAAGGGGCCAAAAGAGTCTCCAAAAAAACAGAAAGAGTCTAATAAAAGAGGGGAGTCTCTAGAAAAAAAAGAGAAAACAAAAAAATGACAGAAAAAGAGAGAAGAGGCAATGTTACTATCCTTTTACCACACTTGTGGTTCTGAGTAGCACCATGTTCTTCATATAGAGAGTCTCTTGAGTTATCACTTTCATATACTAGTGGGAATTTTCATTATAGAACTTGGCTTGTATATTCTAATGATGGGCTTCCTCAAATGCCGGAGGTCTTCATGAGCAAGCACTATTAGAAAACATGGCATTTGTCCCGGTTCGTAAGGGCCTTTTGTCCCAGTTTAAGAACCTGGACTAAAAGGTCGGTACTAATGCCCTTGGCCTTTAGTCCCGGTTCCTACACGAACCGGGACAGATGGGCCTCCACGTGGCCGCTACGGCCAGCCCAGGCAATTTGTCCTTTGGTCCCGGTTGGTGGCACCAACCGGGACCAAATGGCATCCACGCGTCAGCAGCTGGCTGGAGGTGAGGTTTTTTTTTAAAAAAAGTGGCTGGTTTAGGGGGTTTGGGGGTTAATTTAGGTTGTTATTAGCTAGCTAATAGAGATAAGTGTCCTCTCTTATATCTTCGTGCTTGGTTTACCAATGCTACTGCTATG
This sequence comes from Aegilops longissima, assembly GCA_021605205.1. Taxonomy (NCBI): domain Eukaryota; kingdom Viridiplantae; phylum Streptophyta; class Magnoliopsida; order Poales; family Poaceae; genus Aegilops; species Aegilops longissima. Next base: position 626,898,919 of record CM038679.1, read on the forward strand.
TTCATTTCACCCGCTGATATATAATAACTCTTCATGCTCGCATCATACATCATCAAATATAATAACAAGTCCTACTAATCATGCAGCATCATACAACCTCTACTCGTTATTAATAACAAGTCATACAATCATCATCCTCATAGTCATTGAACCCAACCCTACATAATTGTTCTTAGCACATAATCATCAGTATCAGGTAGGACCTAAACACCCTTAAGGTAAAATATCATAAAACAATATAGACCCTGACTCTCTATTATGAAGAATGGAGATCATCCTGTCTCCGATTCTTGCTCTTCACTTCCTTTTGCTTCCAAGAAGCTCCTTACAACTGTCCATACATTTTTTTCATTCTTTGATCGTCATGTCTCCACTTCTTTTAGAAATCCGGTATGGACAGTTGAGATTCTTAGGACGACCTGGTTGTATGTTCAAAACATCAAGCCGCCCGTGCGTATACATCAGATGAGGCACACAATCATTCTGGATTATCTATTGAAAAACATAGTAATAACTTCGTAGTTAGCAATGATGTACTAGTTTTAAAAGTATGCAAAAAGATGCACGGATGTCATAAGAGTAAAAAATCTTACCAGGTTATCTCCATGGTAGTTACCGTAGTTCAACACGTGCACTAGTGGCACATATTTACCATAATGTTGAGGAGTTCGATTGTAGATATTGTAATTCTCAAGATCAGTACAAAACGCGATCAGATGATTTTTCTCCTTATAAGTTAATTCGGAGCCATCGGTGTAGTGGGTTTTGTCTACCATCTTCCGCACATTCTTTGAAGAATGAAAATAAGCTATCAATTGAAATAAGTTGTCAACTATTTTGAAACAAACAATATAAATTACTTAATAACTATAGTTGAGAAGCTCACATGGGGGAAGAATTGGAAGCGTATCAACAAGGACCCAAATTTCCATATTGTCTTGCTCGACTGTAGGATCACCAAGATCCATGGTGACAAGCATACCCTCATCAAAATCATACATCTTGCAAAATGCTTCCCAATTTTTGCAACCAAAATTGGTTACACTCTCAGAATTGTACATCTTTACTTCAAAATCCACTCCATGATGGGTCCTTAGGTGAATTTTTTTGGTTTCCATACTTTCATGGTCTTCAAAACCCATCCTCTCCAAGACATAGCGTCTTGCATAGTATGGGATAAGGTAGTCGAATTAGAAAAGATGAAAAATACACGTTAATTAATTGAATTAGTCCTTAATTATGAAAAAAAAAACTATTGTCGTCGTTGCGTACTGTTTCAACATCAAAGGTCTCCTCGAGCTTAATGCTGAAGCGCCGATCTTCGTCCAGCTCAAGGAACATGTCGCACATACCTCGGTCGTTGTGGCACCAATCGCACTCCCCCGGGCGGTTTTCGTCGTCCGAGTATGACATTTCCGGCCTATGTTAATAATTCAAATATTAAACTTGTACAATTAAATATATGTACTGAAAAACCCTAAATTAAATCATTATTATTAATCACGGGTTGACTATCGGTGATGGTAGCTCCTCCTTTCATTCCCGAGTGCATTATTACACGGGAATGAAGGAGAAGCTACCCCCACGACGGCGTGGATGATGGAGGGGGCTCCCAGATTTCTGCATAGTGCTCTCCAATTTTAGCATTCAAAGTAGGAGTACTTTTCCAACATGAGCATTCAATAAGCAAAACCAAATCATAAAATAAAGTACTATTCAAATTAGCATGCATTCAATTATAAGAAAAAGTACATCATCTCTTGTGTCCGTATATCATCGAATATTATCACTAATACAATGGTAAATTGTATAGGTGCACTAGTTCGGCGAACAGATGGTGATACAAGTGCAATATGGATAGTAGATAAAGGTTTTTGTAATCTGAAATTATAAAAACAGCAAGGTAACTAATTATAACAGTGAGCGTAAACGGTATTGCAATGGTAGGAAACAAGGCCTAGGGTTCATACTTTCACTAGTGCAAGTTCTCTCAACAATAATAACATAGATAGATCATATAAAAATCCCTCAACATGCAACAAAGAGTCACTCCAAAAGCCACTAATAGCGGAGAACAAAGGAAGAGATTATGGTAGGGTACGAAACCACCTCAAAGTTATTCTTTCGGATCAATCTATTCAAGAGTTCGGACTCGAAAAACACCTTAAGACACAAATCAACCAAAACCCTAATGTCACCTAGATACTCCATTGTCACATCAAGTATCCGTGGGCATGATTATACGATATGCATCACACAATCTCGGATTCATCTATTCAACCAACACAAAGTACTTCAAAGAGTGCCCCAAAGTTTCTACCGGAGAGTCAAGACGAAAACGTGTGCCAACCCCTATGCATAGGTTCCTGGGCGGAACCCGCAAGTTGATCACCAAAATATACATCAAGTGGCACATGATCTCCCATAGTCACCACAGATAAACACGGCAAGACATACATCAAGTATTCTCAAATCATTAAAGACTCAATCCAATTAGATAACTTCAAGAGGAAAAATCAATTCATCACAAGAGAGTAGAGGGGGGAGAAACATCATAAGATCCAACTATAATAGCAAATCTCACGATACATCAAGATCGTGCCATAGAGAGAACACGAGAGAGAGAGAGAGATCAAACACATAGCTACTGGTACATACCCTCAGCCCCGAGGGTGAACTACTCCCTCCTCCTCATGGAGAGCGCCGGGATGATGAAGATGGCCACCGGTGATAGATCCCTTGTTAGGGATATTACTACTGGGCATAAACCGGCCGGGAGAGGCCGGGTTAAATTCATCAGTAGCCAAGTATGCTTGAGGCCCGTGAGGATATTCAATAAGGGCCCAAGGCCTAGGACCGGTTTAACGGTTGTAGCCGTAAACCGGCCTTAGTATGTAATTTCTATTGTAAGTTAGAAATACTAGAGACCGAACCGGACACGTCTATGAGCCGGTCTTGGGACTCTGCAAACCGATGGGTGCCACCCATGTATACAAGGGGACGACCCGGCGGCGATTCAGGAGAACATACAACAACTCGAGACTTAGGCGAAGCTTGTTTGCTCCCTAGTCATCGAAACCCCCATCAATTCCATCACAACTAGACGTAGGATTTTACCTTCATCGAAGGGGCCGAACTAGTATAAACTTTCTTGCGTCCTTGTGTCCGCTTTAACCCCTTTAAACTAACCCATAGCGATGGCTCCACGACTAAGTCCTTTCATGAGGACATCTGCCGTGACAAAACCACGACAGTTGGCGCCCACCGTGGGGCTATCGCATGATGGTTTCAAGTTCTTAGAGGGCAACTTCGAAGGACTCAAGGGTTATGCTGTGGGCCGGATGACCAAGAGTCGTCGCGGCAAGCTCTACATCGACGATTCAGGCTGAGGCCCCGAGGCCGGCTCAATTGAGTACGGGTACCGGGTCCCCTTTGGTGGCATACACGTCTTCATTGGCAAGATCGGTGAACCGGGCCCTGAGCCGGACATCTGCACCGACCTTGTCGAAATGGCTCAGCATGCGAGATCTTCCCAGGTTAAACCGGCTATGAAGCGTACCTTCGTGGGAGTCATCCACGGAGGAGAGTATGAAGGTGGATCGGCATCTGTTAGCGAGACCGTTGTTTACTCTGGCGACGAGTCCTCGACAAGAGAAACCGAATCATTGTATCAGCTGCAGGACGGCCGGATTGGGGTCTGTTCCGATGGCGACAGTATTCCGAACCCCTCTAATCTGCCCAATCGGGTTGGGATATTCATGGCCGGTACACAGGCGGCGGTCCACTCTTCAACCGCAGCAGCAATGTTCTCCGGATCAGCAGTGGCGGCGGCGGCCGGGGCAGGAGGCTCTGTGCGCCCGCCGGCTCAAGTTTTATCTGATTTGTTTGATGCGTTGGCTGTGCTTATGGCAGAAGCTAACCCAGCGGATCAGGACGCCCACAATGCGGAGATTGCAAAAGTGAGGGAACAGATCACTCAGGCCAAGGCCGATTTGGCAGCCGAGAACAACAGGATGGCCGCGGAGCGGGCCGCTTTGGATGCGCAGGCCTATAGGCTTATGCTAGACCAGACCGCATCGCATGAAGTCCTGAAAAGGAAGCATCAGTCTTGCCTGCCGACAGTATTTGATGGTAGAAACCTCTTTAACACCCCAGGAGCAAGGACTAGTAACCCGCCGTGGTTAAACCGGGCAGAGGCGCCGGGGACGGGTGCGCCGGTTCAACCTCGCCTGATGGAGCCACCTCGACAGAAGAACATCGATCATGCCTCAGCCTATCAAGACACCTGCAAGTCATTATTCCAATACGATGGAAAATCTTATTGCCGCCGCTTCACGGCTGGAGGCCATCCCAATTGAAGGAGATTCTCCGCAAGCGGTGCAGACACGCCGGGTTAAGGAACTTCTTCGAACAGCTTTGGTTCAGCAGGAAGCATATTCATATAGCCCTGACCGGATTCATTCCACCCCCCGCCCAAGCCAGATTTATAGCAGGCGGATGGATGAACCGGCCGTATCCAGTAATGCACGGAACCGTGAAGCACCCCGTGGCCATAACCCGGTAGGCGATGCCCAGGAAGTGGTGGACCTGGCCCGAGCACGCAGGGACGCCGAGTTAGCAGCAAAACATGAGGCTCGTCAACTTACGCCGGTTCGTCCAACCACCACAACTGAACCAGGGGTGACTTCTAGTTCTTTGGGAGTACCTTGTCTTGTCCCCGCTTTACGCAATGTGCGCCTGCCCAAGGATTTCAGGGGTCCGCGCAAGGTACCAAATTACACGGCCGATTTGTCTCCGGAAGCATGGATAGAGAGCTATGAGATGGCCATGGAGATGCTCGATGTAAATGAAGCGGCATGTGCGAAGTATTTCACCATGATGCTGGAAGGGACAACCCGTATTTGGTTAAAGAGCTTGCCAGCCAATTATATCAGTTCATGGGCCCAGTTGCGAGCCCGGTTTATCTAGAATTTCAAGGATACATGTAAGCAGCCCATGTCGATAGTGGACTTAGCGGCCTGTGTCCAGGAGGAAGGAGAGTCGACAACCCGCTGGGTACGCCGAGTCTCGGAAATTTTGCACTCTTCAGACTGCATTAACGCCGACTCCGCGGTTATAACTTTGGAAAGAAACTACCGATTTAAACCTCTGAAGTTGAAATTAGGAAGTATGAAGCGCCATTGCAAAGAATGGGAACCCTCATGACTGCGTTAGTGAAGTATGCTGATTCTGATGGTACCAAGGATCCCGAGTCTGATGATGACAAGACAGGGAAGGGAAAGAAGAACGACAACTCCAAGGGGCAGCAGCACAACATGGCAGGTCATGGTAACGGAGGCAAGCGTAAAGCGGATGGTAGCATGGACTTTGTGGCTAATACCAACGCACAGGACAGGGGTCAGCGAAGGAAGGGTAAAACCGCCAAATCGTGGTGGAGCTCCAAGTCCCAATCCGGACCGCCTGACTTATCTATTAAACCAGCCCTGTCCGAAGCATGAGAGGAAGGAGGCACCAGCCACGCACCTTTGTAAGGATTTTTATATTATGCAGGAGTTTAAAAATTCTAATGCTTTCCGATATGATCATGGATCAGGTGGTGGCTCAGGATCCGGATTCTATGGGCCGGGTCACGGTGGAGGAAACACCGGTTCAGGCTTCAATGGAGATCAGGGTGGACATAACAATCAAAATAATCAGAATAGCCAGGGTGGTTACAACCAGCAGCAGCAGCAGCAGTCGGGTTATCAGAGCCATCCGAAACAGTTGAATAGTGGGCACTATCATGTATTTACCACTAGCTTGGATAAGCGGGACCAGAAGCTTCACAAGCGAGCAGTGAATTCAATTGAACCGGCCGTGCCTCGTTATTTACGCTGGGCCGAACAGCCAATCATATGGAGCATAGAGGATCACCCGCCCCGGGTTGACAATCCGGGTCAGCTAGCATTGGTGGTGGCACCTCAGGTGGGAGGTTATAAGTTCACCAAGGTGTTCATGGATGGAGGAAGCAACATTAATATCTTGTATTACGAGACCTTCCGTCGTATGGGGCTAACAGATAAGAATCTTAAACCGTCTAATACGGTGTTCCATGGTGTGGTACCGGGCAAGTCAGCATATCCTGTTGGCAAGATAGCTCTGGAGGTAGCCTTTGGAGATGATCATGATTCCAGATCAGAAACATTGGTTTTTGAGGTGGTTAAGATCCGGAGCCCGTACCACGCTTTGTTTGGGCGGCCGGCTTATGCCAAGTTATGGCGCGGCCCTGTTATATCTATCCGCAGCTCAAGATGCCGGGTCACAAGGGGACCATAACCGTTCATGGAAGTCGCAAGATTGCCTTGGAGTGTGAAGAAGGTGATGCGGCCTATGCAGAGTCAGTTTGTGCCACGGAGGAGTTGAAGTATTACAAGGATAATGTTGATCCGGCTAACATGACTCCGTTGAAAAAGCCAACCACATAACATGATCCGGCTCTAAATTTCAAATCGGCAGCTGAGACCAAGCTTGTTGACTTCGTACCTCGCGATTTGTCCAAGCAGTTTAGTATCAGTTCCAACTTGGATCCGAAATAGGAAAGCGCACTCATCGAGTTCATCCGTGAGAACCAGGACATTTTTGCATGGAAGCCTTCTGACATGCCAGGTGTACCGAGGGAACTCGCTGAGCACACTCTTAATGTTGATCCTAAGTATAAACCAGTGAAGCAATTTCTCTGCCGGTTCAATGAAGAAAGGCGCAAAGCTATTGGAGAGGAAGTAGCCAGGCTCTTAGCGGCTGGTTTTATTGTTGAAGTGTTCCATCCTGAATGGCTGGCTAATCCGGTGCTGGACCTTAAGAAGAACGGCACCTGGCGCATGTGTGTGGATTACACAGATCTTAATAAGGCTTGTCCAGCAGATCCTTTTGCCCTCCCCCGCATTGATCAGATTATTGATGCTACGGCGGGTTGTGAGCGTTTGAGTTTTCTGGATGCATATTCCGGTTATCATCAGATCAAGATGGCAGTTAAGGACCAGGAGAAGACAGCGTTCATAACTCCTTTTGGAGCCTTCTGCTATGTATCTATGCCCTTTGGGCTCAAGAGTGCCCAGGCAACTTATCAGCGGTGTTTACAAAACTGCCTTCATAAGTAGATCGGCCACAATGTGCATGCTTATGTGGATGATATTGTGGTTAAGTCAAGACAGAAGGAGACTTTGGTTGATGACTTGAAGGAAACCATTGATAACCTACGGACATACAAGATGATGCTCAATCTGGCTAAGTGTGTTTTTGGTGTACCGGTAGGCAAGTTATTGGGTTTTCTGGTGTCCAACAGGGGAATTGAGGCTAATCCGGAGAAGATCACACCTATCACTTCTCTGGCTACACCGAAGTGTATCAATGATGTCCATCGTTTGGCAGGCCGGATTGCCGCGTTAAGCCGGTTTATCAGTCGCCTGGGTGAGAAAGCAATACCTTTGTATCAGATGCTGAAAAAAGCGGATCCCTTCGTTTGGAGTCCGGCCGCTGATAAAGCTTTGGAGGATCTAAAGCGGCAGCTAGCAAACCCGCCTGTTCTTGCTGCTCCGATCGACAAAGAGCCATTGCTACTATATGTGGCAGCTAATGCTCATGCAGTTAGCGTAGCTATTGTGGTAGAGCGCAAGGAGGCGAGCAAGGAATATCCGGTTCAGCGTCCGATTTACTATATCAGCGAGGTGCTTATTGAGTCCAAGAAAAGATACCCGCATTGGCAGAAGATGGTGTATGGAGTTTTCATGGCAAGCCGGAAGCTCAAGCAATACTTCCAGGGACATCCCATCACAGTGGTCAGTTCTGCTGCTTTGGGAGATATAATTCAAAACAGGGAGGCAACTGGCCGGATTGCCAAGTGGGCTATAGAGCTTGGGCCGCATGATTTGAAATACGTGCCTCGGACGGCGATCAAATCTCAAGCACTTGTGGATTTCATCAATGATTGGACGGAACTGCAAGCGCCTGAAGAAAAACTGGATCACACCTACTGGACTATTCATTTCGATGGGTCTAGGCAATTGGAGGGCTCGGGGGCTGGAGTCGTATTAACTTCCCCACGAGGTGATAAGTTCCGTTACGTTCTTCGCTTAATGTTCCCTTGTACTAACAATGCAGCTGAGTACGAAGCTTTAATCCATGGTCTCCAGATGGCTAAGGAGATGAATCTCAGCCGAGTCAAATGCTTTGGTGACTCGGACCTGGTGGCCCAACAAGTGTCTGGCACTTGGGATTCTAAGGACCCGCTCATGGTAGCTTATCGCCGTGAGGTGGATGTTATTGCAGGCCACTTCAAGGGATATCAGGTGGACCATGTGGACAGACGGAAGAACGAAGCGGCGGACGCTTTAAGCCGGCTAGGCTCTCAGCGTAAACCGGTCCCGCCTAATGTCTTCTTAGATGACTTGCATAACCCGTCGGTCAAGCTCCCTGGCAAAGAGGATTTGGCTATTCCTAATCCGGAGGCTCAGTTGGTGGCAGCACTGCATGTCATTCCGGACTGGACGGTTCCTTAACTTGCGTACTTGAACCGGGGCAAGTTACCAGAGGATGAGACGCTGGCCAAACAGATAATCCGGCAATCCAAGTCCATGAATATTGTCAATGGAGAGTTGCATCATTCCAGTGTATCAGGAGCATTTCAACATTGTGTATCGCTAGAGGAAGGTTGTGAGATCTTGTGCGAAATCCATGAAGGAGATTGTGGTCACCACGCCTGTTCAAAATCTGTGGTGGCTAAGGCGTTTCGTCACGGTTTTTATTGGTTGACTGCTCATGCTGATGCGGAGGACCTGGTTAGGCGATGTGACGGTTGTCAAAAGTTCTCAAGAGGCGCGCATGTGCCCGCTCAAGAATTGAGGATGATTCCAATTACTTGGCCGTTTGCCACTTGGGGGCTAGATATGGTCAGACCTTTCAAAAGGTCCAAGGACAAGAAGACCCACCTCTTGGTGGCAGTTGATAAATTTACAAAGTGGGTAGAAGCGGAGCCCGTTAGCAAGTGTGATGCAGCCACGGCAGTTCAATTCATTAAAAAGGTGATTTTCTGGTTTGGCTTTCCACACAGTATCATTACTGATAATGGTACCAATCTGTCTAAGGGTGCTATGAAGGAGTTCTGTGAACGTGAGCACATCCGGCTTGATGTTTCGTCAGTAGCTCACCCACAGTCCAACGGCCAAGCAGAGAGAGCTAACCAGGAGATCTTGCGAGGTATCAAACCCCGACTTATGGTTCCTTTGCAACGGACGCCGGGTTGTTGGGACGAGGAGTTACCATCTGTGTTATGGAGCATCAACACTACACCCAACAGATCGACAGGATACACGCCGTTCTTCATGGTCTACGGAGCGGAGGCGGTCCTTCCCTGCGATGTCCGTCATGACTCACCTCGTGTAGCAGCTTATGTTGAAGCAGACAACGAGGTAGCTCGGCAAAACGCATTGGACCTATTGGATGAGGAGCGTGACATTGCAGCTGCCCGTTCGGCGATTTACCAGCAGGATCTTCGTCGCTATCACAGTCGCTGAGTTAGAACCAGAACCTTTCAAGAAGGAGATTTGGTACTCAGGCTCATTCAAGACCAGACTGATATGCATAAGCTATCCCCACCTTGGGAAGGACCTTTCATGGTCAGCAAGAATCTGCACAACGGGTCGTACTATCTGATTGATATTCGAGAGCATAAAGACTCACGCGTCAGAGGAGGAGACCAACAGGTCGTGGAACATAGCTCATCTTTGGCCCTACTATACTTAAGCCATAGGCTATACTTATGTACATATTATGACAATGTATATATTATGATCAATACAACAAATCGGAGCCTTAGCTAAAGCGGGGTCTCTGTTGTTTTTTACATCAAGAGTGGTTACATGGAGTTTTGTCTTAAAGTGGTATCCGGTTTACCCCTTGAGTTAGCTTTTTAACAAAGCTTTATATTATGTCACTTGGGGGCTTGGTCGTGTCCGAACCATTGAAACACCTTTTGACAGGCGAAAGCCACAAGATCACTTGGGGACTTGGTCACGTCTGAACCAGTCACGCCTTTTGGCCGGCCTAAGGCCACATAATCACTTGGGGGCTTGGTCGAACCCGAACCATCGCTACACCTCTTGATCGACGTAATGCCACTGCATCATTTGGGGACCTGGCTAACATGAACCATAGCTACGCATATTGGGGGCTTGGTCATGTTCGACCATGGTATTACCACTTGATCGACTCAAGCAGCCTTTGTTCGCAAAAGATTTTGTCTTTGCCTTTGCTTGCAATTTATTTGTCTTTTTGCATATTTATTTTGTTGTGTTCTTAAACTGACAAAATGTTAAACCGTTTCGACTGTCAGTTGACGAGATACGGTTTGTTTTTCATCCGGAGATATTTTTGCCCGGTTTGATTTTTAATAAACATCCTATTATGGAGTAACACCGGTGTTCATCTTAACCCGGAACGGTTTACCTAGTAAACCGACCTTATATATGCAGGAGCTGTCTTCTCCTTCAGCAGAGCGGGTTTTTTTATGATTCCTCTTCAAGATTGTCGCGGCCAAACTTCATACCCTGTGATGGCAGGTATCATATATTCCCATATTTTATTATATGTTTGATCTAAAGTACTATCTTTAGTTTCATATACATGGGTATGATGACCCGTCTGGTGGTACAACCACCACGGCGGTTTAAGATTTTTTGGCTGCAGATAACAGTTTGAAATTGATAATTCAACAAAAGCATAAGTTGCAATAACTATGCGCGAAGGCATATCAACACAAAGTGTGGCAGCTAGTCTATTACAAGGCAACACAGTGCCCATAATAATAATTGTTTTAAATAGTATGAAGCAGTAATGTAAACCGGACTCCGGTTTATGCTTGTTCGCCAGCTTGGACTGATGGTTGCGGGTCATCCTGCGCTGCTTCAGCTTCTGATTCTCTACCCAGCGGCTGGAAATCAATAGTTGTCCAGTCGATTCCCATTAATGCTTGGAATACAGCTTCATCGTTGATCAGCAACGACGGTTCAATATCAAGAGCGTAAGTATGTCACATCCCAGCTAGACCATGCATTAGGGTGTGCATCATGTTTAAATTTCATTTGAATTTGAAATGGGAAGACAGAAACCCCGTAACCCCCCCTTAACTCAACTAGGGTTTACTAAAATTATTTCAATGAACCTGAAATGCCCTTCAAAATGCTCATCATCTTTGCTTTGGTTCAGAGCCTATGTCAAAAGTGGTGCATCATTTTCTAGGTCATCCAAAGGTCCTTGAATTAAATCATTGGCATTTGAACTTGAGCATTTCAAATTATATAAAATATTTCAAATGTCCAAAAATTGCCAAACCAAAATGTTTCATGTTGGAAATATTTCAACAATGGACCAGGAGCATTTTGGTGAATTTTAAAACTGTTTTGGTATTTTTAAAAACCCCACAAAGTTAAAGAAAAAAAGAAAAAGATAAAAACAGGAAAGGACTTACCTGACGCCATCTACCCGGCCCACTGCCTGCCCAGCCCAGCAGCGCGCCATGGTAGCTGCTTGGCTCGGCCAGCGAGCAGCCAGTCTTTCGATGGCGGCACCGCATGGGTGCCACGCACCTGGTCGCCGCCTCGCCGCTCCCTCGCCCGGCTGCCGGCGAGGATCGCTCTATCTCTCTCCCCGAACCCCTGGACACCTCCTCTCCTCCCCGGTTCATCTCTCTCGCTCTCCCCCGCCTTGGCCGACGCCGCCGCCGCCGCACCATCGCCGTAACCACGCTCCCCGCCGTTCGTGCTCCTCCTCACCTTGTCTAGGAGCTCCGCCGCTCTCGACTACCCCACACTAGCCAAGCCCCTTTGCTCTAGTGCCCCGAATCCACCACACCGCCTCGGCCGAGTCCACTGTCGCGGAGATCCCTTCAACGCCGTCGTCGCCCGGTCCGTCCCGACCTCAACGAGCTTCTCGCGTCGCCCGTGAGCCCATCTACCTCCCTTCCTCTCTCTCTCGCTCTTGAGCAGCGAGCAACCGAACCAAGCTCACCCAGACCGCGCCGTGGAGCTCGTCGCCCGACGTGCTCCCGGTCACTCTCCGGCCACCTCGTGGTGTCCATCACACTCACCGCACCCCATGGGGTCTAACCATACACTCCCCGCACTTCACCGACCCCTCTAGCCCAATTTCGTCTTCGGCCAAACCCCGGCGGTCGCCTAGCTCGTCGCCGGCGCCGACTCCGGCCACCTCGACCCCAACCGACTCCACCAATAGCAGCGGCTTGTTCCCAGCTACCCATAGCCACCCTCCATGGCTCGTTTGGTCGCGGAATCATAAACGCACTTCCTCCGCCTGCGTCGGGCTCTTGCGTGACTAGTCGCCAGTGCAGCCGACGTGGACTTTGACTCGGGTGGGCCTTGGTTGACTCGATGAGTCAGCGACAGATGGGGCCCAGCCACGCTAACTAAATAGGATTAGTTTAATTAAGTTTTAGTTAAACTAATTACCACGACACCGGACCTTTGTCGGGTTTGACTGGACGTCTCCGTTGACCCTGACGTCATGCTGACGCATGGCTGGCGCATTAATCTAATTTCTGGATTTATTCTAGTATAGTAAATTCCAGAATATAATTCAAATTTCAAATGCTTATAACTTTTAATCTGTAACTCCAAATGCAAAGATTTATATATGAAAATTTATCAGAAAAACCCATTCTATCCATTGGTACAGGTTTCATGCATGTTAAAACAAGTTAACCTTGCTGTTAACCAGAATAAGATAATGCACCTTTAGGGCTAATCCAAATGAGCTATCATTTGAATCTTTGATTCAAATGAGTTCATCCCCTATTATTTCAGCTTGCATTAGGCCAACACACATCCATATTGCCATGTCATAGCATGCATCATATTGTTGCATATTGTCATGTGTGTTTACTTTCGGTATGCTTTTCGTGATAGGTTACGCCCCGAGGATAACCTCGACTATCCATCGAAGGGCGTACTCTACCCCGTTCCATCGTGCAAGCAACTCATTGATCATTCCGATACAAACCCATGTTCTCGCTTCGCTCTCGTTTCTGCATTAAGACAACGCGATTCAAAATGTTGTGTGCTACGGTAGTTGAACCCACTTCCTTTGCATGACCTGTCATTGCCACAGTAACTAGATGAAACCCACTAGTATGTGTAGGAGTTGATTGAGCCATGTTTGTGATTCCTACCATGCTATGCTTGCTATGCTTAGAGTTGTGTCAGGTCTGGCTCATCGGGATGATGAACCGGAGTGAAAGGTTGTGTTGGTTCGTGAGTGAAAGTGTTGAACACGTTTTGGTAAAGGTATCGATGAGAGGCCATGTAGGAGTACATGGTGGGTTGTTTCATTGAAGCCGATCCTAAGAACTGAGATCTGTGTTCGTGATCCATGAAACAGTTACTACCACGCATTGGGATCCTTAATTGACCCTCTCGGCTTCTTAACCACCCTTGTTCTTAGTCCGGGAGTTGCAAGTAGTTTCTGGTGTTTGTAGCATGCTGGGGGCCGCACGCAACGCTGACCTTAGGGGTGGGTTGTGTTGCGGTAGGCACGTGGCCCGGTGTACCGAGTGCCCGTTTGGTATCTCGGGAACCCTGCACACATCGTTCGGGGCTGTATGGGAAACCTTGGCCGGACTCCCTGCGGGTGGAACCCGAATAGGCGATAAACCTGGACTAGGAACTTGAGTGTTTAGGTAGGCTGTGGCCGACACCCACGTTGGGCTTCCGCTTGAAGGTTGTCGAGTACATGTCGTGTAAACGGCGGTAAGTGGTGAGAGCGTGTGTGAAGAAGTACACCCTTGCAGGGTTTGTAATATGATCTATTCGAATAGCCGTGTCCACGGAGAAGGACTTCTGGGTTACCTATATCAGTTCATAGACAAGTAAATGGATACTACTAAAAGCCTCAAGATAAGTGTGAGTACATGGATGGCCCTCTCGTGGGATGACGAGAGAGGATCCACGGTGGAGTATTGTGATGGTGATTAGTGGACTCGTGTGCGACAAATGCTTTACAAATGGTGTTACGTAGAATAGTTTAGCCAAGAGTCAAAGCTGGCTTGCTGCAAATAACTCCACCACCTTCTTGAGAATGTGCATGTATGATAGGATTACGTGGTAAGACTTGCTTTGAGTACCTCCGTACTCATGTTTGCTTAATTAATGTGTTTCAGAGGACAACACTACCCCTCCGATGGATTCTATGGAGATCTCGACTTGACAGTGAGCTAGCCACCGGTGGTGATCTCAGACTTGTGAAGGGCCATTGTAGATAGAAAGGCTCCAACAAGCTTTCTTTCTTTCTAGAGTGCGTACTCGAGACTAGTTTGCTTCGCATGTGCTTGTATGATTGTATGACTTGAGTGTTGGGTCATGTGACCCCTACCTGTATGGATATGCTATGTATGGCTCCTCGGAGCCTCTTAAATAAAGTACTTGAGTTGTAGAGTTTTGTTGTGATGCCTTGTTGTATTTACTCATATCGGGCATATTAGTGTATGATTGAAATGCTTGGTATGAGTGGGATCCGACAAACTAGTTGTCTATCCTTGGCAGCCTCTCTTATGGGGAAATGTAGTCTCGTGCTTACGGCGATAGTAGTCCGCTACAGCCCGGTTCACGAGTCCTGCTAGCCCAGCACTACTGCTTGGACACTTGACTGGCGGCATGTGTTTCACTTCGTTCCTATGTACGTCCCTTCGGGAAATGTCACGCGGTGGTATTCGAGTCCTGCCTAGCTGCTACAGCCGGGATACGGAGTCCTGTTAGCCCAATGCTACAGCCCGAATATATACGTTGATGACCGACATGCTCGATGTGATTCATGTATGCCTGTCCCCATAGGTTAGCGCCGCTTTGGGTTCACGACTAGCCATGTCGGCCGGGTTCCTTGTCATGTGGATGCTAGCGACACTATCATATCGTGAGCCAAAAGGCATAAACGGTCCGGGGCCATGGTAAGGCGACACCTGGGAATACCGTGCGTGAGGCCGCAAAGTGATATGAGGTGTTACCGGCTGGGTCGATGTGACTTGGAATCGGGTCCCGACAGCGTTGGCATCGAGCAGGGCTGCTGTAGGTTCGCTAAGCCAAACTGGTCGAAGTTGAGTCTAGAAATGCTTTAGTTATAAGTAGGGGAATTGATTGTGGGAGGGAACGTAAGGCTCTTTTTACTCCTTTACCTTATGCCCTCTGATCTGAGTCATCCTCTTCTCATTCTACGTGGGTATAGGACTAGGCTCTCTTCTCTCTATCAGGTTCATGTGTTACTAATCCGTAGTAACTTATAGGATTGTTGGTTACATCCTCAGTTCAGTGCTACTAAATTTTAGTATGCTATCAGTTGAACCAGAACCTTGATATGATGTTGTTGAGTGGTTTTGCAATCTGATTTTGAATGTCTCAAATCTGATTTTGAGCATTTACAGATGTTATGCTGCCCGATTTTCCCTAGAAATTCTAATGTCTTTGCATTGTGGCTGTGCTTTCAGATGGCCACCCGTCCCCAGAACCAAGTGGTTCGTCTGACCCGTTGCATCGGTGTGTGTGGTCACACGGCAATGTTGGTTAGGGTGATGATTGAGACTGGTTATCGATGGTATCCTGAATATACCGTCGAGGAGCAGTTTAGGGATTTTAATCAAAGCCAGTATCTATGCACGGTCCGGATCTATCCATCTTATCCAGACTCTTGAACCACTTCACTGTTCCTATGGGCTCGGGATCACCATTGGAATGTCTGTGCAAGATGCATCCTATTCTATGATGACTATTATTCGAGCCAGAACTGCCTTGTTGAGCAACACCGATTTCCGCTACATGCCAAGCATCCCTCCCGGGGCGCATGGCTACCTTCAGGGTTTGTACAGCGATGCATCCCATGAGGACTCACTCCTTCGCACTACTACTGAGATGCTGGAGGACAAGGACCGTGAAAACCGGGCCTTGCGTATGGAGCTTTTTAATGCCCGTTCTGACCACTGGGCTACTCTGACTCGGTTTGCACCTGCCGTGCAAGCCGGATATATGGACATGAGGGACTTGTACCCTGTGCGGGCTGGTCTGCCAGACTTTATGGAGTGGCGTGAGGTTGGAGGCATCACTCCTCCTCGTGGGCCTCGTCTGCCACCGTTTGTTGGACCACGGCCACATCCGAGTCCTTATGGTCCACAGTGCTCCACAGATTGTCATTTCCGGATGATCATGTTCCACTTCCAGGCTTGGGTGGTGACTTCTATGAGGACTACTATGGAGCTGCCTGAGTTAGTAGTAGTATTCCTAGTATGGTAATAGTTGTATTCTCACCGTCCTGCGTGACTGGTGGAATATGACTTAGTGTGTATCGTTCCGGAAGTGTAGAAAAATAATGTATAGGAGCTGGAATGCTTCCGATGAGATGTAACGCCTTTCCTTATAATTGTACTCCGTCAGGCTTGTACTAAACTATGAATGGTGTGTATGACCGTTGGTATATATATGACAGTGTTATATTACCATGTCATACGGATGAACATCTTTGCATTCCGTGTTATCCATTACATTTCGCACTTCCTTGCTGATTTCTGCCATCCTGGTTTAAACCGTTGCTTTGTTTCCTAGGATGGTCAACACCCGCAACAATCCTGCTGCTCCGGAGCAGGGAGAAGCTAGTGCAGCCAGAAATGTGAATCTGCCGCAACCGCCATCTTTGGCCGAGGTTATGCTGGAAGCAGAACGCAATAAGCGTGAGACCAATCGCTTACCGGAGCGGATTGAACAAAACACCGCACGCCAGCCAAGAAATGATTTGGTTTCACTCAATGACTTCGTCAAGCTGTATCCATCGAAGTTCAAATATTCCGTTGAGCCTCTCGACGCGGATGATTGGCTTCGCAGTATCTACCACAAGCTGCGTTCTGCCAACGTGGCTGAGGCTGACAAGGTTACCTTTGCCGCTTATCATCTTGAAGGCCCTGCTAGTCTCTGGTGGGAGAATTATGAGGCTATGCGTCCGGTTGGACAAATTACAACTTGGGCTGAATTCAGTGCCGCCTCCGTGAGCATCACATCCCGAAGGTCTTATGGACCGCAAAGGGAGGAATTCTGCAGTTTCACCCAAGGTAGGCGACGGTGGATGCCTCTGACCGTGAATTTGGGAAGTTAGCATGTTATGCTCCCGAAGAAGTTTCTACCGACGCCAAGAAGCAGGCAAGGTTCCGCAAGGGACTTAGCCCTGAGCTACGCCGAGACCTTCGTCTGCATGAGTGTACCTCTTTTCCAAAGCTAGTCAATAAGGCTATCAGTGCCGAAACTGGGCAGTCTGATTTTGAAGCTTCACGCAAGCACATCCGTGACTCTGGATCTACATCTGGCTCTGGATCCCAGAAGCGCCGGGTTTGGATTCCAAATACCGCTCTACCACCCAGGTTCACCTCGAGGCCATCCTTTGAGGCGCCTCGCCCCAACCAGCAGTATGTTCCGCCCAAGACTTATGGAGGCCCCACTGCTAATGCTGCTCCACGTCCAAATGTGATAACTTTCTTCAAGTGTGGAGAGACGGGCCACTACATCCGTGAGTGTCCCCAAAACAACCCGATCAAGTTGGAAGTCTCATTGGCCGTGGCAAGCCAGCGAGAAAGGTGCCCTATGCTAAACCAGTTGCCCTTTGCTCGTGGCCACGTCAACTATGTTTCCGCTGAAGAAAATTATGAGGATCCCAACGTCGTTCTCGGTACGCTCCTTGTTAATTGCCATCCGGCAACTGTTCTTTTTGATACTGGAGCATCTCATTCATTTATTTCTGAGAGCTATGCTCGATTGCACAACACCACATTCCGTGACATGCACACCTCCATGGAAATTCAGACCCCTGGTTCTAGATGGCAAACCTCTAGAATAAGTCATGGGAATGAAATTCTTGTCGACAGATTAGTCTTTCTTGCTTATCTAATAGCTCTTAAGTCCTCGGACATAAACATCATCTTAGGTATGGACTGGATGTCAGCCCATTATGCTAAGATTGATTGCTCTACTAGAACTGTTCAACTCACCCATCCTTCGGGCAAGACAGTGAATGTTTTAACCGAGTGTCTAAGCGCCAGCTTTACTCCTTAAATGCCAACCCCCTTCCAGACCTCGAAGATATTCCGGTAGTCCGTGATTTTCCGGATGTCTTTCCAGAGGAACTGCCAGGTGTTCCACCTGACAGGGATGTCGAGTTCGTGATAGATCTTGTTCCCGGAACCGTCCCAATCTCTAGGAGACCTTATAAGATGGCACCCTTAGAACTAGCTGAACTTAAGAAACAACTCGATGAGTCCTTGCAAAAGGGTTTCATCCGTCCTAGTTCATCTCCATGGGCTTGCCCCGTCCTCTTCGTCGAGAAGAAGGATGGTACGGATCGGATGGTTGTAGATTACCGACCTGTCAACTTGGTCACTATCAAGAACAAGTATCCGCTCCCGGGATCAACGATCCGTATGATCAGCTCGCTGGATCCTCGATCTTTTCAAGATGGATTTGAGGTTGGGCTACCATCAAATCAAAATCAAGAACGGGACATTCCTAAAGCGGCCTTTGTTACTCGTTATGGCCAATCTGAGTACACCGTCATGTTCTTCGGTTTAACCAATGCTCCAGCCACCTTCTCTCGGTTAATGAACTCAATCTTCATGGAGTATTTGGATAAATTGTCGTGGTATACCTCGATGATATACTCATCTACTCCAAGAATGAGGAAGAACATGCGAACATCTACGGCTAGTATTGATGAAACTTCGAGAGCACCGCCTTTATGCCAAATTCTCTAAGTGTGAATTCTGGTTACCAGAAGTGACCTATCTAGGCCATGTAATCTCTGGTAAGGGCATTGCTGTCAATCCCGAGCGAGTTCAAGCCGCCTTGATTGGACTCCACCTGAATCGGTCAAGCAAGTTCGAGTTTCCTCGGTTTAGCGAGCTATTCCGCCGCTTAATCGAGAATTTCTCTAAAGTTGCTAAACCTCTAACCGAACTCCTCAAGAAAGATAAAAGTTGAATGGGCGCCACAAAGGCGAGTTCAGCTTTCAGGAACTGAAAAGACGCCTGACATCTGCTCCCGTACTTGTTCCACCAGATTTTTCTAAGGACTTTGTTATCTATTGCGACGCCTCGCGACAAGGACTAGGTTGCATACTCATGCAAGATCGTCATGTGATTGCCTACGCTTCTCGATAGTTGCGTCCACATGAGGATAACTATCCCACACACGATCTAGAGCTTGCAGCAGTGGTTCATGCACTCAAAACCTGGGGACATTACCTTCTTGGTAATCGTTGCGAAATCTACACTGATCACCAAAGTCTGAAATATATCTTCACCCAACCGGATTTGAATCTCAGGCAAAGACGTTGGGTCGAGTTGATTACAGATTACGACTTAGGAATATCTTACACCCCAGGTAAGGCCAATGTCATGGCTGACGCACTAAGTCGTAAATCTTACTGTAACAATCTGATGTTACAACAAAGTCAACCAATTCTCCACGAGGAATTTCGTAAGCTTAATCTTCACATTGTTCCTCGAGGATTCCTTTCCACCCTGGTGGCGAAACCTAACCTTACGGATCGAATCATAGCTGCTCAGCAGTATGATAGAGGGATATCTCGGATCAAGGAGAACATTGCTAGCGGAGCTGCTAAGTGTTTCTCCATAGATGAACGAGGTGTTGTCTTCTTTGAAAACCGCTTGGTGATTCCTAAGAAACAACAGCTATGGCAATTGATCCTTAAGGAAGCTCACGACTCTCCTCTCACCATTCATCCCGGTAGTACTAAAATGTATCAAGACCTACGCCAGAGGTTTTGGTGGACTAGGATGAAGAGAGAAATCGCTCAATACATTGCTAATTGCGACGTCTGTCGTCGAGTTAAAGCAGAGCATCAACGGCCTGCTGGTACCCTTCAACCTTTGGAAATTCCTGAATGGAAATGGGATAAAATCGGTATGGATTTTATTACCGGGTTTCCCAGGACCAAGAGAGGGAATAACACTATCTTCGTTGTCGTTGATCGTCTTTCCAAAGTAGCCCACTTCCTACCCGTTCGTGAGAGTATAACCGCTAGCCAGCTAGCTGATTTGTACATCTCTCGAATAGTGTCTCTTCATGGTGTTCCATCGGAGATTAACTCAGACCGTGGAAGTCTCTTCACCTCTCGATTTTGGGAAAGTTTCCAAAACGCTATGGGAACTCGTCTCGCTTTTAGCACCGCCTTCCATCCTCAATCAAGTGGTCAAGTAGAACGAGTCAATCAAATTCTAGAGGATATGCTTGAGCTTCATCATCTCTTCGGCATGAATTGGGAGAAATGCCTTCCATTCGCCGAGTTCGCTTATAACAATAGTTATCAAGCCAGCTTGGGCAAAGCCCTTCGAAGTTCTTTATGGACGGAAATGTCGAACGCCTCTTAACTGGTCGAAACCGGGAGAGACAACTCTTTGGCCCGGATATGATCCAGAAGCGTAAGAGCAGGTTCGCGTTATTCGTGAGAAATTGAAAACAGCCCAATCTCGTCAAAAGAGCCAATATGATCGCAAGCATAAGCCTATGGCTTATGAAATTGGCGAAGGCTTATCTTCGGGTTACTCCTTTGAAGGAACCCATCGATTCGGTATCAAAGGCAAGTTGGCTCCTCGTTACATTGGACCCTTTCGCATTCTTGCCAAGCGAGGAGAAGTTGCCTACCAATTGAACTACCTCCGCATCTTTCCGAGTCCATGATGTCTTCCACGTTTCCCAACTCAGCGTTGCTTCTCGGATCCTATCCGTGGAGTGGACCACGAAACGCTTGATCTCCAAGATAACCTCACCTATCGAGAATATCCCGTTCGTATTCTCGATCAAGCCGAGCGTACCACTCGACGTCAGAATATCAAGTTTCTAAAGGTTCAATGGTCAAACCATTCCGAGCAAGAAGCAACTTGGGAAAGGGAGGATCGTCTTCGACTTGAGTATCCCACCTTTTTCGCAACAGATCCTAAATCTCGGGACGAGATTCTTTTGAGTGGGGGTGTGTTGTCACATCCCAGCTAGACCATGCATTAGGGTGTGCATCATGTTTAAATTTCATTTGAATTTGAAATGGGAAGACAGAAACCCCGAACCCCCCTTAACTCAACTAGGGTTTACTAAAATTATTTCAATGAACCTGAAATGCCCTTCAAAATGCTCATCATCTTTGCTTTGGTTGAGCCTATGTCAAAAGTGGTGCATCATTTTCTAGGTCATCCAAAGGTCCTTGAATTAAATCATTGGCATTTGAACTTGAGCATTTCAAATTATATAAAATATTTCAAATGTCCAAAAATTGCCAAACCAAAATGTTTCATGTTGGAAATATTTCAACAATGGACCAGGAGCATTTTGGTGAATTTTAAAACTGTTTTGGTATTTTTAAAAACCCCACAAAGTTGCAGAAAAATAGAAAAAGATAAAAACAGGAAAGGACTTACCTGACGCCACCTACCCGGCCCACCTGCCGGCCCAGCCCAGCAGCTGGCCAATAGCTGCTTGGCTCGGCCAGCAGCAGCCAGTCTTTCGACGGCGGCACCGCATGGGTGCCACGCACCTGGTCGCCGCCTCGCCGCTCCCCTCGCCAGCTGCCGACGAGGATCGCTCTATCTCTCTCCCCCGACCCCCCTGGACACCTCCTCTCCTCCCCGTTCATCTCTCTCGCTCTCCCCCGCCTTGGCCGACGCCGCCGCCGCCGCACCATCGCCGTAACCACGCTCCCCGCCGTTCGTGCTCCTCCTCACCTTGTCTAGGAGCTCCGCCGCTCTCGACTACCCCAAACTAGCCAAGCCCCGCCTGCTCTAGTGCCCCGAATCCACCACACCGCCCTCGGCCGAGTCCACCATCGCCGGAGATCCCCTTCAACGCCGTCGTCGCTCCGGTCCGTCCCCGACCTCAACGAGAGCTTCTACGCGTCGCCCGTGAGCCCATCTACCTCCCCTTCCCTCTCTCTCTCGCTCTTGAGCAGCGTAGCAACCGAACCAAGCTCACCCGCACCCGCAGTCGTGGAGCTCGTCGCCGACGTGCTCCCGGTCACTCTCCGGCCACCTCGTGGTGTCCATCACACTCACCGCACCCCATGGGGTCTAACCATACACTCCCCGCACTTCACCGACCCCTCTAGCCCAAGTTCGTCTTCGGCCGAACCCCGGCGGCCGCCTAGCTCGTCGCCGGCGCCGACTCCGGCCACCCCGACCCCAGCCGACTCCACCAATAGCCGCGGCTTGTTCCCAGCTACCCATAGCCACCCTCCGCGGCTCGTTTGGTCGCCGGAATCGCCAAACGCACTTCCTCCGCCGCGTCGGGCTCGCCGGCGGCTAGTCGCCGGTGCAGCCGACGTGGACTTTGACTCGGGTGGGCCCTGGTTGACTCCGATGAGTCACTGACAGATGGGGCCCAGCCCTGCTAACTAAATAGGATTAGTTTAATTAAGTTTTAGTTAAACTAATTACCCTGACACCGGACCCCTGTCGTCAGGTTTGACCTGGACGTCTCCGTTGACCCTGACGTCATGCTGACGCATGGCTGACGCATTAATCTAATTTCTGGATTTATTCTAATATAGTAAATTCCAGAATATAATTCAAATTTCAAATGCTTATAACTTTTAATCTGTAACTCCAAATGCAAAGATTTATATATGAAAATTTATCAGAAAAACCCATTCTATCCATTGGTACAGGTTTCATGCATGTTAAAACAAGTTAACCTTGATGTTAACCAGAATAAGATAATGCACCTTTAGGGCTAATCCAAATGAGCTATCATTTGAATCTTTGATTCAAATGAGTTATCCCCTATTATTTCAGCATGCATTAGGCCAACACACATCCATATTGCCATGTCATAGCATGCATCATATTGTTGCATATTGTCATGTGTGTTTACTTTCGGTATGCTTTTCGTGATAGGTTCTGCCCCCGAGGATAACCTCGACTATCCATCTGAAGGGCAGTACTCTACCCCCGTTCCATCAGGCAAGCAACTCATTGATCATTCCGATACAAACCCATGTTCTCGCTTCTGCTCTTGTTTACTGCATTAAGACAACGCGATTCAAAATGTTGTGTGCTACGGTAGTTGAACCCACTTCCTTTGCATGACCTGTCATTGCCACAGTAACTAGATGAAACCCACTAGTATGTGTAGGAGTTGATTGAGCCATGTTTGTGATTCCTACCATGCTATGCTTGCTATGCTTAGAGTTGTGTCAGGTCTGGCTCATCGGGATGATGAACCGGAGTGAAAGGTTGTGTTGGTTCGTGAGTGAAAGTGTTGAACACCTTTTGGTAAAGGTATCGATGAGAGGCCATGTAGGAGTACATGGTGGGTTGTTTCATTGAAGCCGATCCTAAGAACTGAGATCTGTGTTCGTGATCCATGAAACAGTTACTACCACGCATTGGGATCCTTAATTGACCCTCTCGGCTTCTTAACCACCCTTGTTCTTAGTCCGGGAGTTGCAAGTAGTTTCTGGTGTTTGTAGCATCTTTGGGGCCGCACGCAACGCTGACCTTAGGGGTGAGTTGTGTTGCGGTAGGCACGTGGCCCGGTGTACCGAGTGCCCGTTTGGTATCTCGGGAACCCTGCACACATCGTTCGGGGCTGTATGGGAAACCTTGGCGGACTCCTGGGTGGAACCGAATAGGCGATAAACTGGACTAGGAACTTGAGTGTTTAGGTAGGTTGTGGCCGACACCACGTTGGGCTTCCGCTTGAAGGTTGTCGAGTACATGTCGGGTAAACGCGGTAAGTGGTGAGAGCGTGTGTGAAGAAGTACACCCTGCAGGGTTTGTAATATGATCTATTGAATAGCCGTGTCCACGGAGAAGGACTTCGGGTTACCTATATCAGTTCATAGACAAGTAAATGGATACTACTAAAAGCCTCAAGATAAGTGTGAGTACATGGATGGCCCTCTCGTGGGATGACGAGAGAGGATCCACGGTGGAGTATTGTGATGGTGATTAGTGGACTGTGTGCGACAAATGCTTTACAAATGGTGTTACGAGGATAGTTTAGCCAAGAGTCAAAGCTGGCTTCTGCAAATAACTCCACCACCTTCTTGAGAATGTGCATGTATGATAGGATTCTGTGGTAAGACTTGCTGAGTACCTCCGTACTCATGTTTGCTTAATTAATGTTTTTCAGAGGACAACACTACCCCCTCCGATGGATTCTATGGAGATCTCGACTTCGATGAGTGAGCTAGCCACCCAGGTGGTGATCTCAGACTTGTGAAGGGCCATTGTAGATAGAAAGGCTCCAACAAGCTTTCTTTCTTTCTAGAGTCTGTACTCAGACTAGTTTGCTTCCGCATGTGCTTGTATGATTGTATGACTTGAGTGTTGGGTCATGTGACCCCTACCTGTATGGATATGCTATGTATGGCTCCTCGGAGCCTCTTAAATAAAGTACTTGAGTTGTAGAGTTTTGTTGTGATGCCCTGTTGTATTTACTCATATCGGGCATATTGCGTGTATGATTGAAATGCTTGGTATGAGTGGGATCCGACAAACTAGTTGTCTATCCTTGGCAGCCTCTCTTATGGGGAAATGTAGTCTCGTGATTCTGAGCGATAGTAGTCCGCTACAGCCCGGTTCACCGGAGTCCTGCTAGCCCAAAGACTACTGCTTGGACACTTGACTGGCGGCATGTGTTTCACTTTCCTATGTCTGTCCTTCGGGAAATGTCACGCGGTGGTATTCGGAGTCCTGCCTAGCCTGCTACAGCCCGGGATACCGGAGTCCTGTTAGCCCAGTGCTACAGCCCGAATATATACGTTGATGACCGACATGCTCGATGTGATTCATGTATGCCTGTCCCCATAGGTTAGCGCCGCTTTGGGTTCACGACTAGCCATGTCGGCCCGGGTTCCTTGTCATGTGGATGCTAGCGACACTATCATATCGTGAGCCAAAAGGCTAAACGGTCCCGGCCATGGTAAGGCGACACCCGTGGGAATACCGTGCGTGAGGCCGCAAAGTGATATGAGGTGTTACCGGCTGGGTCGATGTGACTTGGAATCGGGGTCCTGACAAAGTATGCTTATGGATTGGCGGTATAAGGTTCTCCGCTTTAGGAATTGGGCAGACACTCGTTTGTTTTCTCCATCATACTGGGCCTGATAGTGAGATAGATTTGCTTCTTCAACCAGCTGACAAGATAAAGGGCGCACCTCCCGGTTTATGGCTCGAAGATCTTCTTCGTTGAATTCCGTCTAGTCTTCTTTCAAACTTGGGAAGCCTTGGGCTGCTTCAACAGGATCAAAATCTGGCACCCATGCTTTGGCCCGGATTAAAGCATTTATCGCGCCGGTTCTAGCAGCAGATTTCTTTAATTCTTTAAACCGGGCATGAAGCATTGACAACCTTTTAAGGGTGTCCTGGATCAAGGTCGGGGCCGGGTTGTTGCGAGAAGCAGTACTCATGATCCGTTGCGCTCTGGTATAGAGTTGCTCTATCAATGTGTAAGAAGCTTTCAATTTTTTCCGCATGTCTGATCCCAAGTGGCCAATATGTGTCCCTGCATCATTCAAAGGATTATTAAACCAGAAATTTTATGAGAAGGCTTTATTATGGCAGAAATCAAAAAGGACTTACCAAAGACAGCTGCGGTCATGGCATGTACTTGCCGTTTTACGCTGGTCAGTTCATCCACCACTGGTTTAAGGGCAGCTTCAGCATGTTCTGCCCGCTGAGTTAAAGCGGCCTTTTCAGTAGCCCAATCCGCCCGCTCCTTGTTGAAGCCCTCCTTAAGCTTTTCCATGACGCTTAAAGCGCTGGTTAATTCGTCTTTTGCTTTGGCGGTTTCAGTCTGCTGGGATTTCAGGTTTTCTTGAAGATCAGCAATTTGACTATCTTTCTTGTTCGCATCAGCCTACATACAGAAAATCATTTAAGGATTGAGATGCAGAGTTGAAGTACCAACCCCACAACAAGTTATGCCCTTGGTACTTGGGGGCTAATGCATATTTGCTTCTCATCCTACACTTTATATATAAAGTCCCAAGCTCAATACAAGTATTCAACTTGGTACTTGGGGGCTAATGCATATTTGCTTTTCATCCTACACATTATATATGAAGTCCCAAGCTCAATACAAGTATTCAACTTGGTACTTGGGGGCTAATGCATATTGGCTCTATCATTAAATGATGCTAGAATTCTTATGATTTTCAAGTCCCGGTTTAACTACATTAAGTTGAACCGGCCCTTGGGGGCTATCAGAGTTGACAGTTTGCAATATACAAGCAGAGAGTTATGGAGTTTACCTCATATTTATCCTTCATCATGTTTACCAAACCGGCTTCATAGTCACGGCTGGTATATAACCGGTTCAAGTAGCCGGAATGAAGCTCTTGTGGATTCAAAGCGGCGTACGTTGCCAAATCGGCATTCCACTTGCCTTTACCAACGGCAGTAAATTCCTCCTTGGCAGTATGCTTGGACAAGACGACTGGATTACCTGGCTCGGAATGGCCAAAGCCAGTAATCACAACATCATCATCCTTCACTTCGCCGGTTTGCACTGGGGTCGCCGGTTTATCCTTCTGCTTTGGTGGACTCACTGCCTTGTCAGCTTGGGCAGGACTTGTGAGTTGACTTGGAGGACCGGTGGTATCAACATACGTTTCTTCAGCAGTAACATCGTGACTTTGCAATGGTGGATCGGTCAGTATATCTTCTTGGATGTGTTCCTTCGGGTTTGGTGTTTCGGCTGGTTCAGGGGCTTCGTCTTCTGCCGCTTTATCCAGGCGAGCTTTCTTGCTTGGCTTGGGCTTGGCTCTGAAAGGAAAAGACGGATCGGTCCAATGAATATTGAATGTGCTATATCAAACAGCATTATCAGGAATATGTCTTACCCAAGCACTGTCTTAAGCGGTGGGAGTTGAGTGCCTGTTGACTCGCCAGAAGAAGAATGAGAAGTCACCTAATAATCGGAGTCAGATGGATAAAGAGGTTGAAGAAAGCAGCCCGCTTTAGGATAAGCATTGACAAAACAGTTAGAGACCTCTGAACGGCGTTTCCGAACCGGACTGTTCGGTAAACCCGTGGATGTGACTACCTAGCCGCTGTGCTGGGTTGCGCGAAGAGCTTCATGATCTTGTGTCTTCATAAGAATGTTTCGATCCAAGTAAGCAAGAGGATGAGAAAATTTAACTTTTCGGTTAGCCCGACGGATTTGTACGGAAGGTAAAGGGTTTGAATCGGAAGAAAGAGCGATTACCTCTACAACATCAGCATGACTAGCTTCAGCATCATCTTGGCAATAATCATTATCAATAAGGTGTGTAAAAAATAGACCAAGTGAGTCAAGTTCTACCACAAGGTCCGGATTACCCACATCATCCTCAGCCGGTGGATCAGAGGAGGCAGTGGTTTTCTTTCTATAAGCTGGTTTCTTCACAACTTTGGTCTTGGGCCGGGTTATTGCCACCGATTTCTCCTGTGGAGTTTTCCTGCTCCAAAATGGGTCATCACCCTGTTGGAAAGATGTTAAACATCAGCAAAGAGTATTTGAACATAATCAGATTTTATAAATGAATAAGATATGAGTCTTACCGCTGGCGGTTTGTTAATAGCAGAAAAGGGAGCCAGGCCGGTTTGTGCGCAAGTAGCTTCCAGTTCGTTCAACATCCTCTTAACAGCTTCAGTGACTTCATCGTCTGTCAGTTGGATCCCAATATGCCGGAGAGGGTCTTTTACATCTTCTGTGTATTTGCACATCAAACCGGAGCGCAGGCTCAGGGGCAGTATACTCCAAGATATCCAGCATCGAGCAAGATCGACTCCTGTCAACCCGTTGGCCATGAAGGCCCGGAGTTTGGATAGTTGGGGTGCATAAATACTTCTTTCCCTGGCAGTCAGTCTGTGAGGGAGAGGGTGTGTATTGCTTAGCCATTCCGGACGGTAACCCGGTAAAGGATTTTCTCCTTCAGGAGAGGTATCTTTGCAGTAAAACCATGTTGAGTTCCACTCGTTGGGATGGCTATGCAGTTTGGCGTGAGGGTAAGTGACCTCTTTCCGCTTTTGAATCGCCACACCACCCAGTTCGGTGTTGGGACCGTCAGAAAATTCAGTGCGGCGGTTTAGATGGAAGCAATCTCTGAATAGTTCAACTGAGGGCTCCTCCTGAAAGAACACCTCAGAGAGCACTTGAAAATGACAGATATTGGTGATGGAGTTGGGGACAATATCTTGTGGACGCAGTTGAAAGTTGGCCAAGACATCTCGATAAAACTTTGAACCGGGCGGACTGAAACCCCGGGCTAGGTGGTCAGCAAAAACAACAACTTCTCCATCCTTAGGTTCTGGAGAACTCTCCGGACCAGGGACCCTCCAGTGAATTACATCTTTCTGGCCTAAAGCGCCGGTGCGAACTAAGTTCTCCAGTTGGGTTTCAGTCACTCGAGAAGGGACCCAGTTACACTCATACACTTGTTTGGCCATAATGTAATCTGCAAGGCAGTAATACCGGTTCAAGAACATATTGGAAGGCTATAGATTGGTGCGTTCATTGTTAAACCGACGTTCTGCAAAGTGACAATATATAAACCAGAAAAACCTTGGCGGTTCAACAGGGGGACTAATGGTATATGCCGAGTTGTCAGTTTTTCTACAATGTTAAACCGCCTGGTCTGAAACATGGATGAATCAAGTGTGGAGGTGCGAAAACAGGTTTCACAAAAACTTGTTACAGCTTTGGATCTGGAGCAGTATTGAATCAACAAGCAAAGGCACAGAGAGATCTAAAACCTTGAGATGTGCAGGTAATAGCGGATGCTAAAAAACTACCGCTATGCAGAACAAGGATTCACAGATCTGACTGACAGTTATCATATAAGCAAGAAATAAATGATGAACACCGAAGAACATGGAAACCCTAAGAACAGATCTAGGGTGAAAGGATAGAAGATTTATCGGAGCGGAAGAAGAAGCGGAAGGTCGCTGTGATGCTCTGGTGCGCTCAGGGTGATGCAGCGGCCAACGTTGGTGCAGAGGTTGACCGCGGCGGCGGAGCTCCGAAACTGGGCAGCGTGAGGAAGACGAAGCAGAGGGGCACGAGGGGGAAAAAGGAATTGACCCTTTGGTCTACTTATAAAGGCAAAGTACATGTGTCAGGCGCGAGAATCAAGGAGCCGCGAGTTTGGAAATGGAGCTGTCGCCTCGATTGTCGCAGGTCTATTAAACAAAGATGTTAGACATAATCCTTTATGACAGATGACGTCAAGCCGGTTCGCCACAATCTGAGAAGATGACGTCACAGCGTTTCAACTAAGAAGATGATTGAAGACGAAGTTTTTTACTAAGGATTGACATGAATCTGTTCAAATCAATCTGGGGCCTAATGTTGGGGATATTACTATTACGAAACCGCCGGAGAGGCCGGGTTAACTTCATCAGTAGCCAAGTATGCTTGAGGCCCGTGAGGATATTCAATAAGGGCCCAAGGCCCAGGACAGGTTTAAGGGTTGTAGCCGTAAACCGGCCTTAGTATGTAATTTGTATTGTAAGTTAGAAATACTAGAGACCGAACCGGACACGTCTATGAGCCGGTCTCGGGACTCTACAAACCGACGGGTGTCACCCATGTATATAAGGGGATGACCCGGCGGCGATTCAGGAGAATAGACAACAACTCGAGACTTAGGCGAAGCTTGTTTGCTCCCTAGTCATCGAAACCCCCATCAATTCCATCCCAACTAGACATAGGCTTTTACCTTCATCGAAGGGGCCGAACTAGTATAAACTCTCTTGCGTCCTTGTGTCCGCTTTAAACCCTTTAAGCTAACCTGTAGCGATGGCTCCACGACTAAGTCCTTTCATGAGGACATCTGCTGTGACAAAACCATGACATCCCCCCTCCGGCAGGGTGCCGGAACGGGCTCCTGAGAGGTTTTTGGTGGCTACAGAGGCTTGCGGCGGCGGAAATCCCGATCTATCTTCTCCGTGGATGTTTTTACGGTACGTGGGACTATATAGGCGAAAGAAGTTGGTCGGGAGAGCCTCGAGGGGCCCACGAGAGGGTAGGGCGCCCCCCCTATCTCGTGGCCTCCTCGAGGATCTTCTGACGTGAACTCCAAGTCTCCCGGATCATATTCTTCCTAAAAATCACGCTCCCGAAGGTTTCATTCCGTTTGGACTCCGTTTGGTATTCCTTTTCTTCGAAATACTGAAATAGGCAATAAAACAGCAATACCCAGCTTTCGTCGCCGCCCACACCAGCGGAGGCCCTAGCACGCGCACAGCTGCTCCTCGACTTTCCTCCTGCCTCGGAGAAGCTCGATGAGTGGAGGACCACTGTCCGGAGCCTCGTCAGCATCGCCAACAACGATGAGTTGCGACCGGCGGGACCCGCAGGCCGTCGCTCCGCCAGGCCACTGCACGCCAGCGGAGACCGTGCTGGAGGCGCTGCAGCCACGGTGCAATCCCCTCCTCCGTCGCGGCCACCTCGGGCGTCGGTTCGTCGCGACAATGCTCGAGACAATATCTCCATCGCGTCGTCCGACCCGCGAACCAACCGCGATCAGCGCCAAGTCCTTCGGGAGTGGGCTCATGAGTACGCTCGACCAACAATCGAGCGCCGACGTGATGTGCGCCACCAGTCGGACAGGCGAGCAGGGCCCACTATGGGCCACCCAGCGCCGGGAGGCTACGGTGGCCTACCTTACGAGGTGAGTTGTCCGGCTTTCACCCGTGAGCTGCAGCAGTTCCAGTGGCCCTCCCACCGCACGTTCAAGCCCGATGTTGGCGAGAAGTACAACGGCAAGACTCACCCGTCAGAGTTCCTCAGCATCTACACCATCGCGATGCAAGCTGCGGGGGCCCGCGATGATAAGGTGCTTGCCAACTACTTCCCGTTGGCACTCAAGCCTAATGTTATGTCATGGTTGATGCACTTGCCGGTGGACTCCATCTCTTCTTGGGCGGATCTGTGCCATGAGTTTGTTGGCGCCTTTACCGGAGGTCACCAAGCTCATGGCCAGGGGAGTGATTTACACATCATCCCCCAGAAAGAAGGGGGAAATTTGCGCAAGTACATCCAAAGGTTCAGCCGAGTGCAGTACAACATCCTCGACGTTCATCCTGTCACCGTGTGACCCCGGCAAGTGACCCCGGCAAGGAGGTTGCCGAGTGTGCCGCTTGCCGGGCCTTGGCGGCCACCGATAAGCCCGGAGGCTCCGACAATCAATATTGCAAGATCCACCGCACCATGGGCCACGATCTCCAGAACTGCCGGCAGGTGGAGCTGCTCGCTGAGAAGCAGAAAGCCGAGTATGAGCGACGACACAAGGAGAAAGGCCCAGATGGTGCCGAGGATCCGGCAAGAAACGCGGCGGCCAAGGAGGCCGCCGCGGCAAGGATAATCAGCAAGAGAAGCCCGCCCGGGGCCGCGACAAGAAGCAGGAAGACAATGATCATGATGAGGACGACGAGTCCGGTGACCACGAGTCCCAGAAAGCTACAGAAGCCATGTGCGCCGATAGTGGCGCCTCGCTGCATACGTCTCACCACCAACTCAAGCAGTGGGCGCGTGAGATCACAGCGGTGGATCCATCGTTTGACGCACGGAAGCCGCTGAAATGGTCCAGCACGCCCATCATCTTCGACACCGAGGACCACCCAGACCGCACCACTGTGGTCGGGTGCCTGCTATTGTTGGTTTCACCAACCCCCCGCAACCTCAAGGTGACAAAGACGTTGGTGGACGGCGGGGCCGGCCTGAACTTGATCTCGTCCGTTGTGGCCAGAAGGCTGCAGATCCCTGATGGAGACCTCGAGGAGATGGGTACCTTCCAAGGGGTTATCCAGGGGAGAAGCCAGCCAAAGGGAAAGATCACGCTGCCCGTGACGTCTGGAGGCGAGCTGAACCACAGGACGGAGAGGATTGTTTTCGACGTAGCCGAGATCCCCTTGCCCTACAACGGGATCCTTGGCCGCCCGGCGCTAGCCAATTTCATGGCGGCCTCACACTACGCCTGCAACATGCTGAAGATGCACAGGCTGATAAACATCATCACCGTCCCCTTCGACAAGAAAGTATGCTAATTTGCACCGACCAACTCTACTGGGAAGCAGTTGCAGCAGCTGCCGCTAAGGTACATGCTCGTGCCGATGGAGCCTCGGGAGAGAAGAAGACCGGCAAGACCCCTCGCACCCACTCCGGCAAGTGCACCCCTTTGGGGTGTTGTGCTTCTGTTGAGAATGTGCCAGAGAACTCTACCGGCAAGAGAAAGAAGTCCAAAGCCGCGCCACCAGAGACCAAGAAGGTGTCCGTCAAGGAGGATGGCACGGGGGGAACTTTTGCTATAAGCTCCACCCTCGACGGCAAATAGGAAAGCGAGCTCGTCACCTTCCTGCGGGCGAATGTCGATGTGTTTGCATGGCAAGCTTCCGACATCCCTGGCGTTCCCAGGGAGGTGATTGAGCACCACCTTGCTGTCTGTCCTCATGCACGGCCCATCAAACAGAAGGTCAGGAAGCAAGCTCTAGAGAGGCAGGAGTTCATCACGGAGGAAATCAGAAAGCTAGAGGCGGCAGGCTTGGTGAGAGGAGTACTCCACCCGACGTGGTTGGCCAATCCGGTAGTGGTGCACAAGGAAAATGGGAAGTGGAGGCTGTGTATTGATTACACCGACATCAATAAGGCCTGCCCAAAGGATCCTTTCCCGTTACCACGCATCGACCAGATTGTTGACTCCACGATTGGGTGTGATCTCTTATCATTCCTTGACGCCTACTCAGGATACCACTAGATCTTCATCACAAAGGAAGACGAGGAAAAGACAGCATTCATCACCCCATGTGGTACGTATTGATTTTTACGGATGCCTTTCGGGTTGAAGCGTGCTGGCTCAGCCTTTGCTAGAGCGGTCAAAATTGGTTTTGAGCCCCAGCTACATAGAAATATGGAAGCTTATATGGATGACATAGTGTCCAAAACCAAGGACAAGGCAACACTTGTGCAAGATCTGGAGGAAACATTTGGGAACCTGCCCAAGATCAATCTCAAATTGAACCCTGATAAGTGTGTCTTCGGCGTCCCGTCCGGCAAGCTTCTCGGGTTCTTTGTGTTCCAGCGCGGGATTGAAGCAAACCCAGATAAGATCAAGGCCATCGAGCAAATTGAGGCACCCAAGCGGATCAAGGACGTGCGCCGGCTCACTGTTTGCATCGACGCCATGAGCCAGTTCATCTCCAAGTCCGCAGAGCATTCCCTCCCTTTTTTCAAGATCTTGAAGAAGGCAGGGCTGGTAGAGTGGACCCCAGAGGCCGAGGCAGCGCTGCAGGATTTGAAGAAATACCTCTCCTATGGTTGCGCCCAAACCACAAGAACCGCTGCTGGTTTACCTAGAGGCAACAAATCAAGTAGTTAGCTCCGCACTAGTGGCGCAGAGAGAGGCCGACTAAAAGGCAGCGGCACCGGCAGAGCCAACAGATAGAAAGCCGAAACCCTCTCCGGCAGGGCTCGATCCCGGTAAGATGGAGTCCCCGGCAGGGGTTGACGCCAGCGCGGCAGGACCCATGCGACCGGGTGAAGAGGCACAGAAGAAGAAGATGGTGCAGCACCCAGTGTACTTCGTCAGCTCCCTCTTGCAGGGTACTAGGTCGAGGTACTCAGGTGTGCAAAAGTTTCTCTTCGGCCTCCTTATGGCTTTGAGGAAGCTGCGCCACTACTTCCAAGTGCACGAGATCACGGTGGTCACCCGCCTCCCATTGCAACGGATATTGCACAACCCAGATGCAACGGGGAGGATCGTGGAATGGGCCCTGGAGCTGTCAAGTTTCGGTTTGAAGTTTGAAAGTACCTCGACGATTCAGAGCAGAGTCTTGGCGGAGTTTGTTGCGGAATGGACCTCGACGATCGACGAAGAGGTATAGGAGACCGCCCTCCCCGGCGAGGAAACGAGCCGCAACTGGATCATGTACTTTGATGGTGCCTTCTCGCTGCAAGGCGCCGGTGCTGGTGTGCTACTTGTCGCACCCACCGGAGAGCACCTCAAGTATGGTATCTAGATGCACTTTCCCCCGGAGATGTCAACCAACAACACCGCCGAGTACGAAGGTTTGCTTGCCGGCCTCAGGATCGCGGCCAACCTCGGGGTTAAGAAGCTCATCGTTAGGGGCGACTCGCAGCTTGTCGTCAGGCAGATTAATAAAGATTATCGAAGCCCGTTGATGGAAGCCTATGTAGATGAGGTGAGGAAACTGGAGGAGCGCTTTGATGGTATACAAGAGTAGCATGTCCCTCGGGTGGAGAACGACATCGCCGACTATCTGTCAAAGCGCGCTACCCTCGAGCTACCTGTGGAACCAGGTACTTTTGTTCTTCAATTGACCCAACCATCCGTTGAGTGGTCGACCGGGCAGAGCAAGCGGAGGAAGTTAGGCCCCGGCAAGTACTTCCCAACCGATCTCCCCAGAGCCGCCGGCGAAGATGTTTCCGTGGATGCCGACCCTGCCACAGGGCAACCGACTCCGGCAGGACCTCAGGTCATGGCCGTGGAGGCGGCCGCTCCCGCGGTAGAAGAGATGCCTTTGGTCCTTGCCGTCGAGCCAGAAGCTCCGGCATGGGGACAGCACACCGTCTGATTCCTTAAGAAAGGAGAGCTCCCTAGGGAGCAGGAAGAGGCAGAGAGAGTAGCCCGCCGGTCTGCTCTGTACCAATTTGCTGATAACGTATTATACAGGAGAAGACTGAACGGGGTGAAATTGATGTGCATCTCCCGGGAGGAAGGACTAAAGTTGTTGGTAGAAATCAATGGAGACATATGTGGCTCCCTGATACGTCTCCAACGTATCTATAATATTTGATTGTTCCATGCTATATTATCTACTGCTTTAGGCAATATTGGGCTTTATTTTCCACTTTTTTATTACTTTTGGGACTAACCTATTAACCGGAGGCCCAGCCCAGATTTGCTGTTTTATGCCTATTTTGGTGTTTCGAGGAAAAGGAATATCAGACGGAGTCAAAACGGAACGAAATCAACTGGAGAAGTTATTTTTGGAAGGAAAGCCACCCGATTGACTTGGAGTGCACGTCAGGAAAGAAGGGAGGTGCTCACGAGGGTGGGGGCGCGCCCACCCCCCTAGGGTGCGCCCCCCTGCCTCGTGGCCCCCCTCGTGACCCATATATACCTACGTACCCTAAAACTTCCATAACAGAGATTAGATCGGGATTTCCGCCGCCTCAAGCCTCCAGAGCCACGAAAAACCAATCGGGACCCTGTTCCGGCACCCTGCCGGAGGGGGAATCCCTCACCGGTGGCCATCTTCATCATCAAGGCGCTATCCATGACGAGGAGGGAGTAGTTCACCATCGGGGCTGAGGGTATGTACCTGTAGCTATGTGTCTGATCTCTCTCTCTCGTGTTCTCTCTCGTGTTCCCTCTATGGCACGAACTTGATGTATCCCGAGCTTTGCTATTGCAGTTGGATCTTATGATGTTTCTCCCCCTCTACTCTCTTGTGATGAATTGAGTTCCCCTTTGAAGTTATCTTATCGGATTGAGTCCTTTATGAGAACACTTGATGTATGTCTTGCCGTGTTTATCTGTGGTGACAATGGGATATCATGTGCCACTTGATGTATGTTTTGGTGACCAACTTGCGGGTTCCGCCCATGAACCTATGCATAGGGGTTGGCACACGTT
Organism: Aegilops longissima; assembly: GCA_021605205.1. NCBI lineage: Eukaryota > Viridiplantae > Streptophyta > Magnoliopsida > Poales > Poaceae > Aegilops > Aegilops longissima. The sequence continues at coordinate 626,934,634 of CM038679.1, forward strand.
CTTGACTCTCCGGTAGAAACTTTGGGGCACTCTTTGAAGTACTTTGTGTTGGTTGGATGAATCTGAGATTGTGTGGTGCATATAATATAATCATGCCCACGGATACTTGAGGTGACAATGGAGTATCTAGGTGACATTAGGGTTTTGGTTGATTTACTAAACAGAACCAAAAAGCAAGGAACTAAAATAAAATTGGGTTGCCTCACAACAAGCGCTATCGTTTAACGCCCCTAGCTAGGCATGATGATTTAATGATGCTCACATAAAAGATAAGAATTGAAACATAAAGAGAGCATCATGAATAATATGACTAGCACATTTAAGTCTAACCCACTTCCTATGCATAGGGATTTTGTGAGCAAACAACTTATAGGAACAAGAATCATCTTGCATAGGAAGGTAAAACAAGCATAACTTCAAAACTTTAAGCGCATAGAGAAGAAACTTGACATTATTGCAATTACTACAAGCATATGTTCCTCCCTCATAATAATTTTCAGTAGCATCATGAATGAATTCAACAATATAAACAGCACCTAAAGCACTATTTTCATGATCTACAAGCATAAAAAAGTTACTACTCTCCACAAAAGCAAAATTCTTCTCATGAATAATAGTGGGAGCCAAATCAACAAGATAATTATCATGTGAGGCATAATCCAATTGAAAACTAAAATCATGATGACAAGATTCATGGTTATCATTATTCTTAATAGCATACAAGTCATCACAATAATCATCATAGATAGCAACTTTGTTCTCATAATCAATTGGAACCTCTTCCGAAATAGTGGAATCATCACTAAATAAAGTTGACACTCTTCCAAATCCACTTTCATGTTCATCACAATAAGATTCAACATCCTCCAAAATAGTGAGATCACTACTTCCTAAAGTTGACACTCTTCCAAACCCACTTTCATCAATATAATCATCATAAATAGGAGGCATGCTATCATCAATATAAATATTCTCATCAAAACTTGGGGGACTAAAAATATCATATTTATCAAACATAGCTTCCCCAAGCTTGTGGCTTTGCATATCATTAGCATCATGGATATTCAAGGAATTCATACTAACAACATTGCAATCATGTTCATCATATAAATATTTAGTGCCAAACATTCTATGTAATTCTTCTTCTAGCACTTGAGCACAATTTTCCTTTCCATCATACTCAAGAAAGATATTAAAAAGATGAAGCGTATGAGATAAACTCAATTCCATTTTTGGTAGTTTTCTTTTATAAACTAATCTAGTGCTAAAACAAGAAACAAAAAGATTCGATTGCAAGATCTAAAGATATACCTTCACTTACCTAGCCTCCCCGGCAACGGCGCCAGAAAAGAGCTTGATGTCTACTACACAACCTTCTTCTTGTAGACGTTGTTGGGCCTGCAAGTGCACAGGTTTGTAGGACAGAGCAAATTTCCTCAAGTGGATGACCTAAGGTTTATCAATCCGTGGGAGGCGAGGATGAAGATGGTCTCTCTCAAGCAACCCTGCAACCAAATAACAAAGAGTCTCTTGTGTCCCCAACACCCCCAATACAATGGTAAATTGTATAGGTGCACTAGTTCGGCGAAGAGATGTTGATACAAGTGCAATATGGATGGTAGATAAAGGTATTTGTAATCTGAAATAATAAAAACAGCAAGGTAATTAATGATAAAAGTGAGCGTAAACGGTATTGCAATGATAGGAAACAAGGCCTAGGGTTCATACTTTCACTAGTGCAAGTTCTCTCAACAATAATAACATAGATAGATCATATAACAATCCCTCAACATGCAACAAAGAGTCACTCCAAAGCCACTAATAGCGGAGAACAAACGTAGAGATTATGGTAGGGTACGAAACCACCTCAAAGTTATTCTTTCGGATCAATCTATAAAAGAGTTCGTACTAGAAGTATTACCGGATGCCCTCATCAGAATTAGTGGAGCTAAAGAAACAGCTTGATGAGATCCTCCAGAAAGGATATATCCGTCCCAGCTCTTCACCATGGGGGGTCACCTGCTATCTTCGTGGACAAAAAGGATGGCAGCCTCTGCATGTGTGTGGATTACCGTCAGCTGAATGATGTCACAATCAAAAACAAATATCCCCTACCAAGCATTGATGACTTGTTTGGTCTGCTCAGTGGGGCCAAGGTATTCTCCAAGACTGATTTACGGATTGGATATTATCATCTCAAGATTAAAAAGGAAGATATTCCTAAGACCGCATTCACCACTCGATACGGTCTTTATGAATATACAGTGAGTCCTTTGGTCTCACCAACGCCCCTTCCTTCTTCATGCATATGATGAACAAAGTATTCATGGACTTCCTCAATAGGTTCGTGGTAGTCTTCATCGATGACATACTTATCTACTCAAGAAGTGAAGAAGATCACAAAGAACACCTCCGAGCAGTGTTACAACGACTCCGCGAAGATCATCTATACGCCAAATTCAGTAAATGTGAGTTTTGGCTCAAGCAAGTTGGATTTCTTGGACATGTGCTATCCACCGAAGGTATAGCCGTAGATCCGAGCAAAGTAAAGGATGTGCTCGATTGGTTGTCGCCCACAACCGTATCTCAGATCCGAAGTTATCTTGGATTAGCCGGATATTACCGTCGTTTCATTGAAGGTTTTTCCAAGATTGCTCAACCCATGACGGAGCTCCACAAAAAGGATAAGAAGTTTGAATGGACTAAGGACTGTGATAAAAGTTTCAGTGAGCTAAAGATACGGCTGACAACTGCGCCTGTATTGACCCTTCCAGATATCTACCGCAGTTTTGATTTGTACTGTGACGCCTCCAGACAAGGACTTGGATGTGTACTTATGCAAGACGGCAAGGTAGTAGCCTATGCATGGCGACAGCTACGACCCCACGAGGGGAATTATCCTACTCATGATTTCGAATTGGCCGTGGTGGTTCATGCTCCAAAAATTTGGAGACACTATCTCCTCGGGAAGAGGTGCCAAATTTTTACCGATCACAAAAGTCTCAAGTACATATTTACTCAGCCAGATTTAAATCTCCGTCAACAAAGATGGCTTGAGTTAGTCAAGGATTATGACCTTGGAATAAATTACCACCCGGGTAAGGCCAACGTGGTTGCCGATGCACTCAGTCGAAAGCCTGTCAGCCTAAGTATCATATTGGAATCCTTGCCTCCTGAACTTCAAGAGGAAATTGCTCAACTCAACCTGGTCATCGTTGATGCTGGCCTTGCTAATATTTTGGAAGTTACCCGCACACTTGAGGAAGAGATTGGCAAGGCCCAGCCGAATGACACCGTTCTGCAAGAACGTGCCAAGAATATGGTAGCATGACAGACTTCAGATTTCTCGAAGGATCAATTCGGTACCCCCCGATTCCGTGGAAGGATTTGTGTACCCAGTCAAGCGGATTTAAAGCATAAAATCATGTCAGAAGCACAGGAATCCTCGTATTCTATTCACCCTCGAGGTACGAAAATGTATGAAGACCTTCGACAAATATTCTGATGGGATGGAATGAAGAAAGACATTGCCTACTTTGTAGCCTGTTGTGACATATGCAATATGGTAAAGGCAGAGCATCAGAAGCCAGCCAATGTCGCAATGGAAATGGGATGACGTCTGCATGGCTTTCATCACAGGGCTACCTAAGACTCAGCGAGGCAATGATGCAATCACGGTCATAGTGGACACCCTAACCAAGGTTGCTCACTTTATCCCGATCAGAACCACATATCGAGCAGATCAACTTGCACAGCTGTATGTATCCAGAATAGTCAGTCTGCATGGAGTACCCGGAACCATCACTTCTGATCAGGTTTCACTTTTTGCCTCCACTTTTTGGTCACATCTCCATCAAGCCTTGGTAACAGCGCTTAAATATAGTACCGCTTATCATCCTCAGGCTGATGGACAGACGGAGCGGGTAAACCAAATACTCGAAGATATGCTGCGAGCCTGTGCTTTGGCCCAAGGGCCTAAATGGGAAGACTGTCTGCCGTATGCTGAGTTCTCGTATAACAACAGCTTCCAGACCAGTTTAAAGATGTCACCGTATGAGGCTTTGTATGGCTTTAAGTGCCGCACTCCTTTAAATTGGTCCCAAACTGGAGATAGCCGTATTGTCGGAACAGATCTCATGATGGAAGCCGAGAAGCAAGTCAAGGAAATCAGAGACAGATTGCAGTTGGCCAAATCTCGACAGAAGAGTTATTATGATGCAAAGCACCGACAGATCAGTTTTGAACCCGGAGAACACGTATACCTCTGAGTCACTCCGATGAAAGGAATCAAGAGATTCCAGACTCGTGGAAAGTTGTCACCCAGATTTGTTGGTCCACTTCCTATTATGTCACGAGTGGGTACTGTTGCATATCAGTTAGAATTACCCCCTGAATTGTCAGATGTGCACAACGTGTTTCATGTTTCACAGTTGAGACGATGCATATCACCGCTTGAGAAAAAGACTGACACTACTAGGGAAAAGCTTATACACAGACGCTTACTAGCAGCGTGGGTTTATAACCCTCGGTAATGCTACTTACTAGTAGCGCAGGTTTTTAAACCTCGCTACTACTAAGTTGATAGCAGTAGCGCGGGTTTTTAACACGCGCTACTCCTAAGCAGTCTCTATCATGCCCCCTGGGACATGCCATAGTAGTAGCGCAGGTTTTTAACCCTCGCTACTACTAAGTTGGTAGCAGTAGCGTTGTTTTTTAACCCTCGCTACAACTAAGTGGTCTCTACCGTGCCCTTGGGCCATGCCATAGTAGTAGTGAGGGTTATAAACCCGCGCTACTACTAAGTTGATAGTAGTAGTGCGGGTTTTTACCCCTCGCTACTACTAAGCGGTCTCAACCATGCCCCTCGGGGACATGCCATAGTAGTAGCGAGGGGTAAAAACCCGTGCTACTACTAAGTACTGGGTTTTTTAAACTCTTCCACCCCTGTGGATCGCCTTTTCAGTTTTGTAAAAAGCAATAGAAAATGATAAAAACTTCAAAAACTAAAATCCTTCGAGATGTAGTTATGTTACTACATGTAATGCTTAGGAAATTTTAAAAACTTAAATTTGGACATGTTTTGCAAAAAGTGTAGGGAAAATGTAAAACGGCTATAACTTTTGCATACGATGTCAGAAAAAAGTATAATATATCAAAATGTTCAGCACGAAAATCCGCATCCGATTTTGACCGCCTACGGCCTGTTTGCAAATTTTTAGAATCCTCAAATTCTAAAAGGAAAAGAAGTTATGCTCAAAGTTCAGTTTTTTTATAATTTTGGTCAAATCTGGTCAAACTATGGTCAAACTACTTATTCAAGAAGTATTAGTGTTACTAAATAATTATTCAAGAACATTAGTGTTACTAAATAATTATTTCAGCTTTTTGGAATATTGGTCAAATCTGGTCAAACTGTGGTCAAACTGTTGTAAATATGCCCTAGAGGCAATAATAAAAGGATTATTATTATATTTCTTTGTTCATGATAATTGTCTTTTATTCATGCTATAATTGTATTATCCGGAAATCGTAATACACGTGTGAATACATAGACTAGTATATGTCCCTAGTGAGCCTCTAGTTGACTAGCTCGTTGATCAACAGATAGTCATGGTTTCCTGACTATGGACATTGGATGTCATTGATAACGGGATCACATCATTAGGAGAATGATGTGATGGACAAGACCCAATCCTAAGCATAGCACAAGATCGTAGTTCATTTTGCCGAGCTTTTCCAATGTCAAGTATCTTTTCCTTAGACCATGAGATCGTGTAACTCCGGATACCGTAGGAGTGCTTGCTGCGTGTACCAAACGCCACAACGAATCGGGTGACCGTAAAGGTGCACTACAGGTATCTCCGAAAGTGTCTGTTGGGTTGTCACGGATCGAGATCGGATTTGTCACTCCAGACACGGAGAGGTATCACTGGGCCCACTCGGTAATGCATCATCATAATGAGCTCAAAGTGACCAAGTGTTTGGTCATGGGATCATGCATTATGGTACGAGTAAAGTGACTTGCCGGTAACGAGATTGAACGAGGTATTGGGATACCGACGATCGAATCTCGGGCAAGTAACATACCGATTAACAAAGGGAGTTGTATACGGGGTTGCTTGAATCCTCGACATCGTGGTTCATCCAATGAGATCATCGAGGAGCATGTGGGACCCAACATGGGTATCCAAATCCAGCTGTTGGTTATTGACCGGAGAGCAGTCTGGGTCATGTCTACATGTCTCCCGAACCCGTAGGGTCTACACACTTAAGGTTCAGTGACGCTAGGGTTGTATGAATATGAGTATGCAGCAAACCGAAAGTTGTTCGGAGTCCCGAATGAGATCCCGGACGTCACGAGGAGTTCCGGAATGGTCCGGAGGTAAAGAATTATATATGGGAAGTCGAGTTTCGGTCATCGGGAAAGTTTCGGGGTCCACCGGTATTGTACAGGGACCACCGGAAGGGTCCCGGGGGTCCACCGGGTGGGGCCACCTATCCCGAAGGGCCCCATGGGCTGAAGTGGGAGGGGAACCAGCCCCTGGTGGGCTGGTGTGCCCCCCTTGGGCCACCTCTGTGCCTAGGGTTGGGAACCCTAGGGGAGGGGGCGCCCCACTTGCCTTGGGGGGCACTCCACCCCCCTTGGCCGCCGCCCCCCTAGGAGATCCCATCTCCTAGGGCGGGCGCCCCTTGGGGACCCTATATAGAGGGGGAGGAGGGCAGCCGCACCTTGCACTTGCGCCTCCCTTCCTCTTGCTACACCTCCTCCTCCCGTAGTCGCTTGGCGAAGCCCCGCCGAACTCACTGCATCCACCACCACGCCGTCGGCTGCTGGATCTTCATCAACCTCTCCTCCTCCTTGCTTGATCAAGGCGTGGGAGACGCCATCCGCCTCCGCACGTGTGTTGAACGCGGAGGTGATGTCCGCTCGGCACTTGGTCATCGGTGATTTGGATCACGACGAGTACGACTCCCTCAACCCCGCTCACTTGAACGCTCCGCCGTGATCTACAAAGGTATGTAGATGCACTCCTATCACTCGTTGCTAGATGAACTCATAGATGGATCTTGGTGAAACCATAGGAAATTTTTTATTTTCTGCAACGTTCCCCAACACAAACTGTGGTCAAACAATGGTCAAACTGCTTGTTCAAGAAATATTAGTGTTACTAAATAATTATTGTTTTTTAGAAAAATAGTTTCAATCTCAAACAGTGAAATGTGTGACTTCATGCTCAAGCTAAACTCTTGAGGGTTAATAGGATTGACATCTTACTATTGTCAGGAAAACAACAAGTGCAGACTTGGAAACGAGTGAGAATAGAACCCGGAAGTTAAGCGTGCTCAGGCTGGAGTAGTGAGAGGATGGGTGACCGTCTGGGAAGTTAGATCATTTGTAATGATGAGGGGTGATTAGAGATTAGAGATTAAATTGAGCAGCGATGAGGGGTGATTAGAGATTAGAGGTTAAAAAAATTCAGAAATTTGAAAATTCAGGAAAAAAATTCAAAAAAAATTCAGAGATTAGAGATTTTTAGTAGCGCGGGTTTTTACCCACGCTACTACTAATGGACACAGTAGTTGCGCGGGTAGCGTACCTATTAGCTGTAGAGTCGTATCAGTAGCATGGGCACCCGCGCTACTAATATACCTAAAACCCGCGCTACTACTAGGCTTTTCCCTATTAGTGTGATATGACTGAAATAGAGCTGGCAAAGGACTTAGCATAGTAGTAGTGAGGGTTATAAACCTGCGCTACTACTAAGTTGATAGTAGTAGCGCGGGTTTTTACCCCTCGCTACTACTAAGCGGTCTCAACCGTGCCCCTCGGGGACATGCCATAGTAGTAGCGAGGGTAAAACGCGCTACTACTAAGTACTGGGTTTTTTAAACCCTTCCCCCCTATGGATCGCCTTTTCAGTTTTGTAAAAAGCAAAAGAAAATGATAAAAACTTCAAAAACTAAAATCCTTCGAGATGTAGTTATGTTACTACATGTAATGCTTAGGAAATTTTAAAAACTTAAATTTGGACATGTTTTGCAAAAAGTGTAGGGAAAATGTAAAACGGCTATAACTTTTGCATACGATGTCAGAAAAAAAGTATAATATATCAAAATGTTTAGCACGAAAATCCGCATCCGATTTTGACCGCCTATGGCCTGTTTGCAAATTTTTAGAATCCTCAAATTCTAAAAGGAAAAGAAGTTATGCTCAAAGTTCAGTTTTTTTATAATTTTGGTCAAATCTGGTCAAACTGTGGTCAAACTACTTATTCAAGAAGTATTAGTGTTACTAAATAATTATTCAAGAATATTAGTGTTACTAAATAATTATTTCAGCTTTTTGGAATTTTGGTCAAATCTGGTCAAATTGTGGTCAAACTATGGTCAAACAATGGTCAAACTGCTTGTTCAAGAAATATTAGTGTTACTAAATAATTATTGTTTTTTAGAAAAATAGTTTCAAACTCAAACAGTGAAATGTGTGACTTCGTGCTCAAGCTAAACTCTTGAGGGTTAATAGGATTGACATCTTACTATTATCAGGAAAACAACAAGTGCAGACTTGGAAATGAGGGAGAATAGAACCCGGAAGTTAAGCGTGCTCAGGCTGGAGTAGTGAGAGGACGGGTGACCATCTGGGAAGTTAGATGATTTGTAATGATGAGGGTTGATTAGAGATTAGAGATTAAATTGAGCAGCGATGACGGATGATTAGAGATTAGAGGTTAAAATAATTCAGAAATTTGAAAATTCGGGAAAAAATTCAAAAAAAATTCAGAGATTAGAGATTTGTAGTAGCGCGGGTTTTTACCCACGCTACTACTAACGGACATAATAGTAGCGCGGGTAGCGTACCTATTAGCTGTAGCGTCGTATCAGTAGCGCGGGCACCCGCGCTACTAATATACCTAAAACCCGCGCTACTGCTAGGCTTTTCCCTAGAAGTGTGATATGACTGAAATAGAGCTGGCAAAGGACTTAACATATGAAGAGAGACCGGTGAGAATTTTGGATCAGATGGAAAGGGTCACTCGCAGTAAAGCAAGGAAGTTCTAGAAAGTCCAGTGGGAGCATCACATAGAGTCAGAATCAACGTGGGAACGGGAAGAATTTCTAAAGGCACATTATCCAGAATGGTTTTCCCAAGCAACCAAATCTCGAGGACGTGATTCATTCTAAGTGGGGGAGGTTTGTGACAGCCTGGTTTTTGCCCTCTCTTCTTTGCCTGATTCTCAGTTGATTTGAATTTGAAATTTGGAGTTTTGAATCTTTTCATATGGACTTAAATACTTGGGTACCCCTTGGCTTTCACACAAGTGCCCCATTTCCCTCTCTAACCATCATTCCCTCTCTGGTTCACCTCAAAATAATATTTTCAATATTTTTTCTTAATGAAAAATATTCATTTCCCTCTCTTAAACCCTAGCTAGCCCAATGTGCTCCAAAGAAACCCCAATTTTTATTACCCATAAAAATCTGATAAAAATCCCAATTATTCTTTGAACCCTAGGGCACCTTTATGAACAAAATTATTTCATCACTTTTTGGAATATTTTGGCTATAGAAAATATTTTCTGTTCTGGACAGAAATGGTTGTTTCTACAGCAACTACCATTTTACTTGCTCTGCTGTGGCTGGTTTTTCTTGTGCTTCATCAACTTAGTAGATGATTGCTAACCTCCAAAGCCCAGCCCCGAACTCCTAGTAGATTGACCACAGTAAGCTCTCAAAGTTACTGTCCAGAAACTTACCTGGCGTGTGAAACCTTTTCTACTGCACCTGAGACCAAACCCAAGTGTGGTAACCTTCAAAACTACCACGAACAACAAGCTAGACATGAACTTTGGACTTAGGTCGGCCTGAGGGCAAAGTTCACGTGGTGACCGCGTTCATCCAGGCGTGCTGGCATGCAGCCGACGCGCTCTGAGTGCCGCCGAGCGCTCTGTTGCGCGCGTGCTCGCTTCCCCGCCTGCCCGAGCGTGCCAAACTGCGCCACAATCATCGTCCTAGCCTTCTTAACTCCCCCCTTGTGCTCGCCGACGCCGGAGATCGCCGCAGCAAGCACGGGCGCAGTCCGGCCAACAAAATAGTGCGCGGCGCACTGTGCTCATCGCCTTCCTCTCACCCCTGTGCTCGTCCCCGCTCGCCCACAGTCACCGCGTGAGCTGCGTCTTCTTCTTCCCCTCTCACAGACGTTGTTTGTCGCCGGGCACCGCGTCAAGGTATCCACCAGCGGAGCCCGAACCCTCCTCGACGCTTGGCTATAAATAGCGCCCTCTCCAGCCTCCTCGAGCACCATCCACCACGATCGCGTAGATAGCCGTAGCCCGGCCGGGTAGGCCGCGGGCCGCCGTCCCCGAGCCCGAGCTCGCCGGCGATCCCCTTGGGTAGTCTCCGTAGCTCCAGCCCCTCCCAGGCCAGGGCAACCCTTCCAGGGCCTCAGCCACTCGTCGGTGGTGCCGTTCCGCCTGGTTGGAGCCCCTAGAGTCGCCTCCATTCGTCGTCGTCTTCGTCTCCGGCGACCTCCGCTCTCTGGCTCCGCTTGAGAGGTCGAATCTGACGCCGTTCGACCACCCCTAGCTACTCTACGGGTATCGGCAAGTGCGCCTCCGTATCCTCTCTCGATCCTCCCCTCTTGTTTTGGCCAAGGAGCCCTCGTCGCTGGCGTGCGCTCCGGCGAAGCCGCGCCGTCCTCTATTTCCCTCCCTCTCTCCCCCTCACCTGACTAGCGGGGCCCGCTAGTCAGCCATTCAGTATACGCGCGAAGCGATACGAGTAGTGGTGCCCCGAGGCTTTACGCCTTCGACGTCACCCCCCCCCCCATTCTGTTCTTATTTAAATTCAAAATTTCTATTTATCCAGAGAGCTTCAAACAGCCAAAACTCTTTAACCATAAGTCCAAATGAATTGATTCTTTTTGCATTGTGTTCTTTGTACAGAAATCTAGTAGCTCACCAAAGATGGGATTTTTCCCTGCAATCTAGATTTTCTGGTGAGTTTCAGAAGGTTTCTTGATATTTTCTTCTTGTGTTTAAATTTATTTTCAGAGGGTGAGGCTTGTCTTGAGGATCACCAGGAGGCTTGTGAACCTCATCTGCACTAAGGCAAGCCACAACAACATTTTCATGGTGCCATTTCAATATTTGTGATTTTCTTACTTGAACAAATGATTTAATCCATGCATTTTAATCATTATTATGTTATTTATATTCTGTTAATTGCTTGATTTAGTTAATATGCTTGACTTACAGAAAGTTTGAAGTTAACTTAGTTGGTAAAGAAACTAGGATTTATTTTTGAGTGATTAAAGAATAATATGGTTATGGATATAAGTAATTAGTGGAGTTATTTTCTTGCATGAGTAAAAATGGTAAAATTTGGTAGAAATATTTCTGTTGAAAGTGAGGTTTAATCTTAACCAGAGAAGTGTCATGAGTTGTTGATGTGTATGCTTAGTGTTGATATAGTTGACTCAGTTATTTCCGTTGATATGTGATGCATATGTTAGTGTTGCATGTCATGGCATTATGACACCAGGTATTTTCACTTTAAGTTGAACCTGATAATAACTCAACTTGAATATATTGTTGACCGGGTCATGCTGCCACTGAATCGAGTTTTTCCCAGTGCAACTATCATGCCCAATATGCGATACTATCCTAAAGAGACTCGAAGGTCCCACCAAGGATAGAACCGCATATTGATACGCTTTTGCAAGGTGGATACCATTACATCAACATTACATAATAGTTGGGGATACATACAAGAGGCATAGAATGCCAGACGATTACAACATCATCATACATAAGAGCAACATCCGACTACGGATAAAACTCAAATAGAAACTCAAATGACATCCACCCTGCTAGCCCAGGCTGCCGACCTGGAACATATCCCCTGATCGAAGAAGAAGCAGAAGAACAAGTCCAAAACAAGCAAGCATCATTCTCGCGTCATGATCATCGCATAAACTGCACTCACAACTGTTGTTGTAGTAATTTGTGAGCCATGAGGACTCAGCAATCCCATTACCATGGGTATCAAGACTAGCAAGGCTTAATGGGAAAGGAAGGGGTAAAGTGGTGAGGTTGCAGCAGCGGCTAAGCAAAATATGGTGGCTAACATACGCAAGTAAGAGCGAGTAGAGAAGCCAACGGAACGATCGAGAAGCTAGAAGTGATCAATAAGTGATCTTGAAACTAATTACGTTCATACATAACCCAAAAACCGTGTTCACTTCCCGGACTCCGCCGAAAAGATACCATCACGGCCACACACGCGGTTGATGCGTTTTAGTTAAGTCAAGTGTCAAGTTATCTACAACCGGACATTAACAAATTCCCATCTGCCACATAACTGCGGGCCCGGCTCTCGAAAGTTTATACCCTGCAGGGGTGTCCCAACTTAGCCCATCACAAGCTCTCACGATCAACGAAGGACATTCCTTCTCCCAGGAAGACCCGATCAGTCTCGGAATCCCGGTTTACAAGACATTTCGACAATGGTAAAACAAGACCAGCAAAGCCGCCCGAATGTGCCGACAAATCCCGATAGGAGCTGCACATATCTCGTTCTTAGGGCACAACGGATAGGTTAGCCTACGAGTAAAACCAGACCTCAAGTTGCCCCGTGGTGGCCCCGCAGTCTGCCCATTTCGGACCAACACTCGAAGGAGCACTGGCCCGGGGGGTTAAATAAAAATGACCCTCGGTCTCCGGAAACCCAAGCGAAAAATGCTTAGGTAGGCAAATGGTAAAACCAAGGTTGGGCCTTGCTGGAGGAGTTTTATTCAAAGCGAACTGTCAAGGGGGTACCATAAATCACCCAACTGCGTAAGGAACGCAAAATCAAGGAACATAACACCGGTATGACGGAAACTAGGGCGGCAAGAGTGGAATAAAACACGAGGCATAAGGCCGAGCCTTCCACCCTTTACCAAGTATATAGGTGCTTTAATTAAATAAGGGATATTGTGATATCCCAACATAGTCCTGTCCATCATGGAGCAATCTTCAACTTCACCTGCAACTAACAACGCTATAAGAGGGGCTGAGCAAAGCGGTAACATAGCCATGCGACGGTTTGCTAGGAAGGGTGAAAAGGTTAGAGGCTGACATGGCAATTTGGGAGGCTTGAAGAGCAAATGATAGGTAGCGCAGCATAGCGATAGAACGAAGCAACTAGCATAGCAATGATAGTAATGAGATCCAAGGTGACGGTCATCTTGCCTGAAATCCCTCTAGGAAGAAGAACGAGTCCATGAAGAAGATGAAGCCACGAAGACGAACCAAGCGTAGTCGAACGAATCCTCACAATCGCAACGAAACAGAACTATCGAGAAGAAGCACAACCGGAAAGAAGCAAACAACATGGTAAACACACAAGCATAATCATGGCATGATGCACAATCAAGTATGATGCATGTCCGGTTTAATGAGGCATGGCATGGCAAAGTGCAACAAACAATACTACAAGTTAAGTGGAGCTCAATATGCAACGAGTTGCATATTGACAAAACCCCACATTGATATATTTAGTTTAATCTCGTTTAAGCTACCAAACAATATTAAATGTTGTTAAACATGGCAAGATGTGGAGCATAATTAAACTACCTATCTAGGCAAGTTTAAATAAGGCCGGAACAACAAACAACAATTCCGGAAAATCCTCATGAGCAATATTCGAATTTGGTACTGTTCTGCCCTAAAACATATTTTATTGTTGTTAAACAGGAAAATAAAATGCACCATGTTAATCTATGCATTTTTCCACCCCATTTACATATAAAGTTTATTAAAATTGGAGCTACGGTTATTTAGTTATGAAATAAATCATTTTAACATGGCATTTGAGCAGATTTAATCAAACAACATTTTAAACATTCCAAACATGAATGAAAGCAGCGTATTATGAAACTAGATGAAATTCTAAGAATTTTACATGTATAAATTATTTAAATCTGATGCATGGTTAATTAATTATTATATGCATGAACATGGAGGGGTAATCTGTAAGTGTGCAGTTTTCTGGATAATAGCTAAATTCGCAGAAAGGAAAAAAACATGACACGGGCCGAATCTGCTAGCCCAACAGTGCACAAGGGCTAGGAGGTTTCTCACCATGGGCTAAGGCCCGATTTGGTGGAGGCAGGAGGCCGGCGGGGCAAGCAGGCCGGCTGGATCTGGGAGGCTGCTGGCGACGCTGGGCCTGGACGCGGATCTGAAGGCGCGCTGGTCAACGGGGCAGCGACCAGGCGCGGGGTGGTCGCGGTCAACGCATGAGGCGCGCGTTCGTCATCCTGCTCGAAGCAGAGGAGATGCAGCGCAGCGAGGGGCCTGCAGCGGCTGGAGGCCTGAAACGGCAGCGCTGCGGCGGGATCCGGCCAGGAAGGGCCGTGGCTGGAGGAGGAGGCGGATCCAGCTGGATCTGAGGCGGGGAAGGGCGTAGACGGCGCGGCAGAGTTCGAGTAGCTCCCTGGAGCTGTTACAGAGAACAAAGGAGAGGGATGAGAGGTAGGGGAGGATCTCGGGAAGGAAAAGACGATGGCACGGGGTGGATCCGGCTCACCGGAGGGTCGCCGGGGCTCCGTTTTGCGACGAGGTTGCGCAGGTGAGAGGCGGCAACGGCGGGGTCGAGCTCAGGCCATGGCTTCCCTGGCTCCTGCACGGAAAGAGAACAGAGAGTTGAGAGAATCGAGAGAGAAAGAGAAGGCAAGGAGCAGGGTAAGGAGAGGGGCAACGAGGCAGTGGCCTGGTTCTTGTCGCCGGTGGTGGTCGCGGCAGCAGGTCGAGCTCCTGCTCGAGGGAGGCGGAGCGCAAGGGCTCCGGCTGTTGGGGTCTCGAAGTGAAGCAGAGGAGGCCGGTGGTGCTGGTGGTCTACTCCAGCGAGCTGGCCGGTGCTCGGGCGGCTGCAGGAGAGGGGCGACGGGCAGAGGAGCTCGGGCTCCTGCAGGATTTGGGCCGTGATGGTGGTTGGACAGGAGGGAAAAACGAGGAGAAGGTGGAGGCTACGAGGGGATTGGGCGCTGGTGGATCCCGAGGGGATTGTCGGTGCGGCAGGCAAACTGCCTAGGATCTAGGGTTTGGTCTAGAAATGGACTAGGATATATATATATATATATATATATATATATATATATATATATATATACTAAAGGGCGATGATTTGGGGTAGACATGGACCCTTAGATCAAAATCGGGCGGCCGAGAAAGATAGACTATGGGCGTCCAAACAAAGAAAACAGAGATGTTTTATAGATGTTTGGAGATGATCCGGACCCATTGGTCATGACAGCCCGGGTCGGGTCCGGGAGAAGTTTTCGGACTAGGTTAATTGCAGAGGTGGTCGGTGGCTGTGCAGAGAGGCTCAAACGATCGGACAACAAATGAACGGTTGGTCCCGAAAGGGATACCAAAGGCAAGGGGGGAACACGACAATTACGAACGGATGCAAGCTTTATGAAAACATGCAGATGCAATGCGCATGATGCTATGAGATGAGATGCATGACACGAACAAAATGCAAAACAAAAGACAAAAACCCAACCACGAAGGAAATAACATATCACATAGCCGGAAATGGCAAGAGTTGGAGTTACAATAATGGAAAGTTACATCCGGGGTGTTACAACACTCCACCACTACAAGAGGATCTCGTCCCGAGATCTAGGATGGCTCCGGAGAGAAACTAAAGAGGAAGAGAAGAGGTAAAACTAAGTTGCTTCTTCGACAAACGAGTGAAACCATGAACCTTGAGAGGTTGAGCAAAATGAAAGAAAGAAAACAACGAAGATGAACAAAGTTGAAAACACTCCGTTAGAAAAGAGGAACAAGGGATACGACGAGAACCAAGAGGTTTAGTGATAAGATAGATATTGAAACCACTCCGGTTAAAACTAGATAGAGAAGGAATAAGATTGATATAATTTGGGCAGCACTCCGACTGAAAGAAGAAGGAAAACTTGATAAGATGAAAAGCACTTGAATGGAGGAAACGACACGACGGTTAAATGGATAAGCATGAAAAGAACACGACCTTCACAATTCGACATGATGAATGAAAAGAGAAACATCACAATGCCTCCGGAAGAAAGAATAGAAGATAGATCATTGGAATAACAGAATGAAGAAGAAAATGCCAACTTCTGCCACAATGAGCTTGGAAAGCACCCTTCCGAGAAGGTTATAGCGGAGTCGTTGGAAAACCAACAACGAAACGAATAAGCTTGTAGTGCGCTTATGAAAAACGTCTCAACTCTTGTGGTGAAATTCTGCCACTAACGAAAAACAATTGCTTGTTTGAGATCAAAGAAGAGATGAAAACTTGTTTCGCCGAGAGGATAGGAGAAAACTCGGATCATTGATAAGCACCACAAATAGCAACATTCCTTAGGGAAGGCTTTAGGTGAAATCTATACCAAGATAACTCCAAAGAAGAGATTGATGGATTTAAAATACCTGATTCTTGACAACATGTGAATCGCGAAACCTGAATGGAAATTGCCAAGAATGATATAACACCACCTCAAAAGCTAAGGTAGAAAGAATTGCACTTCGAAATGCAAGAAGAAGAATACTTGAACTCCCCAAAACAAAACGTGTGTTGAACACCATGTTTAATTTTTAGTATAGCTCGGCGGATCATAACTTCGAGAGAAATGTTGAAGAACAATTGAAGAATGAAAAGAATCCTTGACGAACCACCATGTAGAGCCTCCATGAAGAACTCCGGTATAAAAGAATGATAGAAAGAAAGAGAAGTTGAAAACACAAGGTGAAGCCTTGCGATGATTTAGTTGGAGCTTCGCGACGAGATAAAGCGGAAAACTTGGAACTCCAGAAAAGAAACGATGAAACATCTCGAACTGGGTAATGTGACATGATGAACGACTCTAGAAAGAAGAAACTAGATCACTTGGATGAAAAAATAATAAGAATTACCTTATGCGTATCCTTCACCAAGTTAAATTGATGACAAGCAACGGATTTGGCATACTACTTATTCTCATAGAAAGGATTAAGAGGGATATAGCTCAACTTGAAGGTCTTCAACGAACCACCGGTATGATTTGGGAAGAACGAATGAATTGATACGGTAACTAAGGAAGAGGAATCTCGAATGAACCACCGTAAGAATTGAAAATGAACGAAGATGCTTGAGAGAATTTAGATACAAGTGAATGAATAGATCACGAGCTAATTAGAGAATACTTGAATGATGCACCGCTTAGATTTGGAGAACAAGAGTTGAAGGTTGAGAATGAATAATATTCAGAAATGATGGCATTCAGATTATCAAGAAAGGAAGCAACTCCTGAAATGCATCGGATGGTTGAAAAGAATTCTCACAATCGAAAACAATTATGAGAGGATGACATAAGCTAGAACTATGAATCTTCAAGAGAACGGACCAAGATTTAGGAGAAATCCTTCTTCGGTCTTCAAATGTTGAGAATGATGATGAGAACCACCATGAATTGTTGAGATACTCCGAAATGAAAAATAGAAAGGTTGAATCAAAGATGAAAAGAATTTGAAAACGATCTTGGAGAAGGCATATGACTGATGGAATCCATTCTTACGTCACACTTTGCAAGAATTTGAGAATCGCTCTGGATAAATTAGAAAAGTTAGGTAGGATCTGGAAAAGACCTGTGGGTTAGGGCCCACTCAAAAGAAAACACCGTTGAACAATTTTAAAGAGAGGTTGCACCGGTTGAATTAAATGGCTTGAATGAGATAATAACCTCAAAATATCTTGACGGATTGAGAATGGAAACAAGTCTTGTGAGATATCTTCATCACTCCAGAACAAATGAATAGGAAGAAGTGAATGATTAAGAGGTGCATCGGCATGAGAAAGCATTAGAAACGAGGAAAGGAATATGATGAATATCGAAAGCCTGAATTGGATCCACCGGAGATGAAAAATAACAAAGAACGATGAACACAAAGCTCCGTTAGTATCTTCCTGAGAATCACCGGATAAGAACATTGAAAGAAAAGAATGAAGAGACTTCCCACAAATAAAAGGATACATGATTAAGAAATCTATGTCCTTGAAGAAAAAGGGTGGGAGGGCGGGAAAACAAAGGCAACTTGGGGACGGATGAAACGGATACCGTTGGGAAAACTTAGAATTGAGATCACAAATGTTGAAATGATCGGATCCACTTGAAGAGAAGCACACTGGTTGGAAAGAATTGACATGACAATCTTGATGATCAAAAAGGATTAGTACTCCCATAGAAATAAGAGAACACCGCTTGAAAGGTATAGAGTCAACACTTGACATTGAAGCAACTCAAATAACACAACTCAAAACAAAACAAAGGATTGGCTTGCAGAAATAAGCTGGAACAAATACATATGATAGAGATTTACCCAATCCCATATCAGGCATCTGTCGGAAAGATATTCTAGGAGCTACTTGAATTCCCACCTATAAACTCCCGAAACTTTCTGGTTATGCAATCTGGTGTTGGGGATACATGGGAAGCAATATATCTCACCCAAACTAACAATCCCTACATCCAGTTGTATCCATCCGTCAACACATAACCAAGAAAACTCCGGAAATCATGTACCTCAACCTTCGAAAAGCATCCGTTATACGAGCTATGGCAATACTCCTGAACTCCCCAGTACTGGGTGGCGTCGAGGTTATCTCACCAACAACTGCATAAAAGAGATTTTCAATGTCGGCAAAACTCAGGTATTCCAGAACTACAACGATAAAATTGTGACGACAACACCTCGGAGCTCAACTCCCCTGGACACTGCCACAACCCCTAAATGTCAGGAGGCACCAAGAACAATGTTCTCGTCACAAGAATATCGGAACGATCCCAAGATACCCACGTGATCCTAAAAACATTGTGAAAAATTGAGGAGAGGAAAGACAAAACATCTACGTCGAGAGTCCTCACCAGAGAGACGAAGGGGGATGAGGAGTAAAAAGAATCCTACTCTCCAATATATATAATCCTAAGACTCAAAATTGTTTTCTTCTAGACTCAACAACGGCCAACAATCAAGGGGGCTCCTATGGTCGGTCGAGGCTCTGATACCAACTTGTCACGCCCAATATGCGATACTATCCTAAAGAGACTCGAAGGTCCCACCAAGGATAGAAGCGCATATTGATACGTGATACGTCTGCAACGTATCTATAGTTTTTGATTGTTCCATGCTATATTACTATGTGTTTTGAATGATTATGGGCTTTACTATACACTTTTATATTACTTTTGGGACTAACCTATTAATCGGAGGCCCAACCCATATTGCTGTTTTATTGCCTGTTTCAGTATTTCGAGGAAAAGGAATATCAAACTGAGTCCAAACGGAATGAAACCTTCGGCAACGTGATTTTTTGGAAGATTATTATCCTGGAGACTTGGAGTTTACGTCAGAAGATACTCGAGGAGCCCAGGAGATAGGGGGGCGCCCTCCCCCCTACTAGGCGCGCCCCCCTGTCTCGTGGACCCCTCGAGCACCCCCTGACCGACTTCTTTCACCTATATATTCCCTCGCACCCTAAAACCATTGAATATGAAGATAGATCGGGAGATCCGCCGCCGCAACCCTCTTTAGCCACCAAAACCTTTCGGGAGCCCGTTCCGGCACCCGGCCGGAGGGGGAACCCATCACCGGTGGCCATCTTCATCATCCCGGCGCTCTCCATGACGAGGAGGGAGTAGTTCACCCTTGGGGCTGAGGGTATGTACCAGTAGCTATGTGTTTGATCTCTCTCTCTCTCTCTCTCTCTCTCTCTCTCTCTCTCTCTCTCATATCTCTCTCGTGTTCCCTCTATGGCACGATCTTGATGTATCCCGAGCTTTGCTATTGTAGTTGGTGTTGGAAATATGCCCTAGAGGCAATAATAAAATGGTCATTATTATATTTCTTTGTTCATGATAATTGTCTGTTATTCATGCTATAAATGTGTTATCCGGAAATCGTAATACACGTGTGAATACATAGACCACAACATGTCCCTAGTAAGCCTCTAGTTGACTAGCTCGTTGATCAACAGATAGTCATGGTTTCCTGACTATGGACATTGGATGTCATTGATAATGGGATCACATCATTAGGAGAATGATGTGATGGACAAGACCCAATCCTAAGCATAGCTCAAAGATCGTGTAGTTCGTTTAGCTAGAGCTTTTCCAAATGTCAAGTATCATTTCCTTAGACCATGAGATTGTGCAACTCCCGGATACCGTAGGAGTGCTTTGGGTGTGCCAAACGTCACAACGAATCGGGTGACTATAAAGGTACACTACGGTATCTCCGAAAGTGTCATTGGGTTGGCACGAATCGAGACTGGGATTTGTCACTCTGTATGACGGAGAGGTATCTCCGGCCCACTCGGTAATGCATCATCATAATGAGCTCAATGTGACCAAGTGTCTGGTCACGGGATCATGCATTACGGTACGAGTAAAGTGACTTGCCGGTAACGAGATTAAACGAGGTATTGGGATACCGACGATCGAATCTCGGGCAAGTAACGTACCGATTGACAAAGGGAATTGTATACGGGATTGATTGAATCCTTGACATCGTGGTTCATCCGATGAGATCATCGAGGAGCATGTGGGAGCCAACATGGGTATCCAGATCCCACTGTAGGTTATTGACCGGAGAGGCATCTCGGTCATGTCTGCATGTCTCCCGAACCCGTAGGGTCTACACACTTAAGGTCACGTGAAGCTAGGGTTGTAGAGATATGAGTATCCAGTAACCCGAAAGTTGTTCGGAGTCCCGGATGAGATCCCGAACGTCACGAGGAGTTTCGGAATGGTCCGGAGGTGAAGAATTATATATAGGAAGTGCAGTTTCGGCCATCGGGAAAGTTTCGGGGGTCACCGGTATTGTACCAGGACCACCAGAAGGGTCCCGGGGGTCCACCTATCCTGGAGGGCCCCGTGGGCTGAACTTGGGAGGGGAACCAGCCCCTGGTGGGCTGGTGCGCCCCCCCTTGGGCCTCCCCCTGCGCCTAGGGTTGGAAACCCTAGGGTGGGGGCGCCTCCACTTGCCTTGGGGGGCAAGCCTTGCCCCTTGGCCGCCGCCCCCCCAGGAGATCTCATCTCCCAGGGCCGGTGCCCCCCCTAGGGGGCCTATATAAAGGGGGGGAGGGAGGACAGCCGCACCCATGCCATAGGTGCCTCCCTTCCCCCTTGCTACACCTCTCCCTCTCTTAGAAGCTCGGCGAAGCCCTGCCGAGATCACTGCTGCTTCCACCACCACGCCGTCGTGCTGCTGGATCTCCGTCAACCTCTCCTCCCCCCTTGCTGGATCAAGAAGGAGGAGACGTCTTCCCCAACCGTACGTGTGTTGAACCCAGAGGTGATGTCCGTTCAGCACTAGGATCATCGATGATTTGGATCACGACGAGTACGACTCCCTCAACCCCGTTCTCTTGAACGCTTCCGCTCGCGATCTACAAGGGTATGTAGATGCACTCCTCTCTCTCGTTGCTAGATGAACTCATAGATAGATCTTGGTGAAACCGTAGAAATTTTTTATTTTCTGCAACATTCCCCAACAGTCGTATCAGAACTAGGTCTATGTGTAGTTCTCTTTGCACGAGTAAAACACAATTTGTTGTGGGTGTAGATGTTGTCAACTTTCTTGCCACTACTAGTCTTATTTTGCTTTGGCGGTATTGTGGGATGAAGGGCCCGGACCGACCTTACACGTATGCTTACGTGAGACAGGTTCCACCGACTGACATGCACTAGTTGCATAAGGTGGCTAGCGGGTGTCTGTCTCTCCCACTTTAGTTGGAGCGGATTCGATGAAAAGGGTCCTTATGAAGGGTAAATAGAAGTTGACAAATCACGTTGTGGCTTTTACGTAGGTAAAAAACGTTCTTGCTAGAACCCTATTGCAGCCACGTAAAACATGCAACAACAATTAGAGGACGTCTAACTTGTTTTTGCAGCATGTGATTGTGATGTGATATGGCCAAAAGTTGTGATGAATGATGAATGATATATGTGATGTATGAGATCATGTTCTTGTAATAGGAATCACGACTTGCATGTCGATGAGTATAACAACCGGCAGGAGCCATAGGAGTTGTCTTAATTATTGTATGACCTGCGTGTCATTGATTCAACGCCATGTAATTACTTTACTTTATTGCTAAACCGTTAGCTATAGTAGTAGAAGTAATAGTTGGCGAGCAACTTCATGGAGACACGATGATGGAGATCATGATGATGGAGATCATGGTGTCATGCCGGTGACAAAGATGATCATGGGGCCCCGAAGATGGAGATCAAAGGAGCTATATGATATTGGCCATATCATGTCACTACTATTTGATTGCATGTGATGTTTATCATGTTTTTGCATCTTGTTTACTTAGAACGATGGTAGTAAATAAGATGATCCTTCAAAATAATTTCAAGAAAGTGTTCCCCCTAACTGTGCACCGTTGCGAAGGTTCGTTGTTTCGAAGCACCACATGATGATCGGGTGTGATAGATCCTAACGTTCGAATACAACGGGTGTAAGCCAGATTTACACACGCAATACACTTAGGTTGACTTGACGAGCCTAGCATGTACAGACATGGCCTCGGAACACGGAAGACCAAAAGGTCGAGCATGAGTCGTATAGAAGATACGATCAACATGGAGATGTTCACCGACGTCGACTAGTCCATCTCACGTGATGATCGGACACGGCCTAGTTGACTCGGATCATGTTTCACTTAGATGACTAGAGGGATGTCTAATCTGAGTGGGAGTTCATTAAATAATTTGATTAGATGAACTTAATTATCATGAACTTAGTCTAAAATCTTTACAATATGTCTTGTAGATCAAATGGCCCACGTTACCCTCAACTTCAACGCATTCCTAGAGAAAACCAAGCTGAAAGATGATGGCAGCAACTATACGGACTGGGTCCGGAACCTGAGGATCATCATCATAGCTGCCAAGAAAGATTATGTCCTAGAAGCACTGCTAGGTGAAGCACCAATCCCAGAGAACCAAGACGTTATGAATGCTTGGTAGTCTCGTGCTGATGATTACTCCCTCGTTCAGTGCGGCATGCTTTACAGCTTAGAACCAGGGCTCCAAAAGCGTTTTGAGCAACAAGGAGCATATGAGATGTTCGAAGAGCTGAAAATGGTTTTCCAAGCTCATGCCCGGGTCGAGAGATATGATGTCTCCGACAATTTCTTCAGCTATAAGATGGAGGAAAATAGTTACACAAGGAGCACATACTCAAGATGTCAGGTTGCACAACCGCTTGACTCAGCTGGGAGTTAATCTCCTGGATGACCCGGTCATTGACAGAATCCTTCAGTCGCTTCCACCGAGCTACAAGAGCTTTGTGATGAACTTCGATATGCAGGGGATGGAAAAGACCATTCCTGAGGTATATTCAATGCTGAAATCAGCGGAGATAGAGATCAAAAAGGAACATCAAGTGTTGATGGTGAATAACTTCAAGAAGGACGGCAAGGGAGTTGCCGCGCCCGATAAGCCGCCATCGAAGAAGTCAAACAATGGACCCAAGCCTGAGACTGAGTGCTTTTATTGCAAGGAAGTGGTCATCGAAGCGGAACTGCCCCAAGTACTTAGCGGACAAGAAGGCCGCAAAACCAAAGGTATATTTGATATACATGTAATTGATGTGTACCTTACCGGTGCTCGTAGTAGCTCCTGGTTATTTGATACCGTGCGGTTGCTCATATTTGTAACTCAAAGCAGGAGCTGCGGAATAAGCGAGATCTGGCGAAGGACGAGGTGACGATCGCGTCGCCAGAATGGTTCCAAGGTCGATGTGATCGCCGCCGGCACGCTACCTCTACATTTACCTACGGGATTAGTTTTAAACCTCAATAATTGTTATTTAGTACCAGCTTTGAGCATGAACATTGTATCTGGATCCCGTTTAATACGAGATGGCTACTCATTTAAATCCGAGAATAATGGTTGTTCTATTTATATGAGAGATATGTTTTATGGTCATGCCCCGATGGTCAATGGTTTATTCTTAATGAATCTCGAACGTGATGTTACACATATTCATAGTGTGAATACCAAAAGATGTAAAGTTGATAACGATAGTCCCACATACTTGTGGCACTGCCGCCTTGGTCACATTGGTGTCAAGCGCATGAAGAAGCTCCATGCTGATGGACTTTAGAGTCTCTCGATTATGAATCATTTGACACATGCGAACCATGCCTCATGGGCAAATGACCAAGAGTCCGTTCTCCGAATAATGGAGCGAGCAACCAACTTATTGGAAATCATACATACTGATGTGTGCGGTCCAATGAGCGTTGAGGCTCATGGGGATATCGTTATGTTCTCACTCTCACTGACGACTTGAGTAGATATGGGTATGTCTACTTGATGAAACGCAAGTCTGAGACCTTTGAAAAGTTCAAGGAATTTCAGAATGAGGTAGAGAATCAACGTGACCGAAAGATAAAGTTCTTATGATCAGATCGTGGGGGAGAATATCTAAGTCACGAATTTGGTACGCACTTAAGGAAATGTGGAATCGTTTCACAACTCACGCCGCCTGGAACACCTCAGCGTAACGGTGTGTCCGAACATCGTAATCGCTCTTTATTGGATATGGTGCGATCTATGATGTCTCTTACCGATTTACCGCTATCATTTTGGGGATACGCTCTAGAGGCAGCTACATTCACTTTAAATAGGGCACCGTCTAAATCCGTTGAGACGACACCGTATGAATTATGGTTTGGCAAGAAACCTAAGCTGTCGTTTCTAAAAGTTTGGGGATGCGATGCATATGTCAAGAAACTCCAACCTGAAAAGCTCGAACCCAAGTCGGAAAAATGCGTCTTCATAGGATACCCTAAGGAAACCATTGGGTATACCTTCTACTTAAGATCTGAAGGCAAGATCTTTGTTGCCAAGAACGGGTCCTTTCTGGAGAAAGAGTTTCTCTCGAAAGAATTAAGTGGGAGGAAAGTAGAGCTTGATGAAGTATTGCCTCTTGAAATGGTAAGTAGCGCAACTTAGGAAGATGTTCCTGTGGTGCCTGCACCGACAAGAGAGGAGGTTAATGATGATGATCAAGATACTTCGGATCAAGATCCTACTGAACTTCGAAGGTCTTCAAGGACACGTTCCACACCAGAGTGGTACGGCAACCCTGTCTTGGAAATCATGTTGCTAGACAACGGTGAACCTTCGAACTATGAAGAAGCGATGGCGGGCCCAGATTCCAACAAATGGCTTGAAGCCATGCAATCCGAGATAGGATCCATGTATGAAAACAAAGTATGGACTTTGACAGACTTGCCCGATGATCGGCGAGCAATAGAAAACAAATGGATCTTTAAGAAGAAGACGGACGCGGATGGTAATGTTACCATATATTAAGCTCGACTTGTCGCTAAGGGTTATCGACAAGTTCAAGGGATTGACTATGATGAGACTTTCTCTCCCGTAGCAAAGCTGAAGTCCGTCTGAATCATGTTAGCAATCGCCGCATACTATGATTATGATATATGGCAAATGGACGTCAAAACGGCATTCCTTAACGGCTATCTTAAGGAAGAACTGTATATGATGCAGCCGGAAGGTTTTTGTCGACCCTGAGAATGCTAACAAGGTATGCAAGCTCCAGCGATCCATTTATGGGCTGGTGCAAGCATCCGGAGTTGGAACATTCGCTTATGAGATGATCAAAGCGTTTAGTTTATGCAGACTTATGGAGAAGCCTGCGTTTACAATAAAATGAGTGGGAGCTCAGAGCATTTCTCATATTATATGTAGATGACATACTTTTGATGGGAAATGATATAGAACTTTTGGACAGCATTAAGGCCTACTTGAATAAGTGTTTTTCAATGAAGGACCTTGGAGAAGTTGCTTACATATTAGGCATCAAGATCTATAGGGATAGATCGAGATGCCTCATAGGTCTTTCACAAAGCACATACCTTGATAAGATATTGAAGAAGTTCAATATGGATCAGTCCAAGAAAGGGTTCTTGCCTGTATTGCAAGGTGTGAGATTGAGCTCGGCTCAATGCCCGACCACGGCAGAAGATAAAGAAGAGATGAGTGTCATCCCCTATGCCTCAGCCATAGGGTCTATTATGTATGCCATGCTGTGTACCAGACCTGATGTAAACCTTGCCGTAAGTTTGGTAGGAAGGTACCAAAGTAATCCCGGCAAGGAACACTGGACAGCGGTCAAGAACATCCTAAAGTACCTGAAAAGGACTAAGGATATGTTTCTCGTTTATGGAGGTGACGAAGAGCTCGTCGTAAAGGGTTACGTCGATGCTAGTTTCGACATAGATCTGGACGACTCTAAGTCACAGACCGGATACGTGTATATTTTGAATGGTGGGGCAGTAAGCTGGTGCAGTTGCAAGCAAAGCGTCGTGGCGGGATCTACATGTGAAGCGGAGTACATGGCAGCCTCGGGGGCAGCGCATGAAGCAATATGGGTGAAGGAGTTCATCACTGACCTAGGAGTCATACCCAATGCGTCGGGGCCGATCGCACTCTTCTATGACAACACTGGAGCTATTGCACTTGCCAAGGAGCCCAGGTTTCACAAGAAGACTAGGCACATCAAGCGTCGCTTCAACTCCATACGCGAAAATGTTCAAGATGGAGACATAGATATTTGTAAAGTACATACGGATCTGAATGTAGCAGATCCGCTGACTAAACTCTCTCCTAGAGCAAAACATGATCAACACCGTAACGCTATGGGTGTTCGATTCATCACAATGTAACTAGAATATTGACTCTAGTGCAAGTGGGAGACTGTTGGAAATATGCCCTAGAGGCAATAATAAAATGGTTATTATTATATTTCTTTGTTCATGATAATTGTCTGTTATTCATGCTATAACTGTGTTATCCGGAAATCGTAATACACGTGTGAATACATAGACCACAACATGTTCCTAGTAAGCCTCTAGTTGACTAGCTCGTTGATCAACAAATAGTCATGGTTTCCTGACTATGTACATTGGATGTCTTTCATAACAGGATCACATCATTAGGAGAATGATGTGATGGACAAGACCCAATCCTAAGCATAGCTCAAAGATCGTGTAGTTCGTTTAGCTAGAGCTTTTCCAAATGTCAAGTATCATTTCCTTAGACCATGAGATTGTGCAACTCCCGGATACCGTAGGAGTGCTTTGGGTGTGCCAAACGTCACAACGTAACTGGGTGACTATAAAGGTACACTACGGGTATCTCTGAAAGTGTCTGTTGGGTTGGCACGAATCGAGACTGGGATCTGTCACTCCGTATGACGGAGAGGTATCTCTAGGCCCACTCGGTAATGCATCATCATAATGAGCTCAATGTGACCAAGTGTCTGGTCAGGGGATCATGCATTACGGTACGAGTAAAGTGACTTGCTGGTAATGAGATTAAACGAGGTATTGGGATACCGACGATCGAATCTCGGGCAAGTAACGTACCGATTGACAAAGGGAATTGTATACGGGATTGATTGAATCCTCGACATCGTGGTTCATCCGATGTGATCATCGAGGAGCATGTGGGAGCAAACATGGGTATCCAGATCCCGCTGTTGGTTATTGACCGGAGAGGCGTCTCGGTCATGTCTGCATGTCTCCCGAACCCGTAGGGTCTACACACTTAAGGTTATGTGACGCTTGGGTTGTAGAGATATGAGTATGCAGTAACCGAAGTTGTTCGAGTCCGGATGAGATCCCGACGTCATGAGGAGTTCGGAATGGTCCGGAGGTGAAGAATTATATATAGGAAGTGCTGTTTCGGCCATCGGGAAAGTTTCGGGGTCACCCGGTATTGTACTGGGACCACCGGAAGGGTCCCGGGGGTCCACCGGGTGGGGCCACCTATCCTGGAGGGCCCCGTGGGCTGAAGTGGGGAGGGAACCAGCCCCTGGTGGGCTGGTGCGCCCCCCTTGGGCCCCCCCTGCGCCTAGGGTTGGAAAGCCTAGGGTGGGGGCGCCTCCACTTGCCTTGGCGGGCAAGCCTCCCCCCTTGGCCGCCGCCCCCCCAGGAGATCTCATCTCCCAGGGCCGGCGCCCCCCCCCTAAGGGGCCTACATAAAGGGGGGAGGGAGGGCAGCCGCACCCATGCCATAGGCGCCTCCCTTCCCCCTTGCTACACCTCTCCCTCTCGTAGAAGCTCGGCGAAGCCCTGCCGAGATCACTGCTGCATCCACCACCACGCCGTCGTGCTGCTGGATCTCCGTCAACCTCTCCTCCCCCCTTGCTGGATAAATAAGGAGGATACGTCTTCCTCAACCGTACGTGTGTTGAACGCGGAGGTGCTGTCCGTTCAGTACTAGGATCATCGGTGATTTGGATCACGACGAGTACGACTACCTCAAACCCGTTCTCTTGAATGCTTCCGCTCGCGATCTACAAGGGTATGTAGATGCACTCCTCTCTCTCGTTGCTAGATGAACTCATAGATAGATCTTGGTGAAACCGTAGAAAAATTTTATTTTCTACAAAGTTCCCCAACAGTTGGATCTTATGATGTTTCTCCCCATCTACTCTCTTGTGATGAATTGAGTTTCCCCTTTGAAGTTATCTTATCGGATTGAGTCTTTAAGAAGAACACTTGATGTATGTCTTGTCATGTTTATCTGTGGTGACAATGGGATATCATGTGCCACTTGATGTATGTTTTGGTGACCAACTTGCGGGTTCCGCCCATGAACCGTTGCATAGGGGTTGGCACACGTTCTTGACTCTCCGGTAGAAACTTTGGGGCACTCTTTGAAGTACTTTGTGTTGGTTGGATGAATCTGAGATTGTGTGATGCATATCGTATAATCATGCCCATGGATACTTGAGGTGACAATGGAGTATCTAGGTGACATTAGGGTTTTGATTGATTGTGTCTTAAGGTGTTATTCTAGTACGAATTCTTTTATAGATTGATCCGAAAGAATAGCTTTGAGGTGTTTTTGTACCCTACCATAATCTCTTCGTTTGTTCTCCGCTATTAGTGGCTTTGGAGTGACTCTTTGTTGCATGTTGAGGGATTTTTATATGATCTATCTATGTTATTATTGTTGAGATAACTTGCACTAGTGAAATTATGAACCCTAGGCCTTGTTTCCTATCATTGCAATACCGTTTACGCTCAATTTTATCATTAGTTACCTTGCTGTTTTTATATTTTCAGATTACAAATACCTATTTCTACCATCCATATTGCACTTTTATCACCATCTCTTCGCCGAACTAGTGCACCTATACAATTTACCATTGTATTGGGTGTGTTGGGGACACAAGAGACTCTTTGTTATTTGGTTGCAGGGTTGTTTGAGAGAGACCATATTCATCCTACGCCTCCCACGGATTGATAAACCTTAGGTCATCCACTTGAGGGAAATTTTATACTGTCCTACAAACCTGTGCACTTGCAGGCCCAACAACATCTACAAGAAGAAGGTTGTGTAGTAGACATCAAGCAGTTTCTGGCGCCGTTGCCGGGGAGGTGAGTGCTTGAAAGTATATCTTTAGATCTTGCAATCAATTTTTTTTCTTGATAATAGTTTAGTTTATAAAAGAAAACTACAAAAAAATGGAATTGAGTTTGTCTCATACGCTTCATCTTTTTAATATCTTTCGTGAGAATGATGGAAAGAAAAATTGTTACTAGATCTTTGTATGATGAGCATGATTGCAATTTTGTTAGTATGAATTCCTTGAATATCCCTGATGCCAATGATATGCAAAGCCACAAGCTTGGGGATGCTATGTTTGATGAAGATGATATTTTTTGTCCCCCAAGTTTTCATGAGCAAATTTATTATGATGAAAGCATGCCTCCTATTTATGATGATTATATTGATGAAAGTGGGTTTGGAAGAGTGTCAACTTTAGGAAGAAGTGATCCCACTATTTTTGGAGGATGTTGAATCTTATGAAAGTGGATTTGGAAGAGTGTCAACTTTATTTAGTGATGATTCCACTATTTCGGAAGAGGTTCCAATTGATTATGAGAACAAAGTTGCTATCTATGATGATTATTGTGATGACTTGTATGCTATTAAGAATAATGATAACCATGAAACTTGTCATCATGATTTTAGTTTTCGATTGGATTATGCTTCACATGATAGTTATTTTGTTGAGTTTGCTCCCACTATTATTCATGAGAAGAATTTTGCTTATGTGGAGAGTAGTAAATTTTCTATGCTTGTAGATCATGAAAAGAATTCTTTAGGTGCTGGTTATATTGTTGAATTCATTCATGATGCTACTGAAAATTATTATGAGGGAGGAACATATGCTTGTAGGAATTGCAATAATATCAAGTTTCCTCTCTATGTGCTTAAATTTTTGAAGTTATGCTTGTTTTGTCTTCCTATGCTTGTTGATTATTGTTCCCATAAGTTGTTTGCTCACAAAATCCCTATGCATAGGAAGTGGGTTAGACTTAAATGTGCTAGTCATATTCTTCATGATGCTCTCTTTATGTTTCAATTCTTATCTCTTATGTGAGCATCATTGAAATCATCATGCCTAGCTAGGGGCTTTAAACGTTAGCGCTTGTTGGGAGGCAACCCAATTTTATTTTAGTTTCTTGCTTTTTGGTTCTGTTTAGGAATAAATAATCCATCTAGCTTCTGTTTAGATGTGGTTTTATGTTTTAATTAGTGTTTGTGCCAAGTAGAACCTTTGGGAAGACTTGGGTGAAGTCTTTATGATCATGCTGTAAAAAACTGAAACTTTAGCGCTCACAAGATTAGCTAGAACTTTTTAATGGAGAGTGCTATTTAGTTGATTATTTTTGAAGATGATTACTAGACACATTCCTCAGGTCCACCAATTCATTTTAGAATTTTTGAAGTTCCGGAAGTTTGCGTTAGTTACAGATTACTACAGACTGTTCTGTTTTTGACAGATTCTGTTTTCATTGTTTTGTTTGCTTATTTTGATGAATCTATGGCTAGTAAAATAGTTTATAGACCATAGAGAATTTGTAATACAGTAGGTTTAACACCAATATAAATAAAGAATGAGTTCATTACAGTACCTTGAAGTGGTGTTTTTTTTTCTTTCGCTAACGGAGCTCACGGGTTTTCTGTTAAGTTTTGTGTTGTGAAGTTTTCAAGTTTTGGGTAAAGATTCGATGGACTACGGAATAAGGAGTGGAAAGAGCCTAAGCTTGGGGATACCCAAGGCACCCCAAGGTAATATTCAAGTACAACCAAGAGCCTAAGCTTGGGGATACCCAAGGCACCCCAAGGTAATATTCAAGGACAACCAAGAGCCTAAGCTTGGGGATGCCCCGGAAGGCATCCCCTCTTTCGTCTTCGTTCATCGGTA
The DNA here is from genome assembly GCA_021605205.1 of Aegilops longissima. Lineage (NCBI taxonomy): Eukaryota > Viridiplantae > Streptophyta > Magnoliopsida > Poales > Poaceae > Aegilops > Aegilops longissima. Next base: position 626,965,968 of record CM038679.1, read on the forward strand.
ACTTTACTTGGAGCTATATTTTTATTCACCACATGATATGTGTTTTGCTTGGAGCATCATTTTCTATTGTTAGTATTTTCTTTCTGTTAGTTAGAATAATGTTTTGCATCTTTAGTTTCAATAAAAAAGTCAAGGATAGCCTTTGCCATGCTTATTTTGCTAGTATACATGTTGCTGTTTGACAACAGAAAGTTTGCCGCTGTTGAAAAAATTCCCTAGAAAATTAAAAGCATGATATAATGTTGAAACTTTTTGAATGTTGAGCTCTGATAAATTTACTACAGTGGGAATTTTAGTTCATAATTTTTGGAGTTAGGGAAGTATGATGAATCATGCATTCTTTACAGACTGTACTGTTTTGACAGATTGCTGTTATGTTTGCGTTGTTTGCATATGTTTGCTTGTTTAATGATTCTATTTGAGGATAGGAGTATTAAATATGCAGAGGCATTTAGTATTCAATGTGGAATAATAATTTTAGTGGTTTGTTACAGTAGAAAATGATAAGGTTTTGCATTGGTTTATACTAACCTATCTCACGAGTTCTTGTTGAGTTTGGCGTGGATGAAGCTTTTGAGAAATAGAGAAACCATGATATGAGAGGAATTAAGGAGACACAAAAGTTCAAGCTTGGGGATGCCCAAGGCACCCCAAGATAATATTTCAAGAAGTCTCAAGCATCTAAGCTTGGGGATGCCCCGGTAGGCATCCCACCTTTCTTCTTCAACAACTATCGGTTAGTATTGGTTGAGCCTAAGTTTTTGCTTCTTCACATGAGTTGTGCTATCCTTGCAATGTCATTTTATTTTGTTTTTCTTGCTGTTTGAATACAGTACCAAGATCTGCAATTATTGAATGGGAGAGTATTCACATAGTTGTATAATTATTCGACTACTCATTGATCTTCACTTATATCTTTCGGAGTAGTTTGTCATTTGCTCTAGTACTTCACTTATATATTTTAGAGCACGGCGGTGGTTTTATTTTGTAGAAATTAATGAACTCTCATGCTTCACTTATATTATTTTGAGTCTTAAACAGCATGTAATTTGAATGAAAACTATCATAGGAAGGGAATTGGATGCTATGATCAATTTGATACTTGATAATTGTTTTGAGATATGGAGGTAGTGATATTAAAGTCATGCTAGTTGGGTGATTATGAATTCAAAGAATGCTTGTGTTGAAGTTAGCAAGTCCCGTAGCATGCACGTATGGTTAAAGTTGTGTAACAAATTTGAAACATGAAGTGTACCTGGCTTGTGCATCCTTATGAGTGGCGGTCGGGGACGAGCGATGGTCTTTTCCTACCAATCTATCCCACTAGGAGCATGCGCGTAGTACTTGATGTTTGATGACTTCTAAATTTTTGCAATAAGTATATGAGTTCTTTTGACTAATGATGAGTCCATGGATATACGCACTTTTACCTTTCCGCCATTGCTAGCCTCTTCGGTACCGTGCATTGCCCTTTCTCACCTTGAGAGTTGGTGCAAACTTCGCCGGTGCATCCAAACCCCGTGATATGATACGCTCTATCACACATAAACCTCCCTATATCTTCCTCAAAACAGCCACCATACCTACCTATTTATAGCATTTCCATAGCCATTCCGAGATATATTGCCATGCAACTTTCCACCGTTTCGTTTATCATCATTATGACATACTTTACTTTTGTCATATTGCCATTGCATGATCATGTAGTTGACATCGTATTTGTGGCAAAGCCACCATGCATTATTTTTCATACATGTCACTCTTGATTCATTGCACCATCCCGGTACACCGCCGGAGGCATTCATATAGAGTCATATCTTGTTCAAGTTTCGAGTTGTAATCCTTATGTTGTAATCAATAGAAGTGTGATGATCATCATTATTAGAGCATTGCCCAATCAAAAAAAGAGAAAGACCAAAAATAAAAAAAAGAAAGGCCCAAAAAAGGAAAATAAATAAAAAGGTCAATGTTACTATCTCCTTTTCCACACTTGTGCTTCAAAGTAGCACCTTGTTCTTCATGCAGAGAGTCTCATATATTGTGCTTCAAAGTAGCATCATGTTTTTTATATAGTGAGTCTCATAAGTTGTCTTTTTCATACTAGAGGGAATTTTTCATTATAGAACTTGGCTTGTATATTCCTACGATGGGCTTCCTCAAATGCACTAGGTCTTCATGAGCAAGCAAGTTGGATGCACACCCACTAGTTTTCTTTTGTTGAGCATTTATTTATAGCTCTAGTGCATCCGCTGCATGTCAATCCCTACTCCTCATGTTGACATCAATTGATGGGCATCTCCATAGCCCATTGATTATCCTCGTCAATGTGAGACTTTCTCCTTTTTTGTCTTCTCCACACAATCCCCATCATCATATTCTATTCCACCCATAGTGCTATATCCATGGCTCACGCTCATGTATTGCGTGAAGGTTGAAAAAGTTTGAGATTATTTAAGTATGAAACAATTGCTTGGCTTGTCATCGGGGGTATAGAAGTTGGGAACATCTTTGTGTGACGGAAATGAAGCATAGCCTAACTATATGATTTTGTAGGGATGAACTTTATTTTGCCATGCTATTTTGAGAAGACATGATTACTTTGATTAGTATGCTTGAAGTATTACTATTTCTTTTATCAATATGAACTTTTATTTTGAATCATTTGGATCTGAACATTCATGCCACAATAAATAAAATTACTTTGAGAATCATGCTAGGTAGCATTCCGCATCAAAAATTTTGTTTTTATCATTTACCTACTCGAGGACGAGCAGGAATTAAGCTTGGGGATGCTTGATACGTCTCCAACGTATCTATAATTTTTGATTGTTCCATGCTATATTACTATGTGTTTTGAATGATTATGGGCTTTATTATACACTTTTATATTACTTTTGGGACTAACCTATTAATCGGAAGCCCAGCCCATATTACTGTTTTATTGCCTGTTTCAGTATTTCAAGGAAAAGGAATATCAAACCTTTAGCAACATGATTTTTTGGAAGATTATCATCCTGGAGACTTGGAGTTTACGTCAGAAGATACTCGAGGAGCCCCGGAGATAGGGGGCGCCCCTCCCCACTACTGGGCGCGCCCCCTGTCTCATGGACCCCTCGAGCACCCCCCGACCGACTTCTTTCGCCTATATATTCCCTCGTACCCTAAAACCATTGAATATGAAGATAGATCGGGAGTTCTGCCGCCGCAACCCTCTGTAGCCACCAAAACCTCTCGGGAGCCCGTTCCGGCACCCGGACGGAGGGGGAACCCATCACCGGTGGCCATCTTCATCATCCCGGCGCTCTCCATGACGAGGAGGGAGTAGTTCACCCTCGGGGCTGAGGGTATGTACCAGTAGCTATGTGTTTGATCTCTCTCTCTCTCTCTCTCTCTCTCGTGTTCTCTCTTGTGTTCCCTCTATGGCACGATCTTGATGTATTCCGAGCTTTGCTATTGTAGTTGGATCTTATGATGTTTCTCCCCCTCTACTCTCTTGTGATGAATTGAGTTTCCCCTTTGAAGTTATCTTATCGGATTGAGTCTTTAATAAGAACACTTGATGTATGTCTTGTCGTGTTTATCTGTTGACAATGGGATATCATGTGCCACTTGATGTATGTTTTGGTGACCAACTTGCGGGTTCCTCCCATGAACCTATGCATAGGGGTTGGCACACGTTCTTGACTCTCCGGTAGAAACTTTGGGGCACTCTTTGAAGTACTTTGTGTTGGTTGGATGAATCTGAGATTGTGTGATGCATATCGTATAATCATGCCAATGGATACTTGAGGTGACAATGGAGTATCTAGGTGACACTAGGGTTTTGATTTATTTGTGTCTTAAGGTGTTATTCTAGTACGAACTCTTTTATAGATTGATCCGAAAGAATAGCTTTGAGGTGGTCTCGTACCCTACCATAATCTCTACGTTTGTTCTCCGCTATTAGTGGCTTTGGAGTGACTCTTTGTTGCATGTTGAGGGATTGTTATATGATCTATCTATGTTATTATTGTTGAGAGAACTTGCACTAGTGAAAGTATGAACCCTAGGCCTTGTTTCCTATCATTTCAATACCGTTCATGCTCACTTTTATCATTAGTTACCTTGCTGTTTTTATATTTTCAGATTACAAATACCTATTTCTACCATCCATATTGCACTTGTATCACCATCTCTTCGCCGAACTAGTGCACCTATACTATCTACCATTGTATTGGGTGTGTTGGGGACACAAGAGACTCTTTGTTATTTGGTTGCAGGGTTGCTTGAGAGAGACCATCTTCATCCTACGCCTCCCACGGATTGATAAACCTTAGGTCATCCACTTGAGTGTAATTTGCTACTGTCCTACAAACCTGTGCACTTGCAGGCCCAACAACATCTACAAGAAGAAGGTTGTGTAGTAGACATCAATACGCTTTTGCAAGGTGGATATCATACATCAACATTACATAATAGTTGGGGATACATACCAGAGTCATAGAATGCCACACGATTACAACATCATCATACATAAGAGCAACATCCGACTACGGATGAAACACAAACAGAAACTCAAACGACATCCACCCTGCTAGCCCAAGCTGCCGACCTGGAACCTATCCCCTGATCAAAGAAGAAGCAGAAGAAGAACTCCAAAACAAGCAAGCATCACTCTCGCGGCATGATCATCGCATAACCTACACCTGCAACTGTTGTTGTAGTAATCTGTGAGCCACGAGGACTCAGCAATCCCATTACCATGGGTATCAAGACTAGCAAATCTTAATGGGAAAGGAAGGGGTAAAGTGGTGAGGTTGTAGCAGCGGCTAAGCAAAATATGGTGGCTAGCATACGCAAGTAAGAGCGAGAAGAGAAGCCAACAGAACGATCGAGAAGCTAGAAGTGATCAAGAAGTGATCCTGAAACTACTTACGTTCATACATAACCCAAAAACCGTGTTCACTTCCCGGACTCCGCCGAAAAGAGACCATCACGGCTACACACGCGGTTGATGCGTTTTAGTTAAGTCAAGTGTCAAGTTATCTACAATCGGACATTAACAAATTCCCATCTGCCACATAACCGCGGGCATGGCTCTTGAAAGTTTATACCCAGCAGGGGTGTCCCAACTTAGTCCATCACAAGCTCTCACGGTCAACGAAGGATATTCCTTCTCCCAGGAAGACTCGATCAGTCTCGGAATCCCGTTTTACAAGACATTTCGACAATGGTAAAACAAGACCAGCAAAGCAACCCGATGTGCTGACAAATCCCGATAGGAGCTGCACATATCTCGTTCTTAGGGCACAACGGATAGGTCAGCCTACGAGTAAAACCTGACCTCGAGTTGCCCCGTGGTGGCTGAGTGAGTCCTGGATTAGGGGGTACCCGGACAGCCGGACTGTGTACAACATCCGAACTATTGAAGTGTGAAGATACAAGACTCAAGACTTCGGCCCGTGTCCGGATGCGACTTTCCTTGGCGTGGAAGGCACGCTTGGCGATCCGGATATTATATTTCCTTCCTTGTAACCGACTCCATGTAAACCCTAGCCCTCTCCGGTGTCTATATAAACCGGAGAGGTTAGTCCTTAGAAGGCCGATCACAATTACAATCATACTATCATAGACTAGCTCTTAGGGTTTAGCCTCTACGATCTCGTGGTGGATCTACTCTTGTACTACCCATATCAACAATATTAATCAAGCAGGAAGTAGGGTTTTACCTCCATCAAGAGGGCCCGGACCTGGGTAAACATCTGTGTCCCTTGCTTCCTGTTACCATCGGCCTTGACGCACAGATCGGGACCCCCTACCGGAGATCCGCCGGTTTTGACACCGACATTGGTGCTTTCATTGAGAGTTCCTCTGTGGCGTCGCCACAAGGCTCAATGGCTCGTCTCATTGTCAAGGACGACATTACCTCGGAGGGGGCTCTGGCTGTAGGCCAGACGCTCCGGCTCGGCGGCTTTATCATGGCCGCCCCATCGGCGGTGGCGCCGATGATGACCTCTCGGGTCATCAATCATAACCTTCGCGTCAGTTCGGAACTTGCTGAACAGATGGATCCAATGGAGCTCTCCTCCCTTAGCAAACTCTTGGATCGCATCGCCGCTCTAGGAGTCGCTACAGACTATGACCGGATTGGGCTTAAACCCGACCAAAGGGACATCAGGTCCCCGCCGGCCACCCATGAGATAGCGATAGTGGAGGAACCACACGTGGATTGCCCCTCAACTTTGAGGACAAGTTGTGTTCAGATCACCGAACTCCTTGAGCCAAAGACCTGCTCAAAGGAAAACCTGACCCAGGTCCCGGACTTAGAATCGGGCATTGGGCCGAAGAAATTGGGCACTCCAGATTCTGAGTTGTTGAGCTCGGGACCGCCCGCGCCCTTGGGCGTTAGATCGGATCAAAATCCGGATTCTGCTGACAACACCTGCCCGGACCTAAACTGTCTCTCCCGCATCAGGGAAGAGCCCCAGGAATCCGTACATCACTACTGGGCCAGATTCCTCCTTGCGCTCAACAAGGTCAAGGACTGCCGCGAAGAGAATATGGTCTCACTTTTCTGCAAAAACTGCACGGACGAAGGACTCCTCAAAGCTATAAGCCGCCGCGACATAGTACGCTTCGCGGACTTGGCAACCATAGTACGGAAGTATTGTGCGACGGAGAGCGCTTGGAAGACCCTAACAGAATTTTGGGATAGTACTGTTCTCGCCAAAACCTTTGTCCGAACTAAACAGACGAACTCTCGTAAGTCGTCCAACCCAACCCCCAAGAAACCAAAGCCCACCTGGGAGGAGATCCAGATTGGAAGAATGGCTCGACGGGCCATGTAAGCTCCACAGTACTCCGGATACAACACCTACTCATAGCCTTAAGGCATGTTGGATACTCCGGCAGGTGGCAAAAAGTGGCGAGGATCTTCTTATGGGTCATAAAGCGGAACAACATCCTGCCAGCGAACACAATACGGTACTAACAGTCTTCGAGACCTTTGCCTCGTCGAAGCTCCGCTGAAATTTACCATGTGGCAAAAATAAACCCTTGGAACAACACTGCTATAACCTTTAATGCCAGTGACGAACCTCGATCCCGGACTTTCCGGGCACCAGCCGCTCTGGTTCTTAGCCCAATCGTGGACCGATTTCGGCTCACCAAAGTGCTCATGGATGGTGGAAGCGGATTAAACCTGATCTATGAAGAGACACTCAACAAGATGGAAATTGACAAAGGCCGCATTGAACGAAGCGGCACAACCTTCAGGGGAATTATCCCTAGTCGGGAAGCACGGTGTGCGGGAAAAATCACACTTGACGTGGTATTCGGCACCCTGGAGAATTACAGGTCCGAAGAAATCACATTCCAAGTGGCCCCTTTCAGCAACGGATACCATGCCCTTTTAGGGCGGGATGTGTTTCCAAGCTTTCAAGCTATACCCCATTACGGGTACATGAAGCTTAAAATGCTCGGGCCCAATGGAATCATCACTGTAGCCAGTGATCCGGACGTCGCACTTCGCGCCGAAAAAAAACCGTAGCACTAGCCTTGGAGGCATTATCCGAGGCCCTAGCAGCCGAAGAATTAACAACACGGCGGGCCACCGTGGATAGGGACGACGTGATACTCGACAAGCGACCCAAGTCCACCTCATTTAAACCCGCAGACGAGATAACCAAATTCCAAGTCCATCCAACAGACCCCACGAAGACAGCTTCCGTCGGGACACAGCTGAGCCCCGCGATGGACGCCGCACTGCGAGACTTCTTACGCGAGAATTGGGAGATCTTCGCCTGGCACCCATTGGACATGCCAGGCATCCCACGCAGATTGGTCGAACACAGCCTCAATATATTAAAAGGATACAAACCGGTCAAGCAAACTCTAAGACGGTTTTCAGAGCCCAAACGGCAGGCCATGGGGGAAGAACTAGCCAAACTACTCCAGGCCGGATTCATCAGAGATATCAAGCATCCGGATTGGCTGGCAAACCTTGTAATGGTACCAAAGAAGGACAAATCCTGGCGCCTATGTGTCGACTTTAAAGACCTCAACAAGGCTTGCCCCAAGGATCCCTTTCCCCTCCCTTGCATCGATCAAATCATTGATGCCACAGCAGGACACGACTCGCTGTGCTTCCTCGACGCATACTCTGGATACCATCAAATAAAGATGGCAGAGTCTGACCAAGCTGCAACAGCTTTCATGACGCCATATGGCCCTTTCTGCTTCAACACTATGCCTTTCGAGCTCAAGAATGCCGGTGCAACCTACCAGCGCATGATTCAAACATGCCTGGAAAAGCAAATCGGCAAAACAGTGGAGGCATACATGGACGATGTGGTCATAAAAACAAGACACGTCGAAACCCTAATAGATGACTTGAGGCTTACATTTGACAATCTCCGGACATACGACATCAAGCTGAATCCGGAAAAATGCGTTTTTGGCGTCTCCTCGGGAAGCTACTCGGCTTCATTATTTCCAACAGAGGAATTGAAGCGAATCCGGCAAAGATCCGAGCTCTGTCACAGTTGGCTATACCAGCAGACCTCAAGCACATCCAAAACTAGCGGATGCGTGGCTGCTCTCAGCCGCTTTATCTCCAGGTTAGGAGAAAAGGCACTACCGCTTTACCGCCTTCTTCGGCGCACCGAACACTTCGTATGGACGGATGCAGCCGCGGCCGGACTGGATGAAATAAAGACCTTACTGGCCAGTAATCCAGTACTACGAATATCGACGAACCTATGATATTGTACATAGCTGCAATGCATCAAGTCGTAAGCACAGTGCTCGTCGTTGAACGAGAGGCCGATGGATACAAATACCCGCTCCAGAAGCCGGTCTACTACGTGTCCAAGGTCCTAACCCCATGCAAATCCCGATACCCACACTATCAAAAAATAGCATACACGGTGTTCATGGCATCCCGGAAGCTACGTCACTACTTTCAAGAGTGTTCGATTATGGTGGCCTCCGAAGTACCACTCAATGACATAATAAATAACCGTGATGCTACGGTACGGATTGCCAAATGGGCCATTGAGCTCCTTCCGTTCGACATAACGTACAAACCACGACGGGCCATCAAGTCGCAAGTGTTGGCTGACTTCGTCGCCGAATGGACAGAAGCCAAACTCCCTAAAGAGTACGACGCATACTCAAACTGGATCATGCACTTCGACGGCTCTAAAATGTTGGCCGGATTGGGAGCAGGTGTGGTCCTGACGTCTCCCACCGGAGACATGGTCCAGTATGTCCTCCAAATATTATACACAGACTCCAACAATGCAGCCGAATATGAGGCTCTGTTGCACGGTCTTCGGATGGCAGTCTCTATGGGCATTCAACGCCTATAAGTGTGCGGGGACTCAAACCTCGCAATATCACAGATAAATGGAGATTTTGATGCCAAGGACCCGAAAATGGCGGCCTACCGTAATACCGTCCTCAAAATGTCAGCTCGGTTCGAGGGGCTCGAATTCCACCATGTGGCTCGAGAAAACAATCAAGCGGCGGATGTCCTTGCTCACATTCGGCGCTAAACGCGACCCTGTCCCACCTAACATATTCTTGGGACGGCTGTTCAAGCCATCCGTAGTATGGGAAGGGGAGTCCGGCAATACTAGCACGGATCCGAATACACCCCCAGATTCCAAACCATCAGACATAGTCGGAGGTTCTACCCCCGAAATAATGTCCTCGGGCCATGAAATCATGGCTGTAATCGCCCTGTGGACCGAGCCCTTCTTGTCCTACCTAAATAGGCAGGAGCTCCCCGAAGACCAAAATGAAGCACGCTGCATTGTCCGGCGTTCTAAAGCTTACAAAGTCTACGAAGGGGAACTCTACAAGAAAAGCGCTACCGGAGTACTCCAAAGATGCATCTCCGAAGAGGAAGGGCGACAGCTCTTGGCTGAAATCCATGCCGGCCTGGGCGGGCACCACGCCGCGGCTCGAGCATTAGTCAGCAAGGCCTTCCGTACAGGTTTTTATTGGCCGATGGCCCGAGCAGACGCACAAGACCTTGTCCAACATTGTGTCGGTTGCCAGCTCTTTGCCAATCAGAGTCATATGCCCCCTACCACTCTCCAAACAATCCCCATAACTTGGCCCTTTGAGGTCTGGGGCTGGATATGGTCGGACCTCTTAAAGGGGGAAGCCATAAGAATAAATACTTATTGGTCATGGTGGACAAATTCACCAAATGGATCGAAGCTAAACCAGTCAAAACGGTTGAATCCGGACCAGTAATAGACTTCATATCCGGGGTCGTACATCGGTACAGTGTCCCCCACAACATCATCACTGATAATGGCTCAAATTTCACAGCCGAAAAAGTGAAAACTTGGTGCGCAAAAATGGGCATTAAGCTCGATTACGCTTCCGTATACCATCCCCAAACAAACGGCTAGGTAGAGCGGGCAAATGGTCTCATCATGAGCGGCATCAAACCCAGACTGGTGCGATCCTTGACAGAGTCGTATACGCACTGGGTGGAGGAGCTCGACTCCGTACTCTGGGGGCTACGAACCACGCCAAATCGCACCACCGGATATACACCATTTTTTATGGTGTACGGCGCGGAAGCAGTATTATCTTGCGACATAATACATGATTCGCCACGCGTACGCATGTACGAAGAGAAGGAAGCCGAGTTAGATTGGCAGGATAATTTGGATGCCCTAGAGGAGGAGCATGATGTCGCAAAAGCCCGTTCCACATTCTATCAGCAACAGGCTCGACGATATCAAAGCAGAGAAGTGCGGGCCAAAACTTACAATATTGGTGAGCTCGTTCTACGCCTACCGGAGAAGAAGAAGGACAAACTCAAACCCAACTGGGAGGGTCCCTTTGTCATTGACAAAGTTCTCACCGGAGGAGCGTACCGCTTATGTAATGCATCCGACAACAAACTCGAGCCGAACCCATGGAACACGGCCAGACTACGGAGATTCTACGCCTAGCGCCGAACACAGTGTTCGTCTCCTAACCCCTCCTTTTTAATTATGCTCCATCCTTTTTTTCCTTTCTCGACCTTTTTTCTCTCTTCACACAATGTATTCAATACAGTGCGGATTTTCGGATCACTCCGGCCGCACTAAGTGTGTAAGCAATACCTGGGGGCTTCCTATACGGAAGCTAAAAGTGATTACTCACATGGCTTTCTGCCCATCACATATGCATTCTTTTTCCATATGTGTCTTTTCTTCACCATTATATGCATCGATATGACTTAAGATGTTGCCAAGCTGGGTTGCCTGGCTCTTGTGTTTATGCCCTACGTTCCCGTTAATTTGGCTAGGGCATAAGGGGAGCACCTCTGCGATTGTTACTGCCGGTTCAGCCGGATGTGTACCTCAGACTGGGTGAAGCCGAAAGCTAGCTTCCTTAAGAGAATATTCGGTCGGTGAACAAAAGATATATTCATTTATTATAACATAGATCCCTAGAAGTCTTGTATCCTGCGCCATCGTTCGCAGTCCGGACATGTGCATCGTCGCATGCGTACCCAGGGAAAAGAACCCCTAACGGAACTATTCTCCCTGGAAGATGTTTCTTACTATCCATGTAATATAACATAACTAGTTGGGTACTTGTCTGTTCAAGCACTTATGACCCCTACGCCTTGTTTCCACGCATACCCCGGTTTTGTATAACTGAGTGGGTATTCGGACACACCCCGGACTGTAGGATCCGGGGGCTGAAGCGAAAAGGTCCGCCATGACAAATGATTTTAATCCGGCTAGGGGCTACTTAAGCCCATTAAATTACACAGTCACTTGGACTGATTACATTCCTCTTCTATACCGTCCAACAGGCTATCTAGCTTACAATCCTATTGAGAATACTTAGCGGCTAGCGCTACCTGGTCATACACCAGACTTACGGGAATTTCTTGCCCATCGGGCCCCGCCGGTCCCACTTCGGCCATATGGTTCGGGTCCAGCTTGGTGTAGCGCGTCTTCACCATTTCCCAGGCTTCTCTTGCTCCTTGCCGGCATGCTGATATCTTCCATAGAAGGAAGCGCCGCCGGGCTCCTTGAAGCAGGTCCGCAAGTTCCCCCATGCCATTCGGCAGCGAGCTTCACGGCCACAAAGCCTGAGCAACACCCTGCATCACTTGCCGAGCTCGCTCATGCAGTTGCGAAAGGTCTCGCAGTAAATCACTTGCAGATGAGGGCATCTCCTTCTCAGGGCAACCCGTCAGCATTCCTGCAAGCAAAATTCTTTCAATATACTTCCTCGCCGAACTATACTACAGTTCGTCTAGGCACTTACCGTAAATGCCGCGTCGAAGCATCTTGTTCTCCTTCACGGAGTCCGCCAGCTGAGCGCGGAGATCTTTTAACTCCACGTCCAGCTGGACTTTGGCATCTTGAAGATCGTTCTTCTCCTGCCTAACTCGCGTAAGAATGCGTTTGCCAGCCTCCAGCTGCTTTTTGAGATGCGATGCGTCCTCTCTTACGCCCTCCGGATTCACCCCGGGATTGTCTGCAGAATTTTCTGTTAGACTTGTCACATCAGCCATTTACTAACTGGTGCATCTTCGCGCAATTGTGACAATTGTTACCATATGAGGGCCTTTGGGGTTCCTCTAATTTGGCAACTGCGGTCCTCAGTTCATCCTTGCATCCCTCCAGCTCCCGAGACAATTGCGCGTTCTTCTCTACAAGGACCTGTGCATAGATTGATCCTTAAAACTATTGTTCCAACCGTTTTAAGTCTCAGGGGATACTACTATATATACTTATCAAAATTTCTTACCCGTATGTCTTTGGTATATTGTTTTGTCGCTTGGGCAAGCCCGCCCCGAGCAGCTCGGACGTATGCGTCCGCCGAATTGAAGGCATTAAATGCCTCTTCGGAAAAGATGTTGTTCCGGAGCACGGCCCTCCGGCGCCGGTGATTCATGGCGCTCTCCACTTCGGAGTTCGTGGCTGAACACATATCCGCATCCTCCGTCGGGGGACTATGCGGTGCTGGCCCTGTGTCCGCCTCCGCCTCCGAAGCCGGTTCTGGAACCCGGCTGGTGGAGGCGTGATTGGTGGGGTCTCCGGATATAGTCCGGTTATTCCTCTTCCTGCCAGACAGATTACTACTTTACCTCTGTAGCGGTGTATCAACCCTCACCGCCTTCCTCTTGAGCCTGCCCGATCCGGACGCCCGTTGTTCACGAGTCCCTAGGGGCTCGGCCCCTCGCTCCGGCCGTCGTTCCTGCAAATAGAACGATGCCTCATGGGTAAATTATAATACCTGGGAGGAGTCCTCTTCGAAGAATAGGGTTTTTAAGTTCGGCTTACACGCGACACGGGGAGCAGTCCAGGGTAGTCGGCCGTAATGGCCACTAGGGTGCCATCCCAGCTTGCTTGATAGAATACCCCGTTGGCAAGCTCCACGGTAATATTCGGATCCACTTTTAGTCCCGGATCTAGGGCCCTTCCAGGGTCCTCTGGTTGCCGGGAGGGGCTGAAGATTCCTTCTACGACCCTCCTCAGTTCCTGCTCAGAAGCATTGATGCAAGTTATCTTAGCAGAAGAACGCTAGAGTAAATAAAGCAGGGAAAAAGAATGTCAACTTTCCCACGCTGGGGGGTTGTACATGGAGAATCCGTCCCGCGTTTTGATGCGAAGGAATTCCTCCTCTTTCCCTTTGTGCAAATCGGACAATATCCTTGCCAAAGCGGCAGCAGAGTCCGGACCCTTACGGCCGCAGCGGGTGGCGTCGTCTTCCCCTTTGAAATGCCACATGGGCTTCCCCTGATATTGGAGCGGTTGCATGCCTCGCCTTATGCATATCGCCATAACCTCAACTATCGTCAGTCTGGATTTGGCCAGTAACTTTATCCTGTTCATCAGGAGGAGTATTTCCCTTGTGTCCTCTTCTTGAGGGCCCCGGGGGCGCCAGCTTAGGCGTGCCCTCGGTGGGGTGTTGCTGAACTTGGGGAGACCTGTCCGGACTGGATCCGAAAGGGGAACGTCGTCTATGTAGAACCACTCTAAAGGCCAGATTTTTGGTGTCTTCTCAGGAGTGCCGGACAAGTATCCGGTCTCGGCAATGCGCCATACTTCGGCCCCTCCCACTTGACATAGGGACTCCCCCTGGGTGCGGGGGACGAGGCAGAACAGCTTCCTCCATAATCCAAAGTGTGGTTCGCAGCCTAAAAACAGCTCGCAAAGGGCAACATACCCCGCTATGTGCAGAATAGAGGCAGGGGTAAGATTGTGTAACTGGAGGCCATAGAACTCCAGGAGCCCGTGAAGAAACGGGTGGATAGGAAATCCGACGCCCCTCAACAGATGCGGGATGAGGCATACACGCTCCTCTCGGAGATGGATTAGAGATCCCTCGCTTGTTCCCTCCGTCATAAGTGGCTATTCCAGCCCGGACGGGGACCATGAACTCCGGTGGGAGAAACCCTTGGGTTTGTAACTCTATCAAACGGCTATGAGGAATTGAGCACTCTCCCCAATCCCCCGACTTGGAATGAGAAGGGCGAGCAGAAGAGCTGCGACGGCCGGCCATGCTGGAATGGCTTTTCGCGAAGCGCTCTGTTGGATGCTAGCTCTGGGAGGGAGAGTGAGGTTTGGATCTGAGAATCCCCGTCCCTTCAAATAGACGGTTAGCCCGGAGGATCGAGGGTGGCGAATGCAAAAATGCCTCGACTCCTCGCATTCGCTCGACACGTGGAGATGGTCATTACTGAGGCACCGAAGCCGAGGAGCACAACATTGAATGCAAAAATGCCTCGACTCCTCGCATTCGCTCGACACGTGGAGATGGTCATTACTGAGGCACCGAAGCCGAGGAGCACAACATTGATTGGAGGCCGGACACTATCCGTCGTAACAGGTACTTTGGAGTATTCGTTGAAGGAACCCTCCTTGCAATGCCGAAGACAATACTGCGCACCGGACTCGTCGTCATTGAAGCCTGGTTCAGGGGCTACTGAGGGAGTCCTAGATTAGGGGGTACCTGGACAGCCGGACTGTGTACAACATCCGGACTATTGAAGCGTGAAGATACAAGACTCAAGACTTCGGCCCGTGTCCGGATGGGACTTTCCTTGGCGTGGAAGGTAAGCTTGGTGATCCGGATATTATATTTCCTTCCTTGTAACCGACTCCATGTAAACCCTAGCCCTCTCCGGTGTCTATATAAACCGGAGAGGTTGGTCCTTAGAAGGCCGATCACAATTACAATTATACCATCATAGGCTAGCTCTTAGGGTTTAGCCTCTACGATCTCGTGGTGGATCTACTCTTGTACTACCCATATCATCAATATTAATCAAGCAGGAAGTAGGGTTTTACCTCCATCGAGAGGGCCCGAACCTGGGTAAACATCTGTGTCCCTTGCTTCCTGTTACCATCGGCCTTGACGCACAGATCGGGACCCCCTACCCAAGATCCGCCGGTTTTGACACCGACAGTGGCCCTGCAGTCTGCCTGTTTTGGACCAACACTCGAAGGAGCACTGGCCCGGGAGGGTTAAATAAAGATGACCCTCGGGCTCCGGAAACCCAAGGGAAAAAGGCTTAGGTAGGCAAATGGTAAAACCAAGGTTGGGCCTTGCTGGAGGAGTTTTATTCAAAGTGAGCTATCAAGGGGGTCCCATAAATCACCCAACCGCGTAAGGAACGCAAAATTAAGGAACATAACGCCGGTATGACGGAAAATAGGGCGGCAAGAGTGGAACAAAACACCAGGCATAAGGCCGAGCCTTACACCCTTTACCAAGTATATAGGTGCTTTAATTAAATAAGAGATATTGTGATATCTCAACATAATCATGTCCATCATGGAGCAATCTTCAACTTCACCTGCAACTAACAATGCTATAAGAGGGGTTGAGCAAAGCGGTAACATAGCCAAGCAACGGTTTGCTAGGAAGGGTGAAAAGGTTAGAGGCTGACATGGCAATTTGGGAGGCTTGAAGAGCAAATGATAGGTAGCGCAGCATAGCGATAGAACGAAGCAACTAGCATAGCAATGATAGTAATGAGATCCAAGGTGACGGTCATTTTGCCTGAAATCCTGCTAGGAAGAAGAACGAGTCCATGAAGAAGATGAAGCCACGAAGACGAACCAAGCGTAGTCGAACGAATCCTCACAATCGCAAAAAAACAAGAACTATCGAGAAGAAGCACAACCGGAAAGAAGCATACAACATGGTAAACACACAAGCATAATCATGGCATGATGCACAATCAAGTATGATGCATGTCCGGTTTAATGAGGCATGGCATGGCAAAGTTCAACAAACAATACTACAAGTTAAGTGGATCTCAATATGCAACGAGTTGCATATTGACAAAACCCCACATTGACATATTTAGTTTAATCTTGTTTAAGCTACCAAACAATATTAAATGTTGTTAAACATGGCAAGAGGTGCAGCATAGTTAAACTACCTATCTAGGCAAGTTTAAATGAGGCCGGAACAACAAACAACAATTCCGAAAAATCCTCATGAGCAATATTCGAATTTGGTACTGTTCTGCCCTAAAACATATTTTATTGTTGTTAAACAGGAAATAAAATGCACCATGTTAATCTATGCATTTTTCCACCCCATTTACATATAAAGTTTATTAAAATTGGAGCTACGGTTATTTAGTTATGAAATAAATCATTTTAACATGGCATTTGAGAAAATTTAATCAAACAGCATTTTAAACATTCCAAACATGGATGAAAGCAGCATATTATGAAACTAGATGAAATTCTAAGCATTTTACATGTATAAATTATTTAAATCTGATGCATGGTTAATTAATTATTATATGCATGGGCATGGAGGGGTAATATGTAAATGTGCAGTTTTCTGGATAATAGCTAAATTCGCAGAAAGGAAAAAGAAATATGACATGGGCCGAATCTGCTAGCCCAACAGTGCACAGAGCTGGGGGGTTTCTCACCATGGGCTAAGGCCCGATTTGGTGGAGGCAGCAGGCCGGCGGGGCAAGCGGGCCGGCTGGATCTAGGAGGCTGCTGGAGACGCTGGGCCTGGACGCGGATATGAAGGCGCGCTGGTCAACGGGGCAGCGACCAGGCGTGAGGCGCGCGTTCGTCATCTTGCTCGAAGTAGAGGAGATGCGGCGCAGTGAGGGGCTTGCAGCGGCTGGAGGCCTGAAACGGCTGTGCGGCGGCGGGATCCGGCCAGGAAGGGCCGTGGCTGGAGGAGGAGGTGGATCCAGCCGGATCTGAGGCGGGGAAGGTCGCGGACAGCGCGGCAGAGTTCGAGTAGCTCCCTGGAGCTGTTACAGAGAACCAAGGAGAGGGATGAGAGGTGGGGGAGGAGCTCGGGAAGGAAATGAGGACGGCACGGGGTGGATCCGGATCACCGGAGGGTCGCCGGGGCTCCGTTTTGCGACGAGGTTGCGCGGATGAGAGGCGGCAACGGCGGGGTCGAGCTCAGGCCACGGACGGATCTAAGGCCAACTCCACCACGCGACCCCAAACGGATGTCCGTTTTGTCCGGATTCTGTCCGTTTGGGTAGGGATTTGGGGTCGTGTCCGGGCCTGTCCTGGGATGCGGTGGCCGTGCGCCCAGCGCGCGGCCGCATCCATTTGCCCCATCCTGTCCGTCAGGGCCAAAAATGCCCATATATTCATATGAAAACTAGTTTGCACGTCCAAATATTAATTGTCTGAAAATAAAAATAGTTTTACAACCCAATCGAAATTGTCTCTAATAAAATAGTTTTACAACCAAATCGAAATTGTCTTCAACGAACATAAAATGAACCAATACATCTATTGGTTGCCAATGTGATCCTGGCGTGCTCAACCAAGTCATTTTGAAGATTCAAATGAGTGTGCCAATCACGCATCTCACGGTGGAATTGGACAAACTGTTCAAATGTGGCGGGTCTTGGTGCAGGGCTCAATATTTTCACCTTGATAATCAAATCCTTGGTGAAGATACTCTCGTCACGCTCGTCCTCGACGATCATGTTGTGCATGATCACACAAGCAGTCATCACCTCCCAAAGCTTCCTTTCATCCCATGACAAAGGCAGGGTTTCAACGATACCCCACCGGGATTGAAGCACACCAAAAGCACGCTCCACATCCTTTCTAGCACTCTCTTGCATTTGGGCAAATCTCTTCTCTTCTCACCTTGGGGTTCGAGATTGTCTTCACAAAGTTGACCATCGAGGATGTATACCATCTGCTAGATAGTATCCCTTGTTGTCTTGATGGCCGTTGATATCAAAGTTGACAGGTGGGAGTGGCCTTCGCAAGCCTCGCAAGACCGGAGAACACCGCAGCACGTTGATATCATTGTGAGAACCTGCCATACCAAGAAAGAATGCCATATCCAAAGATCTTGCGATGCCACCGCTTCTAATATGACAGTGCACCCATTAACATGCCCCTTGTATCGCCCCGCCAAACAAATGGACAGTTCTTCCACTCCAAATGCATACAATCTATGCTGCCAAGCATGCCTAGAAAGCTCTAGCTGCGTTGGTCGCCAACAATCTCTATATCAGCGGCAGTTGGCTGCCTCAAGTACTCTGGGCCAAACACCTCGATCACAGCCCGCAAAACTTGTACATTGACATCGACATGTTGTCTCACTCATACGCACATACTCGCCCACCGGATCGCTCGAATACCATATGCAAGCATGCGGATGGCCGCGGTGCATTTCTGGTAAGAGGAGAATCCAAGCTTGCCAAGGGCATCCGTCTTACACTCGAAGGATGGGTCATGAGCAACCACTCCCTCTCGGATACGATTGAACACATGCTTTGCCATACAAAAACGGCAACGGAATTTATCCGGCTTGAAGAGCGGGGTGTTGGCAAAGTAATCGGCATAGAGCAGGGCGTGGCCTCTCTCCCTGTTGCGGTTCAGGTTGGGAGCACGGCCAGGAGTGACCCCTGCATCGAGGAAGCTGCCATTGAATATGGTCGTGAACGACCAGCAGCCACCACAAGATCTTCATCATCCAACGCATTTAATCGTCCGATGAACAAAGGAAGTGATGAAAGAAAACTCGTCTCCACCGTCCATACCTTTGATGGCAAAAGGTCGAACACCTTGCGGTCATGGTGGCGAAGAGGCCGCGATGATCACCTCGATGCAGCAGGGTGGTTGCCGCCGCCACCGCCGCCTGGAGCTCTCCTTGAATCTGCCTCGCCTCCGTGGTCCGTCGCCCGGCAGTCGTGTCCCTCCACCACCGCAAGGATGGCGACGGCCAAACCTCCTCGATAGACGACCAAAACTACGGCGAAGCGCTTGGGCAGTGGCGGCCATGTCGAGACATGGTTTGGTATGGACGGCAGGGGGGCTGCGCGGTGAGGAGGCGGCCGGAGAATAGGGGCGGCGCCGGCGGCGGGGTGGGGCGGGGAGAAAGGGTGAAGCGTTGGGAGCGGAGGGACTGGTAGTGTCCCCGACAGGCGGGCCACGGGGGGGGGACAAGGGCGTGCGTCGCGGCCATCCGCGCGCGTCCGTTTCACCCCAAACCGAGCGCAACTTTGGGCCGGGGATGGGTCGAAAACGGACGGAATCCGGACATTTGTCCGTTTGAGGCCGCGCGCTGGGCCGTCTCTTTTGTCCCTTTTACCCCAAACGGACGAGGGCGAACAGGATAGGGTCGCGCGGTGGAGTTGGCCTAAGGGGGGACGAGGGGGGACGAGACCCCCCTAACGATTGTCTCGTCCCTCGATAGCGAACAGTTAATCGCTAATTTTTTGCCTTCCCCGCTTGTCCCGTGCAGCCTTCGCCCCCCCTATTCCTCACGCCTTTCTCATTAACGTGAAAACTTCAGCCCATGTACAGCCCATTGCATGCTAAAATCAAGAAATTCATCATAAAAGAAAATTGCCTAACTGGCCATCTGGAAGGGAAAGTGGCATGTTAATTGCAGCAAGCAGCCACGACCTGATGACGCACTCCCATATCTCTAATCTCTCCAAGCCGCCGCTGCTATTGAAACTGACGCCTGATGGCTGCTGCGATCGGATCTCTCAATCGGCTACCATCTAGAGAAAAGGAGAAGGGAAGGGATCGCCGGGATACGCAGCTGTCGATCCACGCACTTGTAGCCAGTTCCCAGCAGAGCGGACGCACGGATGAACAGCAACCACACAAGGGGAAAAGGTAATTGATTCTCACATCAGATTAGTTCTTTGCTTTAAAAATTATAGAAGTATAATCAGACATATTTAGAATCAACTATAACATTCCTACTTGTGCTTGTGTAAACATGAAGAAGAGAGCAGAATCGGTTCATACATTTTCGATTCTTATTTTGGAACTGTGTTGAGTCAGTGAGGTCCTTCTCACCAATTCCAATAAATAATGAGATTAGGTTATATATTATTTACCCACATTGCATTACTACAAATTATTATTTCATAAGATTATCTGGTGTTTTAGTGTTGTGAATTTGTTTTGACATTTATCAATTTTCTATCAAGTTTCTTGACACCATGGCATCTCCATTAGACCAGACCCTATTTTCTTTACAACATAGCCATTGCGTATGAGACTTAGTGTGAAACCTCGCCCCCCCCTATGTCGAAATCCTGGCTCCGTCCCTGGCTCAGGCCATGGCTTCCCTGGCTCCTGCACGGGAAGAGAATAGAGAGTTGAGAGAATCGAGAGAGAAAGAGAAGGCAAGGAGCAGGGTAAGGAGAGGGGCAACGAGGCAGTGGCCTGGTTCTTGTCGCCGGTGGTGGTCGCGGCAGCAGGTCGAGCTCCTGCTCGAGGGAGGCGGAGCGCAAGGGCTCCGGCTGTTGGGGTCTCGAAGTGAAGCAGAGGAGGCCGGTAGTGCTGGTGGTCTACTCCAGCAAGCTGGCCGGTGCTCGGGCGGCTGCAGGAGAGGGGCGACGGGCAGAGGAGCTCGGGCTCCTGCAGGATTTGGGCGGCGATGGTGGTTGGACAGGAGGGAAAAACGAGGAGAAGGTGGAGGCTGCGAGGGGATTGGGCGCTGGTGGATCCCGAGGCGGATTGTGCGGCGGCGGCAGGGGCAAACTGCCTAGGATGTAGGTTTTGATCTAGAAATGGACTAGGGGTCTATATATATACGAAAGGGCAATGATTTGGGATAGACATGGACCCTTAGATCAAAATCGGGCGGTCGAGAAAGATAGGCTATGGGCGTCCAAGGAAAGAAAACGGAGATGTTTTATAGATGTTTGGAGATGATCCGGACCCATTGGTCATGACAGCCCGAGTCGGGTCCGGGAGAAGTTTTCGGACTAGGTTGCGGAGGTGGACGGTGGCTGTGCAGAGAGGCTCAAACGGTCGGACAACAAATGAACGGTTGGTCCCGAAAGGGACCCCAAAGGCAAGGGGGGAACGCGGCAACTACGAACGGATGCAAGCTTTATGAAAACATGCAGATGCAATGCGCACGATGTTATGAGATGAGATGCATGACACGAACAAAATGCAAAACAAAAGACAAAAACCCTACCACGAAGGAAATAACATATCACATAGTCGGAAATGGCAAGAGGTGGAGTTACAATAATGGAAAGTTACATCCGGGGCGTTACAACAACCACATTTTCCTTTATGGGAAGGCCTTTATTCGGTCTGTTGTCATGCCTCTGGTCGGTGCCTCCAACGAGGGAAGGTTATGGGCTTTCGGTACCCTGGCCCGGTAAGCAGACATAACCTTGTGTGCCCGTTGTTTAGTTTATGGTACCGGGTCCTCGTATGGGATCGTTTATGTTTTGGCCACGACGGTGGTCGTTGTGTCTTTGGTAGACATGGGGCAACCCAGGACTAGCCCGATGGGGAGTGAGTCGGAGTGGCCAGGAGAGTGTCATGGCAATGGAGGGGTTTCGTCAGAATGCCATTGGTCCACCCGAATGGGAGTGCGAGGCCATGGGTTCTGTGGTGTGGGTACAGTGCGCTACCTCTGCAGAGTGTATTAATCTATCGATAGTCGAGTCCACGGTTAAGGACACGCTCGAAAGTAGGTCACACCATGGGTCAACATTTAATAAATCTTGCACACTAAGTGATAAACTTTGCAGGGTTGATGTTCGGGGCCAAGTGTTGGTCGTGGTTGTGATCACCGGAAGAATCACTGTTTGAGACCAAATGTTGGTCGTGGTTGTGATCGCCGGAAAGATCACGAGGTAAACTGAGTTGAGATCTCGAGGTTGGTACGGTTGTGATCCAAGAGCGATCACCGTTGGTAAGCCAGTCCGAGGGATTTGGCTCATAAAAGCAGGATCACTTCATGTTGCATATATTGTTTCATTATTAATAATTGGTTAATGATCATGATATTGTTTGTCATTATGTTTATACTTGTTGTGAGCTTGCAAGTACATTCAATGTACTCACCTGGCCTGTCATGCCAGATTTCAGGAAAGTTTCATTAGAAAGGAGTGCTGTCCGAGTCTAGATCGTGTCCACGTCGGTGTCCCTGTGCTATGGAGTTTCACTACGATGTTGTTCCGCTGCCACGTAGTTGTTATGATCGAGGCCCCTTCATGTTCACTAAATAATGTACATATTGTTCAGCCGCATCGTGTGTGCCGCTTGGCCTCGCCACCTGTTGTAATATAAACTTTGATCCGCTAGCATCAATAATGCGGTTGTTTTATGTACCAAGATGTTGTGTGTTGCCAGAAGACAAGGTCTCTGGGCTGGCAATGCATGGTAAACCGGTTGCTCTGATCCGAGGTGCCACAACACTTGGTATGAGAGCCGCATTGACTGTAGGCCACACTAGACTATGACATGTTAACTAGACGTTAGATACGAGTTTAAGTTGAGTGCCGGTAGCATTTGTAGTTGGTTGTTGCATTGCATGCACTTGTTTTTTTTTATGCTAACCTGCTAATGGTTGTGAGTGTAGATGGCTCCGGAGCCGTATCCGTGCCAGTTGCAGCTGATGCCGTACACGTCACCGCATCTCCTTCATAACGTGTGGCGTCGGTTGTACCCCCTCGGTGATGACCCAGCCTATCGTGTGTACCGGGAGCGTCTAGCAGACTCAGTGTATGATTATCCCGCCGTGGTTAATCTTCGCACCAGTTCCGATTCTAGCATTTACACTCGTATCTCTCGCAGCGGTTACGCTTCTACCGCTTCTCAGGCTGTCAAGTTTGCTGCATTCGAGGTCCTTGTCGAGCTTCGTTACAACGAGGCCTGGATGCAGAACCACCCAGGTTTCTACTACTATCCTTCTCTGCACGACAATGGTCGTGTTCGTTTCCCTATCATTGAGTCGGAGTCTGATAGTGTTGCTAGCCACCTTTCTCGTTATATTACTGCTAGCTATCTTATGACCCACGAGCTGGCTCGAGATCTGACTCGTGCTCGTACTGCTTTAGCCTCTACTAAATCTGTCACTACTCCAGCATCTGTTGGATTTACTCCTTATATTCTGGCCAGTTCTAGTTCCCCTGTTTCACCGGTTACTCCTCCGAGTAGGTTGGGCACCATGACCGTGAGTCCTCTCAGTGCTCCTTGTGAGTGGGTTTCACTTCTCGCTACTCCTGTAGCCCCGATGCTCCACCCTACACCTGCCCCAGAGGGAGAGCCCTCGAGGCAACGTCGTCATGTTACCTTTAACCCGGAGGTCTCAGTTAACCATGTCAGTTCATGATCCGAGTCAGCTTCAGGAGAGGACCCCGCAGCACCAGCAGAGCAGTAGAGTTTCTGAGTATTCGCAGTCATCAGGATGGTGTACGAGTGTAGTAGTATGAGTCATGAGGTTTCGTTTCATGTATGAGGGTAGTTGAACCTGGCATGTTGTTTATCTTTCATGTATGAGTCTATGTATAATTATGTTGGAACTCTATTTTATTCGTCGTACTTCCTTCGTCATTTTGGTTTTTCTCGGGCTTTTGTTGCTGGCTTTCCCCAATTTACTTTGAATATTTCTCATCTCGGTTGCGTTGCCTTGAGAAAAATCACAATAGGATGACGCGGGGAGGCAGTAGTAGCAATGTTCGCAAGGGTACTCCTGTTCGTCGTTCCGCACGACAGGCAGGACACTCCCCCGAGCAGTACGTTCCACCACTGCCTCCACCGCCAAATCCGCCCTCCACCGAGCAAATTCTGCGTATGTTTGTGGAAAGACGGAATAATGATCAGATTAAAATATTAACAAGTGTGCAATTTATGGTTGGACAGAATGAAAATCAGAACGGTCATCACTCCAAGCTGTCAGATCTTCGAAGGACCAAGCCTCCCAGTTTGAGTCAGGTTATTGGCCCCTTGGATGCAGACGATTGGTTGCGAACCATTGAGAGGAAACTAGAGATTGCTCGTACTGAAGAAGATGATAAGGTTCCATTTGCAACTCATTATCATGAAGGCGCTGCCGCCATATGGTGGGAAAATGCAAAAGCCGCGTGGCCTGCTGATGAAGAAATCACCTGGTCAAAATTCAAGGACCATTTCCGGAAATATCATATCCCTACTGGAATTATGAAGACTAAACAGCGTGAATTTCTCGCGCTCTTCCAAGGAAATCAGTCTGTGGGTGAATATTTGCAAAAATTCAATAATCTGGCCCGCTACTCCCTACATGACGTGGCCACTGAAGAAAGAAAGATTGACAGATTTCTTGGTGGATTGAACCCGCAACTCCGGTGTACTCTCAGTATGTTTGATTTCCCAGATTTCCAAACTCTGGTGAACAAAGATTTCATTGTTGAAAGGGAGCACAAGCTTTTATCGGATAATAGGCCTGCTAATAACGATCACAAGCGCAAGTTTGAGCCAAGGAAGGAAGGGCAACCAGTGCAAAAGGCTCGTACCTGGCAGCAGACTCAGGTGGAATACAAGCCCAATTGGAAACAGAATGTTAACAAGACCACCACCCATGTCAAGAATGTCGTGACCAACCCAGTGCAAGAGGAGTGTATGCGCAACAATTCTTGCTTCAGTTGTGGACAAACCGGACATTATGTCAGACAGTGTCCGAAAAACAGCAAGGCGAATGCTCTATTCAGGCCACAAGTTAACTTTATGGAGTCATGACCAAACCAGCAAAACATTATGGGGCACATTCATCACCTCTCCGCCGATGAAGCCCAAGAGAGCCCCAAAGTCATCATTGGCATGTTTTCTATTAATAACATACCTGCAGTGATTTTATTCGACTCTGGGGCTTCCCACTCTTTTATTTCTCGGAGTTTTGTGGCCCAAAACAAATTTCCTTGTTCGCTTTTGGGCAAGAATATGCTGGTACAAACCCCGGGATCCTTAATCAGGAGCAATTTGGTCTGCCGTAATCTAGAAGTCAATATCAACGGAGTTTGTTTTCCAACTACTTTGATAATTATTGAGTCTGCTAAATTGGATGTTATCTTGGGTATGAATTGGCTGACTCAATATCAAGTATGCATAAATTGTGCGACCCGAGAAGTCAATTTGACCAGTCAGAAGGGGCAGACTACCAAATTCTATGCTCGCAGAAGTATACCCAAGAAAGAGATGGTCTTCATCGCTGTGACTGAGTTGGAAGTAATTCCTGTGGTCAGTGAGTTTCCTGATGTATTTCCATAAGAGCTTCCAGGCATGCCACAAGACCGAGAGCTTGAGTTTGCAATAGATCTTGTGCCCGGAACTGCACCGTTATAAAAGAAGAATTACCGGATGCCCTCATCAGAATTAGTGGAGCTAAAGAAACAGCTTGATGAGATGCTCCAGAAAGGATATATCCGTCCCAGCTCTTCACCATGGGTGTCACCTGCTATCTTCGTGGACAAAAAGGATGGCAGCCTCCGCATGTGTGTGGATTAACGTCAGCTGAATGATGTCACAATCAAAAACAAATATCCCCTGCCAAGCATTGATGACTTATTTGATCAGCTCAGTGGGGCCAAGGTAGTCTCCAAGACAGATTTACGGACTGGATATTATCACCTCAAGATTAAAAAGGAAGATATTCCTAAGACAGCATTCACCACTCGATACGGTCTTTATGAATATACAGTGATGTCCTTTGGTCTCACCAACGCCCCTGCCTTCTTCATGCATATGATGAACAAAGTATTCATGGACTTCCTCGATAGGTTCGTGGTAGTCTTCATCGATGACATACTTATCTACTCAAGAAGTGAAGAAGGTCACAAAGGACACCTCTGAGCAGTACTACAACGACTCCGCGAACATCATCTATATGCCAAATTCAGTAAATATGAGTTTTGGCTCAAGCAAGTTGGATTTCTTGGACACGTGCTATCCGCCGAAGGTATAGCCGTAGATCTGAGCAAAGTAAAGGATGTGCTCGATTGGTTGTCGCCCACAACCGTATCTCAGATCCGAAGTTTTCTTGGATTAGCCGGATATTACCATCGTTTCAATGAAGGTTTTTCCAAGATTGCTAAACCCATGACGAAGCTGCTCAAATAGGATAAGAAGTTTGAATGGACTGAGGACTGTGATAAAAGTTGCAATGAGCTAAATATACGGCTGACAACTGCGCCTGTATTCACCCTTCCAGATATCTACCGCAGTTTTGATGTGTACTGTGACGCCTCCAGACAAGGACTTGGATGTGTACTTATGCAAGACGGCAAGGTAGTAGCCTATGCATCACGACAACTACGACCCCACGAGGGAAATTATCCTACTCATGATTTGGAATTGGCCGCGGTGGTTCATGCTCTAAAAATTTGGAGACACTATCTCATCGGGAAGAGGTGCCAAATTTTTACCGATCACAAATGTCTCAAGTACATATTTACTCAGCCAGATTTAAATCTCCATCAATGAAGATGGCTTGAGTTAGTCAAGGATTATGAACTTGGAATAAATTACCACCCGGATAAGGCGAACGTGGTTGCCGATGCACTCAGTCGAAAGCCTGTCAGCCTAAATATCATATTGGAATCCTTGCCTCCTGAACTTCAAGAGGAAATTGCTCAGCTCAACCTGGTCATCGTTCATGCTGGCCTTGCTAATATTTTGGAAGTTACCCCCACACTTGAGGAAGAGATCCACAAGGCCCAGCCGGATGACACCGTTCTGCAAGAACGTGCCAAGAATATGGTAGCATGACAGACTTCAGATTTCTCGAAGGATCAATTCGGTACCCCCTGATTCCGTGGAAGGATTTGTGTACCCAATCAAGGGGATTTAAAGCAGAAAATCATGTCAGAAGCACACGAATCCTCGTATTCTATTCACCCTGGAGGTACGAAAATGTATGAAGACCTTCGACAAATATTCTGGTGGGATGGAATGAAGAAAGACATTGCCTACTTTGTGGCCTATTGTGACATATGCAATAAGGTAAAGGCAGAGCATCAGAAGCCAGCCAGACTTCTCCAAACGTTGCCAGTGTCGCAATGGAAATGGGATGACGTCTGCATGGATGTCATCACAGGGCTACCTAAGACTCAGCGAGGCAATGATGCAATCTCAGTCATAGTGGACACCCTAACCAAGGTTGCTCACTTTATCACGATCAGAACCACATATCGAGCAGATCAACTTGCACAGATGTATGTATCCAGAATAGTCAGTCTACATGGAGTACCCCGAACCATCACTTCTGACCGGGGTTCACTTTTTACCTCCACTTTTTGGTCACATCTCCATCAAGCCTTGGTGACAGCGCTGAAATATAGTACAGCTTATCATCCTCAGACTGATGGATAGACGGAGCAGGTAAACCAAATACTCTAAGATATGCTGCGAGCCTGTGCTTTGGCCCAAGGGCCTAAATGGGAAGACTGTCTGCCGTATGTTGAGTTCTCGTATAACAACAGCTTCCAGACCAGTTTAAAGATGTCACTGTATGAGGCTTTGTATGGCTGTAAGTGCCGCACTCCTTTAAATTGGTCCCAAACTGGAGATAGACGTATTGTCGGAACAGATCTCATGATGGAAGCCGAGAAGCAAGTCAAGGAAATCAGAGACAGATTGCAGTTAGCCAAATCTCGACAGAAGAGTTATTATGATGCAAAGCACCGACAGATCAGTTTTGAACCCGGAGAACACGTATACCTCCGAGTCACTCGTTGAAAGGAATCAAGAGATTCCGGACTCGTGGAAAGTTGTCACCCAGATTTATTGGTCCATTTCCCGTTATGTCACGAGTGGGTACTCTTGCATATCAGTTAGAATTACCCCCTGATCGAATTGTCAGACGTGCACAATGTGTTTCATGTTTCACAGTTGAGACGATGCATATCGCCGCCTGAGAAAAAGACAGACACTACTAGGGAAAAGCTTATACACAGACGCTTACTAGCAGCGCGGGTTTATAACCCTCGCTACTGCTACTTACTAGTAGCGCGGGTTTTCAACCCTCGCTTCTACTAAGCGGTCTCTACTGTGCCCCCCGGGACATGCCATAGTAGTAGCGCGGGTTTTTAACCCTCGCTACTACTAAGTTGATAGCAGTAGCGTTGGTTTTTAACCCTCGCTACTACTAAGTGGTCTCTACTGTGCCTACAGGCCATGCCATAGTAGTAGCGAGGTTATAAACCCGCTACTACTAAGTTGATAGTAGAAGCGACGTTTTACCCTCGCTACTACTAAGCTGTCTCAACTATGCCCCTCGGGACATGCCATAGTAGTAGCGAGGTAAAAACCGCGCTACTACTAAATCTTGGGTTTTTAAACTCAACCCCCCTTTGGATCGCTTTTCAGTTTTGTAAAAAGCAAAAGAAAATGATAAAAACTTCAAAAATTAAAACCCTTCGAGATGTAGTTATGTTACTACATGTACTACTTAGGAAAATTTAAAAACTTAAATTTGAACATGTTTTGCAAAAAGTGTAGGGAAAATGTAAAACTACTATAACTTTTGCATACGATGTCAGAAAAAAGTATATTATATCAAAATGTTCAGCATGAAAATCCGCATCCAATTTTGACTGCCTACGGCCTGTTTGCAAATTTTTAGAATCCTCAAATTCTAAAAGGAAAAAAATTTATGCTCAAATTTCAGTTTTTTTGAATTTTGGTCAAATCTGGTCAAATTGTGGTCAAACTACTTATTCAAGAAGTATTAGTGTTACTAAATAATTATTCAAGAATATTAGTGTTACTAAATAATTGTTTCAACTTTTTGGAATTTTGGTCAAATCTGGTCAAACTATGGTCAAAATGTGGTCAAACAATGGTCAAACTGCTTGTTCAAGAAACATTAGTCTTACTAAATAATTATTGTTTTTTAGAACAATAGTTTCAAATAGGGCTGGACTAAAAGCTCGAAGCTCGATGAATCTAATGAGCACTCGGCTGCTCGACTCGTTTGAGCTCGGCTCGTTTTCTAAATGAACCGAGCCGAGCAGCAATTTTTGCTCGTTAACACTAACGAGTTAAACAATCGAGATTGCGAGTTTCGTGAGCTACTCATTAAGCTCAGTAGTAGCATGATTTTGTTCATTATAAAGAATTTTCGGTGACTTCGATCACTCCTAAGTCTATGGACGAGCTATTTGCCACATTCACATCTTTCTCGTCTTCTCATATTCTCAATTTATTGAATCCTACTGGCTAGACCTATGTATGTTTGTGATTATATGCATGTGACATATCTTTTTTACTGATGGACTTTCCTAATGAGTTGATTGCGAGCGCTCGCGAACATATAACGAACCGAGCCAATCTTTATATTTAGCTCATTATCCTTAATGAGCTTAACAATCCGAGCCTTAACGATCACGAGCCTTAACGAGTCGAGTCTTAACGAGCCGAGTAGCTCGTTAGTCCATCCCTAGTTTCAAACTCAAACAGTGAAATGTGTGACTTCATGCTCAAGCTAAACTCTTGAGGATTAATAGGATTGACATCTTACTATTGTCAGGAAAACAACAAGTGCAGACTTGGAAACGAGGGAGAATAGAACCCGGAAGTTAAGCGTGCTCAGGCTGGAGTAGTGAGACGATGAGTGACCGTCCGGGAAGTTAGATGATTTGGAATGATGAGGGGTGATTAGAGATTAGAGATTAAATTGAGCAACGATGATGGGCGATTAGAGATTAGAGGTTAAAATAATTCAGAAATTTGAAAATTAGGGAAAACAATTTGAAAAAAAAAATCAGAGATTAGAGAATAGTAGTAGCGCGGGTTTTTACCCACGCTACTACTAACGGACGTAGTAGTAGCGCGGGTGGCGCCCACGCTACTACTACCTATTAGTTGTACGTATCAGTAGCGCGGGCACCCGCGCTACTAATATACCTAAAACCCGCGCTACTGCTAGGCTTTTCCCTAGTAGAGTGATATGACTGAACTAGAGCTGGCAAAGGACTTAACATATGAAGTGAGACCGGTGAGAATTTTGGATCAGACGGAAAGGATCACTCGCAGTAAAGCAAGGAAGTTCTACAAAGTCCAGTGGGAGCATCACATAGAGTCAGAATCAACGTGGGAACGGGAAGAATTTCTAAAGGCACATTATCCAGAATGGTTTTCCCAAGGAACTGAATCTCGAGGACGAGATTCATTCTAAGTGGGGGAGTTTTGTGACAGCCTGGTTTTCCCCCTCTCTTCTTTGCCTGATTCTCAATTGATTTGAATTTGAAATTTGGAGTTTTGAATCATTCCATATGGACTTAAACACTTGGGTGCCCCTTGGCTTTCACCCAAGTGCCCCATTTCCCTCTCTAACCATCATTCCCTCTCTGGTTCACCTCAAAATAATATCTTGAATATTTTTCCTTAATGAAAAATATTCATTTCCCTCTCTTAAACCCTAGCTAGCCCAATGTGCTCCAAAGCAACCCCAATTTTTATTGCCCATAAAAATCTGAGAAAAATCCCAATTATTCTTTGAACCCTAGGGCACCTTTCTGAGCAAAAATATTTCATCACTTTTTGGAATATTTTGGCTACAGAAAATATTTTTTGTTCTGGACAGAAATGGTAGTTTCTACAGCAAATACCATTTTACTTGCTCTACTGTGGCTGGTTTTTCTTGTGCTTCATCACCTTAGTAGATGATTGCTAACCTCTAAAGCCCAGCCCCCAACTCCCAGTAGATTGACCACAGTAAGCTCTCAAAGTTCTTGCCCGAGAAACTTACCGGCGTATGTAAACCTTTTCATCGCACCGAGACCAAACCCAAGCGTGGTAACCTTCAAAACTACCACGAACAACAAGCCAGACATGAACTTTGGACTTAGGTCGGCTTGAGGGAAAAGTTCACGTGGTGACCGCGTTTGTCCAGGCATGCTGGCATGCAGCCGACACGCTCTGAATGCCGCCGAGCGCTCTATTGCGCACGTGCTCGCTTCCTCACCTGCCTGAGCGTGCCAAATAGTTCCACAATCTTCGTCCCAGCCTTCTTAACTCCCCCCTGGCGCTCGCCTACGTCGAAGATCGCCGCAGTGAACACGAGCACGGTCCGGACAACGCAATAGTGCGCGACGCACTGTGCTCGTCGCCTTTCTCTCGCCCCTGTGCTCGTCTCCATTCGCCCACAGTCCCCGCGTGAGCTGCGTCTTCTTCTCCCCCTCTCACTGATGCCGTTCATCGCCGGGTGCCGTGTCCAGGTGTCCACCGGCGGAGCCCGAACCCTCCTTGATGCTCTTCTACTCCCCAGCCTCCTCGAGCACCATCCACCACTCCGACACACTCCACGATCGCGTAGATAGCCATAGGCCGGCCTGGCAGGCCGCAGGCCGCCGTCCCCGAGCTCGAGCTCGCCAGCGATCCCCTCGGGTCTTCTCCGTAGCTCCAGCCCCTCCCAGGCCAGGGCAACTCTTCCAGGGCCTCAGCCGCTCGTCGGTGGTGCCGTTCCGCCTGGTTGGAGCCCCTGGAGTCGCCTTCATTCACCGTCGTCTTCGTCTCCGGCGACCTCCGCTCTCTGCCTCCGTTTGAGAGGTCAAATCTGACGCTGTCCGACCACCCCTAGCTACTCTACGGGTACGGGCAGGTGCGCCTACATCTCCTCTCTCGATCCCGCCCTCTCATTTTGACCAAGGAGCCCCCGTCGCCGGCGTGCGCTCCGACGAAGCCGCGCCATCCTCTGTTTCCCTCTCTCTCTCCCCGTCACCTGACTAGAAAGGCCCGCTAGTCAGCCACTCTGTACACGCATGAAGCTCTACGAGTGGTGGCACCCCGAGGCTTTACGCCTTCGACGTCACCCTCCTAGTCTATTTTATTTAAATTCAAAATTTCTATTTATCAAGAGAGCTTAAAACATCAAAAACTCTTTAACCATACGTCCAAATGAATTGATTCTTTTTGCATTGTGTTCTTTGTACAGAAATCTAGTAGCTCACCAAAGATGGGATTTTTCCCTGCTATCTAGATTTTCTGGTGAATTTCAGAAGGTTTCTTGATATTTTCTTCTTGTGTTTAAATTTATTTTCAGAGGGTGAGGCTTGTCTTGAGGATCACCAGGAGGCTTGTGAACCTCATCTGTACTAAGGCAAGACACAACAACATTTTCATGGTGCCATTTCAATATTTGTGATTTTATTACTTGAACAAATGATTTAATCTATGCATTTTAATCATTATTATGTTATTTATATTCTGTTAATTGCTTGTTCCAGTTAATATGCTTGACTTACAGAAAGTTTGAAGTGAACTTAGTTGATAAAGAAACTAGGATTTATTTTTGAGTGATTAAAGAATAATATGGTTATGGATATAAGTAATTAGTGGAGTTATTTTCGTGCATGAGTAAAAATGGTAAAATTTGCTAGAAAAGTTTCTGTTGAAAGTGAGGTTTAATCTTAACCAGAGAAGTGTCATGAGTTGTTGATGCTTATGCTTAGTGTGGATATAGTTGACTCGGTTATTTCCGTTGAAAGTGAGGTTTAATCTTAACCAGAGAAGTGTCATGAGTTGTTCATGCTTATGCTTAGTGTGGATATAGTTGACTCAGTTATTTCCGTTGATATGTGATGCATATGTTAGTGTTGCATGTCATGGAATTATGACACCGAGTATTTTCACTTTAAGTTGAACCTGATAATAACTCAACTTGAATATATTGTTGACCGGGTCATGGTGCCACTGAATCGAGTTTTTCCCAGTGCAACCACATTTGCCTTTATGGGAAGGCCTTTATTTGGTCCGTTTTCATGCCTCTGGTCGGTGCCTCCAACGAGGGAAGGTTATGGGTGTGCGGTACCCTGGCCCGATAAGCAGACATAACCTTGTGTACCCGTTGTTGATTTTATGGTACCGGGTCCCCGGGTGGGATCGTTTATGTTTTGGCCACGACGGTGGTCGTTGTGTCTTTGGTAGACATGGGGCCACCCAGGACTAGCCCGATGGGGAGTTAGTCGGAGTGGACGGGAGATGTCATGGCAATGTAGGGGTTTCATCGGAATGCCGTTGGTCCACCCGAATGGGAGTGTGAGGCCATGGGTTCCGTGGTGTGGGTACAATGCGCTACCTCTACAGAGTGTATTAATCTATCAATAGCCGAGTCCACGGTTATGGACACGCTTGAAAGTAGGTCACACCATGGGTCAACATTTAATAAATCTTGCACACTAAGTGATAAACTTTGCATGGTTGATGTTTGGGACCAAGTGTTGGTCGTGGTTGTGATCACCGGAAGAATCACTGTTCGAGACCAAATGTTGGTCGTGGTTGTGATCTCCGGAAAGATCACGAGGTAAACTGAGTTGAGATCTAGAGGTTGGTACGGTTGTGATCCAAGAGCGATCACCGTTGGTAAGCCAGTCCGAGGGATTTGGCTCATAAAAGCAGGATCACTTCATGTTGCACATACTGTTGCATTATTAATAATTGGTTAACGATCATGATATTGTTTGTCATTATGTTTATGATTGTTGTGAGCTTGCAAGTAGATTCAATGTACTGACCTGGCGTGTCATGCCAGATTTCAGGAAAGTTTCGTTGGAAAGGAGTGATGTCCGAGTCTAGATCGTGTCCACATCGGTGTCCCTGTGCTATGGAATTCTGCTACGACGTTGTTCCGCTGCCCCGTAGTTGTTATGATCGAGGCCCCTTAATGTTCACTAAATAATGTACATATTTTTCAGCTGCACCATGTGTGCCGCTTGGCCTCGCCACCTATTGTAATATAAACTTTGATCCGCTAGCATCAATAAAGCGGTTGTTTTCTGTACCAAGATGTTGTGTGTTGCCAGAAGGCAAGGTCTCTGAGCTGGCAATGCATCGTAAACCGGTTGCTCTGAGCCAGGTTGCTACACGTCTCCGGCCCGCCTGGGACGAAAAGCCCATTTTCTGTCACGGTTTTTTGTCATAGAAGTAGGAGCCCACCACATCTATGATGATATCGGGTTTTGTCACAATTATCTTCATAGAAGTGTCATAAGTATGACAAAAAAATTTCGTTCGGCCCAAAATGTCACGGATGTGTCTTTTTTGTAGTGGTCAATATACTCATGTATAGATGACCTTGTCATCGCCAAATTGCTTGATAGATGCTAGAGTGTTTGTGTATGCTTTGCCACATATTACATTTGCCATTTTATTGTGTGAGCATGTTGATTGCATATTTTACTCATTCCAGGACATACACTTGTTGTTTTGATTGTTTGGCTCTTTCTCTTTGGCCAAGTGGATGGACAAGAATGCCTAAGAACCTCCTCTAGTTATCTATGCTTTTCTTGTCTCAGACTCTATTCATGCTACATCACAAGGTTTGATCAAGTCTGATTCGAACCACTCTATGTGAGGAGCACTCGGAGTCCCCGATTCGTCATAGACTTAAACTTCCAAAACCCCTTTGTGCATTTCGGTATGACCGAGTCATCCATTTCAGTCACACCGAGTTCACTAAGTTGATCTAGGTTTTC
Organism: Aegilops longissima; assembly: GCA_021605205.1. NCBI lineage: Eukaryota > Viridiplantae > Streptophyta > Magnoliopsida > Poales > Poaceae > Aegilops > Aegilops longissima. The sequence continues at coordinate 627,000,664 of CM038679.1, forward strand.
CATCTCAGTGCAACCGATTTGAACTTTTTGGTCACACCAAGTTGTAGTAACCGCTTGCAATTCTGCATCTGATGCCACCGAGTTGTTCCACTCGGTCACACCGACAGGTTCGGGATATATATACCCACGGGTGAGATTTTGGAAATTTCTTCAAACTCCTTAGCCCGCGCGTGTGTCCTGCTCTGCCTCCTCGGGTCTCGGGATTGTGTCCTCGCCGCCAGCGACCTCCCGCCGCTGGTTTCCGTCGCCGTCAACAGAATTCTGCTCCGCCATTGTCGCCGTAGCGGACTCCCGCCAAACTGGGGTATGGGTTCAACTCTTTGTGCTATTTCTTAGCTCTGATTCATATCACATTTCTTAGCCATGATATTTACCACGTTTGCAAACAATCTATCCAGAGAAAAACATCCTTTAGATTAGATTTGATTTGAAAATTTAGGGTTAGGTCTCCGTCGAACTCATCTCCAACCGACCAAGTTGTAGAAATCGGTCTCACCGATTTGGCTTAGGCCATTGCACGTGCGTTTTAGGTAAGACCAAAAACTACAAATCTGTGCGACCGAGTTCGACTCTCTGTGAAACCCTAGTAATCTCGGTGCCACCAAACTGTGACTCGGTCTAGCCGAGTTCACTAGTTTAGGTTCCAAAAGTCGCTTCGGTATCACTGAGTTTAACAAATCGATAGCTCCGAAATGCTTTCTGTGGAGAACTAAAACTAAGTTTTTGACTCATCTGGTTTGCAAAAACTTTGCACTTTGTGATGCTCATCTACTCTACCTCATCTATATCTATTCACAGGGTCTGCTGTCAATTTTCCTGCCAGGATGTTTGACCAAAGGGATAGCCAGAATAGATTTGAAGAGCAAGTGCAAATGAGTGAGGGCACAAATCCCTCAAGCAGCTATGATCAGGGCAGTAGGAGCACTCCAAGCAACTTGCCCAAGGCAGCAACTAGGACAAGAAAGAAGAGAACCTCAGACTATGAGGATGAGGACTATGTGGCTGTTGGGGATGAGGCCACCTCAAGGAAGAAAGTGCTAAAAAAGGATTATGGCATAGCTGCTGCAACAAAGCCAGGAATGCACAAGAAAGCAGCTGCCAAGAGAGTGCCAACATCCAAGCCAAGGAAAGCTGTCAAAGAACAAACTATGGAGTTCACTCATGAACCCAAAGAGACTAGAGAGGGCAAGAAGAGGAAGGAGATGGTTAGGAAGACTATTGCCAGAGTCATTGGCAAACCCTCAATGATGAGAGATCCATCTGATGAGGATGAAGAAGAGGAAGAGGATGTTGCACCAGCACCCAAGTCACAAAAGCTTATGGGAGATGCTATCAAGTCAGGGGCTGCTCCATCAAAGCCCAAGACTGCTCCCAAAGCTGCTGCTCAAGCCACCAAGTTTGCACCCAAGAGAAGCACCAGAAACATCCCAGATGAAGAGAAGAACAAGGCCCTAGTGCCTGAAGATGAAGAAGAGGATGATGAAGGCCCCAGTGCTCAAGACTCTACATTTTCATTTTAGTGATCCAAGATCACATTGAGTCCATAGGAAAAGCCAATACTATTACAAGGGGACGAGGTGTTGCTTAATGGGTTTCTTGCTCAAATGCTTAGTGATATGCTCCAAAAACCCTCAACTACCTTCTCATATCCACATATTTCCCAAACCCAAAAGTCAAACTCGGCCCCACCGAAACTTTCTATCCGGCGCCACCGAGTTCTCTTGACATAACCATTGCCACAAACCCTAGTCACTTCGGTCTCACCGATAGGGATTTCGGTCTCACTGAGATGGGATTGCAAACTCTCTGTTTCCCTTCATAAGGTTTCGGTCCAACCGAGATGAGCGATCGTTCCCACCGAGTTCTCAATGCAAACTCTCTATTTCCCCTTCGTAACGTTTCGGTCCAACCGAGATTAGCGAATCGGTCCCACCGAGTTTGCCTGACCAACTCTCTGGTTAGCTTATTACCAAAATAGGTCCCACCGAGTTTGTGTAATCTGTCTCACCGAGATTACATTATGCCCTAACCCTAATGAAATCGGTCCCATCGAGTTGACATGTCAGTCCCACCGAAATGCCTAACGGTCACATTATGAACTAAATCGGTCTGACCGAGTTTCATGATTCAGTCCCACCGAGTTTGGTGAATTGTGTCTAACGGTTAGATTTTGTGTGGAGGTTATATATACCCCTCCAGCCACTCTTCATTGGTGGAGAGAGCCATTAGAACATGCCTACACTTCCAGCATACATTTTCTGAGAGAGAACCACCTACACTTGTGTTGAGGTCATGATATCCCATTCCAACCACATAAATCTTGATCTCTAGCCTAGCTAACCCAAGTTTCTTTCCACTCAAATCATCTTTCCAAAAAAATCCAATCCTATGAGAGAGAGTTGAGTGTTGGGGAGACTATCATTTGAAGCACAAGAGCAAGGAGTTCATCATCAACACACCATCTATTACCTTTTGGAGAGTGGTGTCTCCTAGATTGGTTAGGTGTCACTTGGGAGCCTCTGTCAAGATTGTGGAGTTGAACCAAGGAGTTTGTACGGGCAAGGAGATCGCCTACTTCATGAAGATCTACCCTAGTGAGGCCAGTCCTTCGTGGGCGATGACCATTGTGGTATAGACAAGGTTGCTTCTTCATGGACCCTTCGTGGGTGGAGCCCTCCGTGGACTCGCGCAACCGTTACCCTTCGTGGGTTGAAGTCTCCATCAATGTGGATGTACGATAGCACCACCTATCGGAACCACGGATAAAAAATCTCCGTGTCTACATTGTGTTTGCTCCCTCAAACTCCTCGCTTTACCTTCATGTGCAATTGTTTTACATTTCGCTGCTATACTCTTAGAATTGCATGTGTAGGTTGATTGCTTGACCTGTGCAAAGTTGCTAAAATCTTCCAAGAACTAAAATTGGGAAAAGGTTAGATTTTATTTGGTCAAGTAGTCTAATCACCCCCTCTCTAGACATACTTTCGATCCTACAGATGTTATAAGATATTATAAAAGAGTGTTGTACTACATCATTGTGCAATTGCTGTTTAGCTTCTAGTATTAACTTGGTGCTTTTAGGTACATATGTCATTGGTAAAAATCTGTGGTTTCACCCTTTCTGCGTATGGGGCAATGAGATGTCGATGAACCAGCGTCAAGTGAGGAAGATGATAAAGATTGTTAGTAAAATGGGTCAAAAGATGGCAATTAAATTATTTGTTTACACTTTATCCAATACAACAACGAACTGCAGGATGGTAAGTAAGAACTTTGCAGCCTTCTTTTTACTGCCCATAATGAGTTGTGTTAGATGACAATTTTTGAATATTTTTCCTTTGTAGTGGTTGCCAAGTAGTTTACTCAAGATTACCTCTCAAACTACATGATTGGTGGGCATGCAAAGGTTAAAGTATTTCTACCAGAACACGATGAGTATCTAGATGTTTTCATGAAGACCGTGAAGGTTGGGCGGTCGGCCATCACAAGGGGTTGCACTAGAGTCGTGCGTGCCTTCTACATGGAGGAGGGCACAATATGGGCATTCCAGTCCACCTTGTTCAGCAACCAGAATGTATTTTGCCTCTTTCTTTACTGTCTTTAATAGTACAAGCATACAACTGTGGTTCATCAACCTTTATTTTGTTCTTATGTAATTCTTGAACATATGTACCTATGAATTGAATAATGAACTGATTGTTTGAACCTGATGGATATGAATAAAGCTATAACATACATTCAAATTCAAATCCAAATCCGGTACAATTTAAAATAGCAGCAATTAAATTACGGTGAAATTACGGCCTCCAGGTTGTTACAGCACATACGGTTGGTAAAACACAAACGTTTGCGATATACACCATAATTTGACATGAATCATAGAGAGGAAAAGTGTGCAAGCATGCACACAGTTGCCGTTTGCAAATCGTGTGCGATGTCAGACAATATCACAAACGGTGCGGGCAAACTAAACGTTTGTGTTAGTTGCCTTATCGTACATGATTCGCGATCATGAACTGTTTCTGATGATGTATGCATCGTAAACACTGCACCACAGAATAGCGTGTGCGATAGTTGTCGTGTACGACGATGTTACGACGGTCCGACGTTTCGTAATCCTGTCCGACACTCGTAAGATGATTAGCTAATCTTCTTAATTAGTTATCACGTATGGTTTGGGAAAAGCGTGTGTGTGACTGTAGACTTATCATACATGTTCTATAATATTGAACTGTTTGTGATGGGCCGTGCATCGTAAACGTAGCACCCCAAAATACCGACTGTGATGGCAATGCCAGCACAAACGACTAGGAGTACTGTACATGGATCTTGGTTCCCTATCCCCGACGGTTTCTGGGTTGTGTGGGAAGGACCCCCTATCACCCACACTCACTTGGCGACGGTTCCAAATACCATCACGGAAAGGGGTCAAAAACTATTTGTATAGCACCGACACCTACCAGTGTCCCTCCGTCCCATAATATAAGAGCATTTTGTATAGTACACCAGTTTACAAAACATTCTTATATTATGGGAAGAAGGGATTGGTTCCTTGTGTAGCATTCTGCATCTTATCTCCCTCGCCCACCATTTACTAAAAATATCAGATCTATATTTAATCTTATTAAAAAGTTGAATACACAGACAATGCCAATGCAGAAGTGTAGCCCATTGCTCTTGTCAGTACATTCTGTCTTGTAACACTTGTACTTACAGGGATTTGTAGTTGATTATGTAGCATCAATCTGCATCTTATGTTCATTATCCTCTGTCCCTTCCAGTATTACTATATCTATAATTACTCTCTAAAAAGTGTAGGGTATATGTAATGCTTATGAAGAAGATTTTGTGCTGAAATTCTTGAGTTATCCTTCCCTTGACATGGAGAAGGGCATTATAAAGATGGTGTTAACTATTAATGTAAGTCAGTCCTTCTAAAGCCTTTATCCTCAAATGCTGTTTAATTTCTCATACTCCCTATCGTCAACTGTTGTTTAGTTTTTTGTATCTATCAGAATGCATGTTCGCAACAACTATAAGTTCCAAGTTTTACTTGTAAAACCAAATTCCTTATTCATACCATCACATTACTAAGTACTCCCTATATGTATGCTTGTTTTTGTGGATCTATAATCCAATGTGTGGTGAAGCAGCCCACATTTGCACCTTGTCATCTCCTGTTTTATCTTACTGATGTGGCTGATGATATGAACAACATGCCATGCACATTAACCAAAATAGATACAATGATTGTCTTTGCCCTTCATCTATGCTTGTTTTGTTTACATGGTAATCCAGTAGTGTGGTGAAGCTCACCGCATTATGAACAATGCCAAATTATCCTATTGATATTTTGAACTAAATCTTTATTTTCTAATTTGAAATTGGATGGAATTGACAGGGCCGTTACCATCTTTGTTTATTCACATGCAAAACCTGTCATCTCTCTGCTTGTTTTAGGGTGATATGCCTGATGGCATGCATAAGTATGTTGAAGGTTATGATACAAACCCAACATATATTGTAGCAAAGAAGGCAAAACATCTTGAAGATAGCGAGACAACACCAAAGTCATGTCTTGATGTAGTGTTCAAGTTACTTAAGACTAGCATTGCTAAACAGCTACACCTGGAAGCTATGATGACATGCTAGGCCGGTCTCACAGTCTTGCGCAGCAGGTCCCGTGCAAGGCTAATATTTCTTGAACTGTCTTGGAAGTAGTCTTCGTTCAATATTATTTTGTTATGTTGCAATGGTGCCCAGTTTTGGTAATCTGCTTCTTCGTTGCCATAATTTCCTTTTTATAGAGTAGGTTTGTTCTTAATTCCTACTAGCTACTATATATGCCATCACTCGCAATCTAAACAAATGACGAAAACTAATGTAGTCGACCGGGCCAAAGCATTCACCTGTAACGGGCCTGCATTTTAGCGGGCCACAATTGGGCCGACCTGCAACTTTCTTGGGCCTGAAAGCTCATTGGGGCATTCACACTTTGCGCCAGGCCCACAACTTACACGAGCCTACATTCGTCCAAAAGTTTAGTTGGGCCTTTAGTGGACCCATCACTTAGTTGGGCCCATGTAGCTTCGGGCCATTAACAGGCTGAATATTCTGCTGGCCTATTACGTGCCAGAAGATACCATGGGCCTTTAGCAGACTAAAATGCATGTTGGGCCTCAATTTTCACTAGTCCTCCACAGGCCTTTAGCAGGCTGAAATGTAAATTGGGCCATTATTGGCCCAACTATATGACGGGCTATTACCAAGCCGAAACATATCGCAGGCCTTAGTTGGCCCACAGATATCATGGGCCTTTAAGAGGCTGAAAGCTTAGTAGAGGCAGCAACAGGCCGAATTATACGACATGCCATTAACAGGCCCTAAGTCATGTTGGGCTGTACTGTTGCCGCCTTGATGATGGGTTGTTAGTGGGCCGGATGTCGCGTCGGACCATATATGGCCCATGGGCAGCACAGGCCATTCCCAGGCCAAAAGACACACCGGGCTAAAAATGGGCCCATGTCTACATCGAGCCTCTAACAGGCCGAAATTTCACTGGGTCATAATTGGGCCCCAATATTCGATGAACAATTAACGGGCCAGATCTAGCTTTGGGCCATAAATGGGCCATGTTTAAGTAGGCCGATAGTGGGATGGCCCACTACTACCTGAGTAAATACAATGGGCCTTTGACTAGGCCGGCCTTTTTAACCTATATGGGCCTCTGTTGGGCCTTGCCACATGTCGACGTATCATAGGCACATCTCCTCCATGAGATGGACGACATCTGGCCCATTGAGGAGTCGACACGTGTTTCCTCAGGCCAATGATGATTTTACACGTGGAAAATCCCCATTGGTCTGGGCTAGTAATGGGTTATCAGACCCAAACCGGAACCAGATAGCTTAACGGTGACCCGTTACGGTGGATGCCACGTGCCGGTTACCCTTGACTAAAGCATCCATGACGCACCATTTATCGTCATGGAAGTGGACACTTCCGTGATGATACTTTTGGCATTGTCATGGAACACTTCTACGACAACACGTGTATGACTATCTTTATTCTGTCAAAAATCATCATGTATGTACATGCATGACAGAAAACATGACCTACTGTGACAAACACGTATCATCACAGAAGTGGTTTTTTTTGTAGTGCCATCAAATTGAAGCTAGGGTTGGCTCCTTGGTTCGGTAAGTCCGACCAATGTGTTATTTTGTGGGGTACCTCTCACATACTCAATTAGTGTCCTGGTCAGCACCGAAAATTCAGGGTTGTCACCCACACGTTGCATTGGAGGAGGGGAGGCAATTATCTTGCATGTATTATCTATTGACTAAGTTGCATACAGCGTATCACATGTGTTGTTGCATCTATGCCATTCTTACCGAAGTATGTGGATGCTCGCAGATCCAAACCAAAGGTTGCTTCGAACAACCACAACTTGGAAGCAAAAAAAACAATTAAACAATAGTAGTAATGACTCGCAATGTGGAAGACCAACTAATTAATCGGTTTGGCGAGAGGGGATGGTATATGTTTCAAGTTATCCCTACTTTGTGCACTTGTGGCATGACTTCACAACCTATTACGCTCATAGATCAAGGACTTGATTATGTAAATTCTTTGTTTTGTATTCATGGAAATTATATCTTATTTGGGAATATCATTATTTAATATAGATCTAAACTAATATCATATCCCACAATGAATATGAAAAGGCATCGTCGATTCATACACATTATTATTGAATCAAGCATCTACTCATTCGACACAAGTGAGGTCAACTACAGTTCACACACCTACAAAAACCTCCTCTATCCTGGAAATTGCAGTACCCACCGCCACTATTGCCAGAAAGATAGCATGGGGTAGTGCATATTTCAGAGTCGTCACACTTGATTGTGGTACTTGATTCTTGGCAACGGCCTTCAACCATCTCTATGTATAAAAAAGGAAAGTTTATTGCATGATTTATAGATTGGAAATAATATAATACAAAGGTTAGTAACATGTTTGATTTATCCTTACCGGTAGAGTGGAGGAGTTCAAGGATCAGAATAGATGTGAGAACAACAGTGCTCTTGCTTTCCATGGTGAACAATCATATTGCATGTAGGTTCTTCTTGAAACATATTTATACGACAGAAAATGTGATTCTTTATTTGCTGGTCATTATCAAATTCATTCATCTCTTCCAAATATAGACTCGCATTGATTGGTGAAGATAAGTAGGGTATCATTATCAAATTCATTAATCCCTTCCTAGTATAGCTTCACATTAATTGGTGACAATAGGGGACGAATATTGAAAATTTGGACTAGAGCAAACAAATGTCTTTTTTTTATCGAAGTGTGTATTAAATTATTATTAATCATGACAAGTTGGTACTAAATTAAGACATCTGTAGAAATACTTTTTGGATAAACCATGGCACTATATGTTGAGGTTACGTTTTTACATGTAATTGTATATGTGCAAGGCACGTTGATATCATATAGCATATTAAATAAACACACACACACACACACACACACACACATATATATATATATATATATATATATATATATATATATATATATATATATATATATATATATATATATATTTCACAATATATTAATTGCATGTGTATATCAGGTACGATATTACATATGTGGTAGATTTCATGGGATAGCCTGCGTTGAGTCTAAACGTCCTTATGACTTGTGTGGGTGATACGTCTCAAACATATCTACTTTTCCAGAAACTTCTGCAATTGTTTTATCCTCTAATTTGCATGATCTGAATGAAACTGACCCGCTCTGACGCTGTTTTCAGCAGAATTACCATGGTGCTATTTTTGTGCAAAATGAAAAGTGCTCCAAATTGAACAAGGATTTTTGAGGAATTTTTATGGAACATAGGACCGAAGATGGACCAGAGGGGGCCACCAGGGAGCCACACGGCCTAGTAGCACTACAAAAAATACACTTTCGTGATGATATGTGTTTGTCATAGTAGGTCACGTTTTTTGTCATGCATGTACATCCATGACGATTTTATGACAGAATCAAGATAGGCATACCTGTGCTGTCATAGCAGTGTTCCATGACATTACCAAAATTATCATCATGGAAGTGTCTGCTTCCTTGACAATAAATCACGCATCATAGAATTGCTTTCATCAAGGGTAACCGAAACGTGGCATCCACCATAATGGGTTGCCGTTAAGCTATCAGGTTCTGGTTTGGATCTGATAAACCGTTAATAGCTCGGACCAATGGGGATTTTCCACATGTAAAATTCTCAACGGCCAGAGGAACCACGTGTCGACTCACCGTTGGGACAGATGTCATCCACTCATTGGACCAAAAGTGCCTATGATACATCGAGAAGTGGTACAGCCAAATAGAGGCCCATTTCAGTGAAAAGGCCGGCCCATTTGACTTGTGAAAAGGCAGCGGGTCGGCCCACGGAAAGCATGTTAACGGCTTGTTCGCATATAGCCCATTTACAGCCCACTAACTCACGGCACATTACAGCCTACCCGAATTTGGCCCAGTAGCATCATCTGGGCCATCCAATATGATTCCAGCCCATTGTAATTTCTGGCCCATGTACGGCCCATGACGTCTTTTGGCCCATAGGAGGCCCTTTGTAACTATGGGCCCATTAAAGGCCCAAGATGAAACTGGCCCATAATGAACAGTGTATCGCTTTATACCCATTAACGGCCCATTATTCTGTCGGCCATTTCCAGCCCGTGTTAACTTTCGGCCTTCTAAGGGCCCATTTATTCTTGGGCTCATTTCCAGAATTCGGTTACTAACGGTCTGTTACTAGCCTGTTCTGCCTGTGGGTCAAATTTAGCCCGTGGTTACAGGTGGCCTGTTTGTGGCCCATTAACCCATTGGGTTGTTTTCATAGCATCATCAAATACAGCCTATTAACGACCCGTTATGGTCGGGCCATAAAACAGACGGTTTTCACTCTATCTAGTTTACAGCCCATTTTGCGGACCGTTATTGGTCCATGAATAGTATGGCCCATGTTTAGCAAAATGATTATACGGCCCGTAGAAGGCCCGTAGATTAGACGGCTCGTTGGAGACTCATGGATTCTACGGCCCATAGAAGGCCCATGGATCCTACATCGTATAGAAGGCCCATGGATCCTATGGCCCATAGTAGGCCCATGGATCCTATGGCCCGTATGTCATGGGAAACCACATCCACCTATGGGACCAAGGGTCCCTAGCTAGTTCGGCTGGGGGATGTCATGTTACACAAAGAGGAGAAGAGCGTGGGGCAGCATGGCAGAGATCACACATCCAATTTTACGCACGTTCTGGCGGCCATGAGGCGTAAAACCCTACTCCTACTTTGGTGGATTGATGGTGGAAAAATGGTGATGGTCATAGAGCGTTCGCCCGACAGAGTTGCCTTAGGGCGAAACGGCTACGAGCGTATGAAATATGAGGGGGTGGATTCTCTAATCCAGCGTCCAACCCTTTCTAAGCTTGCCACGGGCCTCCTTTTATAGGTTAAGGGGTCACCACAGTGGCACATCAGTCATTATGCACTGATAAGATAGAAAATAGTGCTATCATACCTAACTCTACAGGCTGATAGAGCACATTAAATGCACCGCTAAACGTCACATCGTTGCTTTCCGGCAAGCCTTGCTGGGCTATCTTGCCAGCTTTTCGCCTACCTACTTGACAGGTCGCAGGACGGGCGTCGTCCGTAGGTATCTTCTATAGAGAGAGGCTGCCATGTGGCAAATGGTTACCACTTAGACACTTTGCGGCTTGACACCGCACTTATCGATGAAGTGTGTCGTGGTGAGGTTTTTCCACCTCCACGACTCCTGGCAGGCCCTGCCGGGACGTCTTGGGTGTTCTCTTTCGGGGGTAAATCTGCCCTCGCTAGGCTCGCCTGCCCGGCAAGGGAGGCTTTACTCCTGGTGGCTTCTTACTTCTCTGGCTTGGCCTTGGTCCTCTTGATCTGCATGTTGGTTCTTTGAAGATCTTGGTCTCTTGTACTTTGGTCTGGTCTTCGCGTTGTAATCTTGCTCATGTGCCTGTGCACCGTCTAGGCAACATACCCAGGGTTTGTTGCACCGACAGAAGCCCCCGGGCCTGCCCCAACCGTGCTGCCGAGCGTTGTCGGCCCTAATAAGTGCACATGCAGGGGTGTGGAAGAGGCTGGCCTCTTGAGGTCTTCTTTGCTTCTTCATTAATCTTGAGTCTGGGCCAGTTTTCGGTTTTCTCGCGCGTCGTGTAATGCCAATCATGGTGGGGCCGCCCTTGTAATGGCATGTGAATGATTATAACGCACGGGGGTAGGAGCTGCCAATTCACTCTTGCCTCCACGCCCTTATCCTTAGCCATGTATACTGCATGCATTGCGCGGGGTAGGTAATGGAGGCGCGTGGTGCGGGAGAGCATCAAGGTAAGGGCCTAGTCTTCTTGAATTGGCGAAGGTGGATGGTGGTCACTCATTGAGGGAGCAGCTCCCCTTCTCGTCCTGCCTATAAAAGGAGGGGTGAAGGGAGGGCGGAGTCATTCATCCTTGCATCCCCTCTCCTCTGTTTTCTGCCTCCTACTGGTTATGTTGAAGAGAAGAGCCTGGGGCCAGGCCCTGGGTTCTAGCTTGGGGTTGGTACTACCAAGTGTTGGTGTTTGTGTTTGGGGAGTGAGTCTGGTTCATACTTGGAGAAGACGTCGTGAATAGGCCACCCGTGGCATGGGGGATATCAAGCTTTCCTATTGTGGGGAAATGATTACTCCTTCCGCCATGGTTGTTTGCCCACCGAGTAGTGCGACATTCAGCCCCGGGCTGCTGCTGTTTTCTGGTTTGGCGACTAAGCTCTCGGTGCCTTCGATGCTCACCCAGGAGGCGGGGATGGGGTTCGTTGGTAATCCTAGCACTGCCCCTCCCGGAGGCCCAGGGGCTGATGCTAACGAGAGGAGCGCCTTCCTGCCCGCCAAGGTGGGGACTGGCGCGCCCCGAGCCCCCTGGCCGTCTTGGTCTCTCGCCGCTTCTCCGAGAAAGGTGTCGAGCTAGGGTCTTGGCGCTTCCCGGGAGTAACGGTGATGGAGAGAAAATAAGGGAAGGCACAGAAGGTGGGTGGCAGGGCGTCAGGTCGGAGTACGATGGCGTGGATGCCTTAGCCTCCGAACGTCGGCCTGCCCCCGCGTCTTTCTGCTCTTCCCCTCCCCCGGACACCATCATCACCAGTCTCTTGGGTGATAGCCGGGGAGGGATGTTCTCTTGGCGCCTTCGCCTCTCCTCCAACAATCTTTCGGCTGAGCTTTGGTGGATGACTCCATTGGTGCTCAAGCCGGGGCGTCTTGCTGGCCCTGGAGGTGGTGACCAGGTGATAGCCGCTCTGCTCTCTGTGCCCCTACTTGGCAGCCTCGCCACTCCTGATCTTGCCAGGCCACGCTTGGCAGGTCGATGCGGGGTCGTGATGGGCACATGCTTGGGTGTCCTCTTCGTCCTCTCCTCTTCCACCGCGATACCTGCTGGAGGAAAAACAAAAAGAGGAGATCATGGGGCACTTATCTTTTTTCAATCTTAAACCTGTTGGCACTTGCCAAATTTTAGTTCAAATAATGTAATCCTTCGAGTCCATGTCTCTGTTCTGTAAGGTTTGAACTTGTATTATCAGCATACTAATGAAAAAGATGAACCTTCCCAGGAACTCGTACATGTATATGTCCATGCAGAGGTGGAATGCCTCTTTACTTTAAATAAATGAGTCTTCCCAGACAGGATATCCTGTCGTTACCTTTTATTGCTGCCGGAGAACTGACCCTACCGGGCATAGATAAAGGGAGCAGCCCCCCTCCAATCTCTTTTTACCAAAGCCCACTGCGACCACCCTGGCCGAGTGTTGGTGGGAAACGACACCTATGGGATCACCGGAATCCCTTCTACGGTTGCGGGGCGCAGGGATCATGAGGAGAGCGAGACTAGCAGTCAACACAAAGGGGGTTTACCCAGGTTCGGGCCGCAAAGATGTGTAAAACCCTACGATTCTGCTTTGGTGGATGTATTAGTGTTCTTGAGCTCTTGAACTAGCTCTAAGTGTTGTGGGGTTCAAAAGAGCCGAAATCCCTTCTATGTGTGCCATGGGCCTCCTTTTATAGGCGAAAGGGGCTACCACAGTGGCATACAGGATATGGAAAGTGCTATAGTGTCGCAAGCTTATCGCTCGTATTACAGGACAAGACTCATTTAATGCGAGGCTTAGGTGTCCCTTCGCTTTATTGGGACGCAAGCAAAGCCTGTCTCGTCCATCACAGCTCCTCCTCGTTTCGACACGCGCCCTGGCTAGCGGTGCATGCGGTGCCATGTAGGCAAGCAGGCACCTGAGGTGGCGCGGCGGTGGAGCCTTCATGAAGGGTTGCATGTTGCCACGCAGGTGCCTGCCCAGCTGGCTGGGTTGGCAGCTGCATGTGAACGGCGGCGAAGGTTTGACTGGTGCGGGCCTGTAGCGGCCCTGCCGGTGTGCTTGGCGAGGATCCTGCCGCGCGGCCCGGCAAGGGTCTTGCTGGGTGGACCAACACGGGTCTTGCCGTGGCGCGCAGGCGTCCACGGCAAGAACCTTGCCGGGGGTCTTGTGGGTTTCTTCGGTGAGGATGGTTGCCGTCCCCTATCCTCATTTGATCTTGAGCATTCCATGTCTTCACAAAGATCAACATTCCACCACGGAGGCGCCTTCCGAGCCCTTGTCCTATGCATTGTCTGCCGTTGGTGGGCTCTAGGGTGGCTCGCTCAGCTGGCGTGGGCGAGCTGCCCCGGCAAGGGTCTTGCCGAGGCTGCTGAGGCTGCCCTGGCAAGGGTCCTTGCCGGGGAAACCTGCTTAGCCCATTCGATCTTTGTGGCCTTGGTCCTTGCCGTTGCTCTGTTTTCCTCGTGGCTTCGGCTTTTCTCTGGGTTCCCCTTTCTGCCCTGTGATGGGCGGCCGTGGAGGGAGGCTCTAACTGGCCGTGCACAAGTAGAGGGGTCAAAAGTAGGGCCCCTTCTTTTGTACGCTGACAGGAGCCCCCGGGCCTGGGCCACACATAAGCACGACACGTTGTTGGGCCAGGCCCAAAACGGTGCGCGGGCAGTTGGGGCGGGTTTTTACCGCGGCCACTGTTCCGTCCGCTGCGCTTCCCCACGACACGCGTTGAACGCGCGACATGGGGGTCGTGCGCGCGCATGACGTGTGAGGCATGTGCGGGACAGCGCTTGCACGCATGCGTCGCGTCGCAGTTAATGGGAAAGGAGGCGGCCCGCGCCTTCTCCATAAAGAGGAATAACCGCGGGTTGCGCTGCTCACTTTACCCTTCCTCTGCACCTTCCTCCAATCTCAAAACCGCCGCCCCCTTCTTCTCGAGCTGCTCTGCTTCCGCCCATCGCCGCCGCGCTTCTGCCATCCTCTGCTTTTTTCTTCCCGCAGCCGCCATGGCGCCGAAGTCCACCAAGAGCAAAGGAGCGGCGAAGGATGTCGGCGTGTCGGAGCAGCCGGAGAGCGAGCTAGTGGCGCGGCGGGCGCAGTCCGCCTACTTCCCCTCGACGGTCGGCGTGCTCGAGCTCCAGGATATGTTCAAGTGCTTGTGGGGCGTGAAGACGGGGGGAGATAAAACGGGGCATCCGGCCAAGACCATCGTCCCTGCCAGCGCCGGGCCCTCCCCGTATCGGTACCCCTTCTTCGTCGACTATTTCTCTTGCGGGCTTTGTCCCCCCTTCTCCGATTTCTTCAAGGATATCATGCACACCTATGGCTTCTGCCTTTTGGATTTTACTTCGAATGCCATGGCGTGCATGGCCCTCTTTGCCCATCTTTGCGAGGACTTCGTCGGGCTGTACCCCAGCGCGGCACTCTTCCGCCATTACTTCTCCCCTCGGATCCAAAAAGGGGGCACCATTGCTGGCAGCGTCACCTGGATCCCGAGGGACAAGGGGGCATACCCGGATGGCGCTACGAGGGAGAGGTGGGAAGAATGGCAGGGCCGGTGGTGCTGGATTGAGGAGAAAGACCCGCCAGCGTTATGCGAGGTTCGCCAGAAGCCGCCAGTCCGTGGCGGCGATTGGGGTGACGTCGACGCCGATGACGTCAAACTCACGATCGCCACCACCAGGATTCTTCGGCTTACCCGGGCAGGGCTCACCCTCGAGATGATCAGGGCGGACTTCATCCGCCGCCGGATCGCCTCTCTACACGACAAGGGGAGGCCGGCCTGGCTCTTCGTGAACACTGGCAATATCATGAGGCTCCGTCCCGGCCTCTACAGCAACCTGACGGTGATGTAGCACGCCCACCTTTGCCAGCGAATCTTCCAGCTCGAGGTCGATGATGAGGACGAGGTTGAGTGGTCCGGCAAGCTTGCCAGGGCCACCACGAAGGCCGGCAAGGTCGACAAGGAGCCTGTATTCAAGCTACCGGCGGGAGTGGTCCCGCTAAGTAACAACTCTTGTCGGAACGAGATTATCTCCATGATGTCGCTCTTCAACGCTCATGGCCTCGACCCAAACTGGGTCGAGCCGAACGATCTCGTGGTGCAGGAGTTCTTCGACACCCTACACGAGATATACATCACCGACGAGCCACGGCTCATTCAGGACACCTCCCCGGCGGAGCTGGACTACATCGCCGCCAGAGTGGAGGAGGCGAGGCTTGCCGAGGAGGAGGTGAAGCTCCTCAAGGAGGCCAGCAGCGCCGACGACGTGGTGGACAAGGCCGCGGCGGAGGCGGAGGAGGGGGAGCTCGCCTGGTGGGCGGCAGCTGCTGGGGAGGCTAGCGGCGCCGACACTGGGGCTCCCCTTGTCGAAGACGTCACTGACGGATCGTCGGAGGAGGAGGACAAAGAGGGGAGGGCCGCGATCACCGATCCCCCAATCACCGGAAAGAGGCGGGTCCTGCGGCGGGCCACCTCCGGCGAGCCGGTTCGCTGGGACCAGGCCGTGCAGCTGCGGCAAGCCCATGAAGCGCCCGTGCGCCAGACGTGGGCGGTGGCGATGAAGAGAACGGTGAAAGCCGTGGCGTCGAAGAAGAGGACATATGCTTCTTCATCGTCCAAGCGCGCCCGGACGCCATCGCCTCCCCCCTCGCCGGTAGACGCTCGCGCAGGGATTGGATTCGACTTGTTTGACTTCGGGCCTCTCAGCCCGGAGAGAGAGCTCGGTCCTCTCAGCCCGGAGCGGAAGAGGAAAGAAACGGAGGAAGAGGAGGAAGAGAATGAAGAGTAAGTCTCTGCTTTTCTCCCTCGCTTCTTGCACTCCCCCTGATGGCGTTGCTCATTTATCTTCATTTTGCAGGGATGTCGAGACGCTGGCCCAGAGGATAAAGAGGGCCAGGACTTCGGCGAGTGGCCAGCCCCCGGCAGGCACCTCCAGTACGCCACTGGTGGTGTCGAGCAGCCCGGACAGCAGCCCCCAACCCAGCCCCCAGCGTAAGTCCTCCATCTGCCCTCTATCAGTGTGCACCATGCGCGATGCCTTAGTGTAACTGTGTCGTGGATGTAGGAGAGGAGCAACACCAAGGGGAGCCACAGAGGATTTCTTCGATCGCGCCGCCTCCGTCAACTACACCGCCCCAGGGGGCGTCCCCGGCAAGGGCACCAAGCACCGAGGCCGTGCACACGGAGGAAGGGGAGGGGAATGCATGCACCGGCGGCTTTGCCTCAACGCCAGACCTTGGCGGAGGAGGGGCTCCTGCCCCTTGGCCCGGCACGGGTAAGCCACTCGCTCTCCACTTCTGCTTGCATTCTTCTTTTCCTCTTTTCCACATTGGCTTTCGATCTTGGCTTCGCCTCGTCTTTTTCTTGGCATCCAGACCCTTCCTCGGAGGAGGTCGACGCCACCATCAAGGACGTCGCCGCGGAGGCCGTGGCGGAGGCGGAGAAGATCGCTGCCGAGGAGGGCGCAAGGGGCGCTGCCGAGGAGGCCGCCAAGGGGCCCATCGAAGAGCCCGGCAAGGGGCCTGCCGGGGACGCCGGCAAGGCCACTGCCGAGGAGGGGGCGTTTGACGACCCGCCTTCCTCCTCCACTGCCTCGGGCTCCGGCAGGTACCTGAGGGTCAGCGATGACTTCTTCGTTCATCTCCTTGGCGCGTCGAGCACCAGGGCTCCCTTTGAGGGAGAGGTGTTCGACGAGGAGGCGCTTGCCACTGCCGGGCTCGAGGTTGTTGATGAGCCGGGCGCTGGCGGCGCCGGCTCCCAGGAGGAGCAGCTGCTCCATGCTATGGGCGCCAGCTTCCGGAAGCTCCAGGCGCTCCACCGCGCTCGCCTGGACAAGGCCAAGTCCAGGATGGCGGTGGTGGAGAAGATGGAGGAGGACTTTGGGGGGCGCGTCGCCGAGGCGCAGGACTAGTTCCGCCAGGCTCAGGACGAGCTGAAGGCCGCCCAGGGTGAGCTGGCCAACCGCGAGGTGGAGCTCGCCCTGAAGCTGGCTGACATCAAGAAGGCCCAGGAGATGGCGAAGAGGTTGTCCGACGAAGCCGAAGCCGTCCGGTCCCAGCACGAGGCTGCCCTGAAGACCTAGGAGGAGGACCTCGCCGAGCGCGAGGAGAAGCTTGCCCCCACGCTCTGCGGCAAGGACAAGGCGGTGGACAAGCTCGTCCTGCAGCAGACCCAGGAGCTGAAGCGGAGGCATCAAGAGGCACTCAGCGCCCTGGCTCAGACCCACGCCGGCAAGCTGAAGGAGCTGGAGGAGCAAGCTCTGAAGTTGGCCCAGGAGAAGCACACACTCAACGGTGCTCTAACGGTGGCGCAGGGCGAGGTCATCAGCAAGTCTGGAGAGCTCTCTGAAGCCAACGCCTCCATCAAAGACCTCAAGTTGAGGATGGGAGAGCTCGAGGAGACGCTGTCGGGGGCCATAACCCGGGAGGGGATCCTGGCCAAGGAGCTGGAGACGGAGAGGCAGCTGCTGAAGAACGAGACCGCCAACCTCAACGACCACAAGGCGGGCGAGAAACGCTGGCTCGGGCGCCTTGCCGCCGTTGCAGACTCGGCCGCCGATCAGTTGGCCATCATGGGGATGCCAGAGATGGGGTACACCCCTGAAGCGAGCCTGAGCCCCAACGCCAACCTGACCATCTACTTCGAGAAGGTCGTCGGCACCTTGAAGTGGCTTCACTCCAACCGGGCAGCCTCCCTGGCCGAGGAATCCCGGATACTCTGCCGGGGGACCATGACCAGGGTACTCACCAAGATTGCGCACTGGCACACGGACCTCGATTTTGGAGCTGTGCTGAAGAGCCTGCCGGAGGGTACCGACATCGTGGCGCTCAACGAGCGTATCCAGCCCATCCTCAGCCGCATCGACAAAATCAAGAGGGTGGAGGGCCAGCGCCGGGACTAGGCATCCCGTTCTCCGTCGCCGCTGCAGGTTCATGACCAAGACAAAGCTATCTTTAGTTAGAACCGCGGCGGCAATTTGTGTAATATAACTCTGTGATGCCCCTGAAACTATGCATGTTATTTTCCTGTTCGACTTTCCTTTGTATGTCCACCCTACGTCAACTGGGTAAGCTTGCCGGCACGTAAACCCAGGGCGGCGCCTTGAGGACGGATCCTCATTAGCCTGCCGGGTGTGCTTGTTGCCAGGAAAAGCACCTTGCCGCCCTTGGCGCGGCCGCTCGATCTGTCGAGCTTGACTCGAGTCAGAAGAGAGCGTTGCCGATGGCAAAAGGCTTCCCTACCGCTCTTGGTGCGGCCGCTTGAACTGTTGAGCGGACTCGAAACAGAACAAAGGCGTTGTCGATTGCAGGAGGGCCCCTCTGCGTTCAGGCTTCCCATACATAGGCTGAACCGTCGAGGATAATAACCTTAATTATGTTTAAGGAGAAAAACATAAAATTCAGCATGACTTAGCTCTCTCGTCGCCGCCTCGGTGTCCTCCAGCCAATGGGCAGCGCTGCCTTCTTGGCCGCCTTCTCTGCAGGAGCCGTGGAGATGAAGAACAGCTAGGTCAACTTCTAGACCAGATCCTCACAATCGCGTCCCCCTACCTGGCGCGCCAAAGATGTCGGTGGGAAACGACACCTATGGGATCACTGGAATCCCTTCTACGGTTGCGGGGCACGGGGATCGTGAGGAGAGCGAGACTAGCAGTCAACACAAAGGGGGTTTACCCAGGTTCGGGCCGCAAAGATGCGTAAAACCCTACGATCTTGCTTTGGTGTATGTATTGGTGTTCTTGAGCTCTTGAACTAGCTCTACGTGCTATGGGGTTCAAAAGATCCGAAATCCCCTCTATGTGTGCCACGGGCCTCCTTTTATAGGCAAAAGGGGCTGCCATAGTGGCATACAAGAGGTGGAAAGTGCTACAGTGTCGCGAGCTTATCGCTCGTATTACAGGACAAGACGCATTTAATGCGAGGCTTAGGTGTCCCTTCGCTTTATTGGGGACGGAAGCAAAGCCCGTCCCGTCCGTCGCCACTCCTCCTCGTTTCGACACGCGCCCTGGCATGCGGTGCCATGTAGGCTGGTAGGCACCTGAGGTGGCACGGTGGTGGAGCCTTCATGAAGGGTTGCATGTTGCCACGCAGGTGCCTGCCCAGCTGGCTGGGTCGGCAGCTGCATGTGAACGCCGGCGATGGTTTGACTGGTGCGTGCCTGTAGCGGCCCTGCCGGTGTGCTTTGCGAGGGTCCTGCCAGGCGGCCCGGCAAGGGTCTTGTCGGGTGGCCCGGCAAGGGTCTTGCCGTGGCGCGCAGGCGTCCCCGGCAAGCACCTTGCCGGGGGTCTTATGGGTTTCTTTGGTGAGGATGGTTGCCCTCCCCTATCCTCATTTGATCTTGAGCATTCCATGTCTTCACAAAGATTTGCATTCCACCATGGAGGCGCCTTCCGAGCCCTTTGTCCAATGCATTGTCTGGCATTTGTGGGCTCAAGGGTGGCTCGCTCAGCTGGCGTGGGCGAGCTGCCCCGGCAAGGGTCTTGCCGGGGCTGCTGAGGCTGCCCCGGCAAGGGTCCCTGCCGGGGAAACCTGCTTAGCCCATTCGATCTTCGTGGCCTTGGTCCTTGCCGTTTGAGGGAGTCCCGGACTAGGGGGTGTCCGGATAGCCGTACTATCATCACGGCCGGACTCCAAGACTATGAAGATACAAGATTGAAGACTTCGTCCCGTGTCCGGATGGGACTTTCCGTGGCGTGGAAGGCAAGCTTGGCGATACGAATATGTAGATCTCCTACCATTGTAACCAACTCTGTGTAACCCTAACCTATCCGGTGTCTATATAAACCGGAGGGTTCTAGTCCGTAGGACGAACAACAATCATACCATAGGCTAGCTTCTAGGGTTTAGCCTCTCTGATCTCGTGGTAGATCTACTCTTGTACTACCCATATCATCAATATTAATCAAGCAGGAGTAGGGTATTACCTCCATCGAGAGGGCCCGAACCTGGGTAAAAACATCGTGTCCCTTGTCTCCTGTTACCATCCGCCTAGACGCACAGATTCGGGACCCCTACCGAGATCCGCCGGTTTTGACACCGACATTGGTGCTTTCATTGAGAGTTCCTTCGTGTCATCACCGATAGGTCCGATGGCTCTTCGATCATCAACACGACGCGTCCGTGGTGAGACTTTTCTCCCGGACAGATCTTCGTGTTCGGGCGGCTTTGCATCGCGGGCCAATTCGCTTGGCCATCCGGAGCAGATCGAAGCTACGCCCTGGCCATCAGGTCAGATTTGAAGTTTGAACTATGCGGCCGATATCCGCGGAGACTTGATCTTCGACGGATTCGAGCCGCAGCCAAGCGTGCCGCCGCCTTGTCTCGATGGGCATGATCTAGCTCGCAGCCGAGCGGTGCTCTCGAGGCCGCACCAAGATCCGCTCCGACCCTTAATCCGGAGCCGGATTCCCGGATCGAGGACGAGTGGTTGGACATCGCCGGGGCTTCAATCTCTACGACGATTGAGCCGAACTCTATCCCTGTCCTTTGCGAAGACCTTGACTCCAGGGTACCGGACTCCTCTCCGGACTCAACCCTCCGCGCTTCTACCAATCGAATTCGATTGGGTGCCGGTCATGGAGTTCATCGTCATGACATCTTTCAAAGCACTCGCCCTTTGGCGACATCCTGAATTCACTAAAGTCTCTCTCTTTATCCAGAGAGCCCTGGCCGGACTACGGACAGGAAGGTTGGGATGCGGACGACTATGAAATTCAACGCCCACCCACCACCCACTTTGTAGCCACTGTCGATGATTTAACCGACATGCTCGACTTCGACTCCGAAGACGTCGACGGTATGGACGATGACACCGGAGACAACCAAGACCCAAAGGCCTACAGGCACCGGAAGGCCACTCGCCATATGACATATACATGGTGGACATCCCAAAAGATGGGAACGGCGATGGAACAACGGAGGATGACCCTCCAAGAAACAGCCAAGCGCCGACGTCGTGGCGCCGCCTAAATCCCGCCACAATAAAACGGTGATTCCGCACGGAGATAATAACACCCGGACGGTGCGAAGAGAACCCCTCCAGCAGGACTCAGCGCAGGAGGAGGAGAAGCAAGTCCGCACGACGGGCTGCGCAGAAGAGAGGTCGAGGACGATAATTACGCGCCTCCCTCCAAGATGAGGCAAGCCTCGACGACGAAGAATTTGTCGTGCCTGAGGATCCCGCCGAATAGGAGCGTTTCAAACGCAGGCTTATAGCCACGGCAAGCAGCCTCAAGAAAAAGCAGCAACAACTTAGAGCTGACCAGATCGCTAATGACAGATGGACCAAGTCCTTGCAGCCAAGAGTATGAACTCGAACGCCTCCAAAAGCTACCCCAAACGCAGGCTGTTGCCTCGATCAGAGGAGGAAGCACCCAAGTCACCAGCGACGACATGGAAGATCACACCCGTGGTCAGCGACTGAGAAGCCTCTCGCCCTCCGCTCAAGCCACACCCCGACGCTCAAAAAGTACCAAGGCACGGGAAAACGCGCCCGACTTGCGAGATATATTGGAGGATAAGTCAAAACATACAAGATCGATCTACGGATCGCGTGGGCTCCCAACGACGCGGGATGATTACCGTCGCGACGGATACAGCAAACCCGGCCGGGCCGAACATAGTAGACAAAGCTCATATGAGCTACGTCGTGATACAGCCCAATATAGAGGCGCCGCACACCCACTATGCTTCACTGATGAAGTAATGGATCATCAAATCCCCGAGGGCTTCAAACCCGTAAACATCGAATCATACAATGGTACCACAGATCCTGCGGTCTGGATCGAGGACTATCTCCTCCATATCCACATGGCCCGCGGTGATGATCTACATGCCATCAAATACCTCCCACTCAAGCTTAAAGGACCAGCTCGGCATTCGCCCAACAGCTTGCCAGCAGAATCAATTGGTTGTTGGGAGGACCTGGAAGCCGCATTCCTTGATAACTTCCAGGGCACATATGTGCGCCACCGACGCCGATGACCTTAGCCACATAATCCAGCAGCCAGAAGAATCGGCGAGACAATTCTGGACACGGTTCCTAACAAAGAAAAATCAAATCATTGACTGTCCGGATGCAGAGGCCCTTGCAGCCTTCAAACATAACATCCGCGACGAGTGGCTTGCCCGGCACCTAGGACAGGAAAAGCCAAAATCCATGGCAGCCCTCACAACACTCATGACCCGCTTTTGTGCGGGAGAGGAAAGCTGGCTAGCTCGAAGCAACAACTTGGCCAAACATCCTGATAGTTCGGATACCAAGGACAGCAATGGCAGGTCGCGTCGCAACAAGAACAAGCGCCACATTAACGGCGATAACACTGAAGATACAGCCGTCAATGCCGGATTCAGAGGCTCTAAACCCGGTCAGCGGAAGAAGCCATTCAAAAGAAATACCTAGGGCCCGTCCAACTTGGACCGAATACTCGATCACAGCGATACATGGCACCCCGAAAAACTAGCCAATCACACCAACAGGGATTGTTGGGTGTTCAAGCAAGCAGGCAAGTTAAGTGCCGAACTCAATGACAAGGGACCGCATAGCAATGACGAGGAAGAGCCCCGGCCGCCGAACAATAGAGGACAAAAGGGTTTTCCTACACAAGTGCGGACGGTGAAAATGATATACGCAACCCACATACCCAAAAGGGAGCGGAAGCATGCACTAAGGGACATATATGCGATGGAGCCAGTCGCCCCGAAGTTGAACCCATGGTCTTCCTGCCCGATCACCTTCGATCGAAGGGACCACCCCACTAGCATCCGTCACGGCGGCTTCGCCGCATTGGTTCTTGACCCAATTATCGTGGATTTCACCTCACCAGAGTCCTGATGGACGGTTGTAGCAGCCTGAACCTGCTTTATCAGGATACAGTGCGCAAAATGGGCATAGACCCCTCAAGGATTAACCTACAAAGACGACCTTTAAAGGCGTCATACCGGGTGTAGAGGCCAGTTGTACGGGCTCAGTCACACTCGAAGTGGTCTTCGGATCCCCGGATAACTTCCGAAGCGAAGAGTTAATCTTCGACATCGTCCCATTCCGCAGCGGCTATCATGCACTGCTCGGACGAACCGCATTTGCAAAGTTCAATGCGGTGTCGCACTACGCATACCTCAAGCTCAAGATGCCAGGCCCTCGAGGAGTAATCACGGTCAATGGAAACACCGAACGCTCTCTCCGAACGGAGGAGCACATGGCGGCCCTCGCGGCGGAGGTACAAAGCAGCCTCTCACAGCAACTCTCGAGTCCGGCCATTAAGCGTCCGGACACTGTCAAGCGCGCCCGGAGTAACCTACAACAAGACCGCCTGGCACGATTCAAGCACGCGTAGCAAACCGGCCCCAACCCCCGCCCTCGCGAAATTGCGAAGCTAGTACTACGCGTACATAATTATGCTCTGGAGATACCATGGGCATATGGGGAGGGGCAAGACCACGGCACGCCAAGAATGCGGCTCGACTGCACCAGGGACTCCTGATTGTGTCATTCTTTTTCTTTTTTTCCTTTTTTCTTCCTTTTTCTTACTTTCAGGACTCCGTCTTTCAGAAGTCCTGTCCGGCACTAGAATCGCGAACTCACGATGCAACGGCCAGGGAAGCAGAAAGCCACGTCACGTGTTTAGGTGGCCTCTATTACGAGCATTATACCTGTTTTACATACCATCCCGCAGCTTACCCCTGGAGGGGGACATGTTAGATAGTCCCATCCCTTGATTATCGCACTATTTGTATCGTTCTGCTTCCATTGCAGTACCTTTTTGAATAAACAATACATAGCTTTTGCTTATTATTGCTCTACTTCCTTTATATATACATATGTTCATTTCATGACATGTTACAACCGTACACTTTGGTACGGCCAATACACCAGGGGCTTAAGTATCCCAAAATTATGGTGTGATAAGTCCGAACACTTTCACAAGTGCGGCACCCCGAACTTATAGCATTATATGAATCGGCTCCGAATCATGTCTTGGGTCAATAGTTGGGTTTGCCTGCTCCCTGTTTTGGTACCTTACGCTCGCTATATCGGCTAAGGTAGCACCGGGAGAACCACTGCGATTGTGCCCCAGTTGAGCTGGGTCGAGCACCTTAGTGGAGAAAGCTAAAACTGACCATCATGATAGGGCGAGAGCCGGTCGCTGTTCGAGAGGTTTTTTTCGGGTCCCTAAAGATTTATGCTGCTTAGAGCGAGGAACCGGAATTGTCCCGCCAAGGCGTGGATAGCGCCCCGAACTCGGTCTTCCGAATACTAGGGACTTCGCCGAAATTTAAAATTATAGAATTCTATGGCTAAGCGAGAGTGTTCAAGCATTATAAGTCCGGTTGCCTTGTTCGTTGTGTTGAGCGCCTCCCTAGATGGACCCAAGAATGGGAACAAGAGTAATCAAGTTTATCCCGAACACCCCTGCACTCGTGGCATGGGGGCTGAAGCCAACGACTTGCCATCTCTCAAATTTGATAAATGGCCGCACAGAAGGTAATATTTTAAATTAACAAGCGTTGCTTAGCGATATGAACAAGTTTTCAGCGACAGGATAACAAATGCGAGTTTATTCAAAATTACATCTTTGGAGCACTCATCCGCTATTCGGCGGGCACCTTCAGAGGCCCTCATAGTACATTTCGGGCGGCGATGCTCATGACCCTTCGGTGGCCCGTCCGTCACAAGCTTCTCCGCATCCAGCTTGCCCGGTGCACTTTAGCACGGCAAGGGCCCGACGGACACCTTCAATGCAGACGGATCGCTGATGACTTCAAGCCGCGGACAGCATCCACCACCGCTGCACCAAGTCAAGTAGCTCCCATGCATGGCCTCCAATGGCCACACCGCTTATAAGGCCCTTCATGGCCTGTTCGGCGACCTTGTGGAGCTCGACCAGCTGCTTCAGCTTGGTCGTCAGGCACTGGTGGTCGGCCTCAAAGATACCGAGACCAGAACACCTTTTCCGTCGAGCCCTCCTTGGCGCGGTAGAATGCGGCAGCATTCAGACACACTACGGGGCAAATCTGCGAATGCTCCTGGAGAGCTCCGAATCCGGGTAAGTAATAGGTAATTCACTTTCACATGCTTGCTTTGCATAAAGAATGCCTTACCCGCCGCTATCTTCTTTAACGACTCAATTTCTTGGAGGGATTTTTGGGCCTCGGCCTTAGCAGCTTTGGCACTCTCAAGAGCCGAGGCGAGCTCGGACTCTCGAGTCTTCGAGTCACGCTCCAAACGCTCGTGTTTTTCCACGAGAGCTTAGAGCTCTTGCCGTACCTTGGCCAGCTGCGCCTCCCCCTTCTCTCGCTCGATGCGTTCCGCAGCCACTTTGTTTTCGGCCACGGACACCGCTTCATTCAGGGTCGCCACCTCGTTCGTGGCCCCTGCAGTACCCAAGTTATTCCTGCTATTTTTTGCAACCAAAACCTTTTCTATAAGGTATTTCTTTAATAAGGTATTACTTACCTTCCTTGTCCTCGAGCTGCTTCTTGGCTTGTCCGAGCTTGTTCTCGGATCTCTCGAGGTTCTGCTTCAATTCATTGACCTCCGCAGTCAGTGCGGCAGAGGTCAGCAGCGCAGCCTGCATTCCCATATTGACATACTTATGTTAGACTCCTGCGTATATCTTTTTAGATCCTTAGTCCGGCTTTTCTTTCCGAACACCGAACTAAGCATCAGGGGCTACCGTCTATGCGGTAATATTTTTACATATTCTAAAACTTACCTCAAAGCCTGTTAGAAGGCTGGTACAAGCCGTCAGTCCGCTCTTGGCGGATCGAACTGTCCGGATCATCGCACTCATAATAAAGGCGGTGCTCCTCCTCGATGGAAGCGCTGTTAAGCGCCTCTAGTAAGCTATCCGGTGCCTCCGGTTGGACGGAGGACACCGGTGTCTTACCCTTCTTGTGAAGGATCCGCTGGCCGGACTTCGGAACCGCTGATGATTCCGGCATGGAGTCCGGACGAGGGTCGGGCTTAGAGCCCCTGGGGGTCTTGCCCCCCACGCGCCTGGAGTCCGGGAGGTTGCCTTGTGGCTCCTCCTGCGCCACCTCCTCTTGACCAAGCCCCCCTTGGGGCACCACCTCGGTGTCGTCCGCAGCATGGGGCGAGGAGGCGGTCGGAAGCGAAGTACTCTCCATTTCCGGCGAACCTGTGGACCCGCCGATGAATCGGCGAACTTCGCCTTTTGGGCGGGCTGCACAATTGTTCGACATTAGAGAGCACTCTGCAATAATAAAAGCCATGGGTATCCGGACACTTACGATCTCGCCAGGGCTTGGCCTCGAGGCCAATCCTCCTCGTCGTCGCCGACGTTGGTGGAGAAGTCCGGAGGAAGGGTTCTTCCTTCTTGACCCTCCGCCTCCCCGGCCGGGCGGCCTTCCTTTCTTCTCCTCCCGCTGGGGAGGAGCTTCTTCTTCTTCCTCCTCGTCCTCGGGAGAGGATTCGCTTCAGAATCGACAAGACTTTTGGCGTCGGAGCTCCTTCGAGTTCCCGTGGTCTCCTTCTTGGCCTTCTTCTCCAGGACCACATGGGGTGCCGGAGCCAGCAGCTCAGGCGTCCGCTGGGTCTTCCGGCAAAAGGAGCCGGACAGTTAATCTGTCCGGACGTCTTCAGCCAGTCCTGTCAAAGAATAGGGAGTTTTTAGATCCCACATAGAGTCAATCTATGAAAAAAGAGTCCCGTAAAGGGTAAAATAACTTACCTCGCCGGCTGGACGCCGCGAGCTATATCCGCGATATTTGTTAGCGGATGTTGGGGCTTCAGCGCCCTTGAACATCACCTTCCAGGCATCTTCGTACGTAGTGTCGAAGAGCCGGCTCAAGGTTCGGTGTTGTGCCGGATCGAACTCCCACAAGTTAAAGGCCCGTTGTTGGCGGGGAGAATCGGCGGATGAGCATCACTGGATTACGCCGACAAGCCCGAGATTCTTGTCCATCAGGTTTGGACGCATGTTTGGAGTCCGGATAGCTCTTCCGAATTCCCCATGTCAGGCCCGTCTCTTTCCATGACGAGAGCCGTGGGGAAGCCAGATCTAAATTGGGGCCGCCACCCATTCGGGTCATGTGGCTCGGTGATGTAGAACCACCCCGATTGCCACCCTTTATTGTCTCCACGAAGGCGCCCTCGAGCCATGGGACTTGGCCATCTTGCCAACCAAGGCGCCCAAGACTCTGACGGCCGCCCACTACCTTCGGCCGGACGTTGAAGATCTTCAGCCATAAGCGAAGTGGGGCTGGATGCAGAGGAAGGCCTCGCACACCCACGATAAACGCCGAGATGTTGAGGATGAAATTGGGCCAGGTCGTGGAAGTCCAGCCGTAGTAGAACATGAGCCCCCGGAGAAATGGGTGAAGTGGAAAACCTAGTCCGCGGAGGTAGTGGGGGAGAAACACCACCCTCTCATGGGGCCCGGGGGTTGGAACAAGTTGCCCCGCATCGGGGAGCCTGTGCGCGATGTCGCTGAACAAGTATCCGGCCTCTCGCAGTCTTGTGATGTGCCCCTCCGTGAAGGAGGAGGCCATCCACCTGCCTCCCGCTCCTGACATGGTTGGAGAAGGTTGAGGTGGGATGTGCGGACTTGGGCACTGGAGCTCGAGTGCGCGGAAATGGATAAGCAAAGGAGGAAGAAGGCGTAGGTGAAAAGGTGGATCCTTATCCCCTTATATGGACGGACGAACTTATGCGTCCCCCACCATCCTGGTAAAACTCGCTTGTCTCCCAAGCGCCGTAATCAATGGCGCGGATGGGTTACCCACGTCCGTATTGATGAGAATCCCGGAATAAGGGGGCACGATTTATGCTTTGATAAGACGTGCCAAGGAAACCGCCTCGCTAAACATGCTGAGGTGGAACAGTAAAAAACGATTCATATAAAGGCCTGGCCGTGGTGTGATGTCACGCCGCGGAATACGTCAGCAGATCTGTGCAAAAGTTATTCTCTCTACGGTGTTATGTGGAACTTGTTTTGCAGAGCCGGACACTATCCTTGTGTTCAAAACCTTCTATGAAGTATTCGGAGGAGGAACCTGCCTCGCAATGCCGAAGACAATCAACGCGCCGGACTCGTCGTCATTGAAGCCTGGTTCAGGGGCTACTGAGGGAGTCCCGGACTAGGGGGTGTCCGGATAGCCGGACTATCATCACGGCCGGACTCCAAGACTATGAAGATACAAGATTGAAGACTTCGTCCCGTGTCCGGATGGGACTTTCCTTGGCGTGGAAGGCAAGCTTGGCGATATGGATATGTAGATCTCCTACCATTGTAACCGACTCTGTGTAACCCTAACCTATCCGGTGTCTATATAAACCGGAGGGTTCTAGTCCGTAGGACGAACAACAATCATACCATAGGCTAGCTTCTAGGGTTTAGCCTCCTTGATCTCGTGGTAGATCTACTCTTGTACTACCCATATTATCAATATTAATCAAGCAGGAGTAGGGTATTACCTCCATCAAGAGGGCCCCGATCCTGGGCAAAAACACCGTGTCCCTTGTCTCCTGTTACCATCCGCCTAGACGCACAGTTCGGGACCCCCTACCCGAGATTCGCCGGTTTTGACACCGACACCGTTGCTCTGTTTTCCTCGTGGCTTCGGCTTTTCTCTGGCTTCCCCTTTCTGCCCTGTGATGTCCGGCCGTGGCGGGAGGCTCTAACTGCCCGTGCACAAGTAGAGGGGTCAAAAGTAGGGCCCCTTCTTTTGTACACCGACACCGAGGCAACGATCGAGTCTAGGGATGGGAGCACCTATGTTTCAAAGAGCGTCGAGGTTTTCTTATGCACAAGTTTCAGCTTGTAGAACACTTATGGACAAGAGGTAGAACTTATCTGTTTGCCTTGCCGGAGATTGCAGTGCTAGTTCATCTTCCCAACTCCTGGTAGAGGCCAAGCTCTCAGCAGGAACCTGCAGCCTCACACAGATGGAAATGATGCAAGATGTGACCCTATCTATATGCATATGCAATGCTCATTAAATGCTTATGCAATGCTCATTAAATTCTAATGCAATGCTTTTGAAATGCTCATGCATGCATGCAACTTGGTCCCCCCCCCCCCCCCGCGCGCTTCGTTCATTTCTCTGTTGCTCAGGATCTGCACCTGGCTTTGTACAAGTGGTTACATGCAACTGAGGCAAGGCATGCACAAAAGGGTGGCTGCCGGGCAGGGCCCGACAGCCATGCCTTACGGGTAGAACTTGCAGAGATGCTCAATGTTCCATGAGTTTTGCAATTGGATGCCATCTCCGGTCTCCATATGGACTGCGCCAGGTCTGGTGACTCGAACTACCCGGTAAGGGCCTTGCACTTTGGCGTCAACTTGTTTGTACCCTTGGAGGACTGAATGCGCCTAAGGACAAGGTCGCCTTCCTCAAAGCACTGGGCATGAACCCTGTGACTGTGGTAGTGACACAGGGCTTGCTGATAGCATGCATCACGCGTAGCAGCCCGGAGACGGTTCTCCTCGAGTAGCACAACATCGTGACGCCAGTGCTGATCTTCCGCTACTTCATCATAGGCAAGCACTCGAGGCGGCCCATAAATGAGTTCCGTGGGGATAACTGCTTCTACCCCATAGACTAGGGAGATGGGAGTCTGCCCGATAGCTCGATTTGATGTCGTTCTGAGGGACCAGAGGACTACTGGCAGCTCATCGATCCACCGCCTGCCGTGCTTCTGCAGCGTATCAAAGGTTCTTGTCTTGAGTCCCCGCAGCACTTCAGCGTTCGCCCTCTCAGCCTATCCATTGCTGCTGGGATGTGCGACAGAGGCAAATGAGATCTTGCTTCCGAGGGCATGAACATATTGCATGAAGGCGCGTCTTGTGAACTGGGTGCCGTTGTCGGTAATGATCCTTGCCGGGACTCCAAAACGACACACCAATTCTTTCAAGAACTTGATAGCTGACTGAGCAGTCACCTTTCTCACGGCAGCCACTTCCGGCCACTTTGTAAACTTGTTGACATCAACGAATAAGAATTCAAAGCCCCCGATTGCTCGGGGGAAAGGGCCGAGGATATCGAGCCCCTAGACCAAAAATGGCCATGATATAGGGATTGTCTGAAGAGCTTGAGCAGGCATGTGGATGTTCTTAGAATGGAACTGGCAGGCTTCACATTTGGTGACTAGCTCGACCACATCTTGGAGGGTTGTGGGCCAATAGAATCCTTGTCGAAATGCTTTCCCAACTAATGCCCTTGATCCAATGTGGGAGCCGCACATGCCTTTGTGGATCTTAGCCAGCAGTTCCTTTCCTTCTTCCCGGCAGATGCACTTCAATTTCATACCGTTGGGCCTCCTTCTGTATAGAGTGTCATCGACAAACTGATACATACTGGCCCTCCGGGCTACTGTTCCAGCTTCATCTTTGTCATCGGGAAGCTGTACGGTTTGGAGGAAATGGACTATGTGCCCTGCCCAAATTGGAGCCTAGGGCTCGATAACAAGGACTAGCGGCACCTCCTCCATTGCGGGGGCACGTTCCTCATTCGCGGGGACCATAGGCCCAGCTGGAGGGTGCTGTCCGGCAAGCGATGAGGAGTTGTTTCCGGCAGGGTCCCTGCCAGGAGCCTCGGGGGGCTCTACCGGGAGAGGCTTACTGTAGTCCATCTTTCTCCTTTTCCGGGCCATTGTTACTGGGGATACGGAGGGCTGAGTAAGATGGAGAACAAAAGTTACTGGTTCCACAAGAAGCTTCTGCGCATCACACTTTGACGGATAATCAACTATGTTGTTTTCCACACGGGGTACGTGCTCTGTTTGCAATCCGTCAAAGCGCTCATCTAATCTTCTCACTTCCTTAACGTATGGCTCCATCAATGGACTTTAGTATTCTTTGTTGACTTGTCTCACCAAAAGCTGCGAATCTCCTTGAATGATCAGCTTCTTGATTCCTAATATTGCAGCAATCCTAAGCCCGACAAGGAGCCCTTCATACTCTGTTGTATTGTTGGTCGCCTCTTCCCGGGAAAAGTGCATCTAGACGACGTACTTCAAGTGCTCCCCGGAGGGGCAACGATAAGCACGCCGGCCCCTGCACCATGTAAGGAAAAGGCACCATCGAAATACATGATCCATTCTTGGGGCGCTTCCTTGCCGGGGATAACTGTTTCCAACACTTCCTCATCAGGGGTTGGCGTCCATTCTGCAAAATGAACTCTGCCAATGCCCTGCTCTGAATTGTTTATGTGCTCTCAACTTCATGCCAGAGCTGGATAACTCCAAAGCCCACTCCACTATTCTGCCGGTAGCCTCAGGGTTTTGGAGTATCCTCTACAACAGGAAGCGAGTGACAACCGTGATCTCATGGGCTTGGAAGAAGTTGCGTAGTTTACTTGAGGCCATGATGAGACCAAAGATCAATTTTTGCATGCTAGACTACCTCGATCTAGCTCCCAGTGGTAGGCAACTGAGGAAGTACACTAGGCGCTGCACCACTTTCTTCTTTGTCGCGTCCTTGGGGCCGCCCTCGCTTATGTGCCCGTTTCTGCCCTGATCCTTGTCTGTCTCTGCCGGTCCTTGCTCTCTTTATGCTTCTTCCACTTCCCACTGTGCCACCAAGGCCGCACTAACAACTTGATTTGTTGCTGCCAAGTATAGCACCAATGGCTCTTGTGGTTTGGGGGCAACCAAGGTGGGCACAGAGGATAAGTAGGCCTTCAACTCTTGCAAAGCTGCATCTGCTTCTGGGGTCCACTTCATGGGTCCTGCCTTCTTCCGGATTTGGAAGAACGGTAGGGCGCGCTCAGCAGACTTGGAGATGAATCTGCTTAGCGTGGCAAGGCACCCTGTCAGATGCCTCACATCCTTGTCTGTTCTGGGCGCTTGAATCTGCTCGATAGCTTTGATCTTGTCTGGGTTGGACTCAATCCCATGATTCGATACAAAGAATCCAAGTAGCTTGCCGGAGGGAACACCAAACACACACTTCTCTGAATTGAGATTCAAGTTGATCTTGCGCACATTAGCAAATGTCTCCTCGAAATCCTGGATAAGGGTTGCTCTGTCCTTGGTCTTGACCACAATATCATCCATATAGGCCTCAATTTTTCTGTGTAGTTGTGGCTCCAAACAAATCTGGACTACCCTTGAAAAAGTAGACCCGGCACTCTTTAATCCAAATGGCATGCAGACAAAGCAGTACGTACCACATAGGGTGATGAATGAGGTCTTCTCTTCATCTTCTTTGGACATAAAGATTTTATGATATCCAGAATATGCATCCAATAAGGAGAGAAAATCACAGCCTGAAGTGGAATCCACAATATGATCAATGCGCGGCAAGGGAAATGGGTCCTTCGGGCAAGCCTTGTTGAGATCTGAGAAATCTATGCACAGCCTCCATTTCCCGTTAGCTTTCCGAACAACCACTGGATTTGCTAACCATGTTGGATGTAGAACTCCTCTGACCAGACCAGCTGCCTCAAGCTTCTTGATCTCCTCTGCAATGAACTGTTGCCTCTCCAAGGCCTGCTTCCGAACTTTCTGCTTGACAGGTCGGGCGTGTGGGCAGACAACTAGGTGGTGCTCGATTACCTCCCTGGGAACACCGGGGATATCAGATGGTTGCCAGGCAAACACATCGATATTCTCCTGCGGGAAGGCAACGAGCGTGCTTTCCTATTTGTCATCGAGGGTGGCGCTGATAGTGAAGGTACCATCAACGCCAGCCAGCCCTACCGGGACCTTCTTCACTTGGGGTGTAGTAACCTTGGATCTCTGTTGGAACTCTTCGGCAAGTCATCAACAGGCGCAATGTACTCCGAAGAGGTACGCTTCCCGGATTGTTTGCCAGCGTCCGTGCTATCCTTCTTCTTTCCTATGTTCTCCTTGGCGGGAACTGCTGATGCCGCTGCCTCTGCCGCGACTGCGTCCCGATACATATTATCCATGCAAATGATTGTGTCCTGCTCATCTGACGGGATGGAAATGACCCCTACCTGCCCAGGCATCTTCAAGGTGTTGTAGGCATAGTGGGATGCCACCATGAATTTAGCCAGGGCTGGGCGTCTAAGGATTCGATTGTACGGAAGAGGAAGTTCGACCACATCAAACACAATCTTCTCAGTCCGATAGTTCATCTCCCCTCCAAATGTCACTGGCAATGTGATCTTTCCCTTAGGATGACTCCTGCCGGGATTAACTCCTTGAAACATGCTCGTGACCTTTAGCTCTTCCTCTGCTATCTGAAGTTATTTGCTTATGACCTTTGGGGAAATAAGATTCAACCCGGCCCCGCCATCAACCAACATCTTCGTGACCTTGAGGTTGTGAATTGTTGGAGAGACCAACAATGGCAAACATCCTACCGCAGTGGTACGGTCAGGATGGTCCTCTGATACATCTCCAACGTATCTATAAGTTACGAAGTATTCATGCTATTATATTATCTGTTTTGGATGTTTAATGGGCTTTATTATACACTTTTGGGACTAACCAATTAACCGGAGGCCCAACCCATATTGATGTTTTTGCCTATTTCAGTGTTTCGCAGAAAAGGAATATCAAACGGTGTCCAAATGGAATGAAACCTTCGGGAGAGTTATTTTTGAAACGGAAGCAATCCAGGAGACTTTGAGTAGACATCAGGGAAGCTTTGAGGTGGCCACGAGGGTCAGGGGCACGCCCCCACCCTCGTAGCTCCCCTGACCGACTTCTTTCGCCTATATATGTCCACGTACCCTGAAAACATCGAGGAGCACAATAGATCGGGAGTTCCGCCACCGCAAGCCTCTGTAGCCACCAAAAACCTCTCGGGAGCCCGTTCCGGCACCCTGCCAGAGGGGGGATCCCTCACCGGTGTCCATCTTCATCATCCCGTCGCTCTCCATGACGAGGAGGGAGTAGTTCACCCTCGGCGCTGAGGGTATGTACCAGTAGCTATGTGTTTGATCTCTCTCTCTCTCTCTCTCTCTCTCTCTCTCTCTCTCTCTCTCTCTCTCTCTCTCTCTCTCTCTATCGTGTTCTTGATTTGGCACGATCTTGATGTATCGCGAGCTTTGCTATTATAGTTGGATCTTATGATGTTTCTCCCTCTCTACTCTCTTGTAATGGATTGAGTTTTCCCTTTGAAGTTATCTAATCAGATTGAGTCTTTAAGGATTTGAGAACACTTGATGTATGGCTTGCATGTGCTTATCTGTGGTGACAATGGGATATTCGCGTGCTCTACTTGATGTATGTTTTGGTGATCAACTTGCGGGTTCTGTGACCTTGTGAACTTATGCATAGGGGTTGGCACACGTTTTCGTCTTGGCTCTTCGGTAGAAACTTTGGGGCACTCTTTGAAGTACTTTGTGTTGGTTTGAATAGATGAATCTGAGATTATGTGATGCATATCGTATAATCATACCCACAGATACTTGAGGTGACATTGGAGTATCTAGGTGACATTAGGGTTTTGGTATATTTGTGTCTTAAGTTGTTATTCTAGTACAAACTCTATGATAGATCGAACGGAAAGAATCGCTTCATGTTATTTTACTACGGACTCTTGAATAGATCGATCAGAAAGGATAACTTTGAGGTGGTTTCGTACCCTACCATAATCTCTTCGTTTGTTCTCCGCTATTAGTGACTTTGGAGTGACTCCTTGTTGCATGTTGAGGGATATTTATATGATCCAATTATGTTATTATTGTTGAGAGAACTTGCACTAGTGAAAGTATGAACCCTAGGCCTTGTTTCCTAGCATTGCAATATCGTTTGTGCACACTTTTATCATTAGTTACCTTGCTATTTTTATTTTTTCAGATTACAAAAACCTATATCTACCATCCATATTGCACTTGTATCACCATCTCTTCACCGAACTAGTGCACCTATACAATTTACCATTGTATTGGGTGTGTTGGGGACACAAGAGACTCTTTGCTATTTGGTTGCAGGGTTGTTTGAGAGAGACCATCTTCGTCCTATGCCTCCCATGGATTGTATTGGGTGTGTTGGGGACACAAGAGACTCTTTGCTATTTGGTTGCAGGGTTGTTTGAAATTTTCTACTGTCCTACAAACCTCTGCACTTGGAGGCCCAACAACATCTACAAGAAGAAGGTTGTGTAGTAGACATCAAGCTCTTTTCTGGCGCCGTTGCTGGGGAGGTGAGTGCTTGAAGGTATATATTTATATCTTGCAATTGAATATTTTAGTTTCTTGTTTTATCACTAGTTTAGTTTATAAAAGAAAACTACAACAAAATGGAATTGAGTTTGCCTCATGTGCTTCATCTTTTTAATATCTTTCGTGAGAATGATGGTAAGGAAAATTTTGCTCAAGTGCTAGAAGAAGAAGTCTATAAAATGTTTGGCACTAAATCTTTGAATGAGGAGCATGGTTGCAATGTTATTAGTATGAATTCTTTGAATACCCATGATGCTAATGATATGCAAAGCCACAAGCTTGGGCATGCTATGTTTGATTAATATGATATTTTTTGTCCCCCAAGTTTAGATGAGAAAATTTATTATGATGATAGCATGCCTCCTATTTATGATGGTTATATTGATGAAAGTGGGTTTGGAAGAGTTTCAACTTTAGGAAGTAATGATCCCACTATTTTGGAGGGTGTTGAATCTTATTATGACAATTATGAAAGTGGATTTGGAGAGGTCATGACTTTATTTAGTGATGATTCCACTATCATGGAAGAGGTTTCAATTGATTATGATGAGAACAAAGTTGCTATTTATGATAATTATTGTGATGAAACTTATGCTATAAAAAGTAGTGATGATTATATTTATAAAACTTGTCATGATTATGATTACCCTTTTTCTGAACATTACTCTTTTAATATATAAACAATTTATACTATTCAAGTCTCTTATGATACTCCCACTATTCCAAATGAGAAGAATTTTGCTTATGTAGATAGTAATAAAATTTCTATGCTCGTAGATCATGAAAAGAATGCTTTATGTGATGTTTATATTGTTGAATTCATTCATGATGCTACTGAAAATTATTATGAGGGAGGAATATATGCTTGTAGGAATTGCAATAATATCAAGTTTCCTCTCCATGTGCTTAAAGTTTTAAAGTTATGCTTGTTTTTTCTTCCTATGCTAGTTGATTATTGTTCCCATAAATTGCTTGCTCACAAAATCCCTATGCATAGAAAGTGTATTATACTTAAACGTGCTAGTCATATTCTTCATGATGCTCTCTTTATGTTTCAATTCTTATCTTTTATGTGAGCATCATTGAAATCATCATGCCTAGCTAGGGGCGTTAAACGTTAGCGCTTGTTGGGAGGCAACCCAATTTTATTTCTGTTTCTTTTATTTTGCTCCTGTTTAGTAATAAATAACTCATCTAGCCTCTGTTTAGATGTGGTTTTATGTTTTAATTAGTGTTTGTGCCAAGTAGAACCTTTGGGAAGACTTGGGTGAAGTCTTTGTGATCTTGCTGTAAAAAACAGAAACTTTAGCGCTCACGAGATTAGCTACCATTTTTTTTACTGTAGAGTGATTTTAGGTTGATTCTTTTTGCAGATGATTAATAAACTAATTACGCAAGTCCACCAATTTATTTGAGAATTTTTGGAGTTACATAAGTATACATTTGATACAGATTACTATAAACTGTTCTGTTTTTGACAGATTCTGTTTTCTATATGTTGTTTGCTTATTTTGATAGTAAGTGTGCACGTGCAATGCACGTATCATCATGTGAAAACAATCAACATTCATCTTAGGAAGAAAATAAATCAAAAATATAATGATGGTTATAATAATGAAAATAAAGCTAGGGATATTGAGAAATTATGATAGTAGCACTCTATATCTCCAGTATTGTTCCATGGACAGGGATGGTGGTCCCAGAATTTTGTTTTATCTTAAGAAAATCTAGCTTGAAAGACTTCTTTGGTCGGGGAAAGCATCTAGCATGAAAGACTTCTTTGGTCGGAAAAAGCATCTAGCTTGAAAGACTTCTTATTTCAGTGAAAAGGCATTCTGTTGAATAATGATTGCCAATGCATGTCAGCATGTATGATTCAGAAACCACACCGAGAATAATTTAGGGAGCAGATACATTTATTTTCAGAGCCTGCAATTCATATAAAGAAATGCTACAGAAATTTTATTGTCCTACTAAAAACATGATCAAATTATCAATTTTAAAGTTGTTGCATCTAATGTCAAAACTAAGTATTGTATCAGGTCTGGTTACTGAGATGGTGTTCTGTATGAAGCTTAGTTAATGAAAAATATATAATATGCGAAAATACTTGTGTAGTTATAACAACAAGAATTGTAAATGTATGAATTTGGATTTCACAACTTAACGCAAACTGACACTGCATTGGAAAGAAGAAAAGCCTGGTCCAGTATGCTTTGCAATGAAATTTGATTGAATAATTAAATTATCAAGATCAATTGGATAACGACAAAGGAAGAACATGAAGAAGAGAGTCAGAGGGTTCATCTATCCAACAGGAGTAGTAGTAGTAGTTGCTTAGCAGCAGGTCAGATAGGCCGGCAATAGGAAGAATGGAGTCAGGCTGCCGCAGCGTCCTCAAGCTGAAGAAATTAGGAGTCGGGGTAACACCACTGACTTGGCTGGGACCTTAGTGTGTCCACAGTGCAGCGTCAACATCTCATGGTCCTGCAACTGCAAGAAGTAGAATTCCTTGCACTACATCCATACATAGCTGAGATTAGTTTGTAGTCCATGCTAGAACCTCTCAGTTCACAGTTAAAAATGTCTAGAATTCAAGAATACAATTTTTCATCTTAGTATATGGTACCAAGTTTCTATAGACAGGTAAAATTTCAGCAGACCAAGGAAGGTATCAACTTTTAACTTTACTCCATACGTCTTACCATAGATATGGCCACTGCACCAGTATCCCTCCGTTGAATCAATCTGTTGAAACCTCAACCCCGCAAGAAGCTATTCTCCTGACTTCGCTCCTAAAATTGCACGTGCCTGAACAACTATGAAGCCATGAGACACTCCTGTAATCTTGAATTTAATGACTATAAGTTCAACAATCCGAGGATACATTTAAGGGCCAACTAATGAGAAATGCTAAATGATAAACTACATGTGTAAAAGCAAATAAAACTGTGGTCAAAGGACTACCGAGAGACCTGATGTTGGTAAAATGCTGAGCTGAACTGGGCCAAATTCTTGGATAAATCTAACTTAGATTAGCCATTGTGGTACCATCAATCAAGCAGGGCCGCTTGATGACTATAAACTTGGTAGTACTCATTTTGACGATAGGCTACTCAGTTTTTCAGTATTAGTTATCCTACCAATATTTTTCAGTTTCACTTTGATATCTGTTTTTACACCAAAGATCTTTGCCTTGCCAATCTATTCATATTCGATGTATGTTACCTTCTGCACCAGCTACACCAGGAACATGTCCTACTGTCAAGTTTTCATTGTAGTGTACAAAATCTTTTACAACAAAGTGTGTATCAAAAAATTATGGATCTTAATTCTGCTTGGTTGCTTTTCTTGGTGTATCCTCCTCAGCTAAAACTACCATCTGCTTGGTGCAGCGTGATCCTATGGTGATGGTTTACACAAAAATGGATGGAAGGCTAGAAGAATTAAAAACAACCGGTTGATGACAATAATATCATGAGTAGCCGAACAAAATTTGAAGAAGCATATCATCACTTGAAAAAATACCGTGAACAATATGAAGCTGAGATGGAAGACCTCCTGGCTGTGCAGACTGGGCCATCAGGCCAAGGCGAAAGGTGGCGGGGGCGGCGTCCCTGAGTGCAAATGATACCTTGACTTATGAACCTTGCAAGTGTATTGCTATGCTTTGTTTACAAATATACTTGTAAAGGTAAACAAATCAATGGTAAGACACAACCAACTAATCTAGCTATCTACTGTACGTTTACATATAATACTTCCTTTGTTTCTGAAAGTCTGAAACCAATTTTCTTCCCCAAACACTTATCACCCTGCTAAACTCAAGACAATTTTCCCCCAAATACCCTATTAACACTGCTACGTGTTATAATTCACCGTCGTGCGCATGATATTGCTAGAGCATTTTATGTTCAACTTTACTGAAGCAGTATAAGACCTGCACTTCACGCTTTTGTAGGGGTAATAGATGAACGGTGCATCAGGACAATAACCGATAGTAGTATCTGAATTGTTGAGCACGATCACAATGTCCAGAAAAGACACTTTAGTGGGCAGGGAAACATTCAGTAGAAGAGAGAATACACATGACCACGAGTCATGGATGATCCAGCTCTATTCTGGAAAGTGAAGTTACCAAAGTGGAGAAGAGTAATGAAGCTTCACTAACTCACCAGTAGTAGGTCCCTTGTACAACCATTCGGAAATGTGAGTCTGAAGCGTGTGAGCTTGAATTGTGCTGGTTTTCAAACCTGCCCTGTTTTAATTCAGAGTAAACTTGATATATCCTTCTAGAAACTTGCATACTACATGCCTAACTGTTGCAGTCACGAAGATTTCAATTTAATTTGTTGGGTTTCATTTGGACCTGCTGTTAGATTGCTAGAATGATAAGAAAAATTTGCAGGTGAAGTACATCTGTACTATGTTTAGTACTGAATTTACTTTTTATGAAAGACTGCAGTGCTAGTCATTGCATCACTTATCTGAACAAAAAAACCATAAATATTTGGTGTGAAAAGATTTACCTTTTGGAATGAAATGTTTCCAATACAACCAGCGCTGCAGAAATTTTTTGTGGCAGGAAGGTAAATTGACTGTTTGAAGCAAGTTCACACTTCAGATGATAATGAAACTTAAACGTACATGAATGCCCACGAAAAAGATCATCACTCCTCTTCTAACCCATTCAGACAAGCTGTAATAAATCATATTATAGCAACAACAGCAATGTGGGACATGAAATCGTCCAGATCTAGGGGCTAATCTAGATGGCAGAGAGAAGCAAGAGATGAGGAATAGGGCGAGGTACCTAGTTGCACGCAAGGAGTCAGCTGGGTGACGCAGTCCGTAGCAGGCAGCGCAGAAGAAGGGCTTCGGCACCACCTCGCCTACAACCCCTGCAATTAAAGAGTTGATGTTCTTCTCATTGGCCCAAGAGTATCTTCTCTATCAGAATACAACGGAAAAGGAGAGAAATAAGGAACCAATTAAGCATCAGTGGGAATTTCTACATAGTTTTTCATTTTGTAAAACATCAACACTGGGTCTCCATATAAAAAAAATTACATAGTTTTTCATTTTGTAAAACATCAACACTGGGACTCCATATAAAAACTGTATATTGCAAAGATCAAAAGGTTAATCTCATACTTCCTTCTCTGAAACCATTGCATATGAAAGAAATGACTTGACAAAACTCAACATTATTGCTGTCAACTCCGAATTAGATGATGTTGTCGTGCACGCGCAGGAGACCCAAGAAGGAAACACAAATCGCTGAAGGAATCAAGAATAGGACACATATGTCGTCGAGGGCACTGTCGCACACTCCCAAGACGACATCATGGCTGGAGGGCACTGAAGTGCACGGTGAACAGCAAGTTGCGGCGAACGCCGTTGAGGGCGCCGATGTTGTAGATGGCACCCCCAGCGATCAAGGGTGCCGATGTTGTAGATGGCACCCCCAGCGATCAAGGGCGCCGATGTTGTTAGTCGTTACTCCATCTATGTTATCCTATCAGACTAAAACAAAACAACTACATTACGACTACTGAACTGATATAGAGGGTGAGTAAATTTCACACAGATCAGAGAGATACAGACAATGAACTATCATAGGCATATGTATGAACTAACAAGAAAAATGGAAAATTCACACAAAGGGGGAGGGAGGTGGTGGAGCTGAACCGTGCAGGAGGAGTCCGGCGACACTGGCTAGTGGTGGATAGGAAGGAGACGGCGATGGCAATCTCATGGAGGATCCAGGGGGGACTGTAACCTCGTGGATCCGTGGCGAAGGCGAGGAAGAAGTAGAGGACTATATCCTCCACTGGATCAGTGGCGTGTCCAGACCGAGTTGATCCGGTCGGTGAAGCGGCCGGCGTCGTCGGAGCGAGGGGAAGCGACGTTGGCTGACCCGTATGCTGCTGGGGGCGGCTCCAGCGGCGTCGCGGCGGGGGACGGCTCCAGCAGCGGGCGGCGAAGGGTGGCTCCAGTGGCGTCGCAGCGGGGGGCGGCTCCAGCGGGGGGCAGCGAAAGGGCGGCGAACGGCTGCGGGGAGAACGGTGCGGGAGGAACGGGGCGAGAGGTCGTGGGGGCGTGCGATGTGGGTAGAGTCTTTTTTTTAACTGCGGTGCACGGTTAGCGAACGCGAAGGAGCTTTTCCGGCGATGATGTGCCTTAATGCGTGTTTTTTTCGTCAAACAGGGAAGGATTTAGGACCATTAGATCTTTTTAATGAATGGGTCTGATTGTTTGTTTCTCCGCCCTCTCTTTCTTTTATAGGGGTAATAGATGAATCCCTCTCTTTCTTTTATAGGGGTAATAGATGAATCTATGAGTAGTATCGAAGTGTATGAACCATAAAGAAGTTGGAATACAGTAGATATTACACCAATATGAATTTAGAATTAGTTAACAACAGTACCTAAGTGGTGGTTTTATTTTCTTATACTAGCGGAGCTTACGAGTTTTCTGTTAAGTTTTGTGTTCTAATGTTTTCAAGTTTTGGGTAAATATTCGATGGACTATGGAATAAGGAGTGGTAAGAGCCTAAGCTTGGGGATGACCAAGGCACCCCAAGGTAATATTCAAGTACAACCAAGAGCCCAAGCTTCGGGATGCCCCAGAAGGCATCCCCTGTTTCGTCTTCTTTCATCGTTTTTGAGATTTAGGAAAACCATGATATGAGAGGAATTAAGAAGACACAAAAGCTCAATCTTGGGATGCCCAAGGCACCCCAAGATAATATTCTAAGAAGTCTCAAGCACCTAAGCTTGGGGATGCCCCGGTAGGCATCTCATCTTTCTTCTTCAACAATTATCGGTTAGTATCGGTTGAGCCTAAGTTTTTGCTTCTTCACATAATGAGTGCTATCCTTGAAATGTCATTTTATTTTGTTTTGCTTGCTGTTTGAATAAAATACCAAGATCTGAAATACTTAAATGAGACAGAGTCTTCACATAGTTACATGATTATTTAACTACTCATTGATCTTCACTTATATCTTTTTGGAAGTAGTTTGTCATTTACTCGTATGCTTCGCTTATATCCTATGAGTAAATGGTTGAATGATTTGAATATCATAAATCTGAAATTATATATGTTTCATATGCTTATCCCATGGGGAGGAATGACTTCACATATAAAAAGTAGATGTGGTAAATTTATTGAAGGTTAGCAAACATTGTATTGGTCACTTGAACAATTCATGAAAGAATATTGAAGGAAGAGAGATTTCACATATAACTATACTATCATGGACATCTTTTGTAATTGTGAGCACTCATTGAAATGTGACATGCTAAAAGGTTGATGTTGGACAAGGAAGACAACTTAATGGGTTATGTTTTCCTATATGTGAAATGTTATATTGTCTTGGATCATCCAAACATGTTGAGCTTGCCTTTCCCTCTCATGCTAGCCAAATTCTTTGCACCAAGTAGAAATACTACTTGTGCTTCCAAACATCCCTTAAAATGAGTTTTGCCATGATAGTCCACCATACCTACCTATGAATTGAGTAAGATCCTTCAAGTAAGTTGTTATCGGTGCATGCAATAAATATTTCTCTCTAAATATGTATGATCTGTTAGTGCGAAGAAAATAAGCTTTATACGAACTTGAACTTGTGATAGGGAAGAAATAAAAGCGGCGGACTACATAATAAAGGTCTTTATCACAAGCGGCAATATAAAGTGGCGTTTTTTTGCATTAAGATTTTGTGCATCCAACCATAAAAGCGCATGACAACCTCTGCTTCCCTCTATGAAGGGCCTATCTTTTACTATTATCTTCTACCATATGCAAGAGTCATGGCGATCACCACCTTTCCTTTTTACATGTTTTTCTTTGGCAAGCACTTTGTGTTGGAGTGATCCGGATATATATACCCACTTGGATGTAGGCGTTCATAAATTATTATTGTTGACATTACCCTTGAGGTAAAAGGTTGGGAGGCGAAACTATAAGCCCCTATCTTTCTCTGTGTTTGATTAAAACTTTGAACCCATAAATATCACGTGAGTGTTAGCAATTGTGAAAGATTAAATGATAGTTGAGTATGTGGAGTTTGCTAAATCAAAACTCTGATATAGACCCTTCCTGAAAATAAGATGAATTGCAATTGTTTGATGACTGAGAAAGTAGTTTGCTAGTTTTCAAGAAAGTTTATGGTCTATGCTTTAACATGTGAATAACTTGTTACTTGATCATGATTTTTTTTATGATATGAACTACTGTTATGATGCTAGAAAAGGTGACTGAAATTATCATTGATCAAACTTGTGCACCTACTAGCATTCACACTCCATAAATTCTTTCTTTTATTATTTACCTACTCGAGGATGAACAGGAATTAAGCTTGGGGATGCAGATACGTCTCCAACGTATCTATAATTTATGAAGTAT
The DNA here is from genome assembly GCA_021605205.1 of Aegilops longissima. Taxonomy (NCBI): domain Eukaryota; kingdom Viridiplantae; phylum Streptophyta; class Magnoliopsida; order Poales; family Poaceae; genus Aegilops; species Aegilops longissima. The sequence continues at coordinate 627,044,624 of CM038679.1, forward strand.
TCATGCTATTATATTATCTGTTTTGGATGTTTAATAGGCTTTATTATACACTTTTGGGACTAACCTATTAACCGAAGGCCCAACCAATATTGTTGTTTTTGCCTATTTCAGTGTTTCGCAGAAAAGGAATATCAAACGGTGTCCAAACGGTATGAAACCTTGCTACCTCATGAGCATGCGTTGGTTTTTCCCTTGAAGAGGAAAGGGTGATGCAGCAAACTAGCATAAGTATTTCCCTCAGTTTTGAGAACCAAGGTATCAATCCAGTAGGGGGCTCCTCACAAGTCCCACGCGCCTACACAAACAAACAAGAACCTCGCAACCAACGTGATAAAGGGGTTGTCAATCCCTTCAGGAAACTTGCGAAAGTGAGATCTGATAGAGATAATATGATAAAATAAATATTTTTGGTATTTTTATGATATAGATTGGAAAGTAAAAGATGCAAATAAAAGTAGATGGAAAACTTATATGATAAAAGATAGACCCAGGGGCCATAGGTTTCACTAGTGGTTTCTCTCAAGACAGCATAATTATTACGATGGGTGAACAAATTACTGTCGAGCAATTGATAGAAAAGTGCATAGTTATGAGAATATCTAGGCATGATCATGTATATAGGCATCACGTCCACAACAAGTAGATCGAAACGATTCTGCATCTACTACTATTACTCCACACATCGACCGACTCCTGCCTGCATCTAGAGTATTAAGTTCATAAGAACAGAGTAACACATTAAGCAAGATGACATGATGTAGAGGGATAAACTCATGCAGTATGATATGAACCCCATCTTTTTATCCTCGATGGCAACAATACAATACGTGCCTTGCTGCCCCTACTGTCACTGGGAAAGGGCACCGCAATATTGAACCCAAAGCTAAGCACTTCTCCCATGGCAAGAAAGATCAATCTAGTAGGCCAAACCAAACTGATAATTCGAAGAGACTTGCAAAGATAACCAATCATACATAAAAGAATTCAGAGGAGATTCAAATATTTCTCATAGATAAACTTGATCATAAACCCACAATTCATCGGATCTCGACAAACACACCGCAAAAAGAGTTACATCAAATAGATCTCCAAGAAGAAGAAGGAGAACTTTGTATTGAGAATCAAAGAGAGAGAAGAAGCCATCTAGCTAATAACTATGGACCAGAAGGTCTGTGGTAAACTACTCACAACTCATCGGAGAGGCCTTGGTGGTGATGGAGAGGCCCTCCGTGGTCGATTCCCCTCCCGAGAGTGCGTGAAGGATCCAAGATGGGATCTCATGGATACAAAAGGTTGCTGGGTGGAAATAGTTTTTCGTGGTGCTCTGGATGTTTTCGAGTGCGTAGATATATATATATATATATATATATATATATATATATATATATATATATATATATATATATATATATATATATATATATATATATATATATAGGCGAAGGAAGTCGGTCAGGGGATCCACGAGGGGTCCACGAGGCAGGGGGGCGCGCCCACCCTTACTGGGCGTGCCGGCCACCCTTAAGCATCCCCAAGCTTAATTCCTGCTCGTCCTCGAGTAGGTAAATGACAAAAACAAAATTTTTGATGTGGAATGCTACCTAGCACAATTCTCAATGTAATTTTCTTTATTGTGGCATGATTGTTCAGATCGAGATGATTCAAGATAAAAGCTTATAAAACATAAAAATAGTAATACTTTGAAGCATACTAACAAATAATCATGTCCTATCAAAATAACATAGCCAAAGAAATCTTATCCCTACAAAATCATATAGTTAGGCCATGCTTCATCTTTATCACACAAAATACTCCCATCATGCACAACCCCGGTTTCAGCCAAGCAATTGGTTCATACTTTTTAATGTGCTTCAGCATTTTCAACTCTTACACAATACATGAGCGCAAGCCATGGACATAACACTATATGTGGTATATGGTGGTGGTTGTGAGGACAAAAAGGGAGAAGATAGTCTCACATCAACTAGGCGTATCAACGGGCTATGGAGATGCCCACTAATAGATATCAATATGAGTGAGTAGGGATTGCCATGCAACAGATGCACTAGAGCTACAAATATATGAAAGCTCAACAAAAGAAACTAAGTGGCTGTGCATCCAACTTGCTTGCTCATGAATACCTAGGGCGTTTTGAGGAAGCCCATCATTGGAATATACAAGGCAAGTTCTATAGTGAAAATTTCCCACTAGTATATGAAAGTGACAACATAAGAGACTCTCTATCATGAAGATCATGGTGGTACTTTGAAGCACAAGCGTGGAAAAAGAGATAGTAGCATTGTCCCTTCTCTATTTTTCTCTCATTTTTTTTATTTGGGGGGCTTCTTTGGCCTCTTTTTTTGTATGGGCTTCTTTGGCCTCTTTTATTTTTATAAATTCCGAAGTCTCATCCCGACTTGTGGGGGAGTCATAGTCTTGATCATCCTTTCGTCACTTGGGACAATGCTCTAATAATGAAGATCATCACACTTTTATTGATTTACAACTCAAGAATTACAACTCAATACTTAGAACAAAATATGACTCTGTGTGAATGCCTCCGGCGGTGTACCGGGATATGCAATGAATCAAGAGAGACATGTATGAAAAATTATGAAGGTGGCCTTGCCACAAATACAATGTCAACTACATGATCATGCAAAGAGCAATATGACAATGATGGAGGGTGTCATAATAAACGGAACGGTGGAAAGTTGCATGGAAATTTATCTCAAAATGGCTATGGAAATGCCATAATAGGTAGGTATGGTAGTTGTTTTTAGGAAGGTAAATAATGGGTGCATGATACCGGCGAAGGTTGCGCGGCATAATAGAAGCTAGCAAAGTGGAAGGGTAAGTGTGCATATATCCATGGACTCACATTAGTCATAAAGAACTCATATACTTATTGCAAAAGTCTACTTGCCCTCGAAGCAAAGTACTACTACGCATGCTCCTAGGGGAAGGGTTGGTAGGAGTTAACCATCGCGCGATCCTGACCTCCACTCATAAGGAAAGCAATTAAAAGAGCATCCCATGCAACAAATTTTACACACAAATTTTACCATGCGTGCATGCTACGGGACTTGTCAACTTCAACATAAGTATTTTCCATTTCATAATTACCCAACTAGCATGACTCTAACATACTACCTTTATATCTCAAAACAATTATCAAGCATAAAATTGATCATATTTTTCAATGCACTTTCTATGATAGTTTTTATTATACCCAACTTGGATGCTCATCATTCTAGGACTAAATTTATAACCATAGCAAATACCATGTTGTTCTAAAAGACTCTCTAAATAATATAAGTGAAGCATGCGAGATCAACAATTTCTTCAAAATAAAGCCACCGCCGTGCTCTAGAAAATATAAGTGAAGCACATAGAGCAAAACTATCTAGCTCAAAAGATATAAGTGAAGCACATAGAGTATTCTAATAAATTCTAAATCATGTGGGTCTCTCCCAAAAGGTGTGTACAGCAAGGATGATTGTGGTAAACTAACAACCAAAGACTCATATCATACAAGACGCTCCAAGAAAAACACATATCATGTGGTAAATAAAAATATAGCTCCAAGTAAAGTTACTGATAAACGAAGACGAAAGAGGAGATGCCTTCCGGGGCATCCCCAAGCTTAGGCTTTTGTTTATCCTTGAATATCTTGGGGTGCCATGGGCATCCCCAAGCTTAGGCTTTTGCCACTCTTTATTCCATAGTCCATCAAATCTTTACTCAAAACTTGAAAACTTCACAACACAAAACTAAACAGGAAATCTCATAAGCTCCGTTAGTGCAAGAAAGAAAAACCACCACATAAGGTATTGTAATGAACTCATTATTTATTTGTATTGGTGTTAAACCTACTGTATTCCAACTTCTCTATGGTTCATACCCCCCGATACTAGCCATAGATGCATTAAAATAAGCAAACAACACACGAAAAACAGAATCTGTCAAAAACAGAACAATCTGTAACTTTCGAATAATTCTGGAACCTTAAAAATCCTACCAAAATAGGAAGTCCTAGGAAATTTGTCTATTGATCTACATAAAAAAGAATCAACGCAAAATCACGTATCTGTGATTTATTGAATTTTCTCTCGTGCATGCAAAGTTTCTGTTTTTCAGCAGAATCAAATTAACTATCACCATAAGTTATCCTATAGGCTCTACTTGGCACAAACACTAACTAAAACATAAAAACACATCTAACCAGAGGCTAGATCAATTATTTATTACTAAACAGGAACAAAAATCAAGGAACAAAAATGAAATTGGGTTGCCTCCCAACAAGCGCTATCGTTTAACGCCCCTAGCTAGGCATAAAAGCGAGAATAGATCTAAGTATTGCCATCTTTGGCATTCAATTCATAAGTGGCTCGCATAATATATTCATATGGTAATTTAATTTTCTTTCTAGGAAAGTGTTCCATGCCTTTCCTTAATGGAAATTGGAATCTAATATTTCCTTCCTTCATATCAATAATTGCACCAATCCTAAGGAAAAGCCTACCAAGAATAATAGGACACAAAAGATTGCAATCAATATGAAGAACGATAAAATCTACAGGCACATAACTCCTATTTGCAATAATAAGAACATCATTAATCCTTCCCATAGGTTTCTTAATGGTGGAATCCGCAAGGTGCAAGTTTAAAGAGCAATCATCAAATTCATTGAAACCTATCACATCACATAAAGTTTTTGGAATAGTGGAAACACTAGCACCCAAATCACACAAAGCATATCATTCATGATCTTTAATTTTAATTTTTATTATAGGTTACCACTCATCATAGATTTTTCTAGGTATAGAAACTTCCAAATTAAGTTTTTCTTCATAAGATTGCATCAAAGCATCAAGGATATGTTTAGTAAAAGCTATATTTTGGCTATAAGCATGAGGAGAATTCAACACGGATTGGAACAAGGAAATACAATCTATTAAAGAGTAATTATCATAATTAAATTCCTTGAAATCCAAAGTAGTGGGTTCATTACTATGTAAAGTTTTAATCTCTCCATTCCCACTTTTACCAATTTTAGCATCAAGATCAAAATACTCCAAATCATTGGAACACTTTTTAACTAAAGTCTATCAACATTCCTAGCCAATTCATCAACTTTAAGAAATTTTTCTTCAAGAAAAGCATTGAAATTATTTTGAGAGTTCATAAATTCTTTAACACTATTCTCAAAATAAGAGGGCATCTTATTAAAATTTCCATAAGAGTTGTTGTAGGAATTACCATAATTATTAGAGGAATTACTAGGGAACGGCCTAGGATTAAAGTTTCCTCTATACGCATTGTTACCAAAATTATTCGTACCAACGAAATTCACATCCATAGATTCATTAGTATTCTCAATCAAAGTAGACAAAGGCATATCATTAGGGTCAATAATGGCACTCTTAGAAGCAAACAATTTCATAAGTTCATCCATCTTTCCACTCAAAACATTAATTTCTTCTATAGCATGAACTTTTTTACTAGTAGATCTTTCGGTGTGCCATTGAGAATAATTAACCATAATATTATCAAGGATTTTTCTAGCTTCTCCTAATGTGATTTCCGTAAAAGTGCCTCCCGCGGCCGAATCTAAAAGATTTCTAGAAGCAAAGTTCAATTCGGCATAAAAGTTTTGTATGATCACCCATAAATTCAAACCATGAGTAGGGCAATTGCGAATCATTAATTTCATTCGTTCCCAAGATTGGGCAACATGCGCATGATTAAGTTGTTTAAAATTCATAATATCGTTTCTAAGAGAGATGATCTTAGCGGGAGGAGAATATTTAGAGATAAAAGCATCTTTGCACTTATTCCAAGAATCAATACTATTTTTAGGCAAAGACGAAAACCAAGTTTTAGCACGATCTCTAAGTGAAAACGGAAATAACTTCAATTTAACAATATCATTATCCGTATTTTTTTTATTTTGCATATCACATAAATCAACAAAATTGTTTAGATGAGTAGCGGCATCTTCACTAGGAAGGCCGGAGAATTGATCTCTCATAACAAGATTCAACAAAGAAGCATTGATTTCACAAGTTTCAACATCATTAAGAGGAGAAATCAGAGTGCTAAGGAAATCGTTATTATTGGTATTGGAAAAGTCACATGATTTAGTATTAGCTTGCGCCATCGTGACAAGCAATCCAACACACAAGCACACAAAAAGGCAAGCGAAAGAGAGGCAAACGGAAAAGAGAGGGCGAATAAAACGGCAAGGGTGAAGTGGGGGAGAGGGAAACGAGAGGCAAATGGCAAATAATGTAATGAGAGGGAGATGAGTTTGTGATAGGTACTTGGTATGTCTTGACTTGAGCGAAGACCTCCCCGGCAACGGCGCCAGAAATCCTTCTTGCTACCTCTTGAGCATGCGTTGGTTTTTCGCTTGAAGAGGAAAGGGTGATGCAACAAAGTAGCGTAAGTATTTCCCTCGGTTTTTAGAATCAAGGTATCAATCCAGTAGGAGGCTCCTCACAAGTCCCACGCGCCTACACAAACAAACAAGAACCTCGCAACCAACGCGATAACGGGGTTGTCAATCCCTTCATGGAAACTTGCGAAAGTGAGATCTGATAGAGATAATATGATAAGATAAATAATTTTGGTATTTTTATGATATAGATTGGAAAGTAAAAGATGCAAATAAAAGTAGATGGAAAACTTATATATAAAAGATAGACCCGGGGGCCATAGGTTTCACTAGTGGCTTCTCTCAAGGTAGCATAATTATTACGGTGGGTGAACAAATTACTGTCGAGCAATTGATAGAAAAGTGCATAGTTATGAGAATATCTAGGCATGACTATGTATATAGGCATCACGTCCACAACAAGTAGATCGAAACGATTCTGCATCTACTACTATTACTCCACACATCGACCGACTCCTGCCTGCATCTAGAGTATTAAGTTCATAAGAGTAGAGTAACGCATTAAGCAAGATGACATGATGTAGAGGGATAAACTCATGCAATATGATATAAACCCATCTTTTTATCCTCGATGGCAATAATACAATACGTGCCTTGCTGCCGCTGCTGTCACTGGGAAAGGACAGCGCAATATTGAACCCAAAGCTAAGCACTTCTCCCATGGCAAGAAAGATCAATCTAGTAGGCCAAACCAAACTGATAATTCGAAGAGACTTGCAAAGATAACCAATCATAAATAAAAGAATTCGGAGGAGATTCAAATATTTCTCACAGATAAACTTGATCATAAACCCACAATTCATCGGATCTCGACAAACACACCGCAGAAAGAGTTACATCGAATAGATCTCCAAGAAGAGGAAGGAGAACTTTGTATTGAGAATCAAAGAGAGAGAAGAAGCCATCTAGCTAATAACTATGGACCCGAAGGTCTGTGGTAAACTACTCACAACTCATCGGAGAGGCCTTGGTGGCGATGGAGAGGCCCTCCGTGGTCGATCCCCCCTCTGGCGGAGCGCCGGCGAAGGCTCCATGATGGGATCTCGCAGATACAGAAGGTTGAGGCGGTGGAAATAGTTTTTCATGGTGCTCCTGGATGTTTTTTGGGTACGTAGATATATATAGGCGAAGGAAGTTGGTCAGGGGAGCCACGAGGGGCCCACGAGGAAGGGGGCGCGCCCACCCTTACTAGGCGCGCCGGCCACCCTCGTGGCCTCCTCGGCTGCTTCTTGACGTCCACTCCAAGTCTCCTGGATTGCGTTTGTTCCAAAAAGATCGCTCCCGAAGGTTTCATTCGGTTTGGACTCTGTTTGATATTCCTTTCCTTCGATATACTGAAATAGGCAAAAAAGACAGCAATTTGGGCTGGGACTCCAGTTAGTAGGTTAGTCCCAAAAATGATATAAAGTGTAGAGTAAAGCCCATAAACATCCAAAACAGGTAATATAATAGCATGGAACAATCAAAAATTATAGATACGTTGGAGACATATCGAACCTTCTGGAGTGTTATTTTTGGAACGGAAGCAATCCAGGAGACTTGGAGTAGATGTCAGGGAAGCTTTGAGGTGGCCATGAGGGTCAGGGACACGCCCTACCCCCCGGGGCACGCCCCCACCCTCGTGGCCCCCTCGTGGCTCCCCTGACCGACTTCTTTTCCCTATATATGTCCACGTACCCTGAAAACATCGAGGAGCACAATAGATCGGGAGTACCGCCGCCGCAAGCCTCTGTAGCCACAAAAAACCTATCGGGAGCCCGTTCCGGCACCCTGCCGGAGGGGGGATCCCTCACCGGTGGCCATCTTCATCATCCCGGCGCTCTCCATGACGAGGAGGGAGTAGTTCACCCTCGGGGCTGAGGGTATGTACCAGTAGCTATGTGTTTGATCTCTCTCTCTCTCTCTCTCTCTCTCTCTCTCTCTCTCTCGTGTTCTTGATTTGGCACGATCTTGATGTATCACGAGCTTTGCTATTATAGTTGGATCTTATGATGTTTCTCCCCCTCTACTCTCTTGTAATGGATTGAGTTTTCCCTTTGAAGTTATCTTATCGGATTGAGTCTTTAAGGATTTGAGAACACTTGATGTATTTCTTGCATGTGCTTATCTGTGGTGACAATGGGATATTCACGTGATCTACTTGATGTATGTTTTGGTGATCAACTTGCGGGTTCTTTGACCTTGTGAACTTATGCATAGGGGTTGGCACATGTTTTCGTCTTGACTCTTCGGTAGAAACTTTGTGGCACTCTTTGAAGTACTTTTTGTTGGTTTGAATAGATGAATCTGAGATTGTGTGATGCATATCGTATAATCATACCCACAGATACTTGAGGTGACATTGGAGTATCTAGGTGACATTAGGGTTTTGGTTGATTTGTGTCTTAAGGTGTTATTCCAGTACGAACTCTATGATAGATCGAACGGAAAGAATAGCTTCGTGCTATTTTACTACGGACTCTTGAATAGATTGATCAGAAAGGATAACTTTGAGGTGGTTTCGTACCCTACCATAATCTCTTCGTTTGTTCTATGCTATTAGTGACTTTGGGGTGACTCTTTGTTGCATGTTGAGGGATAGTTATATGATCCAGTTATGTTATTATTGTTGAGAGAACTTGCACTAGTGAAAGTATGAACCCTAGGCCTTGTTTCCTAGCATTGCAATATCGTTTGTGCTCACTTTTATCACTAGTTACCTTGCTGTTTTTATATTTTTAGATTACAAAAACCTATATCTACCATCCATATTGCACTTGTATCACGATCTTCATCCTACGCCTCCCACAGATTTAGGTTCCCGGAGACTCAATCATCTTTCTATGATGGTGAGCCTATGCCTTGTAAGAGGTACAACAAGCCTTCATCATCAACAACTCCATCATCACCACCTCCGAGGAATTGAGTATTAGGTATGGGAACTCCCCTTGGCGACTGCCAAGCTTGGGGGAGGTGCCCCGGTATCGTATTACCATCACACTCCTATCTTTACCATTTTTCTTAGTTCAATCCTTTTGGTAATATCCTGATCTAGTAGAATAAAGTTTTAGTATGATCTAGTTGTGAGTTTTTGCTTTATGATCCTTCTATGGAATCGAGTCCGTGAGCTATATATAATAAAAGATTAGTTTTGAGTCAAGGGCTTTATTATCTTGCTATGATCTTGAGGGAATAAAATAAAAGAGAAAAAAAGAATAAAAATAAATAAAGAGATCATATTGATCTTATGGAGAGTAATGACTTCACATACGAGAGTATGATGAATACAAGTTGTTGAGAGTTGACAAACATAGTTTTGGTCATCGTTGCAATTAATAGGAAGTAATAAAGAAAGAGAAGTTTTCACATATAAATATATTATCTTGGACATCTTTTATGATTGTGAGTACTCATTAAAATATGACATTCTAAAGAGTTGATGTTGGACAAGGAAGACAACGTAATGAGTTATGCTTTCTTATATCCGAAATAAAGTATATTGTCATGGATCATCCAACATGTTAAGCTTGCCTTTCCCCCTCGTGCTAGCCAAACTCTTTGCACCAAGTAGAGATACTACTTGTGCTTCTGAATATCCTTAAACTCAGTTTTGCCATGAGAGTCCACCATACCTACCTATGGATTGAGTAAGATCCTTCAAGTAAGTTGTCATTGTTGTAGGCAACAAAAATTGCTCCCTAAATATGTATGAATTATTAGTGTGGAGAAAATAAGCTTTATACAATCTTGTGATATGGAAGTAATAAAAGCGACAGACTGCATAATAAAGGTCCATATAACAAGTGGCAATATAAAGTGACGTTCTTTTGCATTAAGATTTCGTGCATCCAACCATAAAAGCACATGACAACCTCTGATTCCCTCTGCGAAGGGCCTATCTTTTATTCTTGTCTTATACCTTATGCAAGAGTCATGGTTATCTTCACCTTTCATTTTTACATTTTATCCTTTGGCAAGCACAGTGTGTTGCAAAGATCCTGATATATATATACAATTGGATGTAAGTTAGCATGAATTATTATTGTTGACATTACCCTTGAGGTAAAAGGTTGGGAGGCAATACTATAAGCCCCTATCTTTCTCTGTGTCCGATTAAAACTCCATAACCATAAGTATTGTGGGAGTGTTAGCAATTGTGAAACACTAAGTGATAGTTGAGTATGTGGACTTGCTGGAAAGCTCTTATATTGACTCTTTCCTATGTTATGATAAATTGCAATTGCTTCAATGACCGAGATAATAGTTTGTTAGTTCTCAATGAAGTTTCTATTTCATACTTTACATTGTGAATAGATTGTTACTTTAGCATAAGAAACCATATGACAATATTTATATAAGTTGCTGTTATAAGAATGATCATGATGCCCTCATGTCCGTATTTTATTTTATCGACACCCCTATCTCTAAACATGTGGACATGTTTTTTGTTATCGGCTTCTGCTTGAGGACAAGCGAGGTCTAAGCTTGGGGGAGTTGATACGTCCATTTGGCATCATGCTTTTATACCGATATTTATTGCATTATGGGCTGTTATTACACATTATATCACAATACTTATGCCTATTCTCTCCTATTTTACAAGGTTTACATGAAGAGGGAGAATGCCGTTAGCTGGGATTCTGGGCTGGAAAAGGAGCAAATATTAGAGACCTATTCTGCACAACTCCAAAAGTCCTGAAACCCCACTGAGGCACATTTTGGAATTAATAAAAAATTCTAGCAAAAGAATCAACCAGAGGGGCCCACACCCTGGCCATGAGGGTGGGGGGCGCGCCCTACCCCCCTGGGCGTGCCCCTGCCTCGTGGGCCCCTGGCAGGCCTCCGGTGCTCATATTCTGCTATATGAAGTCTTTCATCCGAGAAAAAAATAAGGAGGAAGCTTTCGGGACGAAACACCGCCGCCACGAGGCGGAACCTTGGCGGAACCAATCTAGGGCTCCGGCGGAGTTGTTCTGCCGGGGAAACATCCCTCCGGGGATCATCAACAACGATCCTCTCACCGGGAGGGGTTCAATCTTCATCAATATCTTCACCAGCACCATATCCTCTAAAACGCTAGTTCCTCTCTTCTATCCAATCTTTGTCCCAAAACCTCAGATTGGTACCTGTGGGTTGCTAGTAGTGTTGATTACTCCTTGTAGTTGATGCTAGTTGGCTTAATTGGTGGAAGATCATATGTTCAGATCCTTTATGCATATTAATACCTCTCTGGTTATGAACATGAATATGATTTGTGAGTAGTTATGTTTGTTCCCGAGGACATGGGAGAAGTCTTGCTATAAGTAGTCATGTGAATTTGTTATTCGTTTGATATTTTGATGAGATGTATGTTGTCTTTCCTCTAGTGGTGTTATGTGAACATCGACTACATGACAGTTCACCATTGTTTGGGCCTAGAGGAAGGCATTGGGAAGTAATAAGTAGATGATGGGTTGCTAGAGTGACAGAAGCTTAAACCCTAGTTTATGCGTTGCTTTGTAAGGGGCTGATTTGGATCCATCTGTTTCATGCTATGGTTAGGTTTACCTTAATACTTCTTTTGTAGTTGCGGATGCTTGCAATAGGGGTTAATCATAAGTGGGATGCTTGTCCAAGAAAGGGCAGTACCCAAGCACTAGTCCTCCCACATATCAAATTATCAAAGTACCGAACGCGAATCATATGAGTGTGATGAAAACTAGCTTGACGATAATTCCCATGTGTCCTCGGGAGCGTTTTCCTTCATATAAGAGTTTTTCCAGGCTTGTCCTTTGCTACAAAAAGGATTGGGCCATCTTGCTGCACCTTATTTACCTTCATTACTTGTTACTCGTTACAAATTACGTTATCACAAAACTATCTGTTACCGATAATTTCAGTGCTTGTAGATAATACCTTACTGAAAACTGCTTGTCATTTCCTTCTGCTCCTCGTTGGGTCCGACACTCTTACTTATAAAAAGGACTACAATAGATCCCCTACACTTGTGGGTCATCAATCCCCTTACCTGGCGCGCCAAAGATGTCGTAGGAAACCACGACCACATATGGGACCAAGGGTCCCTTGCTGGTTCGGCGAGGGGATGTCACGTTGCACAAAGAGCAGAAGAGCGTGGGGCAGCACGACAGAGATCACACAGCTAATTTTACCCAGGTTCGGGCCGCCGTGAGGCGTAAAACCCTAATCCTACTTTGGTGGATTGTTGGTGAAAAAATGGTGGTGGTCGTGGAGCGTTTGCCCAACAGAGTTGCCTCAGGGTGAAACGACTACGAGCGTATGAAATATGAGGTTGTGGATTCTCTAATGCAGCGTCCAACTCTTTCTAAGCTTCCCATGGACCTCATTTTATAGGCTAAGGGGTCACCATAGTGGCAAATCAGTCATTATGCACTGATAAGATAGCAAATAGTGCTATCATACCTAACTCTACAGGCTGACAGAGCGCATTAAATGCATTGCTCAACGTCACATCATTTCTTGCATGGCAAGCCTTGCCGGGCTATCTTGCCAGCTTCGCGCCTGCCTGCATGACACGTCGCAGGACGGGTGTCGTCTGTAGGTATCTTCTGTAGAGAGGGGCTGTCATGTGGCAAATGGTTGCCACTTAGTCACTTTGCGGCTTGACACCTGCTACCTCTTGAGCATGCGTTGGTTTTCCCTTAAAGAGGAAAGGGTGATGCAGCAAAGTAGTGTAAGTATTTGTCTACAGTAGGAGACTACATGCAAATCGCCTAGTACCTGCACAAACAATCAAGAACCTTGCAACCAACGTGATAAAGGGGTTGTCAATCCCTTCACGGCCATTTGTAAAAGTGAGATCTGATAAAGATAATAAAGTAAACATTTTTGGTATTTTTGTTGTATAGATTGCAAAGTAAAGAACTCCGCCTATGTTGTCTCAACATAGCCGGTCCCAAGCCCGGGTAAAGGAGGAGGGTTGTGATAGGCTTGGCGAGCCAACGTAAAAACTCAGCCACTCTTATGGAGATGAAACCCAAAAGATGTTGTTGTTGTTGTTGTTGTTGTTGTTGTTGTTGTTGTTGTTGTTGTTGTTGTTGTTGTTGTTGTTGTTGTTGTTGTTGTTGTTGTTGTTGTTGTTGTTGTTGTTGTTGTTAGATTGGAAAGTAAAGATTGCAAAATAAAATAAATAGGAAACTAGACTTGTAGATCGGAAAGTTATATGATGGAAAATAGATGATTATATGATGGAAAATAGACCCGGGGGCCATAGGTTTCACTAGCGGCTTCTCTCAAGATAGCACAAGTTACGGTGGGTGAACAAATTAATGTCGAGCAATTGATAGAAAAGCACATAGTTATGAGAATATCTAGGCAATGATCATGAACATAAGCATCACGTCCGTGTCAAGTAGACCGAAACAATTCTGCATCTACTACTATTACTCCACACATCGACCGCTATCCAGCATGCATCTAGATTATTAAGTTCATAAGAACAGAGTAACACATTAAGCAAGATGACATGGTGTAGAGGGATAAACTCAAGCAATATGATATAAACCCCATATTTTTATCCTTGATGGCAATAATACAATACGTGCCTTGCTGCCCCTACTATCACTGGGAAAGGACACCACAAGATTGAACCCAAAGCTAAGCACTTCTCCCATTGCAAGAAAGATCAATCTAGTAGGCCAAACTAAACTGAAAATTCGAAGAGACTTGCAAAGATATCAAATCATGCACATAAGAATTCAGAGAAGAACCAGATATTATTCATAGATAAACTTGATCATAAATCCACAATTCATCGGATTTCGGCAAACACACTGCAAAAAGTATTACATCAAATAGATCTCCAAGAACATCGAGGAGAACTTTGTATTGAGAATCAAAGAGAGAGAAGAAGCCATCTAGCTAATAACTATGGACCCGAAGGTCTGTGGTAAACTACTCACACATCATCGGAGAGGCTATGGTGTTGATGTAGAAGCCCTTCGTGATCGATTCCCCCTCCGACGGAGCGCCAAAAAAGGCCCCAAGATGGGATCTCATGGGTACAAAAGGTTGCGGTGGTGGAAAAGTGGTTTCGTGGCTCTCTTGGATGTTTTTAGGGTACAAGAGTATATATAGGCAAAAGAAATAGGTCGGTGGAGCTTCGTGCGGCCCACGAGGGTGTGCGCGCCCTCCTGCCTCGTGGCCGCCTCGTGGAGTCGCAGACTTCAACTCCAAGTCTTCTGGATTGTGTTTGTTCCAAGAAAGATCCGCGTGAAGGTTTCGTTTCGTTTGGATTCCGTTTGAAATTCCTTTTCTGCGAAACACTGAAATAGGCAAAAAAAACAGCAATTTGCACTGGGCCTCCGGTTAGTAGGTTAGTCCCAAAAATAATATAAAACAGCATATTAAAGCCCATTAAACATCCAAAACAGATAATAGAATAGCATGGAACAATAAAGAATTATAGATACGTTGGAGACGTATCGAGCATGCCCAAGCTTAATTCCTGCCCGCCCTCGAGTAGGTAAATGATCAAAACAGAACTTTTTATGTGGAATGCTACCTAACATAATTTTCCTTTATTGTGGCATGAATGTTCAGATCAGAAAGATTGAAGGAAAAAGTTTAATATTGACATAAGAATAATAATACTTCAAGCATACTAACAAAGTAATCATGTCTTCTCAAAAAAACATAGCTAAAGAAAGCTATCCCTACAAAAATCATATAGTCTGGCTATGCTCTATCTTCATCACACAAAATATTTAAATCATGCACAACCCCGGTTTCAGCCAAGCAATTGTTTCATACTTTAGTATTCTCAAACTTTTTCAACCTTCACGCAATACATGAGCGTGAGCCATGGAAATAGCACTATAGGTGGAATACAATGGTGGTTGCAGAGAAGACAACAATGAGAAGATAGTCTCACATCAACTAGGCGTATCAACGGGCTATGGAGATGCCCATCAATAGATATCAATGTGAGTGAGTAGGGATTGCCATGCAACGGATGCACTAGAGCTATACGTGTATGAAAGCTCAACAAAATAAACTAAGTGGGTGTGCATCCAACTTGCTTGCTCACGAAGACCTAGGGCAATTTTGAGGAAGCCCCTCATTGGAATATACAAGCCAAGCTCTAATAATGAAGATCATCACACTTTTATTTACTTACAACTCAAGAATTACAACTCGATACTTAGAACAAAATATGACTCTATGTGAATGCCTCCGGCGGTGTACTGGGATATGCAATGAATCAAGAGTGACATGTATGAAAATTATGAATGGTGGCTTTGCCACAAATACGATGTCAACTACATGATCATGTAAGCAATATGACAATGATGAAGCGTGTCATGATAAACAATACGGTGGAAAGTTGCATGTCAATATATCTCGAAATGGCTATGGAAATGCCATAATAGGTAGGTATGGTGGCTGTTTTGAGGAAGGTATATGGTGGGTGTATGGTACCGGCGAAAGTTGTGCGGCACAAGAGAGGCTAGCAATGGTGGAATGGTAAGAGTGTGTATAATCCATGGACTCAACATTAGTCATAAAGAACTCACATACTTATTGCAAAAATCTACAAGTCATCAAAATAAAGTACTACACGCATTCCCCTAGGGGAAGGGTTGGTAGGAGTTAACCACCGTGCGATCCCAACCTCCACAAAAAGGATGACAATCAAAAAAATATCTCATGCTCCAACTTCGTTACATAACAGTTCACCATATGTGCATGCTACGGGAATCACAAACCTTAACAAAAGTATTTCTCAAATTCACAACTACTTACTAGCATGACTCTAATATCAGCATCTTCATATCTCAAAACAATCATAAGAATCAAACTTCTCATAGTATTCAATGCACTTTATATGAATTTTTTTATTATATTCCTCTTGGATGCCTAACATATTAGGACTAATTTTGTAACCAAAGCAAATTACCATGTTGTTCTAAAGACTCTCAAAATAATATAAGTGAAGCATGAGAGTGTTGGAAATATGCCCTAGAGGCAATAATAAAAGGATTATTATTATATTTCCTTGTTCGTTATAATTTTCTTTTATTCATGCTATAATTGTATTATCCGGAAATCGTAATACACGTGTGAATACATAGACTACAACATGTCCCTAGTAAGCCTCTAGTTGACTAGCTCGTTGATCAATAGATAGTCATGGTTTCCTGACTATGGACATTGGATGTCATTGATAACGGGATCACATCATTAGGAGAATGATGTGATGGACAAGACCCAATCCTAAGCATAGCACAAGATTGTGTAGTTCGTTTGCTAGAGCTTTTCCAATGTCAAGTATCTTTTCCTTAGACCATGAGATCGTGTAACTCCCGGATACCGTAGGAGCTCTTTGGGTGTACCAAACGTCACAACGTAACTGGGTGACTATAAAGGTGCACTACAGGTATCTCGAAAGTGTCATTGGGTTGTCACGGATCGAGGCTGGATTTGTCACTCCGTATTACGGAGAGGTATCACTGGGCCCACTCGGTAATGCATCATCATAATGAGCTCAAAGTGACCAAGTTTTTGGTCACGGGATCATGCATTACAGTACGAGTAAAGTGACTTGCCGGTAACAAGATTGAATGAGGTATTGGGATATCGACGATCGAATCTCGGGCAAGTAACATACCGATTGACACAGGGAATTGTATACGGGGTTGCTTGAATCCTCGACATCGTGGTTCATCCGATGAGATCATCGAGGAGCATGTGGGAGCCAACATGGGTATCCAGATCCCGCTGTTGATTATTGACCGGAGAGCCGTCTCGGTCATGTCTACATGTCTCCCGAACCCGTAGGGTCTACACATAAGGTTCGGTGGCGCTAGGGTTGTATGAATATGAGTATGCAGCAAACCGAAAGTTGTTGAGTCTGGATGTCACGAGGAGTTCGGAATGGTCCGGAGGTAAAGAATTATATATGGGAAGTCGAGTTTTGGCCACCGGATAGTTTGGGGTCCACGGTATTGTCTGGGACCACCGGAAGGGTCGGGGGTCCACCGGGTGGGGCCACCTATCCCGTAGGGCCCCATGGGCTGAAGTAGGAGGGGAACCAGCCCCTGGTGGGCTGGTGCGCCCCCCTCCTGGGCCCCCCTCTGCGCCTAGGGTTGGGAACCCTAGGGGAGGCGCCCACTGCCTTGGGGCACTCCACCCCCTTGGCCGCCGCCCCCCCTAGGAGATCCCATCTCCCAGGGCCGGCACCCCCCTGGGGACCCTATATATTGAGGGGGGAGGGAGGGCAGCCGCAACCTTGCACTTGGCGCCTCCCTTCCCCCTTGCTACACTTCCTTCTCCCGTAGTCGCTTGGCGAAGCCCTGCCGGAACTCTGCTGCATCCACCACCACGACGTCGTGCTGCTGGATCTTCATCAACCTCTCCCTCCTCCTTGCTGGATCAAGGCGTGGGAGACGTCATCCGCTCCGTACATGTGTTGAACGCGGAGGTGCTGTCCGTTCGGCACTTGGTCATCGGTGATTTGGATCACGACGAGTACGACTCCCTCAACCTCGTTCACTTGAACGCTTCCGCTCGCGATCTACAAATGTATGTAGATGCACTCCTATCACTCGTTGCTAGATGAACTCATAGATGGATCTTGGTGAAACCGTAGGAAATTTTTTATTTTCTGCAACATTCCCCATCAGTGGTATCAGAGCTAGGTCTATGCGTAGTTCTCTATTGCACGAGTAGAACACAAATCTGTTGTGGGAGTAGATGTTGTCAACTTTCTTGCCGTTACTAGTCTTATTTTGCTTCAGCGGTATTGTGGGATGAAGCGGCCCGGACCGACCTTACACGTACGCTTACGTGAGACAGGTTCCACTGACTGACATGCACTATTTGCATAAGGTGGCTAGCGGGTGTCTGTCTCTCCCACTTTAGTTGGAGCGGATTCGACGAAAAGGGTCCTTATGAAGGGTAAATAGAAGTTGACAAATCACGTTGTGGTTTTTTGTAGGTAAGAAAACGTTCTTGCTAGAACCCTATTGCAGCCACGTAAAAGATGCAACAACAATTAGAGGACGTCTAACTTGTTTTTGCAGCAATTGCCTCATGATGTGATATGGTCAAAAGTTGTGATGAATGATGAATGATATATTGTGATGTATGAGATCATGTTCTTGTAATAGGAATCACGACTTGCATGTCGATGAGTATGACAACCGGCAGGAGCCATAGGAGTTGTCTTAATTATTGTATGACCTGCGTGTCATTGATTCAACGCCATGTAATTACTTTGCTTTATCGCTAAACCGTTAGCTATAGTAGTAGAAGTAATAGTTGGCGAGCAACTTCATGGAGACACGATGATGGAGATCATGATGATGGAGATCATGGTGTCATGCCGGTGACAAGATGATCATGGAGCCCCGAAGATGGAGATCAAAGGAGCTATATGATATTGGCCATATCATGTCACTACTATATAATTGCATGTGATGTTTATTATGTTTATTCATCTTGTTTACTTAGAACGACGGTAGTAAATAAGATGATCCCTTATAATAATTTCAAGAAATTGTTCTCCTAGCGTGCACCGTTGCTAAAGTTAAATCGTTTGAAGCACCACGTGATGATCGGGTGTGATAGATTCCTACGTTCACATACAACGGGTGTAAGACAGTTTTACACATGCAAAACACTTAGGTTAACTTGACGAGCCTAGCATGTACAGACATGGCATCGGAACACAAGAGACCGAAAGGTCGAACATGAGTCGTATGGAAGATACGATCAACATGGAGATGTTCACCGACGATGACTAGTCCGTCTCACGTGATGATCGGACACGGCCTAGTCGACTCGGATCATGTAACACTTAGATGACAAGAGGGATGTCAAATCTGAGTGGGAGTTCATTATATAATTTGATTAGATGAACTTAATTATCATGAACATTAGTCTAAAATCTTTGCAAAATGTCTTGTAGATCAAATGGACAACGCTCATGTCACCATGAACTTCAACGCGTTCCTAGAGAAAACCAAGCTGATAGATGATGGCAGCAACTATTCGAACTGGGTCCGGAACCTGAGGATCATCCTCATAGCTGCCAAGAGACAATATGTCCTAGAAGCACCGCTAGGTGAAGCACCCATCCCGGAGAACCAAGGCGTTATGAGCGCTTGGCAGTCACGTCTTGATGATTACTCCCTCGTTCGGTGCGGCATGCTTTACAGCTTAGAACCGGGCTCCAAAAGCGTTTTGAGCAACACGGAGCATATGAGATGTTCGAGGAGCTGAAAATGGTTTTCAAGCTCATGCCCGGTCGAGAGATATGAAGTCTCCGACAAGTTCTATAGTTGTAAGATGGAGGAAAATAGTTACGTCGGTGAGCACATACTCAAAATGTCAGGTTGCACAACCGCTTTGTCCCAGTGGACATTAACCTCCCGGACGAGGCGGTCATTGACAGAATCCTTGAGTCGCTCCCACCGAGCTACAAGAGCTTTGTGATGAACTACAATTTGCAGGGGATGGTGGAAACTATTCCTGAAGTATTTTCAACGCTGAAGTCAGCAGAGGTAGAAATCAAGAAGGAACATCAAGTGTTGATGGTCAATAAAACCACTAAGTTCAAGAAGGGCAAGGGTAAGAAGAACTTCAAGAAGGACGGCAAGGATGTTGCCGCACCCGGTAATCCAGTTGCCGGGAAGAAGTCAAACAATGGACCCAAGCCTTAGACTGAGTGCTTTTATTGCAAAGGAAGGGTCCTTTCGAAGCGGAACTGCCCCGAATACTTAGCAGACAAGAAGGCCGGCAACACTAAAGGTATATTTGATATACATGTAATTGATGTGTACCTTACCAGTACTCATAGTAACTCCTGGGTATTTGATACCGGTGCCGTTGCTCATATATGTAACTCATAGCAGGAGCTGCGGAATAAGCAGAGACTGGCGAAGGACGAGGTGACAATGCGCGTCGGGAATGGTTCCAAGGTCGATGTGATCGCCGTCGGCACGCTACCTCTACATTTACCTACGGGATTAGTTTTAAACCTCAATAATTGTTATTTAGTGCCAAATTTGAGCATGAACATTGTATCAGGATCTCGTTTAATGCGAGATGGCTACTCATTTAAATCCGAGAATAATGGTTGTTCTATTTATATGAGAGATATGTTTTATGGTCATGCTCCGATGGTCAATGGTTTATTCTTAATGAGTCTCGAACGTAATATTACACATATTCATAGTGTGAATACCAAAAGATGTAAAGTTGATAACGATAGTCCCACATACTTGTGGCACTGCCGCCTTGGTCACATTGGTGTCAAGCGCATGAAGAAGCTCCATTCTGATGGACTTTTAGAGTCTCTCGATTTTGAATCATTTGACACATGCGAACCATGCCTCATGGGAAAAATGACCAAGACTCCGTTCTCCGGAACAATGGAGCGAGCAACCAACTTATTGGAAATCATGCATACCGATGTGTGCGGTCCAATGAGCGCTGAGGCTCGCGGAGGATATCGTTATGTTCTCACTCTCACTGATGACTTGAGTAGATATGGGTATGTCTACTTGATGAAACACAAGTCTGAGACCTTTGAAAAGTTCAAGGGATTTCAGAATGGGGTAGAGAATCAACGTGACTGAAAAATAAAGTTCTTACGATCAGATCATGGAGGAGAATATTTAAGTCACGAATTTGGTACACTATTAAGGAAATGTGGAATCGTTTCACAACTCACGCCGCCTGGAACACCTCAGCGTAACGGTGTGTCCGAACGTCGTAATCGCACTCTATTGGATATGGTGCGATCTATGATGTCTCTTATAGATTTACCGCTATCATTTTGGGGATACGCTCTAGAGACAGCTACATTCACTTTAAATAGGGCACCGTCTAAATCCGTTGAGACGACACCGTATGAATTATGGTTTGGGAAGAAACCTAAGCTGTCGTTTCTAAAAGTTTGGGGATGCGATGCTTATGTCAAGAAACTTCAACCTGAAAAGCTCGAACCCAAGTCGGAAAAATGCGTCTTCATAGGATACCCTAAGGAAACTATTGGGTATACCTTCTACCTTAGATCTGAAGGCAAGATCTTTGTTGCCAAGAATGGATCCTTTCTGGAAAAAGAGTTTCTCTTGAAAGGAGTAAGTGGGAGGAAAGTAGAACTCGATGAAGTACTACCTCTTGAACCGGAAAGTAGTGCAGCTCGGAAAATGTTCATGTGGTGCCTACACCTCTTGGAGAGGAAATTAATGATGATGATCAAGGTACTTGGATCAAGTTGCTCTTGAATCGTATGTCCACAAGGACACGTTCCACACCAGTGGTATGGAAACCCTGTCACGGAAATCATGTTGTTAGACAACGGTGAACCTTCGAACTATGAAGAAGCGATGGCGGGCCCAGATTCCAACAAATGGCTTGAAGCCATGCAATCCGAGATAGGATCCATGTATGAAATCAAAGTATGGACTTTGACAGACTTGCCCGATGATCGGCGAGCGATAGAAAACAAATGGATCTTTAAGAAGAAGACGGACGAGGAAGGTAATATTACCATCTATAAAGCTCGACTTGTCGCTAAGGGTTATTGGCAAGTTCAAGGGGTTGACTACGATGAGACTTTCTCTCCCGTAGCAAAGCTGAAGTCCGTCCGAATCATGTTAGCAATTGCCGCATACTATGATTATGAGATATGGAAAATGGACGTCAAAACGGCATTCCTTAATGGCTATCTTAAGGAAGAACTGTATATGATGCAGCCGGAAGGTTTTGTCGACCCTAAGAATGCTAACAAGGTATGCAAGCTCTAGCGATCCATTTATGGGCTGGTGCAAGCATCTCGGAGTTGGAACATTCGTTTTGATGAGATGCTCAAAGCGTTTGGGTTTATGCAGACTTATGGAGAAGCCTGCGTTTACAAGAAAGTGAGTAGGAGCTCTGTAGCATTTCTCATATTATATGTAGATGACATACTTTTGATGGGAAATGATATAGAACTTTTGGACAGCATTAAGGCCTACTTGAATAAGAGTTTTTCAATGAAGGACCTTAGAGAAGCTGCTTAAATATTAGGCATCAAGATCTATAGGGATAGATCGAGAAGCCTCATAGGTCTTTCACAAAGCACATACCTTGATAAGATATTGAAGAAGTTCAAAATGGATTAGTCCAAGAAAGGGTTCTTGCCTGTATTACAAGGTGTGAAATTGAGCTCGGCTCAATGTCCGACCACGGCAGAAGATATAGAAGAGATGAGTGTCATCCCCTATGCATCAGCCATAGGGTCTATTATGTATGCCATGCTGTGTACCAGACCTGATGTAAACCTTGCCGTAAGTTTGGTAGGAAGGTACCAAAGTAATCTCGGCAAGGAACACCGAACAGCGGTCAAGAATATCCTGAAGTACCGAAAGGACTAAGGACATGTTTTCGTTTATGGAGGTGACGAAGAGCTCGTCAGAAGGGTTACGTCGACGCTAGCTTCGACACAGATCTGGATGACTCTAATTCACAAACCGGATCGTGTATATGTTGAATGGTGGAGCGATGAAGCTGGTGCAGCTGCAAGCGAAGCGTCGTGGCGGGATCTACATGTGAAGCGGAGTACATGGCAGCCTCGGAGGCAACGCATGAAGCAATTTGGGTGAAGGAGTTCATCACCGACCTAGGAGTCATACCCAATGCGTCGGGGCCGATCAAACTCTTTTGTGACAACACTGGAGCTATTGCACTTGCCAAGGAGCCCAGGTTTCACAAGAAGACCAGGAACATCAAGCGTCGCTTCAACTCCATTCGTGAAAATGTTCAAGATGGAGACGTAGCAATTTGCAAAGTGCATACGGATCTGAATGTCGCAGATCCGTTGACTAAACCTCTTCCGCGAGCAAAACATGATCAACACCAGAACTCTATGGGTGTTCGATTCATCACAATGTAACTAGATTATTGACTCTAGTGCAAGTGGGAGACTGTTGGAAATATGCCCTAGAGGCAATAATAAAAGGATTATTATTATATTTCCTTGTTCTTGATAATTGTCTTTTATTCATGCTATAATTGTATTATCTGGAAATCGTAATACACGTGTGAATAGATAGACTACAACATGTCCCTAGTAAGCCTCTAGTTGACTAGCTCGTTGATCAATAGATAGTCATGGTTTCCTGACTATGGACATTGGATGTCATTGATAACGGGATCACATCATTAGGAGAATGATGTGATGGAGAAGACCCAATCCTAAGCATAGCACAAGATTGTGTAGTTCGTTTGCTAGAGCTTTTCCAGTGTCAAGTATCTTTTCCTTAGACAATGAGATCGTGTAACTCCCGGATACCGTAGGAGTGCTTTGGGTGTACCAAACGTCACAACGTAACTGGGTGACTATAAAGGTGCACTACAGGTATCTCCGAAAGTGTTTGTTGGGTTGTCACGGATCGAGACTGGGATTTGTCACTCCATATTACGGAGAGGTATCACTGGGCCCACTCGGTAATGCATCATCATAATGAATTCAAAGTGACCAAGTGTTTGGTCACGGGATCATGCATTACGGTATGAGTAAAGTGACTTGCCGGTAACGAGATTGAACGAGGTATTGGGATACCGACGATCGAATCTCGGGCAAGTAACATACCGATTGACAAAGGAAATTGTATAGGGGGTTGCTTGAATCCTCGACATCGTGGTTCATCCGATGAGATCATCGAGGAGCATGTGGGAGCCAACATGGGTATCCAGATCCCGCTGTTGGTTATTGACCGGAGAGCCGTCTCGGTCATGTCTACATGTCTCCCGAACCCGTAGGGTCTACACACTTAAGGTTCGGTGACGCTAGGGTTGTATGAATATGAGTATGCAGCAAACCGAAAGTTGTTGAGTCCGGATGAGATCCGGACGTCACGAGGAGTTCAGAATGGTCCGGAGGTAAAGAATTATATATGAGAAGTCAAGTTTGACCATCGGGAAAGTTTGGGGTCCACGGTATTGTCTGGGACCACGGAAGGGTCCGGGGTCCACCGGTGGGGCCACCTATCCGGAGGGCTCCATGGGCTGAAGTGGGAGGAACCAGCCCTGGTGGTCTGGTCGCCCGGGCCCCCTCTGCGCCTAGGGTTGGGAACCCTAGGGGAGGGGGCGCCCCACTTGCCTTGGGGGGCACTCCACCCCCCTTGGCTGCCGCCCCCTAGGAGATCCCATCTCCTAGGGCCGGCGCTCCCCCTGGGGACCCTATATATAGAGGGGGGAGGGAGGGCAGCCGCACCCTTGCACTTGGCGCCTCCCTTCCCCCTTGCTACACTTCCTCCTCCCGTAGTCGCTTGGCGAAGCCCTGCCGGAACTCTGCTGCATCCACCACCACGGCGTCGTGCTGCTGGATCTTCATCAACCTCTCCCTCCTCCTTGCTGGATCAAGGCGTGGGAGACGTCATCCGCTCCGTACGTGTGTTGAACGTGAAAGTGTTGTCCGTTCGACACTTGGTCATCGGTGATTTGGATCACGACGAGTACGACTCCCTCAACCCCATTCACTTGAACGCTTCCGCTCGCGATCTACAAAGGTATGTAGATGCACTCCTATCACTCGTTGCTAGATGAACTCATAGATGGATCTTGGTGAAACCGTAGGAAATTTTTTATTTTCCGCGACGTTCCCCATCAGAGAGATCAATAATTTGTATAAAATAAAACCACCACCATGCTATAAAAGATACAAGTGAATTACTATAGCAAAATTATCTAGCTCAAAAGATATAAGTGAAGCACATGGAGTATTCTAATAAATTCCAATTCATGTGGGTCTCTATCAAAAGGTGTGTACAGAAAGGATGATTGTGGTAAGCTAAAAAGCAAAGACTCAAATCATACGAGACGCTCCAAGCAAAGCACATAACATGTGGTGAATAAAAATATAGCCTCAAGTAAAGTTACCGATAGACGAAGATGAAAGAGGGGATGCCTTCCGGGGCATCCCTAAGCTTAGGCTTTTGGTTGTCCTTTAATTTTACCTTGGGGTGCCTTGGGAATCCCCAAGATTAGGCTCTTGAAACTCCTTATTCCAAAATCCATCAAATCTTTACCCAAAACTTGAAAACTTCACAAAACAAAACTTAAACAGAAAATCTCGTGAGCTCCGTTAGTACAAGAAAACAAACCACCACTTTAAGGTACTGTAATGAACTCTCTTTATTTATTTTGGTGTTAAACATATTGTATTCCAACTTCTCTATGGTTCATACCCCTCGATACTACTCATTGATTCATCAAAAATAAGCAAACAACACACGAAAAACAGAATCTGTCAAAAACAGAACAGTCTGTAGCAATCTGATAGCTTGGAATACTTATGTAACTCCACAAATCCTGATAAATTAGGAAGTCCTTAGCAATTTGTTTATTAATCTTCTGCAAAAAGAATCAACTGAAACACACAACAACTTGGTACAGAAAAACAACCGCTTTATTCATGCTAGCGGAGCATAGTTCATATTACAATAGTTAGCGAGGCCCAGCGAAACACCCGGTGCGGCTGAAAAATATGTACATTATTTAGTAAACATAAAGGGGCCTCGATCATGACAACTACACGGCAGCGGAACAACGTCGTAGCGGGACTCCATAGCACAGGGACTCCGATGTGGACACGATCTAGACTCGGACAACTCTCCTTTCCAACGAGACTTTCCTGAAATCTGGCATGACACACCAGGTCTGTACTTTGAATGTACTTGCAAGCTCACAACAAGCATAAACATAATGATGAACAATATCATAATATTAAACCAATTAATAACAATGCAACAATATATCCAACATGTTGTGATTATGCTCAAGTGGTGCCCGTCCCATGGACTGGCTTACTGAACGTGATCATTTCCAGACCACAAACATGAATAACTCAAAGACAATCTCGTGATACTTACGGCGATCACAACCCGACCACACCTAGTCCAACTCAACACAATGGCCTTACTGCCATTACCTCAGTGCAAATTTTAGTGTGCAAATTTATTAAGTGTTGACCCATGGTGTACCCTACTTTCGAGCGTGTCCGTAATCGTGGACTCGACTATCGATAGATTAATACACTCTGCAGAGGTAGCGCACTGGATCCACACTACGGAACTCATGGCCTCGCACTCCCATTCGGGTGGACCAACGACATTCCGACGAAACCACTTCACTGTCATGACACTCTCCCAGCCACACCAACTTAATCCCCATCGGCCTAGTCCTGGGTGGCCCCGTGTCTACCTCAAGACACCTCAAACCACCATCGTGGCAACGGTCTACTCTGGGACCCAAAAACTTAACTCATCAACGGGATCACAAGGTTATGCCTGCTTACCGGTCTTCTGAAAATAAATAAAACCACAAAAAGAAAACATCAAGAAACCTTCTGAAAATTACCAGAAAATCTAGGCAGCAAGGAAAAATCCCATCTTTTGGGTACTGCTGGATTTCTGGACAAAGAACACAATGCAAAAAGAATCAATGCATTTGGACTTATAGAATAAAAGTTGTGGCTGTTTGAAGTTTCCTAGATTTAAATGAATTTGAAATAAAAATAAAACAGACTAGGGTGGGGATGACATCGAAGACGTAAACGCCCAGGGCGCCACCACTCGTACCGCTTCATGCATGTACTGAGTGGCTGACTAGCAGGCCCCGCTAGTCAGTTCCGAAGGAGGGGGAGAAGGAAACAGAGGGAGGCGGAGCTTCGCCAGAGCACACGCCGGCGGCGAGGGGTCTTGGGGTCAAACGAGAGGGGGGGAATCGAAGGAGAAGAATATGGCGCACCTGCCCGTACCCGTAGCATGGCTAGAGGTGACCGGACGGTGTCGGAAACAGCCTCTCCAACGGAGGCAGAGGGCAGCGGTCGCCGGAGACGAAGACGACAGCGGCTCGGGGCGGCTCCAGGGGCTCCAACAGGGCGGAACGGCATCACCGAAGAGTGGCGGAGGCACTGGCAGGGTCGCCCTAGCCTGGGAGGGGTTGGAGCTGTGGGGACGATCCGAAGGGTATCATCGGCGAGCTCGGGCTTGGGGACGGCAGCCCGCGGCCTACCCGGCCTGGCTGCGGCTTCTACTAGCTTGAGGAGGGTGTGGGAGTAGCTGCGGGTGCTCAAAGAGGCTGGGGGTGGCGGCATTTATAGGCGGGCGGCGAGAGGGGTTTGGGCTCCACCGGAGGACACCTGTCCACGGCGCTCGGCGATGAACAGCGCCAGTGAGAGAAAGGGAAGAGGAAGGAGATCATGCGGAAACTATTGGCGGGCGCGGACGAGCACAGGGGCGAGGGGGAAGACGACGAGCACAGTGCGCCGCACACTGTGTCATTGGCCGGACCGTGTTCGTGCCCGCTGTGGCAAGCTTCGGCGTCGGCGAGTGCCAGGGGGGAGTTATGGGAGTGGAGACGAGGATTGTGGCGAGGTTTGGCATGCTCGGGCAGGCTGGGCAGCGAGCACACGCTCAACAGAGCGCTAGGCGGCACGCAGAGCGCGTGTTTTGCATGCCAGCACGCCCGGACGAACGCGGTCACCGCGTGAACTATGACACCAGGCCACCCTAAGCGCTAATTTGATGTCTGGCGTGTAGTCCTTGGTACATTGGAGTGTTACCACGGTTGGGCTTGGATCCAGGTGCAGTAGAAATGGATTTGTACTGCAAGCAAGTTTCTGGACAGTAGCTTTGGAGGTTAACTGTGGTCAAACCACTGGGAGTTTTGGGGCTGAGCTTTGGAGGCTTGCTTACACTTACTTGGGGCTGTAGAAACTACCATTTCTGTCCAGAAATGAACTTATTTTCTGTAGCCAAAATATTCCAAAGAGTGATGAAATATTTTTGCTCAGAAAGGTTCCCTAGGGTTGAAAGAATAATTGGGATTTTTTGCAGGATTTTTGGGGCAAGAAAAATTAGGGTTGCTTTGGAGCACAAAGGGCTAACTAGGGTTTTGGAGGGCAAAATGAATATTTTTCATTAAAAAAAAATATTCCAAGCAATATTTTGAGTTGATCCAGGAGTGAAATGATGGTTTGAAGAGGAGAAGAAGCACTTGGGTGAAAGTCAAGGGGTACCCAAGTGGCTAAGTCCAAATGAAATGTTTCAAAAAACAAACCTCAAAACTCAAAACCAACTCAACTGAAAACCAGGTAGAGAAAAGAGGGCAAAAACAAGGCTGTCACAAACCTCCCCCACTTAGAATGACTCGCGTCCTCGAGATTTGGTTGCTTGGAGAAACCATTCTGGATAACATGCCCTTAGAAATTCTTCTGATTCCCATGTTGATTCTGACTCTGTGTGATGCTTCTATTGGACTTTGTAAAACTTTTGTGCTTTACTGCGAGTGACTCTTTCCATCTGATCCAAAATTTTCACCGGCCTTTCTTCATATGTTAAGTCCTTTGCCAACTCTATTTCTGTCAAATCAGTCTTTTTCTTAGGCGGCGATATGCACCGTCGCAATTGGGAAACATGGAACACGTTGTGCATGTCTGACAATTCAGGGGGCAACTCCAACTAATATGCCACAGCACCCACTCGCGTCATAACAGGAAATGGACCAATAAATCTGGGTGCCAATTTTCCACGAGTCTGAAACCTCTTGATACCTTTCATAGGCGTGACTCAAAGATAGACATGTTCTCTGGGTTCAAAGCTGATCTGACGGTGCTTTGCGACATAATAACTTTTCTGTCATGATTTGGCCAACTGCAGTCTATCTCTAATTTCCTTGACTTGCTTCTCGGCTTCCAGCATGAGATCCGTTCCGAAAATATGGCTATCTCCGGTTTGAGACCAATTCAATGGAGTGCGGCACTTACAGCCATACAAAGCTTCATACGGTGATATCTTTAAACTGGTCAGGAAGCTATTGTTATACGAGAACTCGGCGTACGACAAGCAGTCTTCCCATCTTGGGCCTTGGGCCAAAGCACAGGCTCGTAGCATATCCTCGAGTATTTGGTTTACCCATTCTGTCTGTCCATCCGTCTGAGGATGATAAGGGGTATTGTATTTTAATTCCATCCCTAAGGCTCGATGGAGACGGGACCAAAAAGCGGAGGTAAAAAGTGAACCTCGGTCAGAAGTAATGGTTCAGGGGACTCCATGCAGACTGACTATTCTGGACACATACAATTGTGCAAGCTCATCTGCTCGATATGAGGTACTGATCGGGAGGAAGTGGGCTACCTTGGTTAATGTGTCCACTATGACCCAGATTGCATCATTGCCCCGTCGGGTCTTAGGTAGTCCTATGATGAAATCCATACAAACATCATCCCATTTCCATTGTGACACTGGCAGCGGTTGGAGAAGTCCGGCTGGCTTCTGATGTTCTGCCTTCACTTTGTTGCATATGTCGCAACAGGCCACGAAATAAGCAATGTCTTTCTTCATTCCATCACACCAGAATATTTTTTGAAGGTCTTCGTACATTTTTGTACCTCCAGGGTGAATGGAATATGAGGATTCGTGGGCTTCTGACAGGATCTTCTACTTTAAATCCGCTTGATTGGGCACACAAATCCTTCTCCTAAATCGGAGGGTACCGTACTGATCCTTCGAGAAATCGGAATGCTTGACACGTTTTTGCAGATCGGCGTCGCCTGGCTGGGCCTTGTGGATTTCTTCCTCAAGAGTAGGGGTAACTTCCAGAATATTGGCAGGGCCAGCCTAAGCTATGACCAGATTGAGCTGAGCAATCTCTTCTTTAAGTTCAGGAGGCAAAGATTCCAATAGGACTTTTAAACTGACGGGCTTTCGACTGAGCGCATCGGCAACCACGTTGGCCTTACCCGGATGGTAATTTATTCCAAGGTCATAATCCTTGACCAACTCAAGCCATCTTCGCTGACGGAGATTTAAATCTGGCTAAGTAAATATATATTTGAGGCTTTTGTGATCGGTAAAAATTTGGCACCTTTTTCCGATGAGGTAGTGTCTATAAATTTTTAAAGCATGAACCACCACGGCTATTTCCAAATCATGAGTGGGGTAATTCCCCTCGTGGGGTCGTAACTGTCGTGAGGCGTAAGCTACTACCTTGCCATCTTGCATAAGTACGCATCCCAGTCCTTGCCTGGAAGCGTCACAGTACACATCAAAGCTGCGGTAGATATCTGGAAGTGTAAATACTGGTGTAGTTGTCAGTCGTTTCTTTAACTTAGTGAAACTTTCCTCACAGTCCTTAGTCCATTCAAAATTCTTATCCTTTTTGAGCAACTCTGTCATGGGTTTACCAATCTTGGAAGACCCTTCAATGAAACGGCGGTAATATCTGGCTAATCCAAGAAAACTCCGGATCTGAGATACGGTTGCGGGTGGCAACCAGTCGAGCACATACTTTACCTTGCTTGGGTCCATGGCTATACCTTCAGCGGATAGCACATGTCCGAGGAATCCGACTTGCTTGAGCCAAAACTCACATTTACTGAATTTGGCGTATAACTGATGCTCACGGAGTCGTTGTAACACTGCTCGGAGGTGTTCCTTATGCTCTTCTTCACTTCTTGAGTAAATGAGTATATCATCGATGAAGACGACCACAAACTTATCGAGGAAGTCCATGAATACTTTATTCATCATGTGCATGAAGAAAGTAGGGGCGTTGGTGAGGCCAAAAGACATAACTGTATATTCATAGAGACCATAGCGAGTGGTGAATGCGGTCTTGGGAATATCCTCATTTTTATTTTTGAGCTGATAATACCCAGTCCGTAAATCGATATTGGAGAATACCTTGGCCCCACTAAGCTGATCAAACAAATCATCAATTCTTGGAAGAGGGTATTTGTTTTTGATTGTGACATCATTCAGCTGACGGTAATCCACACACATGCGAAGACTGCCATCTTTCTTGTCCACAAAAATAGCAGGTGATCCGCATGGTGAGGAGTTGGGGCGGATATACACTTTCTGGAGCATTTCATCAAGCTGTTTCTTTAGCTCCACTAATTCTAATGACGAAATTCGACAATACTTCTTCTGTATTGGTGTGGTTCCAGGCACAAGATCTATCGCAAACTCAAGCTCTCGATCAGGTGGCATACCTGGCAGTTCTTCTGGGAATACATCAGGAAACTCGCCGACCACCGGAATCAATTCCATTTTATCCATTGCTGTAAAGACCATTTCCTTGGAGGGTATGCTTCTTCGAGCAATAAATTTCATAGTTTGTCCCTCTTGGCCGGTCAAGTTGACTTCTCGGGTCGCACAATTTATGCATACTTGATACTGAGTCAGCCAATTCATACCCAAGATAACATACAACTTGTCGGATTCAATAAGTATCAAAGAAGTTGTTAAACAGACTCCGTTGATATTGACTTCCAGATTACGGCAGACTATATTGCTTCTTATTAGACATCCCGGGGTTTGTACCAGCATATTCTTGCCCAAAAGCGAACAAGGAAATTTGTTTTGGGCAACAAAACTCCGAGAAATAAAAGAGTGGGAAGCCCCAGAGTCAAATAGAATTACTGCAGGTATGTTATTAACAGGGAACATACCAATAACGACTTCGGGGTTCTCTTAGGCTTCGTAGGCGGAAATGTGATGAATGTATCCCGTGAAGTCGTGCTGATCTGGGCATGCCTCCATATAATGGACTTGTGGCTTGAAGGTAGTATTTGTTCGATTGTTCGTGGGACACTATTTGGCATAATGCCCGGTTTGCCCACAATTGAAACAGGAATTGCTGCGCAGACGATTCTCTAGTATTGGGTTGAGCACGTCATTCTTGACTTGGGTGGTGGTCTTGTTAACATTTTGTTGCCAATTGGGCTTGTATGCTACCTGAGTTGGCTGCCAGGTATGAACCTTCTGCATTGGTTGCATTTCTTTTCTTGGCTCAAACTTGCGCTTGTGATCATTGTTGGCAGGCTTACTATCTGACACAAGCTTGTTTTCCCTTTCAGCAATGAAAGCCTTGTTCACGAGGGTTTAGAAGTCTGGGAAATCGAACATACTGAGAGTACAACGGAGTTGTGGATTTAACCCACCAAGAAACCTGTCCATCTTTCTTTCCTCAGTGGCCACGTCATATTGAGAGTAACGTGACAGATGGTTGAATTTCTGCAAATATTCTCCCACAAACTGACTTCCTTGGAGGAGCGCGAGAAATTCACGTTGCTTAGTCTTCATAATTCCCGTAGGGATGTGATATTTCCGGAATCGTTCCTTGAATCTTGACCAGGTAACTTCTTCATCAGCAAACCACATGGCTTTTTCATTTTCCCACCATATGGCAGCAACGCCTTCAAGATAATGTGTTACAAATGGAAACTGATCCCTTTCATCAGTTCGAGCAACCTCAAGTTTCTTTTCCATAGTTCTCAACTAATCATTTGCATCCAAGGGATCAATGGCCTGACTGAAACTAGGAGGCTTATAGTCCTTTGAAAATCAGATAGCTTGGAGTGATGACCGGGCTTATTTCCATTCTGTCCAACCATAGCTTGAATACTTCTGAGTATTTCCAGCAGATCATTATTTCGTCTTTCCTCAAACATACACAGAATTTGCTCGGTGGACGGCGGATTTGGCGGTGGAGGCGGTGGTGAAACGTACAGCTCGGGTGAGTGTCATGCCTATCATGCGGAACGACGAACAGAAGAACCCTCGCGAATGTTGCTACTGCAGCCTCCCCGCGTCATCCTAATATGATTATTTTCCCAAGGCAACGCAACCGAGATGAGAAGCATTCAAAAATCAACTGGGGAGAAGCCAACAACAAAAATCCGAGTAAAACCGAAATGGTGAAGAAAATACAGCGAATAAAATAAAGTCCAACATAATTATACGTAGACTCATACATGAAAGATAACAACATGCCAGGTCCAACTACCCTCATACATGAAACGAAACATAATGACTCGTACGACTACATCCATACTCCATCCTAATGACTGTGAATACTTGGAAGCTCTACTGCTCTGCTAGTGCTGCGGGGTCCTCTCCTGAAGCGGACTCGGATCCTGAACTGACGGGGTTAACTGAGACCTCTGGGTTAAAAGTGACACGACGACGCTGCCTCGAGGGCTCTCCCTCCGGGGCAGGTGGAGGGTGAATCATCGGGGCTACAGGAGTGGCGAGGAGTGAAACCCACTCAGCAAGAGCACTAAGTCGACTCACAGTCGTGGTGCCCGAGCTACTCGGAGGAGTAACCGGGGAAACAGGGGATCGAGAACTGGCAGGAATATAGGGAAAAAATCCTACAGACGTTGGAGTAGTGGCTGAGCTACCAGAGACTAAAGCAGAGGCTAAAGCAGTATGGGCACGACTCAGCTCACGAGCCAACTCGTAGATCAGAAGATAGCTAGCAGTGATATAGCGAGAAAGGTGGCTAGCTACACTATCAGACTCTGGATCAATGATAGGGAAACGGACACGACCATTATCGTGGAGAGAAGGATAGTAGTGGAAACCTGGGTGGTTCTGCATCCGAACCTTGTTGTAACGGAGCTAAACAAGTACCTCGAATGCAGCAAACTAGATAGCCCGAGGAGCGGTAGAAGCGTAGCCGCTTCGAGAGGTATGAGTGTAAGTGCTGGAATCGGAACTGGTGCGCAGGGTAACCACGGCGTGATACTCATACACTGAGTCAGCTAGACGCTCCCGGTACACACGATAGACTAGATCGTCACCGTGGGGGTACAGCCGACGCCACATGTTACGAAGGAGATGCAGCGACGTGTACGACATCAGCTGCAACTGGCACGGATACAGCACCGGAGCCATCTACACTCACAACCATTAGCAAGTTAGCATAAAAATAAAAATCAGTGCATGCAATGCAACAACCAGCTACAAATGTGCTACCGGCTCTCAACTACAACTCGTATCTAACGTCCAGTTAACTTGGCTTAGTCTAGCGTGGCCTACAGTCAGTGCGGCTCTGATACCAAGCGTTGTGGCACCCCGGCTCAGAGCGACCGGTTTACCCTGCATTGCCAGCCTAGAGACCTTGTCTTCTGGCAACACACAATAACTTGGTACAGAAAAACAACCGCTTTATTCATGCTAGCGGAGCATAGTTCATATTACAACAGTTAGCGAGGCCCAGCGACACACACGGTGCGGCTGAACAATATGTACATTATTTAGTAAACATAAAGGGGCCTCGATCATGACAACTACATGGCAGCGGAACAACGTCGTAGCAGGACTCCATAGCACAGGGACACCGATGTGGACACGATCTATACTCGGACAGCTCTCCTTTCCAACGAGACTTTCCTGAAATCTGGCATGACACGCCAGGTCAGTACATTGAATGTACTTGCAAGCTCACAACAAGCATAAACATAATGACGAACAATATCATGATATTTAACCAATTAATAACAATGCAGCAATATATCCAACATGCTGTGATTATGCTCAAGTGGTGCTCGTCCCATGGACTGGCTTACCGAACGTGATCATTTGCAGACCACAAACGTGAAGAACTCAAAGACAATCTCGTGATCCTTACGGCGATCACAACCCGACCACACCTGGTCCAACTCAACACGATGGCCTTACTGCCATTACCTCAATGCAAATCTTAGTGTGCAAATTTATTAAGTGTTGACCCATGGTGTACCCTACTTTCGAGCGTGTCCGTAACCGTGGACTCGGCTATCGATAGATTAATACACTCTGCAGAGGTAGTGCACTGGACCCACACTACGGAACCCATGGCCTCGCACTCCCATTTGGGTGGACCAACGACATTCCGATGAAACCACTTCATTGTCATGACACTCTCCCGGCCACTCCGACTTAATCCCCATCGGGCTAGTCCTGGGTGGCCCCGTGTCTACGTCAAGACACCTCAAACCACCGTCGTGGCAACGATCCACTCTGGGACCCAAAAACTTAACTCATCAACAGGCTCACAAGGTTATGCCTGCTTACCGGGCCAGGGTACAGCACACCCATAACCTTCCCTAGATGGAGGAACCGACCAGAGGCACGACAATGAAACGCATTAAGGCCGTCCCATACCGGCAAATGTGGTTGCACTGGGAAATACTCGTTTCAGCGGCACCATGAGCCGGTCAACAAACATATTCAAATTGAGTTATTTATCAGGTTCAACTTAAAGTGAAAGTAACAAGTGTCATAATGCCATGCTATGCATCACTTAAAATATGCATCACATATCCATGAAAATAACCAAGTCAAATACGCTCCCACGGAGCCATCATTAACTCATGGTACTTCTCTGGTTAAGATCCAATCTCACTTAAACCAGAATCATTTCTAGCAATCTCATCATTTTTCATCATGCAAGAATAATAATTAAACTAATTATTAATCTCCATGGCCATATCATTTTATCATTACTCATAACTAAGTTCTTGTTCACTTATCAACAAGATTCATTTCAAACTTTCTGTAAATCAAGCATATTTAACATGACAGGCATTCAACAGAATATAATTATCATAACAATTATTTAAATGCATGAATAATCATAAGTTCAAGTAGGAAAATCACAAATATTGAAGTGGCACTATGAAAATGTTGTTGTGGCTTGCCTTAGTGCTGATGAGGTTCCCAAACCTCCTGATGATCCTCAAGACAAGCTTGCTCTTCTGAAAATAAATGAAACCACCAAAATAAAACATCAAGAAACCTTATGAAAATTACCAGAAAAATCTAGACAACAAGGAAAAATCCCATCTTTGGTTGCTGCTAGATTTTTCAACAAAGAATACAATGCAAAAAGAATCAATGCATTTGGACTTATAGAATAAAAGTTGTGGCTGTTTGAAGTTTCCTGGATTTAAATGAATTTGAAATAAAAATAAAACAGACTGGGGGGGTGACGTCGAAGAGGGAGGCGGAGCTTCGCTGGAGCACACGCCGGTGGCGAGGGGTCTTGGGGTCAAATGAGCGGCGAGATCGAAGGACAAGAAGATGGCGCACCTGCCCGTACCCGTAGCGTGGCTAGAGGTGACCGGACGGTGTCGGAAACGGCCTCTCCAGCGGAGGCAGAGGGCAGCGGTCGCCAGAGACGAAGACGACGGCGGCTTGGGGCAGCTCCAGGGGCTCCAACAGGGCGGAACGGCCTCACCGAAGAGTGGCGGAGGCACTGGCATGGTCGCCCTGGCCTGGGAGGGGTTGGAGCTGCGGGGACGATCCGAAGGGGATCGCCAGCGAGCTCAGGCTCGGGGACGGCAGCCCGCGGCCTGCCCGGCCGGGCTGCGGCTTCTACTAGCTTGAGGAGGGTGTGGGAGTAGCTGCGGGTGCTCAAAGAGGCTGGGGGTGGCGACATTTATAGGCGGGCTTCGAGAGGGGTTCCGGCTCCGCCGGAGGACACCTCTCCACGGTGCCCGGCGACGAACGGCGCCAGTGAGTGAGAGGGAGGAGGACGGAGATCAGGCGGAAACTATTGACAGGCGCAGACGAGCACAGGTGCGAGGGGGAAGACGACGAGCACAGTGCACCGTGCACTGTGTCGTTGGCTGGACCGTGTCCGTGCCCGCTGCGGCGAGCTCCGGCATCGCCAAGTGCCAGGGGGAGTTAAGGGACTGGAGACGAGGATGGTGGCGAGGTTTGGCATGCTCGGGTAGGCTGGGCAGCGAGCACTCGCTCAACAGAGGGCTAGGAGGCACGCAGAGCACGTGTTTTGCATGCCAGCACGCCCAGATGAACGCGGTCACTGCGTGAACTATGACATCAGGCCACCCTAAGCGCTAACTTGATGTCTGGCGTGTAGGCCTTGGTAGATTGGAGTGTTACCACGGTTGGGCTTGGATCCAGGTGCAGTAGAAATGGATTTGTACTGCAAGCAAGTTTCTGGAAAGTAACTTTGGAGGTTTGCTGTGGTCAAACCACTGGGAGTTTGGGGCCGAGCTTTGGAGCTTGCTTATACTTACTAGGGTAAATAGGCACAAGAAAAACCAGCTACAATGGAGCTAGTAAAATGGTAGTTGCTGTAGAAACTACCATTTCTGTCCAGAAATGAACATATTTTTTGTAGCCAAAATATTCCAAAGAGTGCTGAAATATTTTTGCTCAGAAAAGTGCCCTAGGGTTCAAAGAATAATTGGGATTTTTCTCAGGATGGGGCAAGAAAAATTAGGGTTGCTTTGGAGCACAAAGGGCTAACTAGGGTTTTGGAGGGCAAAATGAATATTTTTCATTTAAGAAAAATATTCCAAGCAATATTTTGAGTTGATCCAGGAGTGAAATGATGGTTTGAGGAGGAGAAGAAGCACTTGGGTGAATGTCAAGGGGTACCCAAGTGGCTAAGTCCAAATGAAATGATTCAAAAAAAACTCCAAACTCAAAACCAACTCAACTGAAAACCAGGCAAAGAAAAGAGGGCGAAAACCAGGCTGTCACATGTTCCTACCAACAAAATTCACATCCATAGATTCATTATTATTCTCAATCAAAGTGTACAAAGGCATATCATTAGGATCAGAAGAAACGCTGTTATTAGCAAACAATTTCATAAGTTCATCCATCTTTCCACTCAAAACATTAATCTCTTCTATACCATGAACCTTTTTACTAGTAGATCTTTCGGTGTGCCATTGAGAATAATGAACCATAATATTATCTAGGAGTTAGTAGCTTCTCCTAAAGTAATTTCCATAAAGTGCATCCCGTGGCCGAATCTAAAAGATTTCTAGAAGCAAAATTCAATCCAGCATAATTTTTTTTATAATTATCCATAAATTCAAACCATGTGTAGGGAAATTACGTATCATTAATTTTATTCTCTCCCAAGCTTGTGCAACATGCTCATGATCAAGTTGCTTAAAATTCATAATGTCGTTCCTAAGAGAGATGATCTTAGCGGGAGGAAAATACTTAGTGATAAAAGCATCTTTTCACTTATTCCATGAATCAATACTATTTTTAGCCAAAGAAGAGAAACAAGTTTTAGCATGGTCTCTAAGCGAAAACGGAAACAACTTCAATTTAACAATATCATTATCCACATCTTTCTTCTTTTTCATATCACACAAATCAACGAAGTTGTTTAGATGGGTAGCGGCATCATGACTAGGAAGGCCAAAAAATAGATCTTTCATGACAAGATTCAACAAAGCAGCATTAATTTCACAAGATTCAGCATCGGTAGTAGGAGCCATCGGAATGCTAAGAAAATCGTTGTTGTTGGTATTGGAAAAGTCACACAATTTAGTATTATCTTGAGCCATCGTGACAAACAATCAATCCAACACACAAGCACACAAGAAGCAAGCGAAAGACGAATGGGAAAGAGGGAGAATAAAACGGCAAGGGTGAAGTGGGGGAGAGGAAAACAAGAGGCAAATGGCAAATAATGTAATGCAAGGGAGACGAGTTTGTGACAGGTACTTGGTATGTCTTGACTTGAGCGTAGATCTCCCCGGCAACGGTGCCAGACATCCTTGTTGCTACCTCTTGAACATGCGTTGGTTTTCCCTTGAAGAGGAAAGGGTGATGCAGCAAAGTAGCGTATGTATTTCCCTCAGTTTTTGAGAACCAAGGTATCAATCCAGTAGGAGACTACACGCAAATCATCTAGTACCTGCACAAACAATCAAGAACCTTGCAACCAACGCGATAAAAAGGGGTTGTCAATCCCTTCACGGCCACTTGCAAAAGTGAGATCTGATAAAGAAAATAAAGTAAATATTTTTGGTATTTTTGTTGTATAGATTGGAAAGTAAAGATTGCAAAATAAAATAAATAGGAAACTAGACTTGTAGATCAGAAACTTATATGATGGAAAATAGACCCGCGGGCCACAGGTTTCACTAGTGGCTTCTCTCAAGATAGCACAAGTTACAGTGGGTGAACAAATTACTGCCGAGAAATTGATAGAAAAGCGCATAGTTATCAGAATATCTAGGCAATGATCATGAACATAGGCATCACGTCCGTGCCAAGTAGACCAAAACGATTCTGCATCTACTACTATTACTCCACACATCGACCACTATCCAGCATGCATCTAGAATATTAAGTTCATAAGAACAGAGTAACGCATTAAGCAAGATGACATGAGTAGAGGGATAAACTCAAGTAATATAATATAAACCCCATCTTTTTATCCTCGACGGCAACAATACAATATGTGCCTTGTTAACCTATTAACCGGAGGCCCAGCCCAGAATTGCTGTTTTTTGCCTATTTCAGTGTTTCGAAGAAACGAAATATCAAAGGAGTCCAAACGGAATGAAACCTTCGGGAACGTGATTTTCTCACGGAACGTGATCCAGGAGACTTGGACCCTACTCCAAGAAGTAACAGAGGCGGTCACAAGGGTGGGGCGCCCCTAAAGCGCGCCCCGCCTTGTGGGCCCCTGTTGCTCCACCGACGCACTCCTTCCTCCTATATATACCTCACGCACCCCAAACGATCGGGACAGAGCCAAAACCTAATTCCACCGCCCCAACTTTTCGTATCCACGAGATCCCATCTTGGGGCCTGTTAGGAGCTCACCTGGAGGGGACATCCACCACGGAGGGCTTCTATATCATCACCATAGCCCCTCCGATGAAGTGTGAGTAGTTTACTTCAGACCTTCGGGTCCATAGCTAGTAGCTAGATGGCTTCTTCTCTCTTTTTGGATCTCAATACAATGTTCTCCCCCTCTCTCATGGAGATCTATTCGATGTAATCTTCTTTTTGCGGTGCGTTTGTTGAGACCGATGAATTGTGGGTTTATGATCAAGATTATCTATGAACAATATTTGAATCTTCTCTGAATTCTTTTATGTATGATTGGTTATCTTTGCAAGTCTCTTCGAATTATCCGTTTGGTTTGGCCAACTAGATTGGTAGTTCTTGCAATGGGAGAAGTGCTTAGCTTTGGATTTAATCATGCGGTGTCCTTTCCCAGTGACAGAAGGGGCAGCAAGGCACGTATTGTATTGTTGCCATCGAGGATAACAAGATGGGGTTTTTATCATATTGCATGAATTTATCCCTCTACATCATGTCATCTTGCTTAAGGCGTTACTCTATTTTTAACTTAATACTCTAGATGCATGCTGGATAGCGGTCGATGAGTGGAGTAATAGTAGTAGATGCAGGCAGGAGTCGGTCTACTTGTCTTGGACGTGGTGCCTATATACATGATCATACCTAGATATTCTCATAACTATGCTCAATTCTGTCAATTGCTCAACAGTAATTTGTTCACCCACTGTAGAATACTTATGCTCTTGAGAGAAGCCACTAGTGAAACCTATGGCCCCCGGGTCTATTCTCATCATATCAATCTCCATTACTTTAATACTTGCTTTGTTTTTACTTTGCCTTTTACTTTTCACTTTGCATATCTATACCAAAAAAATACCAAAAATATTATTTATCATCTCTATTAGATCTCACTCTCGTAAGTGACCGTGAAGGGATTGACAACCCCTAATCGCGTTGGTTGCGAGGAGCTATTGTTTTGTGCAGGTACGAGGGACTTCACTACAAAAAAAATACACTTCCGTGATGATACGTGTTTGTCACAATAGGTCGCGTTTTTGTCATGCATGTACATCCATGACAAATTTATGATGTAATCAAGATAGTCATACATCTTTGTCGAGAAGTGTTCCATAACATTACGAAAATTATCATCACGGAAGTGTCCACTTCCATGACGATAAATCACGCGTCACAGAAGTGCTTTCGTCAAGGGTGACCGACACGTGGCATCCACCGTAACGGAACGCCGTTAAGCTATCGGGTCGGGTTTTGGATCCGATAACCCGTTAACAGCCCCGACCAATGGGGATTTTCCACGTGTAAAATCATCATTGGCTGGAGCAAACACGTGTCGGCTCACTGTTGGGACAGATGTCATCCGCTCATTGGACCGAAGGCGCCTATGATACGGCGACACGTGGCACGGTCCAATAGAGGCCCATTCCGGTGAAAAGGCCGGCCCGTTTAACTTGGTCAAAATGTGGCGGGCCGGCCCATGGAAAGCGTGTTCACGGCTTGTTCGCATATAGCCCATTTACAACCCGCTAACCCAAGGCCCGTTACGCCTTATCCGAATTAGGCCTAGTAGCGTCATCTGGGCCACCCAATATGATTCCAGCCCGTTTTCGCTTCTGGCCCATGTATGGCCCATGACGTCTTTCGGCCCATATGAGGCCCTATGTAACTCTTGGCCTATTAACGGCCCGTGGTGAAACTGGCCCGTAATGAACAGTGTATCACTTTACACCCATTAACGCCCCGTGGTGAAACTGGCCCGTAATGAACAGTGTATCACTTTATACCCATTAACGGCTCGTTATTCCGTTGGCCATTTCCAGCCCATGTTATCTTTCGGCCTTCTCGGAGCCCATTTATTCTTGGGCTCATTTCCAGCATTCGTTTAGTTACGACCCGTTACTGTCATTTTCTACTTGTGGGCCAAATTCAGCCCGTGGTTATAGTCGGCCCATTTGTGGTCCGTTAATACGTTGGGCCGTTTTCATAGCGTCATGAAATACGGCCTATTGATGGCCCGTTATGGTCGGCCCATGAACGGACGATTCCAACTCTAGCCCGTTTACGGCCATAATGCGGCCTGTTATTGGCCCATGTTATCATACTGCCCGTATAAGGCCCATTGATGATACGGCCCGTAGAAAGCCCATTGTTTCACGGCCCTTAGAAGGCCCATTGTTTCTACTGCCCGTAGAAGGCCCATCGCTTTCACGGCCCGTAGGAGGCCCAAAGGTCACTACGGTAAATATTAGCCCATGGTTATTGTAGCCTAGTTTTAAAAATAGGTTATTGCAGCCACTAGCAAACCACGGAAAAGAACGGCAATGACTACAAGCAAACAAATAAACAAGACAACAAGGAAATAAATAAGCAAGCAACTTACGCTAGGCTATCACGGCTATCACATATTACATCCACTGGGCATCAAAGTTCGCCACCAAAGGCAAATAAACGCTACGATAAAAGAATATACAAAAGCGAGAGCACTTGAAGGCACTAGGCCGGCCAGAAGGGCCCCCAAACAGTCAAGAAGCTGAGTAGACCTCGTTGTGTCAACAATAGATGCATCAACACTAGATTTAAGGCTTGATGGTGCGCACGGCAGTCCTTTGACATCTTCATTGCATCTTTGACTTCAAGTCGGAGCTGAGCTGAAGCAAGCCTTTCCGCTTTAAGTTGAGGCTGAAGAAGTCGAATCGATCGAGGCAGCGATCGCACAGAGGTTGTCTCACACCTGCTGGTGAGTAGCTTCAACTCACCTTGTCTTCATCAAGACAGACCTTGGGGTCATCTCGCTGTCCACAAGATGGTTTGGCTCACTATCTTCCCCGAAGTTCTGCTGGCGTAAGAGATACGACTCGAAAGAAAACAAGGAGACACGTAACAGGTTTCACAATTATATAAGCAAATAAATGGATCTGTTTCAGATAAGGAACATGTTTTACAACTACAATTTGAAACTGGTAGTTGTTGCAAACATCCAATCAGATGTAAACAACAAAGCAAACATCAGTGGAGGAAATGATGCCTATCCAAATATATACTAGAACAAAGTTTGGTGGCTTGTGAAGGATGAACTTACATTACATGTTAACACGGGCTGGACAAAGCCCTTCTCCATGTTGATGGAAGGATAATTCAATAAATTACCCAAAGAAAATTCTTTATAAGCGTTGCCATTATTCTACATTTTGCAAAGAGTAAATATAGATCAAATAATATTGGAAGAAACAGAGGATAATGAAGCTCAGGTGCAGAATGATGATACATAATCAAATAGCAATTAATTAAGTACAGCGTTACAAGGCAAAAGGCAGAGAGGTACTGACGAGAGCTCCAGAGCCCATTATTGTTTTGAGATCGTATGATCCTTTGAGCAAGGAGATTCATCTGAAATTAGTTTTCATACAAGAGAGAAGGTAAGGCACAAGCAGAAATTTAGGAGTTCAAATTTTGAATTGATATCATAGACAAGACTGACTGGGCTCCCAGCAGTTCTAATAGGGGTTTGGCCACTGGAGTAGGGGTAAAGTGTGGTACAGTTAGGCCTGTGTTTTCTATGGCTGCTGATCTATCTGATTTAACAGGTATCACTACCTTTTCCAAATACATAGTTTGTACTCCTTGAGGATCTGCACTCACCCTCTTCCTTTTGGACATCTATTACGAAAGAACAACATTTGACTGGAAAAAGATAGTGTGACGACACATGGAATAGGTATAGAAAATGGATAGGTATGGCATATAATCATATATGATGCTTAAACTAATAAGATGGTGTCACAAAGTAGAAGTAATGCAAGAGGTCAGATGCAAAATATGTGCGACCAATACAACTTTGCAAAGCTAGAGCAAGCACCTTGATGGGTGAATAAGATAGGCCATCCTCCACCATGCCAAGTTTGTTAGCCAGTGGATCGTTCGCAATATTCCTCTCGTATGCCCATTCTCATATTCATTTTGATAATGTTCAATATCGACATGCATGAAAACATAAAACAAGTGAGATTTTCTTCGTAATGCGAAGTGATTCTAATCCAATACGCCTCCCTATAAACCCTTTGTGCTATCTCGTAATTCTTTTAAAAGATGCCATGCATGCTGTAATTTGTTGTGTGCATTAATATAATGTGGCCTACTACTCTAAATATGAGAGCTCCGAAGTAGCGACACTTCGCAGATGATAGCTTCAACATATATTAAAGAAGAACAAGTCGACTGACCGACTGTGATTCAAAATATACTAAGGAGAACAACTCGACTGACCAGTCGACCGCAAGAGAAGAGTATCATCTTAAAGAAGAGCAGAAGAGCAAGCAGATTGAAGATATTACAAGTCTTTCAATACAATGTTGGTTGGCCACCCATGATGAACCAGAGCGCACAGAGAAATACTATTCTTTCCGGTCTCTCCATATGTGGCTCACATGCATTTTGAAACTAAAGTAGGAACATTTAGCTCACCAATTAAACATCTCTCAGTTTTGCTAATATCAGTAATAATATCAGATATGAATTTGTACAACTAAGCTTGTTTAGCTCGATGGGTGGAGCAGTGCTATTACGACACGAACCACGTAGGCTTATTGTGGTCATCATAAAATGGGGAAAACATAAGCATGATGAGTACAGTGTTGACCGTGGCAGTGGGATGGTAGATCTGAAGCTGCAAACCGCGCAAAGGGTAGTTAGCAACCGATGTTTGCATTGAAATAACAACTAAGATTCGGTATGGACAAGAAAGTACGGTCAACAAGTGACAAAGAAATGCAATTATGCTGTCTCTCTATATGTCGCGACATGCATTTGGAAACTCAAGTGGGACCTTTAGCTAACCAATTAAATGTGTCGGTTAACTAATATCAGTATCATATCACAATCATATTTGAACAACTAAGCTTTCAAATTC
The DNA here is from genome assembly GCA_021605205.1 of Aegilops longissima. NCBI lineage: Eukaryota > Viridiplantae > Streptophyta > Magnoliopsida > Poales > Poaceae > Aegilops > Aegilops longissima. The sequence goes on from CM038679.1 coordinate 627,089,361, forward strand.
TGAGTGTTGTGTTGTTTATCTTGAAGGGTGGAGTAATGCCAGTATGACAGAAAGCACCTACGCAGATCATAGTAGAGTAGATAAAAGGGGAAAACCCTAAGCATCAAGAGAAAAATCAGGAAAGTGAAACTAGCTGGACCAGTGGGTGGCGCACATGCTTTTTGAAACGAATATAGGAACATTAGGTGACCAATTAAACGTTCTCTGTTTTAGTGATATGAGCATCATATCAGATTCATATTTCAACACGTAAGCTTTGGGTTGAGGTCTTGACGAGCAGTGCTAGCACGACATGAAGCACCTACGATGATGGTAGTGAATATAAAGGGGGGAAACCATAAGCTTTATGAGTATAGTGCCCGTTCCATGGCGGATCTGAAGGTGCAAACTGGACAAAGCTACTTCGCAACCAATGTTTGCTTTCAACTAGCCACTACGATTTGGTACAGACAAGAAAAGTACAGTAAACAAATTACGATCTATTTTCCAGGTGAGATCAATAACTTAAGCACATATGGAAGAGTACCACCTCTCTTGCGACGCCGTATAGGCCTATGCTGATACGTTGAGGGTGCTACGGGTACGATGGCTGTCGGCGGCGGGGAAGAAGAATTTAGACGGCAGACGGCCGGGTCGGGAGATATATCCTGTTGCCGTGGACGAGGCGGTCGTAGGAGCGGCAACGACAAGGTGGACTACGGCGCTGATGAAGCGAGAGGAGGCGATGAAAGGATCCTGGTCCAGCGCCGTGGATGAGAGACGTCCATCTCTTGCAAGTGGACGACGGGTAGGGGTAGCGGCTCCAAGAAGGTGGAGGATGGGGTGGCGGACGGAGGAGGCTGGCCAGAAGGCGGAGGTTGTCGTGTCACCGATGGTGTATGAATGGGGAAATGGAGGGAGGGGGATCTCAAACTTTGGGACGCGCTTCTCGAAATGGGGAAAGTTACGAACTTATCCCCGCTTAAAATTCGGACATCGCGTCGGTTGGGGATAGGACGGTAATCTCGCATCTCCCAAATATTTGCTGGTAACTATTTCGGCGAGGAGAGGGTGTTTTGCCGCCACGGTTGGCGTTTCATGGTGTATGAACGGGTTGACAGGTAGGGCGGTTGTGTCACGTCGATGGAAGTTACACATCTGCCCTATTTAAAATATTAGCCAATGTCGATTTGGACGAGGATAGTTTGTTTTGCCGCCCACCGTATGAATGGGGAAATGGAGGAAGAGACACATGTCTTTTGGACGAGCTTGAATCAAATGTGTTTTGTCGCCCACGTTTGGCGCCCACCGTGTCTGAATGGGCTCAGAGGTCGTCGTGTCATGTCGATTGAAGTTACTAGTCTACCCCTATCGACGAAGTGTAAATCCGTCGATAAGGATGTACTCAATGTTAGGGTAGACAGTAATTTCCATCTTGCAAACACTTGCTTCGGGCAGCCCACAAATTATAGTGGGTGTTTAGCCGCTTGCTCAAAACTTGGGAGAATTAGCATTCACGTTTTCCACAGGACACGCAAACTAAATTCAAATCCAATTTGTATTCGATTATTTAATATCCACAGATAATTATACGTTTTGATATTTATTTCTTCAACACCACAACAAAGATTTATTCCACCTTTATATATGATTATGATTTAGAAATGCCATGATCTTCGAATTCAGTAGGTTGGATACACTCTGATTCAAACAGTTATTTCATCCAATACAATATGCTCACACGAAAAACAGTTCACCTTATGTCAATCATACAAGTACTGAGGATTACCTCGCCTAAAAAATTCGGATCATTACAACACATGGACAATATGGAATTCCGGACAACATAGGGGGTCTTGCAACATAATCCATTCAGAGACATGACACAACATGCAAGTACAATAATATAATGACAATTTCAAATGGTATCTAAAGAAGAACCAGGATTACCTTGGGCTTCAGATAGCAGAAACAGCAGGACCTCCTCCGTCTTCAAATGCAACATTCTTACTTCCTCCAATTCTTGGGTTGCTTGCATAATACGTGCCGCTAATTCCGTAATTTCCAGCCTCAAGATAAAGATTACCTCATTCATGGCAGCCACACCATCTCTTTTCGCCTCTAGTAGAGCCTCAAGCACTATAATATATGTGCTCGATCGCTCTCCGCGGTGTTGCCTCTTAATCGCTACCATCTGGTAACATGGATGGCGACCGCTTCCACAAATAGATTTTGGGGTTGTACATTGTGTCCTAGTGTGAACGACATCCCGAAAGGTTTCATTTGGACATAAGTAAGAGATAGTTATCGTATGATCCAGGTAGTAAGCTTACATGGTAAACGACGGACGAATTATTGCCGAGCATGGCAAACTATATTTGAATGGTTCAAGCAGCATCACCGAAAAGAAATTAAAATGGTAAGATGAAACTAGGGATGTAAGTGGCAAATAAACGACATCCGCCATCCCATCTAGTTAGTTTTGCTACCTCCTAGTTCATTTTCCTCAAAAACAAAAACTCTTTGAACTATCATACCACTAGTGGACTTTAATCGATTAAATGGGACCCAGATTGACATCCCTAGTTGAAAGGGAGTGTACAACCGCTATATTTAAGTTGCCAAGGCATCTAAGCAGTTGAAATAATCTGAGAAAGCACGTAACAGTGTGGCCTCATATAAACTACTAAGACAGTCTTGTGATGAAGTTGAGAGGAAAAGTTAAGGACTCAAATGAAATAGGCATGCATTTCTTTACGATAGTACAAAGAGCAATCGCCGACATATTGGCCAACTTAGGTATAGCGTAACAACAAACAAGCATTGAATCAAGCAATACAAAGAAAGGCACAAACTGAACTATTTGTAATTCGGTAGGATTACACGTTGAGGGCACAAGCCAAGAAAGCAGCCCACTCGCATTACATTTCACATGTACTAAAACACATTGGCTTACCATATGTTGTCTTTGTGAAGCCTAGCTGCTGTTGCAATGTTCTTTGAAAATATAAATCAAGATCCCGTGGTTGCAAATCTAGTTGTTGTAGTTTATTCTGCACCATCTATTTAGGTAAAATTAATTTTAATCGCATGCACTGGTCCGAATTGATCATCAATGGTTCATCTAAACTAATGAAAGAAGGGTGTGCATACACGACAATATATCTGCTTCCCTCTATTTTTATGCTTGTTCGAGGTGCCGCCCCAAAAGAACAAATATTTTGCTTGATGGGGTTGGCAGCTCCATAATTAATAGAAGCATCAAATTAGTCATGCAACTTGGGAAGATCAAGAACACACAAACAAGTAATGAACAGAGGCTCGGAGCAGTGATGTAATAGCTAGCATCGAAAATGTAGGGTAAAACAAACAAAAGCAGCGGAACCACATGCTAGTTTGCTGATGTGTAATTAAGCATAGAGAACATTAACCAGTCTGATGGAACCAATAGGTGGCATCAGAACAAAACTAAATCATATTAACTATATGTGCACTGGTATGTAATTTAGCACATGTAACATGTTCATTGCTGTAAGTATGGCCCTACAGGTGCAAGCGAATAACGCGCCTCATGAAAAACTGAATGATGCCTGAAGAAATTCAAAGGTGCGGTGCTTATGCTAGAAAGTGAACGAGGCGCCGCCGTTGGATGATAGTACCTGATTCTCGGCGGCGTATGGGTATCGTTGTCATACTTGATAGCTAAGGATCGTCGATGGTGCTCGTGTTGCGGTTGAGTTTGGGACGGCTGTCACCGTCGCTGAAGCGGCTCCGGTGCTATGGTTGCGGCGCCTGTCGACATACAAGAAAGCTCATCTGTGGTAAGTGAACAGTTTCACGATAAAGAGAAAAACCGAAGGAGTACAAATCAAAATAACCTGATGAGGCTGCGGCGTCGGTAAAGCAGGGCCGGTGGAGTTGAATATGGTGTCCGTGGAGCGGGTCGGTCACGATGGGCGAAGGCTTTAAGGTAGCGTTGTATATAGTGCTTTCGGTGAGGCGGATCTGTTGCCGAGGAAGAGGGCTTGTATGAATGGCCAGCGAAGGGGCGGACTAGGGAGTCAGTGAAGGGCCTACGCTGTGGTGGACGAGGGCGCCGGTTAAGCAGATCCGGTGCGGCGGACCATGATGGCGGTCAAGGAGATCTGGAGCGGTGGACAAGCCAGTCGCTGAAGCGGCTCCTGTGAAGTGGTGAGTTGGCAGTTGGGGGTTCCAAGGTGCGGAAGGTAGATCCGGTGGGGTGTGAGGTCCACCGCTGCGGCAGAAGACTAGATTCGGCGGCTTGCCGTGGTTGGGGGGGTCGGGGAGGGGAAGGGAGGGGCTCTGGGGAAGAATGTTGGGGGCAAAGAGGGGAAAACAATGGAGTTACCAAAGCATGCCTTTTCCGTTCATGTGGCAGGGGTAAAACAGGAATATCGCAGGGCTAAACTTTCGGGCGCGTGATATTTCGATGTGAGCGGGAAGTTTGAAAGCTTTTGTCGCCTAAAATTATAAGTATTCTGCTCTCGTACGGCCGACTATCATATCATGGCCGACAATTTGTTTGTTTTGCACGCAAAAAAGTGCAAGTTTTGAAAATCAATGTCTCCAACTCGAAACTTAGATTGTCCATTCAATTCAAATATGGATCATTGAGCCACTACAAGCAAATACCATCATACGGTCCAATTCAAATGAAATTCCAAATGTGTTTATCCTAAATATGATGACAAAAGCAAAAATGTGTATGTGTATGAATAAAGTGAATGATTATAAAGTTTGAACTGTTGGAAATATGCCCTAGAGGCAATAATAAATTAGTTATTATTATATTTCCTTGTTCATGATAATCGTTTATTATTCATGCTATAATTGTATTGACCGGAAACAGCAATACATGTGTGGATACATAGACAACACCATGTCCCTAGTAAGCCTCTAGTTGACTAGCTCGTTGATCAATAGATGGTTACGGTTTCCGACCATGGACATTGGATGTCATTGATAACGGATCACATCATTAGGAGAATGATGTGATGGACAAGACCCAATCCTAAGCCTAGCACAAAGATCGTAGTTCAGATGCTAAAGCTTTTCCAATGTCAAGTATCTCTTCCTTAGACCATGAGATCGTGCAATTCCGTGACACCGTAGGAGTGCTTTGGGTGTATCAAACGTCACAACGTAATCGGGTGACTATAAAGGTGCACTACAGGTATCTCCGAAAGTGACCATTGGGTTGACACGGATCGAGGCTGGGATTTGTCACTCCGTAAACGGAGAGGTATCTCTGGGCCCACTCGGTAGGACATCATCATAATGTGCACAATGTGACCAAGGGGTTGATCACGGGATGATGTGTTACGGAACGAGTAAAGAGACTTGCCGTAACGAGATTGAACAAGGTATCGGTATACCGACGATCGAATCTCGGGCAAGTACAATACCGCTAGACAAAGGGAATTGTATACGGATCGATTGAGTCCTTGACATCGTGGTTCATCCGATGAGATCATCGTGGAACATGTAGGAGCCAACATGGGTATCCAGATCCCGCTGTTGGTTATTGACCGGAGAACGCCTCGGTCATGTCTACATGTCTCCGAACCCGTAGGGTCTACACACTTAAGGTTCGGTGACGCTAGGGTTATATAGGAAGCTTGTATGTGGTTACCGAATGTTGTTCGAGTCCGGATGAGATCCGGACGTCACGAGGAGTTCGGAATGGTCCGGAGGTAAAGATTTATATATGGAAAGTTGTTGTTCGGGTTCCGGAAAAGTTCGGGTTTTTCGGTATTGTACCGAAGCTTCGGAAGGTTCCGGAGGATTCGGAGGGGTCCGGAGGTCCGGAAATTGTTCCACCACGTCCAATACAGTAGCATGGGCTGTAGGGGCGCCCTAGCCATAATGGGCCAAGGGAACCAGCCCCCAAGGCCCATGCGCATGGGAGGGGAAACCCTAAGGGGAGGGCCTCCACTTGACTTGGGAGGCACTCCTCCCCTCTGGCCGCCCCAAGTCCCATCTAGGGCTGGCCGCACCCCTTGGGGTGGAAACCCTAAAGGGGCGCAGCCCCTTTCCCTATATATACTTGAGGTTTTGGGCTGCCCAACACAGAGAACCTCTCCTCTTGGTGCAGCCCTGCCTCTCCTCTTCCTCCTCTCCCTTGGTGCTTGGCGAAGCCTGCTGGGATTGCCACGCTCCTCCACCACCACCACGCCGTTGTGCTGCTGCTGGATGGAGTCTTCCTCAACCTCTCCCTCTCTCCTTGCTGGATCAAGGCGTGGGAGACGCCACCGGCTGTACGTGTGTTGAACGCGGAGGTGCCGTCTGCTCGCACTTGATCATCGGTGATTTGAATCACGACAGTAACGACTCCTTCAACCCCGTTCACATGAACGCTTCCGCTTAACGATCTACAAGGGTATGTAGATGCACTCTCCTTCCCTCGTTGCTAGTTTCTCCATAGATAGATCTTGGTGACACGAGGAAAATTTTGAATTTCTGCCACGCTCCCCAATCGATGGCATCATGAGCTAGGTCTATTGCGTAGATTCTTTGCACGAGTAGAACACAAAGTAGTTGTGGGCGTTGATGTTGTTCAATATGCTTACCGTTACTAGTCCAATCTTGTTTCGACGGTATTGTGGGATGAAGCGGCCCGGACCGACCTTACACGCATTTCACGTGAGACAGGTTCCACCGACCGACATGCACTTGGTGCATAAGGTGGCTAGCGGGTGCCGCCTCCCACTTTAGTCGGAACGGATTCGATGAAAAGGGTCCTTATGAAGGGTAAATAGCAATTGGCATATCACGTTGTGGTTTTGCGAGGTAAGAAACGTTCTTGCTAGAACCCATAGCAGCCACGTAAAACATGCAAACAACAATTAGAGGACGCCTAACTTGTTTTTGCAGGGTATGCTATGTGATGTGATATGGCCAAGAAGAATGTGATGAATGATATGTGATGTATGAGATTGATCATGTTCTTGTAATAGGATTCACGACTTGCATGTCGATGAGTATGACAACGGCAGGAGCCATAGGAGTTGTCTTTATTTATTGTATGACCTGCGTGTCATTGAACAACGCCATGTAATTACTTTACTTTATTGCTAACCGGTAGCCATAGTAGTAGAAGTAATAAGTTGGCGAGACAACTTCATGGAGACACGATGATGGAGATCATGATGATGGAGATCATGGTGTCATGCGGTGACAATGATGATCATGGAGCCCTCAAGATGGAGATCAAAGGAGCAATATGATATTGGCCATATCATGTCACTACTATATAATTGCATGTGATGTTTATTATGTTTATGCATCTTGTTTACTTAGAACGACGGTAGTAAATAAGATGATCCCTTACACAAATTTCAAGAAGTGTTCTCCCTAAGCGTGCACCGTTGCTACAGTTCGTCGCTTCTAAGCACCACATGTTAATCGGGTGTGATGGATTCTTACGTTCACATACAACGGTGTAAGCAAGATTTACACACGCAGAAACACTTAGGGTTAACTTGATGAGCCTAGCATGTGAAGACATGGCCTCGAACACGGAGACCGAAAGGTCGAGCATGAGTCGATAGTAGATACGATCAACATGAAGATGTTCACCGATGATGACTAGTCCATCTCACGTGTTGATCGGACACGGCCTAGTTGATTCGGATCATGTAATCACTTAGATGACCGAGGGATGTCTATCTGAGTGGGAGTTCATAAGATGAACTTAATTATCCTGAACATAGTCAAAAGACCTTTTGCAATTATGTCGTGAGCTCGCGCTTTAAGTTCCATTATTTAGATATGTTCCTAGAGAAAATATAGTTGAAAGTTGAAAGTAGCGATTATGCGGACAGAGAAAGCTTATGTCCTTAATGCACCGCCAGTGTGCGAGAACCCCAAACGTCGTTTGTGGATGTTGCGAACATCGGACATACACGTTTGATAACTACGTGATAGTTCGGTTAAACGGTTTAGAGTTGAGGCACCAAAGACGTTTTCAAACGTCGCGGAACATATGAGATGTTTCGAGGGCTGAAATTGGGATTTCAGGCTCGTGCCCACGCCAAGAGGTATGAGACCTCCGACGATTTTCTTAGCCTACAAACTAAGGGAGAAAAGCTCAATCGTTGAGCTTGTGCTCAGATTGTCCGAATACAACAATCACTTAAATCGAGTGGGAGTTGATCTTCCGGATGAGATAGTGATGTTTCTCCATAGTCATTGCCACCAAGCTGCTAGAGCTTCGTGATGAACTATAACATATCGGGATAGATATGATGATCCTTGAGGTATTCGCGTTGTTTGACATCGCGAAAGTAGAAATCAAGAAGGAGCATCAATTGTTGATGGTTGGTGAAACCACTAGTTTCAAGAAGGGCAAGGGCTAGAAGGGACACTTCATGAAACGGCAAATCAGTTGCTGCTCAAGTGAAGAAACCCAAGGTTGAACCCAAACCCGAGACTAAGTGCTTACGTAATAAGGGAACAGCCACCGAGCAGAATTACCCTAGATACTTGGTAGATGAGAAGGCTGGAAAGGTCGATAGAAGTATATTGGATATACATTATGTTAATGTGTACTTTACTAGTACTCCTAGTAGCACCAGGGTATTAGATACGGTTCGGTTGCTAAGTGTTAGTAACTCAAACAAAAGCTACGGAATAAAAGGAGACTAGCTAAAGGTGAGCTGACGATATGTGTTGGAATTGTTTCCAAGGTTGATATGATCAAACATCGCACGCCCTCTACCATCAAGATTAGTATTAAACCAGAATAATTATCATTTGGTGTTTGCGCTGAGCATAGACATGATTGGATTATGTCTATCGCAATACGGTTATTCATTTAAGGAGAATAATGGTTACTCTATTTATTTGAATGATACCTTCAATGGTCTTGCACCTAAATAAATGGTTTATTGAATCTCGATCGTAGTGATACACATTTTCATGCCAAAAGTATAAGATAGTAATGATAGTACCACTTACTTGTGGCAATCGCCATGTAAGTCATATTGGCATAAACGCATGAAGAAGCTCCATGTTGATGGATCTTTGACTCACTCATTTTTGAAAAGTTTGAGACATGTGAACCATGTCTATTGGTGTATACGCATGAAGAAACTCCATATAGATGGATCGTTTGGACTCACTTGATTTTGAATCACTTGAGATATGCAAATCATACCACATGGGCAAGATGACTGAAAAGCCTCGGTTTCAATAAGATGGAACAAGATAGCAACTTGTTGGAAGTAACACATTTTGATGTGTGCAGTCCAATGAGTCTTTGAGGCATGCTGATGAATATCGTTATGTTTCGACTTCACAGATGATTCGAGTAGATATTGAGTATATTTACTTGATGAAACACAAGTCTGAATTATTGAATGGTTCAAGTAATTTCAGAGTGAAGTTGAAGATCATCGTGACAAGAGGATAGAATGTCTATGATATGATCATAGAGATGAATATCTGAGTTACGAGTTTTGGCACACAATTAAGACATTGTGCAAATTGTTTCACAATTAATACCACCGAACACCATAGTGTGATGGTGTGTCCGAACATCATAGTTGCAACCTATTGGATATGGTGCGTACCATGATGTCTCTTATCGAATTACCACTATCGCTCATGGGTTAGGCATTAGAGACAACCACACTCACTTAAATAGGGCACCACGTAATTCCGCTGAGACGACACCGCTTGGAGAAACCTAAGTTGTCGTTTCTTAAAAGTTTGGGGCTGCGACGCTTATGTGAAAAAGTTTCAGGTTGATAAGCTCGAACCCAAAGCGGATAAAATGCATCTTCATAGGACACCCAAAACGGTTGGGTATACCTCCTAATTCAGATCCGAAAGCAATAGGGATTGTTTCTTGAATCGGGTCCTTTCTCGAGGAAAAGTTCATCTCGAAAAGTTGAGTGGGAGGATGGTGGAGACTTGATGAGGTTATTGAACCGTCACTTCAACTAGTGTGTAGCAGGGCACAGGACGTTGTTCCCGTGGCACCTACACCAATTGAAGTAGAAGCTTATGATAGTGATCATGAAGTTTGGATCAAGTCACTACCGTACCTCGTGGGGTGACAAGGATGCGACTACTCGAGTGGTACAGCAATCCTGTCTTGAAGGTCATGTTGCTAGGCAACAATGAACCCACGAGCTATGGAGAAGCGATGGTGGGCCCAAATTCGACAAATGGTTAGAAGCCATGAAATCCGAGATAGGATCCATGTATTAGAACAAAGCATGGACTTTGGTGGACTTGCCCGATGATCGGCAAGCCATTGAGATAAATGGATCTTTAAGAAGAAGACGGACGTGGACGGTAATATCACCTTCTATGAAGCTCGACTTGTGGCAAAGAGTTTTCACAAGTTCAAGGAGTTGACTACGATGAGATTTTCTCATCCGTAGCGATGCTTAAGTCCGTCGGAATCATGTTAGCATAAGCTGCATTTATGAAATCTGGCGATGGATGTCAAAATGAGTTTCCTTATCGGCCAGAAGGAAAGGTTGTATGTGATACAATCAGAAAGTTTTGTCGATCCTAAGGATGCTAAAAGGTATGCTGGCTCCAGCGATCCTTTCTAAGGACTGGAGTAAGCATCTCGGAGTTGGAATGTGCGCTTTGATGAGATGATCAAAGATTTTGGGTGTATACAAAGTTTATGAGAAACTTGTATTTCCAAAGAAGTGAGTGGGAGCACTATAGAATTTTGATGAGTATATGTTGTTGACATATGGATGATCGAAATGATGTAGAATTTTCGAAAGCATATAGGGTTATTTGAAAAGTGTTTTCAAGTGAAAACCTGGATTAAGCTACTTGAACATTGAGCATCAAGATCTATGAGGATAGATCAAAACGCCAATAGTACTTTCAAATGAGCACATACCTTGACATGATCTTGAAGGTGTTCAAGATGGATCACCAAAGAAGGAGTTCTTTCCTGAGTTGTAAGGTATGAGGTTAAGAGTTAAAGCTCGACCACGGCAGAAAAGAGAGAAAGGACGAAGGTCGTCCCCTATGCTTTAGATGTAGGCTCTGTAGTATGCTATGCTGTGTACCGCACCGGAAGTGTGCCATGCCATGAGTTACTCAAGGGGTACAAGAATGATCCAGGAATGGGGATCATTGGACAGCGGTCAAAATTGTCCTTGGAGTAAATAAGGACATGTTTCTCGATTATGGAGGTGATAAAGAGTTCGGCGTAAAGAGTTACGTCGATGCAAGCTTTAACACCTATCCGAGTAACTCTGAGTAGCAAACCGGATACGTATAGTGGAGCAACCATTTGGAATAGCTCCAAGTGGAGCGTGAAAGCAGCATTTACAATATGACATAGAGATTTATGAATACATACGGATCTGAATGTTCAGACCGTTGACTAAGACCTCTCTCACAAGCAAAACATGATCAAACCCCGAACTCATTGAGACTTAATCACATGGTGATGTGAACTAGTTTAAGACACTAGTAAACTCTTTGGATGTTGGTCACATGGCGATGTGACCTATCGATGTTAATCACATGGCGATGTGAACTAGATTATTGACTCTAGTGCAAGTGGGAGACTGTTGGAAATATGCCCTAGAGGCAATAATAAATTAGTTATTATTATATTTCCTTGTTCATGATAATCGCTTATTATTCATGCTATAATTGTATTGACCGGAAACAGCAATACATGTGTGGATACATAGACAACACCATGTCCCTAGTAAGCCTCTAGTTGACTAGCTCGTTGATCAATAGATGGTTACGGTTTCCGACCATGGACATTGGATGTCATTGATAACGGGATCACATCATTAGGAGAATGATGTGATGGACAAGACCCAATCCTAAGCCTAGCACAAAGATCGTAGTTCAGTATGCTAAAGCTTTTCCAATGTCAAGTATCTCTTCCTTAGACCATGAGATCGTGAAATTCCCGGATACCGTAGGAGTGCTTTGGGTGTATCAAACGTCACAACGAATCGGGTGACTATAAAGGTGCACTACAGGTATCTCCGAAAGTGACCATTGGGTTGACACGGATCGAGATGGGATTTGTCACTCCGTGTAAACAGAGAGGTATCTCTGGGCCCACTCGGTAGGACATCATCATAATGTGCACAATGTGACCAAGGGGTTGATCACGGATGATGTGTTACGGAACGAGTAAAGAGACTTGCCGGTAACGAGATTGAACAAGGTATCGTATACCGACGATCGAATCTCGGGCAAGTACAATACCGCTAGACAAAGGGAATTGTATACGGATCGATTGAGTCCTTGACATCGTGGTTCATCCGATGAGATCATCGTGGAACATGTAGGAGCCAACATGGGTATCCAGATCCGCTGTTGGTTATTGACCGGAGAACGTCTCGGTCATGTCTACATGTCTCCCGAACCCGTAGGGTCTACACACTTAAGGTTCGGTGACGCTAGGGTTATATAGGAAGCTTGTATGTGGTTACCGAATGTTGTTTGAGTCCGGATGAGATCCGGACGTCACGAGGAGTTCGGAATGGTCCGGAGGTAAAGATTTATATATGGAAAGTTGTTGTTGGGTTAGGAAAAAGTTCGGGTTTTTCGGTATTGTACCGGAAGCTTCGAGAAGGTTCCGGAGGATTCGGAGGGGTCCGGAGGTCCGGAAATTGTTCCACCACGTCCAATACAGTAGCATGGGCTGTGGGGGCGCCCTAGCCATAATGGGCCAAGGAACCAGCCCCCAAGGCCCATGCGCATGGGAGGGGGAAACCCTAAGGGGAGGGCCTCCACTTGACTTGGGAGGCACTCCTCCCCTCTTGGCCGCCCCCAAGTCCCATCTAGGGCTGGCCGCACCCCTTGGGGTGGAACCCTAAAGGGGCGCAGCCCCCTTCCCTATATATACTTGAGGTTTTGGGCTGCCCAACACAGGAGAACCTCTCCCTCTTGGTGCAGCCCTGCCTCTCCTCTTCCTCCTCTCCCTTGGTGCTTGGGAAGCCCTGCGGGATTGCCACGCTCCTCCACCACCACCACGCCGTTGTGCTGCTGCTGGATGGAGTCTTCCTCAACCTCTCCCTCTCTCCTTGCTGGATCAAGGCGTGGGAGACGCCACCGGCTGTACGTGTGTTGAACGCGGAGGTGCCGTCTGCTCGCACTTGATCATCGGTGATTTGAATCACGGACGAGCACGACTCCTTCAACCCCGTTCACATGAACGCTTCCGCTTAACGATCTACAAGGGTATGTAGATGCACTCTCCTTCCCTCGTTGCTAGTTTCTCCATAGATAGATCTTGGTGACACGTAGGAAAATTTTGAATTTCTGCTACGTTCCCCAATCAACATGCCCGTATGTCTATATCTCTAGGTTTGATATATGAACTTGAAATCACGAAATTCCGGCTTAAAAAATGTACCTCCGTTTAAATGAATTACAAAAGCTAACGACGGAGTCGAATTCCGAAATTCCAATCTTAGGTTTGTAATTCTTGTACATCAAGGTATATCACGCATGTTCAAAAGTATCATTATCTCATAGTACAAACTATGAAACAAATTGATCAACCATGAGTGCACAATATCTCAATTACGCTAAAGTCCCTCAAATACAGACACCTCACTCTTTATCTGAAGTCACCCCCCAACCACCACCACACACACACACACACATAGAGAGAAGTCATTCTCTCCCCCAGACACCAACACACGAGCACATTAACACCCCTCTCTCTTGTAAAGTCCGGACCCCACCATAGGTCTCTATCAATTTGTCTCCCGAGCATGCACACATCTCTTCCCTCACTCTCTAGGTCTCCCGCTATCTCTCTTACCCAAGCACACGCACTATGTAGAGTGTATATTTCCCATACACACAAAGCGTAAGCCCCCAAACGCCTATCTCCCTAGTTATGTGGTTCTCGCGCACTCACCTCACACACCACCCCCGCTGCAAACAAGCACACTTTGTCTCCTTGTGCACCACTCTCCTCTTTCTATCTCTCCCACATGTGGACCCGCCCCATCTCCTTCCCTGTATACATATATGTCGTGACTCTTTGCATATCTCCCTAATGTATAATCGTTCTCGATTTCGCACATTGTTCTCTACACCATCTATTCTAGATCTCTCATGAAGTCCCTATCGATAATACCTTTGTATCTCCATACTTATATTTCTTCTTTTATAAAAAACCAAGTTGGTGATGATGGTACGTGTGCCATCTTGCAATATAGACCGTCTGATCTATATCTGACGAATCGAAATTAAACTAAAAGATACCCGCACCCCTCTCCACATTTGCAGACAAGGCCTTCCCTCGTTCATCCTTATCTCCAACAAACCTCATTGTTGAGCAATTAAGAAAGGAAGCCTCTGGAACAAACTGGCCTAGTGGCCGCTGCCGGCGTCGTCAATCCCCATGTCTCCGCTCAATCCGACCACCAACCACCACCACACCCAACTCCTCTTCACCTTATCTCATATTACTCGAGATATCATTAGTTTTAACACATGGGATTACTCCCGCAAGGATCAATCACAACAAGTGTTTTTATAAAAAAATGCATCTTGATGTTCTGTTAATGCACAGATCTTGCTAGTACTCCTACACAAGACTAAGTTGGTGATGCTGGTGTGTCTGCCATCCGTTGTTTCTGACCATTAGATCTACATCTAACGATTGTGAGGTAAGTTGTTGCCTTTTCTCACCAACATCCCACTTGTCTACCAATTTGCAGAAAAACCCATAATTAATATCTTAAAACCAACCACATCCCTCCCTGACCTCACCAAAACAGCCCAAGGAATATATTATAATTGAAACATAATATACATATGTATATCAAAGTTAGGGTGTTTTGTACCAAGTTTGTGAATAAGTATTATTCTAATTATGATTCTTTGCAACGGACATGAACATTGCTAGTATTTCCAACCATGTACTTTTTTCTAGTATTCCATAGTTTCGAGTTTTCCACAAGATATTAGTCACTCATGGTTGATATTTACTTTCAATCATGTACACATATGCACTATGTAACTAGCCTTGCTTATTGGCATCCAAAGCTTAACTTCCACTCCTACTTACAATATGTAGAGTATTTAACAAAAAACTACCACTTTCAACCAGCCCTAGGAAGAATCTATTGTACAAAAAATAGCAAAAACATACCCAAAATTTCTTAATCCACGCCAAAAACTACTACCTAGTACTCCTACCGATTAGGTTCGTTTAAACCCATTTATGACTGGGTTGGCCCACACGTCCGTGCTGACGAGGCAGCTTAAACCAACACATTTTGTTTGACCGTTGACACGAGGGACCCACATCTGACCTTCTATCATGTTATTCCCCCTCAAATCATTATTTTTCCTGAACATTACTTCAAACAGTACTGATGCGTGTTCGTCGGTGGCGCCGGTGATGAGCGAGTTGGTCGCCGCTCCGCCGGACGGGCCGGACGGTGCGCTGGCCTCCGCATGGGTTGGCAGGCTGGCCCGAGCGTGACTCACGAGCGAGCAAGCCGCTGCTGGCCTTTCGCCGAGCCGATGGCTGGCTGAAGGCTGGCTGGCCTTGCTGAGCAAGCCGCCGCGCTGCCATGCCAATCTAGCTAGCAAACCTTGCAGACAAGCAGCTAGATGGAGCTATCTTGGCTAGCTAGCGGCCGCGAGCGCCGAATGGAGCTGGCATCCGGGCTTCCGCAACATGGGCTCCGCACTGCCGGCGGTTTTGACCTCGCCTTTTGCTGACGGCGGTAGCTGCGTCCCATGGCCGAGGATGACTAGGTGGACGGGCCGGAGGTAGGAGGTCACTCGAGGATTTTGGTTGGTAAGAGCATGTATAATGGTTGATAAGGTAGTCTTATCTTAAGTCTGCCACGTATGCAAGTGGTAGTAGTTTCTTGGCATTTTAGTGGTTTCTTGCATTATTAGGGGTTTCTTGTAAGGAACAATGTATGTACTACTAGCGACAAAAGGCAATTCTAAGTTGCGTTGTACTCCAAGGAGTACTACTAGTGGTCGCGGGAGTGTATACCTCGTTTTGTGGGTTCGATCCCGGCCGAACGCACGGCGGCCTTTTTAAAAACAATAGTACTAGTACTACACTTCGCTGTGAGCCAATATTTTACACGGGTAGTTTGAGTTTTGAAGTCAAACGGACGTGCGCCCTAATCTGGGTGCCTTTGGACAGCCTAGCCACGTGAACGGGTTTTCCTTCCCAGCATCCCGTGGCTCACGTGCTCGCCCTAGCCGCACCTTGCTTGCAGCTTTCTCATCAGCTAGTAGTAGCATATTTAAACTAGCGCCTCCCAATTATGCCCGAGGAGCCGGAAAAGCCTGGCGGGGCATTGGGAACTGTGCAATATGGCTCTGTACTCTATGTAAAGTGTTGTACTACTAGTACTCTGTAGCTTGTGGCGTTGCACGCATGGACTTCACTCCATTATCGGCTCTACTATAAAAGAAATTCCTCTTGACGTGTTTTCTTTTTGAAACGGAGGCAAAAGCTTTGCTTCGTCTCATTCATAAAGAAGGAACTACTAACAAAGTTCGACGAGATCCATTACACCTCCACAAATGGAAGCGAAAAGCCTAGTCTCGCTATATCAAATAATAGCCTCACCCCTTCGCTGAGGAACGATCTACAATTGGAAGGGACGAGGCCCTGCGGTTGCTACGCTCTTATATCCTCCTCGCTAGTTCCAGTTCGTCGCTGCTCCCATGGATTTGCCAGGCGGTTCTCCTCCTCGTCGGGGCTGGGAGACCTTGGACGACAATCCTCTGGGAGAAATCACACGCCGCTCTGACGTCCTCACCGCCGCAAGACTCGGAGCTTCCTGCACCAACTTTATCAAGACGCTGCTTAAACAGGTTTGGGAAAAGGCCATGCTTGTTGGTCTTCCATGCGTCCTCGAGGATAAGGTTCTTCTATGGGACAATCCTTCGAACAGTCCACCGCTCCCTGGCCATGGTTGCACATTGACTCCGATAGAGTTGCCGACGTTGAGAGGTAGTCGGATTTTGTCCGATGAGCAGGTCAGTAATGGAGTTTGATCATGTAGTACTTAGTTATTCCATTTCCATCCCGTAATTTCTCCGCTGCCCACCGTCTTATATATAGGTCTGGGTCGGTGCCAACGAAGATTGGCTTGCATACCTCCGGCCGGATACCACCATCATTTTGCACAACATCCACAGCAGTGCGGCCGTTCTGGTAGACCCCTTCTCCACCATTGGGATCGGCCTTCCGGACTGGCTGGGCTTGAATATGTATGATGATGCCTACATGAGATTGAAGAAGATAGCAATTGCGGACCCGCCGACAAAGCAACGCGGCTACGATTATTACTATCTCATCGCGGTGTTCGACATAAGGATTGCCATCAATGCAAGACACAGTAACGGCAGAGGCTGGCGCATGTTGGCGGCGGCAGATTTGTACCCCTACACGTTCGAAGACGCCGTGCGCCATCTAGGCCGCATCTTCGCGGTGACAAGCCAGGGACTTGTTTCATCTGGTTGCCATCCTACGGTACGGGATATTACAAATGGAATGCACAAACCATCATTTGCATCCCTAACGGTACTCCATTATTTTGCAGGGACCAGTCATCCCCCGATCAAAATAAGATCGCCGATCCTGGATGTGCATTTGCATCCGCGATTCGGTCTAACCTGGAACCTTGTAGCTGACTTTGGCATATTGGGATCAACTATCTTAGCAGTCGTTACCCATGGTACCACCGATGTGCAACATGGTCACACAATCTACCACGATCGGACCGTCACCATCTACCCGGTATTCCATTTTTAACCCTCTCGCCTTCTCTTTCATTGTTGTACTAGTAGTATACTTAGTACTACTAGTAGGAGTACTTTTACCTTGGAGGGCAGATAGCTAGCTGGGCCCTTGAAGACTTAAAACCACTAGCTGCCACCATTTTTGTTTTCCATGTCTTACTATCTCATCCATGTAGCCAAGAGTGGCTATATATAATAAGCCGGTTATTTTACTTCCTCTATACGGAGTAGTACTATTTGCTGCATATTCTCGACCGCCATATTTGAGCACAACATTATTATGCATGGACCTTGACTATGTACGTCACCATGTGTCCAGATCTGGGATGCCGCGTGTCCCAGATGAGCGACGCCGAGTTCGACCCCCGTGATGCTACGTGGGTGCCGAGGAACACTCTTGGAGAGTACTCACTTTTCATCGGGGACAACTACCCCATTGTGAAGCGGATGCCACCTTCCATGCATGACACAGAAGGCCTACCGTTCATGAAGCATGGTTGTGTCTTCATTGCGCACCGCCGGATGAACGACATGCTAGCACACGCTATCCCTGATTTATGCCGCTTCAGCTTGGATGAGTCTCCATCGTGTGGAACCGTACTAGAAACCAGCGACAATGATTCCCGTTGCCCACCGCTATGGATCATGCCATCCATGAAGAACACCTGGGACTGGAACCTGGAGGAGGACATGCATGTAGCCCATCTATAACGTGTAAGTGGAGTACGGTAATTGTGAACGGTAGCGCTGTGAATATGTAGACTAGTCGTGCACAAATTTATCACATGAATTGGAGATGAACTTGTGTGGAATACTGGCATTTTTCCTTTAGAATTTATTACTAGTAAATGTGTTTTGTGTACGTGCAACTTGTGTGGTTGTTGCATGGGCTCCAACACACTCTTTGAGAAAAAAAAGGTGGCACAGCTTTGGATATCCGTGACGTGGCGGCATCATACATTAGCATCGTTCGCTATAGTTGTAGTACACTCCTACTAGGACGACAACTCCTATAAAACCTTGCGCTTGGCTCTTTGCCTCTTCGGGAGGTTCAACAGTTCGTACTCGTGTGAACCTTGCACTTTCCTCTTCGCCTCTTCGGAAGGTCCAACAATGATGATACTACAGTACAATGTGCGTCTGGCAATCTGACACCGATTGAACTGCTGCACGTCCACCGCGAGGGCGAGGGCGAGGGCGAGGGAGAGGAAGAGGGAGAGGGCGCTGTAGTCAAAACCCTCTCCTCGTCCTGTGAACCACCGCGCGCGTGGGCGAGGGTGAGGCGTAGTAAGCAAGCTTCTCCTCATTCGGCGAGTTGATGGGACACATCAAAGCAGTACTAGTACTAGTAGAAGTCCATACTGCGTCCTTTCCGATTAATATGGCTTAATTTGAAACGAGAAAAATACACTGGCGGTCAACGTATGTAACAATACCCTCTTTACGGTCACTATATATAGTTTTGCATCGATTATACGATCACTAGCTCATCATAGAGCACGGTATTGCACCCTACTGACCGGCCACATAGTCGACGCCGCACTTTGTTGACTGGTTAAATTGTCACCTGGTTTCGGGTCCCACCGTCGGTTGGCGAGCAAAGAAATCAGTTAAACAAAACTTTACGCAGCACCACACGAGTCCAACCTTGCGCCGAACCGCCTGACTGTGTATGTGAGTGCATGCACGTGTCCTCCTCGGCCTTCCAACAAAGAGTGTACATCGGCTATAAAACAAAGAGTGTAGTAGTACATGATGTACATCTACACTTCAATGCATTTAGCCTTTAATCTAAATCGATATTGATTGACTAATGCACCAACTTGTGCTGTAGGTATAGGCTACATGTCTATCTTAATTACAGCATGCAACGGCCTTCATTTAATCTTCTTATCTCAATGGTCACATGCACACATAAGTCTGCTACTTTTGGGCGTTAATTATACCTGGTCAATGTGTAAATCTCTAAATGTACAGTCTTTCACGGACGTAGGGAGTAGGTTGAGCACTTGGCGTGAGCGTGTGTGTTGCGTCGTGTCTTGTGTGCCGCATGGGGTGCGTGAGTGTTGCGTGCGTCCATGTGGAGTACGTGTGAGTGTTGCATGTTGCATGCATGCATGCATGCATGGGGCTTACCCCCTCCCATTGACATGTTCATATTTCAAACTTCCTCTGTTCCCTCCATATGGTGATACTCCCTCTGTTCCCAAATACTCCAGTACAGAGTAAAAGCCTCCCTCTGTTCCCAAATACGGAGTATTTGTCTTTCTACAGATTTCAACGAGTGACTAGGTACGGAGCAAAATGAGTGAAGTGAGCGTAGAGGCATACGGATACTGTAGAAAGGTAATCCTCGCGATCCATCATTCCCCATCTCGGTCAGAGAGAACTATTCAACTAGTCTTCGCAGCAAAGTGACAATACACGATGCAGCCGATGGGACACGTAATTAATAAGCTGAACCAGCGTGTTGGTGTTACTAAATCAGCCTTACCCAGTACTGCCATCATGTTTGCCAGTAGAGCATGCTTCCGCAAATATGCCTACGCACATGTGTCCTCCATTAACTGACATATGGTCCCTCTTATGGTAGACCCACATGTCATCGGTGTAACTATTTACACTCCGGAGGACGGTGCCTATATCCTGGTAGTAGTACTAGTAGAATTGAGATTTAATGCACTTTCTTCCCCGTCTTCCACTCTTCTTCCTCCTCTCTTCTTCTTCCTCCTCTCTTCCCCATTGTCGGCCGCACACCATTTACCCCGCACTGCTCGCCGCCGCCGCCATCTTCCTTGGTAGCTCGCGCGTACCATATCCCCCCGCTCACTGCTCGGCCACATGAGGAGAAGCTTCTTCGCTCGCCTGCCCGAATCCACTTCCCTGCTGGATCGCAGGCACCGAAAACCCCAATGGCAGAACCGACTAACACGCAGAGCCGCGATTGGAATTCCCTCCCCGATGTTCTCTTGGAGCAGATCTGTAGTCGTATGGACCTACTCAGCACCGTCCGTATGGCCGCATGCTCGGTGTCTTTGTACCGCCTACTACTAAATGCGCAACCGGCCGGCTCTTTTCAAGACACCCTGCTTGCTGATGCCCGATCCTCGCAGGTGGCCCAGACACCGACTTGACGATCCTACGGAGGTTGCCGTGGTGCCCCTCGACATGCTACCACTACCCGTCCACCTGTCCTTCATGCGCGACCACTACTGGGCGGGCATGAAGGCCAACTGGATCGTCCTCATCCACCACACCGGTAGTCCGTGGCGTCTCGTGGATACCGCTGAACCTTTCATCATTGGATACCGCTGACATCGAGCCTCGCGGCCCGCCGGACACTCCTGCCTACTACGCATGAGAAGCGTCAAGCTTTTGGCTCGACCTCTGTTTGCAGAAAGTTGTAATCTGCGAAGTGCCCACACCATCAGAAGACTACATGGATTACAAGCTCATTGCCTTGTTCAACATGGGATTAGTCTATCTGGAATCCGGTCGCCATACATGGTTATGGCTCATCATCAATCCTGTTGAGGCAACATTTCTGTCTGATGCTATAGTGCACGATGACATCGTTTACGCGGTCGACGCACAGATTGGCTGCATATACTGGTGGAATCTATCGTTGTGTAATTGTTCTATCTCATCTCATCTTTACCTTATGAATAAGACTGCCTGTTCATTTGTTACAAATTTAGAATGCATAGCATGTCTATAACCACATCATTGCTATATGTTCCTCTCATTTCCTAGATTTTTATGACCACACATGTTACTGTTAGAGTTGATATGAGAACAATTGGCATCTAATGATTGTTAGAATACATATTATGAGCATAACATCATGATTGCTATATGTTACTCTCGTTTACTAGATTTTTATAACAACGCATGTTATTTCTTAGAGTTGATATGAGAATAGTAGTAGTAAGTGCTATGGTAGAATATGAGTAGGCGCTGTCATAGCTGTTTTCCTCTCATTGTTACATGATGTTTGAACCATGACATGTTGCTAGAATATGAAAGCCATTGGCTTATTTTTTTAACTTGGGGGTATGATTATGACCACGGCATTGCAATTCTCTGTCTATGATATGTCTCACTGTTTTAATACTCTTAATTCCACACATACTCTGAACATGATTGTTTATTTTTGTCCTTTTGGTCTCCAATTTGAATTGTTGCAGCAGACGCAAATGCGCTGGCCTTCATGATTCCAGGACCTGGAATCATACCAGCCGATGGGTGCTGGTTTATCGCTCGTTCAGCTGACGGCGGTAATTTGATGCTCATTCGCACATACCAAATTGACCAAACCATTACATCAAACCACATGCAGTACAATGCGTGGGGCGTCCGTGACATTGATGGCTATGGCTGCTTCGTGTTTGAGAAAGATCCCAGCTCCGTTGAGCCAGGCGTATTCAACTGCAGGCGGGTTTACAGCCTCGTCAACCACTCCGTGTTCCTCGGGCTCAATTATCCGATCATCCAACCAATCATCGATCATATCACCGACGATGATTACTGTGCTATGCAACTTCCATTCGCGAGGGGGGGCTGTGTTTACACATCATACCATGGGTTTCATGAATCACCATATCCAGAGATTCGTCGACACAGCTTGTTGTCAGGTAATCCTCAGTGTGTGAAAGGCATCAAGCTTCCATGCGATGGATGGCTTTTGCAAACCCGACATGCGGCGATGTGGTTCATGCCAACAGCAAATATGCACAACTTGATTCGTGCTGATATCTAGACTGAGCCATGTATTCTGCTGCTGTAGCATGACCCTCTTTTGTTGGATATTATGTACTGTTATTAGTTTGAAGCACTCCTCTGGTTTGAAGGATAGATACCTTCCTGGGATCAAGTGCATCCTAACTCACCTGCGTAGGATGTACTGATAATGATGATGAAGATGCTGTGCAGAAGCCATATATATACATAATATATCAGTTAGGCTTCAAGTGCATACTTCTTAGTTAAACCTATGTACAAATTGTGACACTAAATACGACTAGTAAGTAGTACCGTAGCAGTACTAGTATACGTCGGTCAAATTATTCATCATGTCCACACATTGAATTGACGTGACAACATGCTGTGCGTGAGGTGACACAAGAATCCCGGCGGCGTGTTCGGGTATTCCGGACTTCAGATTTGGAGTACCACTTATCTATCAAAATCTTTTTTTTCGAAACGGAGGCAAAAGATTTGCCTCAACCATTAAATAAGAGGAGAATAGAGTTTAGAGTTTTTACAAGAGCCCTTGCAAAACGGCATGGCAATTACTCTCGCATAACCTGTCAAGAAGCGCGAGTTTTACTCTATCGAAATCTTTCATCATTCACTTAAAACATCGATTGGTCATACATTGAGTACCATATAACTGGAATTACCGATGCAAGTCGAAGAAGGATTGGCGGTGCTGCGGGTGGCGTCAAGTTCGATCCCACGGATCAGAGCTGATCGAGCACCTTGAGGCCAAAGTGAGTGTTGACAGCGCGAGATTTCAATCTCTCATCGATTTGTTCATACCAACCATCGACAACGAGCACGACATATGCTACAGCCAACCTGAGAAACTTCCAGGTAAGACACCGATCGGCCGTCTACTTGCACAAACATATTCCTTTGTTTATAGCTCTATTTTTCTTTTTAGACGCAGACCTGGTGAAACAATTACAATTTGACAGTTAATAAAAAGTGGAACAAGTGACTGCAACATGCCAAAGATGTTATGAAAATGCCAACTAGGTACACTAAAACCTGTATTCCACAATACTACAGGTATCACACTAAGTGGCCTAAGGAAGCATTTCTTCCAGCGCAATTCCAGGGAGTTCAAAAGGGGCACGTGGACGCGTCGCAAGATACAGTCAGAGCGCGGCACGCATGCGATGTGTCACAAGACCGGCAATACCTTGCCTGTGATGGTCAACGGCCGGCAGACGGGCAGCAAAAAAGGTTCTGGTGCTGCACCAACAAGAACTTCGACCAGCAGAGGACCAACTGGGTGATGCACTAGTACCACATCGGGGACCTGGAGCAAGAGAAGGAGCGGGAGCTGGTCCTCTACAAGATTTTCTACCAGACGAACACTAGGGCCAAGAGTAGTTTGGTATTGGTAGTTGTTCTACCTTGTCGTCTGCAAGTTGGTATTGTTGTTAACGATCTTTTGGTATGAACTTGCATTTGCTTCCAACCATCATGCCGAGGGTCGACGTGGATATAAAGCTGAATCATTTGTTTCGAAACGAATTCTCAGGCACCTGATTTTTATTTGATGGGTAGCATAAGCACCCGCCATTCGAATTCCCAGTTCTGCAGTTTTTTTGAAACAAGTGCATGCACTTATTATCACGATACAAAAAACAATATCCGTGCTGCGTCCCAGTTATCAATCTGTGCTTGCAGAATTCTCTCGTTTATTGAGCACGTATATTGTTTTTTCAGGTCGAGCAAGTTTCAACTGGGCTGTAGACTGACCAGGGTTGGTTTTGTTTTTAACAGGCCCAGCCCATGATGACAACGGGGCACAAAGATCCAGCAGGTATCTACTGGCCTCTGGCCCGCCAGCGTTAGTTATATTTTGTCTTACAACATCCGCAGGCAGTTTTGTTACTGAATCAAACACACAGCCCAGTTCTATTTTCCTCTTGAAACGCATGTCCTACATCCGTTTTCTAATCTCTACCTATAGTTTTACTAGTTCGTATACACTTATCATTATATTGAAAACACATAATATTCCCTTTTCATATTTACATCCTTAATTTTGTTGTTTTTTCCCACCCAGCGTTGATTTTTTTACCATTGGTTTTCCCTTAAACCAACTCAATTGTCCCACGTCTTATTTGCTTACAAAAACAAAACGATTTTTTTGGCAAATCAATAAGTTCTTAAAAAAATGTTTATCATTTTGGTATTACACCAGTTTGGACTCCACCGAAATATGCAAAATAAGGTTGAACTTTTTGACCGTGGTCCTGGGCAGAAAATGGGCTGTAATAAATTAATTAGAATTAGCAAATGGGCTGCAAATTATAAAAAATAGCAAATGGGCTGCAAATTGTAAAAAATAGCAAATGGGCTTTATGTTGTCTGCCACAGATTTGGAGGCTGACTTGTGGGCCTACTAAGCTCATACGTACACAAGGTTTCTTAAAAAAGAAACTTAATCAACAATCGACTCTACCAGTGTCAGACCGTTAGATGTCAATCTAACGACAATCATGCTTCTTCAGTCTCTGATCTTCCTGCCCCAGCCGCCCAAACCAACACCGTCGGAATCGCCTGCTCCCGCCTCCCGTGGCCGGCAGTGCTGCCGGGCAGGCCTCACGGCCCCATCATACTCGCATCCCTGGCCTGTCTATCCCTCTACTCACCCACACCTCCTGTTATTTTCCAGCGACGGCAGCCGAACCAGTCAACCCTCGTACTCTCCATCGCATGGGCAGCCACTGCCGTGTCTTCGCCGGCTCCCTGTCGTTCCCTTTGTAGGCCTCGCCGTCGTCCACCGCCCTGGTGCTCTCGGCGCGGCGTGGTCAACGATGTCCATCCAACGGCCGTAGTGCTTCTTCAACCTCTGGTCTTCTTGCCCCAGCCGCCCAAACCATCGCCGGTCGTGCCGCGTGCTCCTGCCTCCCGTGGCCGGTTGTGATGCCGCGGAGGCCTCACTTCCCCATACTACTCCCACCGCTGGCTAGGCCATCCCTCTACTCACCCACACCCCCTGTTATTCTGCAGCGACGACAACCGAACCAGTGAATCCTCATACTCCTCTCCGCGCGGGCTACCACTGCTGCGTCTTCCCCGGCTTCGCGTCGTCCCCTTCCTAGGCCTCGCTGTCGTCCAGACCACCGCCCTGGTACTCTCGGCGCGGCATGGTCAACATGGTCAACGACTGAATTCCATCGGAAGAGTACTGTACGTGGAGAGGCTGATAGCTGGGTCCAGGCGGTCGCAAGGAAGTGCCTCCTTATTACGTGCAAAATAATTATTCCTCCACCTGACAGCAGGGACCCACCGTATGGGCCACCTTATTTCGCGAAAAAAATGTTCCCCCCCTAACTGCTGGGACCCACCGGACGGGCCAACGTATTTCGCGAAAAAAATATTCCCCGCGCTGTCATCTCGGTCCCACCGGAAGTGCCTCCTTATTACGCACAAAAAAAAGAATACTCCCCCTGCTAGTTGGGACGCACCATGGTGGGAGGCTGACTTGTGGGCCTACTAAGTTGACTGGGACGGGGGCCTTTGTCAACTTTAGTCAATATGAAGGATTCTAGCTCCAGTGACCGTACGATGGCCATCCAACGGCCGTAGTGCTTCTTCAACCTCTGGTTTTCTTGCTCCAGCCGCCCAAAGCAGCGCCGGTCGTGTCGCATGCTCCTGCCTCCCGTGGCCGGCTGTGCTGCCGCGGAGGCCTCATCGCCCCCTACTATTCCCACCGCTGGCCAGGCCCTGCGGCGACAACAGCCTCACACCATAGCCGAACCAGTGAACCCTCGTACTCCTCTCCGTGCGGGCTTCCACTGCCGCGTCTTCCCCGGCTCCCCATTGTCCCCTTCCTAGGCCTCGCCGTCGTCCACCACCATGGTGCTCTTAGCGCGGCGTGGTCAATGTGGTCAACGACCGACTTCCATCGGAAGAGTACTGTATGTGGAGAGGCTGACAGCTGGGTCCACCGCAGCCGCAAGGAAGTGCCTCCTTATTACGCGGAAAATGATTATTCCTCCACCTGACAGCAGGGACCCACCGGACGGGTCACCAGTATTTCACGAAAAAAAAATTCCCCCTGATTGCTGGGACCCACAGGACGGGCCACCGTATTTCGCGAAAAAAACATTCCCCCCCGCTGTCAGCTCGGACCCACCGGAAGTGCCTCCTTGTTACGCACAAAAAAATGAATACCCCCTGCTAGCTTGGACCAACCTTGGTGGGAGGCTGACTTGTGGGCCTACTAAGTTGACTGGGACGGAGGCCTTTGTCAACTTTAGTCAATATATGAACGATTCTAGCTCCAGTGACCGTACCATGTCCATCCAACGGCCGTAGTGCTTCTTCAACCTCTGGTCTTCTTGCTCCAGCCGCCCAAAGCAGCGCCGGTCGTGCCGCCTGCTCCTGCCGCCCGTGGCCGGCTGTGATGCCGTGGAGGCCTCACCGCCCCCTACTACTCCCACCGCTGCCAGGCCATCCCTCTACGCACCCACACCCCGTGTTATTCTGCGGCGACGACAGCCTCACACCGCAGCTGAACGAGTGAACCCTCATACTCCTCTACGTGTGGGCATCCACTGCCGCGTCTTCCCCGGCTCTGCGTCGTCCCCTTCCTAGGCCTCGCCGTCGTCTACCGCCCTGGTGCTCTCGGCGCGGCGTGGTCAACATGGTCAAGGAATGGCTTCCATCGGACGTGGACTGTACGTGGAGAGGCAGACAGCTGGGTCCATGACCGCAGCAAGGAAGTGCCTCCTTATTACGCGGAAAATAATTATTCCTCCACCTGACAGTGGGACCCACCGGACGGGCCACCGTATTTAGAGAAAAAACGTTTCCCCCTGTCCGCTGGGACCCACCAATTACATCTTCGCACGCAAGGAAGTGCGTCCAAAAAAAAACCGATTCGCCCCCCTGACTGCTGGGACCCACCAGCTACATCATCGCACGCAAGGAAGTGCGTGATAGTCGGGACCCACCTGGTCGAAGCGTACATAGCATTGTCATTCTGGTCGTGAACGTGTACGTACATATATACTGGTGGATGTAGAGGCGCGCACGTGTCGTAGTAGAGGCGAGCACGTAGCATGTACACGTACGTACAATGGCTACTATTCAACCACCCCTCCACGGCCACCCCTCCACCGTCTACTGTTCATCCAGCCCTCCACACCACGGGGTCCTGTTCAACCACCCCTCCACGGCCACCCTCCACCGTCTACTGTTCATCCAGCCCTCCACACCACGGGTTCCTGTTCATCCGAGGCAACGCCACCGCCTTCGTTCATCCAACCCCCCCACCCCCGCAGCGCTCACTAGCGGACTAGCGGCGAATCGCCCATCGGATTCGATTAACAGCCATCGATCGATCGCCGGGTTCGAGAACGCGTAGCTGCAGCAATCGCTTCGGTTTGATGAACGCGTAGCTCGCGCAGGCATCGCCGGGTTCGATTAGAGCCCAACGCCTCGCTTCGGGTTCGATTAGAGCCAACGCCGCACACACGCAGCAGCGACGACGAGAGAAACGCGATCGCTCCGCCCCCGACCTCCCACCGTAACCGGCAACTCCCCGAAATTTTCCTCCCCCTCGCTTCTACCACGGTTTTTTCCGTCATGGACGTCGCAAAGAATGTCATGCAGCTGCGTCTCCGGCCCGTCCAGGACGAAAAGCTCATTTTCTGTCATGATTTTTTGTCATAGAAGTAGGAGCCCACCACATCTATGATGATACCGGGTTTTGTCACAATTATCGTCATAGAAGTGTCATATGTATGACAGAAAAAAAATTTGTTCGGCCCCAAATGTCACGGATGTGTCTTTTTTTGTAGTGCTTGTGCATACGTAGCCTCCTACTGGATTGATACCTTGGTTCTCAAAAACTGAGGGAAATACTTACGCTTCTCTGCTGCATCATCCTCTCCTCTTCGGGGAAATCCAACGCAGTGCTCAAGAGGTAGCAAGAAGAATTTCTGGCGCCGTTGCCGGGGAGGCTTACGCGAGAGCAAGTCAAGACTTGGACTCCTAACAACAAGCCACTTCAGGCACCGTTAAAGTCTACATACCAAGTACCCATCACAATCCCTATCTCCCGCATTACATTATTTGCCATTTGCCTCTCGTTTTCCTCTCCCCCACTTCACCCTTGCCATTTTATTCGCCCTCTCTTTACCAACCTCCTCCTCTATTTCCCGTTTGCCTTTTCCTCGCTTGCCCTTTGTTTGCTCGTGTGTTGGATTGCTTGTTTGTCGCGATGGCTCAAGATACTACCAAATTGTGTGACTTCACCAATACCAATAATAATGATTTCCTTAGCACTCCAATTGCTCCTCTTGCCAATACTGAATCTTGTGAAATCAATACTGCTTTGTTGAATCTTGTTATGAAAGTTCAATTCGCCGGCCTTCCTAGTGAATATGCGCTACTCATCTGAATAGCTTCTTTGATTTATGTGATATGCAAAAGAAAAAAGATGTCGATAATGATGTCGTTAAATTGAAGCTATTTCCTTTTTCGCTTAGAGATCGTGCTAAAGCGTGGTTTTCATCTCTGCCTAAAAATAGTATTGATTCTTGGAACAAGTGCAAAGATGCTTTTATCTCTAAGTATTTTCCTCCCGCTAAGATTATCTCTCTTAGGAACGATATTATGAATTTTAAGCAACTTGATCATGAACATGTTGCACAAGCTTGGGAGAGAATGAAATTAATGATACGTAATTGTCCTACTCATGGTTTGAACTTGTGGACGATTATACAAAACTTTTATGCCGGATTGAATTTTGCTTCTAGAAATCTTTTAGTTTCGGACGCGGGAGGCACTTTTATGGAAATCACTCTAGGAGGTGCTACTAAACTTCTAGATAATATTATGGTTAATTATTCTCAATGGCATACCGAAAGATCTACTAATAAAAAAGTGCATGTGATAGAAGAAATTAATGTTTTGAGTGGAAAGATGGACGAACTTATGAAATTATTTGCTACTAAGGGTGTTTCTTATGACCCTAATGATATGCCTTTATCTACCTTGATTGAGAACAATAATGAATCTATGGATGTGAATTTTGTTGGTAGGAATAATTTTGGTAACAACGCATGTAGAGGGAATTTTAATCCTAGGCCTTATCCTAGTAATTCCTCTAATAGTTGTGGAAATTCCTACAACAATTCTTATGTAAATTTTAATAAAATGCCCTCTGAATTTGAGACTAGTGTTAAAGAATTTATGAGTTCGCAAAAGAATTTTAATGCTTTGCTTGAGGAGAAATTGCTTAAAGTTGATGATTTGGCTAGGAACGTTGATAGAATTTCTCTTGAAATTGATTATTTAATGCTTACATCTATTCCTCCTAAGCATGGTATCAATGAGTCTCTCAAATCTATGAGAATTTCCATTGATGAGTGCAAAGAAAGAACCGCTAGGATGCGTGCTTCCAAAGATGCCTTTATTAAAGCGTGTTCTTCCAATTCCTATGAAAATCAAGATGAAGATCTAAAAGTTATTGATGTATCCCCCATTAAATCTTTGTTTTGCAATATGAATCTTGATGAAAATGAATATGATCTTCCTTTACCTAGAAGGCGTTCTAAGAATTCAGAGTTTTTAGATCTTGATGATGAAATTGATAAATGTGGGATTGAAAGAAATAAAAACCTAGATGTTGCTAAGGAATTTAATTATGAAAATTGCTCTTTAATTGATTGTATTTCCTTGTTACAATCCGTGCTAAATTCTCCTCATGCTTATAGTCAAAATAAGGCCTTTACCGAACACATTGTTGATGCCTTGATGCAATCTTATGAAGAAAAACTTGAGTTGAAGGTCTCTATCCCTAGAAAGCTCTATGATGAGTGGGAACCTACTATTAAAATTAAAAATAAAAATTATGAGTTTCATGCCTTGTGTGATTTGGGTGCTAGTGTCTCTACTATCCCCAAAACCTTGTGTGATTTGCTAGATTTCCGTGACTTCGTTGATTGCTCTCTAAACTTGCATCTTGCGGATTCCACTATTAAAAAGCCTATGGGAAGAATTAATGATGTTCTTATTGTTGCAAATAGGAATTATGTGCCCGTAGATTTTTTTTGTTCTTTATATAGATTGCAATCCTTCTTGCCCTATTATTCTTGGTAGACCTTTCCTTAGAACGATTGGTGCAATTATTGATATGAAGGAAGGGAATATTAGATTCCAATTTCCCTTAAAGAAGGGCATGGAACACTTTCCTAGAAAGAAAATAAAATTACCATATGAATCTATCATGAGAGCCACCTATGGATTGCCTACCAAAGATGGCAATACCTAGATCTATCCTTGCTTTTATGCCTAGCTAAGGGCGTTAAACGATAGCGCTTGTTGGGAGGCAACCCAATTTTATTTTGAGTTTTTTTCTTTTGCTTCTGTTTAGGAATAAATAATCCATCTAGCCTCTGTTTAGATGTTGTTTTATGTTTTAATTAGTGTTTGTGCCAAGTTAGACCTATAGGATCTTCTTGGATGATAGTTATTTGATCTTGCTGTAATTTCCAGAATCTTTCTGTTCACGAAAACAATTGTTAAACATCACCAGAACGTGATAAAATACTGATTCCAATTTCTGCTGATCATTAAACAAATTTTCTAGGTCGTCCTATTTTTGGTAGAGTTGTTGGAGTTCCAGAAGTTTGCGTTAGTTACAGATTACTACAGACTGTTCTGTTTTTGACAGATTCTGTTTTTTGTGTGTTGTTTGCTTATTTTGATGAATCTATGGCTAGTAAAATAGTTTATAATCCATAGAGAACATGTAATACAGTAGGTTTAACACCAATATAAATGAAGAATGAGTTCATTACAGTACCTTAAAGTAGTCTTTTGTTTTCTTTCTCTAACGGAGCTCACAAGATTTCTATTGAGTTTTGTGTTGTGAAGTTTTCAAGTTTTGGGTAAATTCTTTTGATGGATTATGGAACAAGGAGTGGCAACAGCCTAAGCTTGGGGATGCCCATGGCACCCCCAAGATAAACCAAGGACACCAAAAAGTCAAAGCTTGGGGATGCCCCGGAAAGCATCCCCTCTTTCATCTACTTCCATCGGTAATTTACTTCGAGCTATATTTTTATTCACCACATGATATGTGTTTTGCTTGGAGCGTCTTGTATTATTTGCGTGTTTACTTGTTAGTTTACCACAATCATCTTTTCTGTACACACCTTTTGAGAGAGACATACATGAATTGGAATTTGATAGAATACTCTAGTGCTTCACTTATATCTTTTGAGCTTGATAGTTCTGCTCTATGTGCTTCACTTATATCTTTTGAGCGTGATAATTTTTGCTCTAGTGATTCACTTAGATCTTTTAGAGCACGGTGGTGAATTTGTTTTAAGGAAACTATTGATCTCTCATGCTTCACTTAGATTATTTTGGGAGTCGTTAATAGCATGGTAATTTGCTTAATATTAATATACTTGGTATTCAAGATATGTGAAACTTTCTTTTGAGTGCGTTGAATACTAAGAAAAGTTTGATGCTTGATAATTGTTTTGAGATATGAAGATGGTGATATTAAAGTCATGCTAGTTGAGTAGTTGTGAATTTAAAGAATACTTGTGTTGAAGTTTGTGATTCCCGTAGCATGCACGTATAGTGAACCGTTATGTGATGAACTCGGAGCATGATTTATTTATTGATTGTCTTCCTTATGAGTGGCGGTCGGGGACGAGCGATGGTCTTTTCCTACCAATCTATCCCCCTAGGAGCATGCGCATAATACTTTGCTTTGATAACTTCTAGATTTTTGCAATAAGTATATGAGTTCTTTATGACTAATCTTGAGTCCATGGATTATACACAATTTTTCCCATCCTTCCACCATTGCTAGCCTCTCTAATACCGCACACTTTTCGCCGGTATCATACACCCACCATATATCTTCCTCAAAACAGCCACCATACCTACCTATCATGGCATTTCCATAGCCATTCCGAGATATATTGCCATGCAACTTTCCACCGTTTCGTTTATTATGACACACTCCATCATTGTCATATTGCTAGCATGATCATGTAGTTGACATCGTATTTGTGGCAAAGCCACTTTTCATAATTCTTTCATACATGTCACTCTTGTTTCATTGCATATCCCGGCACATCGCCGGAGGCATTCATATAGAGTCATACTTTGTTCAAAGAATCGAGTTGTAATTGTTGAGTTGTAAGAAAAGTAAAAGTGTGATGATCATCATTCTTTAGAGCATTGTCCCAAGTGAGGAAAGGATGATGGAGACCATGATTCCCCCACAAGTCGGGATGAGACTCCGGACGGAAAAAAGGGGGAAATGAAAAAAAAGAGGCCATAAAAAAGAGAAAAGGCCAAATAAAATAAAAAAAGGAGAGAAAAAGAGAGAAGGGACAATGCTACTATCCTTTTACCACACTTGTGCTTCAAAGTAGCACCAAGATCTTCATGATAAAGAGTCTCTCATTTTGTCACTTTCATATACTAGTGGGAATTTTTCATTATAGAACTTGGCTTGTATATTCCAATGATGGGCTTCCTCAAATGCCCTAGGTCTTCGTGAGCAAGCGAGTTGGATGCACACCCACTTAGTTTCTTTTGTTGAGCTTTCATATACTTATAGCTCTAGTGCATCCGTTGCATGTCAATCCCTACTCACTCACATTGATATCTATTGATGGGCATCTCCAAACCCCGTTTATACGCCTAGTTGATGTGAGACTATCTTCTCCCTTTTTGTCTTCTCCACAACCACCATTCTATTCCACATATAGTGCTATATCCATGGCTCACGCTCATGTATTGCGTGAAGATTGAAAAAGTTTTGAAAATGTTAAAGTATGAAACAATTGCTTGGCTTGTCATCGGGGTTGTGCATGATTTAAATATTTTGTGTGGGGAAGATGGAGCATAGCCAGACTATATGATTTTGTAGGGATAACTTTCTTTGGCCATGTTATTTTGAGAAGACATAATTGCTTAGTTAGTATGCTTGAAGTATAAATTTTTTATGTCAATATGAACTTTTGTCTTGAATCTTTCGGATCTGAATATTCATACCACAATTAAGAAGATTTACATTGAAATCATGCCAAAGTATCACTCCGTATAAAAAATTCTCTTTTTATCATTTACGTACTCCAGGACGAGCAGGAATTAAGCTTGGGGATGCCTGATACGTCTCCAACGTATCTATAATTTTTGATTGCTCCATGCTACTTTATCTACTGTTTTGGTCTATATTGGGCTTTATTTTCCACTTTTATATTATTTTTGGGACTAAGTATTAACCGAAGGCCAGCCCAGAATTGCTGTTTTTTGCCTATTTCAGTGTTTCGAAGAAACAGAATATCAAACGGAGTCCAAACGGAATGAAACCTTCAGGAACGTGATTTTCTCACCGAACGTGATCTAGGAGACTTGGACCCTACTCCAAGAAGTAACAGAGGCGGTCACGAGGGTGCCCCCCAGGGCGCGCCCCCTGCCTCGTGGGCCCCCTGTTGCTCGACTGACGTACCCCTTCCTCCTATATATACCTACGTACCCCCAAACAATCAGAACAGGAGCCAAAAACCTAGTTCCATCGCCGCAACTTTCTTTATCCACGAGATCCCATCTTGGGGCCTGTTCCGAAGCTCCGTCGGAGGCGGCATCCACCACGGAGGGCTTCTATATCATCACCATAGCCCCTCCGATGAAGTGTGAGTAGTTTACTTCAGACCTTTGGGTCCATAGCTAGTATCTAGATGGCTTCTTATCTCTTTTTGGATCTCAATACAATGTTCTCCCCCTCTCTCGTGGAGATCTATTCGATGTAATCTTCTTTTTGCGGTGTGTTTGTTGAGACCCAGGAATTGTGGGTTTATGATCAAGATTATCTATGAATAATATTTGAATCTTCTCTGAATTCTTTTATGTATGATTGGTTATCTTTGCAAGTCTCTTTGAATTATCTGTTTGGTTTGGCCAACTAGATTGGTAGTTCTTGCAATGGGAGAAGTGCTTAGCTTTGGGTTCAATCTTGCGGTGTCCTTTCCCAGTGACAGAAGGGGCAGCAAGGCACGTATTGTATTGTTGCCATCGAGGATAACAAGATGGTTTTTTTTATCATATTGCATGAATTTATCCTCTACATCATGTCATCTTGCTTAAGGCGTTACTCTGCTTTTTAACTTAATACTCTAGATGCATTTGGATAGCGGTCGATGAGTGGAGTAATAGTAGTAGATGCGGTAGGAGTCGGTCTACTTGTCTTGGACGTGATGCCTATATACATGATCATACCTAGATATTCTCATAACTATGCTCAATTATGTCAATTGCTCAACAGTAATTTGTTCACCCACTATAGATGTAACATTCCAAAATTCTAAATTTTGGAATGTTATAATAAATAGATAGATTTGATTGATTGTTTGATTGATTGAGTGAAATTCGAAAAAAAATTGAAAGTTAAATGAGAGGGAATAAAAGGACTTTCCCAAACTTCCATTTTCTTTTCTGATCTTGATGAATTCAAATTCCTTTCAAATACAAAACCCTTGAGCGAAGATGATATGATTTCTTCCATTTAATTAAATGAAAGGGTATTTGAAAATATTTGAATTTCATTTGGAAATATTTCGATTCATAAACTTCATGCAACTCAATGATTTTCATGAGAGAGGATAAAGGACTTCTTCAAATTATATGAAATATGAGTTGGGAGTTTCAAAAGAATTAAATTCAAAGTTCTTTTGAATTTATTTTCAATTTGGAGTTATTGGAGTTTTATTCAAATTATTTTTCTCCGAAAATAAAATATACAGAAATTAGGGTAACATGATTCACTACAATAGAAAATTGAGAGAAATAAATTTGAATTCATTTTAGTATTTTAAAAATGATTTCTGTTGGATTTTATTAGATCAGAAGCACTATTTTCTTTATTTGAATTTGTGTGTATTTTATTTGACTCTAGAAAAATGTTCATCTTGTAGGAAATCTTTTTCTGCAAATTTTGATATATTATATGCCTATATAATATTTTTGTTTTACTTATTTTTTCTTTGTCCGGATAAATGTGTTTTTTAAGAAAAAAACTTCTCCTCGGACCGACTGGGCCGAAGCCCAACCGGCCCAACAGCGCCGCCGTCTCCCTCGCGCGTGCCCGAGCAGGACTCCCCGAGTCCGAGCCGCCGCCGCCGCTCGCCGTGGTCGCCTCGGCCTCCTCCTACCCTTTCCCCAAGCCACGCCTCCCCTCCCCTCCTATAAACGGCGCCGCCCCAGGCCCCTCTCTCCCTCCTCTCGCCTCGCCTCGCCCCGCATCTCGCGCCGCCACCGCATCTCACCGCCGCAGCCGCCGCTCTCTTTACCGTCGACCGCCGCCGACGCCGCCATCGACCCCGCCGCCCAGCGCCGCTCCTCCCCGACCCCTTCGCCGCCCTCCTCGACGACCGGAGCCGCTGCCCCGGCCGGACCCGAGCCGCTGCCGTCTGCCCGTCCTCGCAGGAGTTCGGGTAACCCCTAACCCGATCTGCCGCCGGGTTTTAACAAAAAAAAACGTTGCCCCGGTCCGCTGGTTTTCTCGGCTTCGTTAAAAAAATGGTTTAGTTTTTTTAGATCTATTCAATGAACGTTATCTGTTTAGAACTAGTTAGCGAGCTTCGCTCGGTAGTTTATTTTATTTTATTTTATTCAGGGACCTGTTAGTAGTTATTTCTTTTACAGATTAGTCCCTAGTCTTAAAACGATCACTACTTTTTGCTCGTTAGTCGGAATTCAACAAAACCAACACCCACTTATTCGTTATGATCTCCTTTGTCCAGATAAACGACTTAAACATATTTTCGAAAGTTTAAAATTTGAATTAGATCAGAATTGAATTTGAACTTCGTTTGATCATAACTGGAGTTTCGTAACTCCGATTTAGTTGATTCTTTTTGCAAATCGAAGCTCTTGACCTAAACTTTCTGATAAGGCCAAATTCACATAATTTTGGTACTGTTAGAAATTGTTTTATGTTGCAAGAGTTATTTGCTTGGTTTTGATGTTTTCCGAATTGTTTCCTTTGTTCTTTCCAATCTTTTAAGTGATTGCTTATGTGTGGTTACTATTGCTTGCTTACGATAGATTGACCGGAGTGTGACGAGTAGAACTATCAAGAGTTTTGAGTGCAAATCATCTTTTTCAACATTGCAGGCAAGTTCACACATTGATCATACCTCTTACTACCCAGTTTTTATTGCATTAGATCAATCCTCAAACATTGCATGATTAGGATCTAATTAAATTGTGGGATGGGAAGTAGTTGAGGTAGTACCTATTACCTGTTTATTATCAAACCCTTGGGAGTTACTAATACGTTATGCTTACACTACCATGCTATGCTCGTAGACATGGATTGGGTTTTGAGAGTATTCATGCCAGATGTGAGGTTGTTAATTAATGGTTTACTTAAGGTGGCAACTTAAACACACATCTGGGTGGATTGAGGCACTGGTATTCCAGATTGCTGTCTAGGCACTGGGTAGACCAGATTGCCTGTTTTTTTGGACCGCCACCCAGGCTCAAAGGGATCATAAGATTATTCATGCTAGAAACTTCCGTGTGCAGCCACATGCTATTATGGGCTCTAGCACAGTTGATTAAGTCGTGCGAACTCTTACAGTGGTAGACTAGCAGATGTAGGGGAAAGTAGGTGTACCGGTCAACCCATCGTAAGGTGCTAGCGCTTCTGAAAGACTATGTCTCGGTCATTCGTTTCTCAAACACCATGTAGTGCGAGAAAACCAACGGAGGAGATCGAGTCATGTGGGGAAAAAGTGCGCAACCTCTGCAGAGTGTATAAACTAATCATGATTAGCCGTGTCCCCGGTTATGGACGTCTTGAGTATCTAGTTCTTGGATTATCCTGTTGATCTCATCATGTTACCTTAAATTAATATTGTTGGGTTTTAATGATGATGATTAATTGGGATTGAGAATGCTGTCAACCATTTTCAATGTTTAACCACCACCATGATAGTTAAATAAATTTATTCCTTTGTAGTAGGGAAAAATTGGCTTTTCACAAAAACGTTGTAACCATAGAGCCTCCACCAGCCAAATATGCATGTAGTGATAGCTTTATTCATCATTATCCTATGGTGTGAATTTGCCAGTACATTCAATGTACCGACCCTTTGTGGCTGCAACGTCTCATGTTGCAGGATCTTAAGACGAGTAAGTGATACGTTAGGATTACTATTTCTACACTCAACTTTGCCGTTGGTGTTGATGGGAATCCACAACCCTGTTACTTCCGCTATTTGGATTGAGGTAATAGTATTTACGTTATTTATACATATCATTTACCTCTGTTATAAATACTTGAGTACCGTGTGTGCCAGCATACCGATCCAGGGATGACACTTAAGCACAGAGACTTGATCCATTCGGGTCGGGTCGCTACAAGATGGTATCAGAGCACATGTTGATAGTAGGACGTGACCCTAGAAACTAGCAAGCCCATATATCAGTAGGCAAGCTGGCCCAGATATTTCTCACTTAAGGATTCATTTTGCATGTTCAGCCTAGATTTTACCTCGTCCGTGACACTATGAGGCCACCCTTTGCTATAGAAAAACGAAAACTTCTCTAAATTGATTTTTTGTCCTAAAGCCTTGTAGTAAGTCTCCAAAAGGTTTTATGCTTCTTCAACCCGTTCTTTACTTGCTTTAAAAAATAGCAGGTTATCATACGCAAATAGTAAGTAATTCACCGGAGGTACCGACTGAGCACTTTAATTCCTATTAAGTATGATGACTGGTTAAAATACTCCAGGAGGCATGAAAGGCCCTCTGCTGCCAACAAAAAGAGGTAAGGTGAAAGAGGATCTCCATGTCGGATACCTCTGGTGAGTTTTAATTCGTCCGACTTCTTCTCACTGAACATAAGAAGAAACAAAGCTCACAATGTTCATAACTATTGAGGTCCACTGTTGAGAAAATCCCAACTTCATCATAATTGCTTCAAGATAAGTCCATTCAACCAGGTCATAAGCCTTCTTCATGTCAATTTTTAGAGCGCATGACCTATGTTTCTAGCCTTTGTTCCTCTTCATATGTAAGCATTCATAAGAAGATATTATATTATCCGTAATAAGGTGCCTCGATCAAAAGTTGATTGCTATTCAAAAATGATCTGGGGGGGGGGGGTTTCTTTAACAAGTTAGCCAAGACTTTAGAGGCAATCTTGTACTGAACCTTGCACAATCTAATAGGCCAAACTGAGAGAGACTAGAGGGGTCAGGTACCTTCAGAATTAACACCAAAACAATATTAGTTATTAACTCCATGATGTCCTTTCCTTAGTCAATTTTAAGAACCGTTTGAGTGACATCCGGTCCACACATTTCCCAATGATGCTGATTTGCTTTGGCCAGGATACCGTCCGGGCTAGGAGCTTTCAAAGGAGACATATGGAAAGAGCGCATTTAATCTCCTCTTCGGTGTATGGTGCGGCCAATAAAAAGTTCATCTCGTGCAACACCTTGCAAGGGATAGTGTTTAGAACCTTCTCCATCTCCAAAACTCCTTCATAACATATGTCGGGTATGTACATTTGGCCCCCCACACTAGTGGCACGTGAAAATGAGGACACGCCACCAGCAACCTATTAGTCTTGGTGTACCGAGTATGCCCACGCCACCGGTATTTTAGAAAAATACTGGTGGCATAGCTAGATTGAAAGTAGCGTGCCACCAATTAAGATTGTGTGTCAGCATTTATGCACTAGTGAGTAGCAATGCCTTGAGGAAGGGAACAACACTCAAACGTCGCCATCACCAGATCCAACCACCAATTGACAGATCCTTGGTTTCACCCTACAGATAAAGTATGAGAAAATCTAAGCAATTCCTTCAACAAGGTTAAGATGCAAAACACTGCCATTGCCATGTATAACCAACTAGGGTCAAACCTAAGATTTCACCTCGGAGCTCGAGACTAGGTATTCGAGAACCACCACCAAATCGAAGTCATCATGTGTTGTCGCCACCACTTTTCGGAATCACAGTAGCTACATGTGTAGCATGGTCTTAACCTGAGATGCCGCGCAAGTGATCATGTTTTGTCGCCACCACTTTCTGGAATCACAGTAGCTACATGTGCAACATAGTATTAACCTGAGATGCCACGCAAGTGAACACCATGGATGCATAAACAGGCATTCAAGCCCCAACAAGTGCCAGTCTCCATCAAAGGCTCCAAACGATGAAGGTCGCCTTCACACATAGACGAAGATTGGCGAGGGAGGAAGGTCATCAGTACCGCCAAATTCCCTATTCGGGACACTCCAATACTCATGCATTGTCCTCATGCTACATCGTCCTCGCATGTGACATATAATTGGTCCGCAAAACATACTCGTTGTTGTCGCAGGATTTGAGGGTCCAAGACCCTTCTGCCCATTGCGAGAGCTGCATAGCAGCGGAGGACCTGGAGCCAAGACAGTAGGTCTTCCCAGCTCTCTAAAGCCGGTGCTGGTAATCACCACATCATCATCATGTGCCTTAGCCGTTTTAACTGGTCTTGATGCTTCAGTGTTCAAAGGATCGTTGTTTGTCTGATCAATAGAAGGGTCAGGAGTCACTGGTGGAATGTCAAGAACCGGTTCTGATGGTTGAGGAACGGAGGTCTCACGCGCTGGAACTTGTTGCTCCGGTTCATTGACTTTGGGGTCTTCGGCTGGCTTAGTCGCCCTTGCCTTCTTGCTAGGCTTGGCCTTTCCACTACATGGGTTATGAGAGGTCAGTGTAAATATAAAGGAACATAAGAAGCAAAGAATAGGTATTTGTTATTACCCAGGAGCAGTTTTGAAAGCCGGCAGCTGGGACTGTGATGAGTCGCCGGAAGAGGTGCGAGGAGTCTCCTGATAATTTGAATCGGAAGAATCAAGTGGCTGGCGAATGAGACCCGCCAAAAGATTAAGAGAGTTTAAATTTGGGATGACCTCGTTTCGACGTTTCCTTGGAGTGTTCGGTAAGCCGGAAGATAATTCTCCACCTTCGCTGGTCCGAGTCTGTCGCCGGCTCTCGTGCTGCTATTGCTTCAAAAGAAAGTGAGGATCCAGATGAGCTAAGGGGTGTGAAAAGCTTACTTTCCGGGTTACTCTTCGAGTTTTCTGCCTTGGCAAAGGCTCGGAGTCGGAGGAAATGATAGTTACCTCTTCCTCGATTGCTTGACTGGTCCCCGTGTCATCCTGGTGATAATCAATGTCAATAAGGTAGTTGAAAAAGGAGCCCAGAGAATCAAGAGCTACCTCGGACTCAGAGCTGTCGGCCAGTTCAAACAGCTCGGAAGTACTGGTCTTCTTCCTATTCTTCTTGGCGGTTCTCTTGGCGGCTTTCTTGGCAGCCCTGGCCCTTTTGGCAGCTTTATGGTCGTATTTCTTTTTCCAAAAATCATCTTCAGCCTGTGAAAATCATCAAAGTTGAGTTAATAGAATATTTGAGGATGAAGGCAAAAGTAAGTAATTTAAAGACTCACATCTGGTGGCGGGTTAAGTGCGCAAAAAGGGTTTAGACCCACTTTGCTGCAGTCTGCCGAATCTTCATTCAGAAGGGACTTTGTCATTTCATTGATGGCATCATTAGTTAGACGCATGGAGCTGTGGCGGAATGGATCCTTTTTACCACCCGTGTAAGTGACATTAAGCTGGTTCGGTGACTCAAGGGTATGATCCGCCATGCAACCCAGCATCGAACCAAGTAAATGCCAGTTAAACTATTTCCAAGCAGAGCCTTAACCCTTGCAATGGTGGGGGCGAGTTTTTTTACGTTCAGCAGTCGTAAGCTTCTCAGGAAGATAGTGTTTTGAGTCAAGACGCTGGGCACGGTAACCCGGTAGTGGATTCTCATCAGCCGAAGTGGTATCTTGGCAGTAAAACCATGTCTGGTTCCAATCTTTAGGGTGACTCGGCAAGCAAGCATAGGTGAAGATGGCATCTATTCTCCGTTGAATTGAGATTCCGCCAAGTTCCAAGCTGGGCCCGTTCGTAAACTCATTTTGGCGGTTTAAATAAAAATATTGTCTGAACAGTTTGACACTGGGCTCCTCTTGAAGGTATACTTCACAGAAAACTTGGAAGTTGCAGATATTTGATACGGAATTGGGTCCGATGTCTTGAGGATGAAGTTCAAAGAAGTGCAGAACATCTCGGAAAAATTTAGAACCGGGCGGTGAGAAGCCCCGGTTCATGTGATTAGTAAAAAAAAATGACTTCACCATCCTTTGGCTGCGGTTTTTCTTCTTCTGGATCAGGGGCACGATAATGCATGACAGTCTTTTCTGGTAAATAGCCGGTTTTCACAAAGTCCTTAAGTGTGTTCTCAGTGACAATGGAAGGAACCCAGTTACATGAAGTGGATGTCTTCGACGGCATGGTGAAGAAAGAAGCCTACAAGAAAGAATAATTTTGCCGGTTTAAGTTGATTCATTAAGCCGAAGGTAAAACACTACAGTACATATTCAGCACGGCGGCTTAAAAGGGGCCTAATGGCATATGACTAGTTATAACTGGTGAGGTAAGCCGCCATGACAATATTGATAGTTAAGATCTCTCAATAAGGAAAATATTTGCTAAGTGAGGGACAAACAGATTTCATAGACTGAAGCTATAATATCGGATCTGTGGCAGTTCAGAAAATGCAGTAAATTATAAACCTAAATATCGCAACAGCAGGAGAGCTAGCACAAGGGCGAGATGTTTGCATCTGTAAAGCATAGTTTTGAGATAACAGAAGGAGTGGAAACAGGTTCGCGCGTCCTAAGGGATATATTTGGATCTAAAATAAGAGCTAAACTAGAAGTTCAGTGAAGAACGATGAAGAACTTGAAGAACGACAGAAACCCTAATGGAGATCTACGGTGGAGAGGATAAGGGGCTTACTGGATCCGAGGAGCAATGAGGAGGTGCTGCAGTTTCTCTGGTCCCGTCCAGGTCGATGCAGGGGCCAAGTACAAGGAAGATGGTGAGCTGGCGGCGGCGGCAGAGCTCGAAGCGGCAGGTGAGTCGTGAGAGGAGGAGGAAGACGAGAAGGAAAGGGGGAGAATGAAAAGAGGCTGTCTGACCCTATGTATAAGGAGAAGGGTGAACAGGTAGGCGCGAAAAATGAGGAGGCAAAAACATGATTATCCAGCGGTTCGGATGCCTCGATTTTCGGAAAGATTAAAGACAAAAATCCCTTAAGATATATTGGATATTGTGTAAAATTAATGACAGGTGACGTCATGGCGGGTTACCACGATCGCAGAAGATGACATCATGGCGGGTTATGAGATCTCGCACAAATGAATAAGGAAGGATTGTTGAAGATTGACATGAATGAATTCAAATCAATCTGGGGCCTAATGTTGGGGATGTAGCTAGTAGGTATGACCCGCCCAGGAGGGGCCAGGTTATACCTATGGAGATTCATGATGTGAAGCCCATGAGAGTATTGAAGATGGCGGTTCATGAAGCAAGGGCCCAAGGCCCAAAGGCGACTTAAGGCCCATAGGGGTAAACCTCCATGTACGTATGACTTGTAAAGGCAAGTATAGTTAGTCACCAAGCCGGACACGTTGTTTATGAGCCGCCCGGGACTTCGTGAGCCGCTAGGCGTCAACCTGTGTATATAAAGGGACGACCCTGTCGGGGGAGCTGATCGTGTCCCGCGAACACCTATGGGACCTGGTCCCTTGTGGTTCGGAGGGGGGCGGAGAATGCACAAAGAGCGGATCGAGGCGATGCACACGAGCAGATTTACCCAGCTTCGGAGCTCTCCGGAGAGATAACACTCCTACTGCTGCTTGGTTGATTGTATTCTTACTAGGGAGCAATGGGAGCTACAAAACCTAGCCTGAGTGAGTGTGGTTTCGAATGAGTTGGATGAACTGAGCCGGAGCTGAACCGAACCTTTTCTACGTTGCACTCGGGCCTCCTTTTATAGGCACAAGGGGTCACCACAGGTGGCAAGTAGACAAGGGTAGAATAGTAAAAACAGAGGTTGGTACACCGCCTGCATAAAGGTACGATGATCTATACCTAACTCGACGGCAAGGGACAAGAGTCATAAATGCCCGTCTCGATCGCTCAACAAAGGCAACAGGACTGTCAAGTGCGCCTCCGCTTGCCACGATGGTAGCTTGTCAGCGCCGCTTATCGTTGCTCCCCGCTGGCTGCACAGCCCATTGACACGCGCGCCTGGGAAAGCCCCGTGGCGACACGTTGGCGGATGAGCTGGAGCAGAGATGAAGAGAGGTTACCTGCCGCGGCAAGCGCCTTGCCGCGGCAAGGATCTTGTCGTGCTCGGGAGCTTGTCGCTCGCCAAGCCTTCCCGGGAAGCTCCTCTTGCCGGGGCCTTGTTTCCTTCGTGCCCTGAGTGGCCTTCCTGACAAGATCCTCTTGCTGGGGCCTTGAGTACTTTGTTCTTGAATGGCTCCAAAGGAGCCGCTGAGGACCTTGGTGGTTACCAGGCCAGCCCTGACATGGGGTGCTGCGACTGTCCGTGCACGAGTTCGGGGTACTAGGGTACCCCTACTCTAGTACACCGACAGGAGCCCCCGGGCCTGGGCCATACACGGCGCCAAGCTCTGTTGGGCCAGGCCCAAAACAGTGCACGGGCACACGTGGCCCGGATCACGCAGTTATTTGCTTCGGACCCACCACGTCCCCCACGAACGACACGTTCCGGACGTGGTGTCGTGGGAGAGATCGTGGGGGCTTTCTTTAATGGAAAAATCGAACGCCGCCCCTCCCCCTTATAAGGGGAAACAGGGTAACGCCCACTTGCCATTGCTGTCACATCAAAACCACCGCCGCTCCTCCCTTCTTCT
Source organism: Aegilops longissima (assembly GCA_021605205.1). Taxonomy (NCBI): domain Eukaryota; kingdom Viridiplantae; phylum Streptophyta; class Magnoliopsida; order Poales; family Poaceae; genus Aegilops; species Aegilops longissima. Next base: position 627,133,673 of record CM038679.1, read on the forward strand.
CAAGTCCAAAGAGAGCGGCGCCCGCTTCATTGCCACCGGCGCCACTAACACCGTCGACCTCCTCCACCACCTCCCCATGGCTCAAAGCCGACAAGGGAAAGGCGTGAAATCGGCCGAGGCGCAGCGACTCATGGCCTGCGGAAGGAGGGCCCTCTTTGATCCCCGCTGACAGAAGGAGTTATGGAGCTGTACTATCTTTTTCGATTGACGAAGACTTCGAGCGCATCCGGCGACGAGGGTGATCTCCGCCGCCACATCCGAGAAGGATTCCATCGGGTACCCTTTCTTCGCGCTTTTCTTCCACTGTGGGCTCTGCCGCCTTTTTCGAATTCTTTTGCGATGTCATGAACACATATGGCCTCCGCCTCCTTGATTTCACCCCCAACGCCGTCCTCACCATGGCCGTTTTCGCACACCTCTGCAAGAACTTTGTCGGGGTCCACCCAAATGTCGCACTTTTCCGCCATTACTTCACGCCCCGCGTAGAGAGAGGAGAGCCGCTTGCCGGAGGAATTGCATGGACCTCCAGGATCGGCAAGAAGGAAGCATATCTTGACGGAGAGCTGCGCAGCAAGTGGGAGGAGTGGAGAGCTGACTGGTGTTGGATCTTAGAAGAGGAGCCGCAGCCTTTCACTACCCTGCGCCAAACCCCCATAGTGCGCGGCAACGATTGGAGCAACTTGGCGCCGGAGGATGCCAAGTTGAAGATTGTCGTGACTAGGATTTTGCGCCTCAGGCATGCCGGGCTGACCGTAGGAGCAGTTGGCGCGGACTTCCTTCGCCGCCGCATTGCTCCCTTGCAGGAGAGAGGGAGGCCTTCTTGGGAGTTCCAAAACGCGGCGGACATCATGAGGCTGCGCCCAGGTCTGAACTGGAATTTTACTGTCTTGGAGTTGGATGGCATGCTGCGAGAGCTGTTCAAGCTCGATGCGAGATCACCCGAGTGGTTCATGTTGCCGAGGGAGTCGTGCCCTTGTGCAACAACTCGTCGCTTGACCGCATCCGCGCGATGATGCCGTTGTGCGATTCCCATGGAATCGTACCAACTTGGCAGGAGCCCGCCGACGACGTCGTGCAGCAGTTCTTCGATGACTTGGAAGAAGTGCCGATCCGTGCCGACGAGCAGAAGCGGCTCACCCGCGACACCACCGAGCAAGAGATGGCGCGCATCGCCACAAGGTTGGAGGAGGCGGCAGAAGCTGCTGCCGCCGGCGCGTTTGGGTTCTCCGTCGAGGAGGCAGAGGCAGCCGAGGCGGCAAGCCTTGCCGATCGAGAGGAGTTCACCATTGAGGAGGAGCAGGCCGAGCCCGACGCTGACCCGAACGAGCCTGCCGGGGGCGCCTCCCCTCCGCCGTCAAGTAGCTTGCAGCGGGAGGAGCCCGCGCCCCGCTTAAGAAGACGCCTCCGCAAGACCGAGAGGGACGGGCGGCAGACGGGCTAACAGCCGCCTCGCCGCCGCCGCGCTCCACCGCGGCAAGCACGGTTGCAGCTGGGCGCCTCATGCTGCCACAGCAACGGGAGCGGGGCCTTCTGGAGCCACGGCCCCCGCACCCGCCAAGCGTCCGAGGGAGCCTACTCCTCCAGCTCGTCGCACCGGAGCGGAATTTGACTTCTCCGCACTCAGCTCCGAGGAAGAAGAGGAAGAGTAAGTTCTTGTCGCTGCTACTTGTAATTCTTCAATTTACTGCTTTGTCTTGTATCTGACTTGCTTCATTCTGAGCACTTTCCTTCTTCAGGACGCTGGCTCAAAGGGCGTCGAAAAGGGCCAAGACTCCGGTGGTCGTCGTCGAAGACGATTCCCCTGTGGCGACAGGAGGCACGTCTGAGACTCCCTTGCTGGATCCGGCAACCCTTCAACAGAGCAGCCCCCAGCACAACCCCCAGCGTAAGTATTTGATTTATTTCTTACGGTTGGGTGTGCTTGGGTGCTCCTTCTTTACTGATTTCTGGCTCGTTGATTTGTGTAGGAGCAGAGCAGCCTCATCAGGAGGTCCCGGAAGTCACTCCTGAAGTCCTGTCTGCTCCAACTACGCCGTCAAGGGAGAAATCTCCGCCAAGGGAGCGCTCTCCAGCAAGGGAGGCCTCTCCGACAAGGGGAGCTTCTCCGACAAGGGGCAGCACCGACGAACCTCCGGTGGTGGAGACCGCGGCAACAGATCCCACTGCAGGTAATCTTCTTGTTTGAAAATCTCCCTTGGGTTGTCTTTTCTTCTGTTCTTCTTTCTGAACGTTTGCTTGACTGGTTCTTTCCTTCTCTGATCGTCAGATCCATCTGCCGGAGAGCCGATGGAGACTGAGGCTGCCGGCGAGGAGGACGCTCGCGGCAACAATGACGACGCCGCCAACATGGAAGAGGAGGCCGGAGTCGATGGGTCCGCCAGCGAGGAGGCCGCCAAGGCTGCTGGCGCAGAGGCTGGGGAGGGGTCCGGCGATCGCACTGACGGCCGTGAGGCCGCAGGAGCGCCAGGCGCTGCACCGACCGCCGATCCCCCCGCCACCGACGCTGCACCAGACTCCGAAGAGCCCCAGCCCGGCGCCTATCTGAAGGCCGGCGACGGTGTCTTTATCAAGCTCCCATGGACGTCGAGCTCCAGGGCACCGGCCGAAGGGGAGACCTTCGACGCGGAACTGCTCGCCTCCGCCGGGCTGTCGCTGGTTGACGTTCCAAGCAGCAGTAGCGGCGAGCCTGAGGAGGAGCAGCTACTGAAGAGGTTGATGTCGCTCTACCGCGCCCGACAGGCTAAGTTGGAGTCGTGGGAAGCACTCGTCGCAAGGGCGGGAGCTGACATGGAGAAGCGCGCAGAAGAGCTTCGGCGCGCCAACAAGGAGACTCTCCGGGACATAGCAGAAGCGCGGGAGCAACTCTCCGAAGAGCGCACGGCCTTTATCTTGGAGAAGGCCGAGGTTGAGGAGCAGCAAAGGCTTGCCGGCGAGAAGCTTCTCAAGAAGAAGGTGGTGGCGCAGCGAAGATCAACCTCGGCGGTTATGAGGAAGATCTTGCATGCGAGCAATCAATTGGCGGGCACTCCAGAGGCAAAGGACGCCGCCGCTGCTGCCGAGGCCGCCAAGAAGGAATTGGAAACGAGGGTGGCCCAGCTGGAGGCCACCCTCCAGAAGAGCGCCGAGGAGGTCACCGGGCTGAAGCGCGAACGCGAGAAGGACGCCTACACTCTTGGCAAGCTGCAGGGTCGTTTCGCCGAGAAGATCAAGGAGCTCGACGCCGCCAAGGACTCCAAGGCGGATCTGGAGTTGAAACTGACCACCCTGACGGAGACGCTGAACGACGCCAAGGAGCGGGAAACGGGCCTACTGGAGAAGATTAAGGCCAACGAGGAGCTGTTGGCGAACGCCGCGACTGCCCAGAATGATCTCAGAGATAGCATAATGCACTGGACAGAAGATCTTGTGGACACTGCCGCCGCCATCCATAATGAGTTGATGGAGCTGGGAATGGTGGATCTTGGGTACTCCACTGATGAGAACCTCCAACCCAGCGCCAAGCTCAGCCTATTCTTCAAGGGCATGTTGACGGGTCTCCAGCGGCTCCGGGAGGAGATCCCAAAGCAACTGGCCGAGGAGTCGCGCCAAGTCTGCGTCGGGGCTCTCCAGAAGGTGCTGATGAAGGTGGCCTTCCGCAACCCAGGCGTCAACTTCACCAACGTCCTCAAGTCCCTGCCTCCATCTGCCGACGTTGAAGCGCTCAAGGCCCTTGTCGCACCCATCATGGGTAGGGTGAGCAGAGTCAAGAGGCTCGATGGCGATCGCGTGGACTAGGCCGCCAAGTTTATCTTTTCCTTGTCGCTGTAGATCATGTTTAGTAGAACAATTTATTAGATTTGCGACAAGTCATTTCTGTAATATACTCTATCTTAGGCATCAATTGCAATGTTATTCCCTTTACTTGATTTCTTCCCTTGTATATTTGTGCCCTACGCTTTTAGGGAACTTGTCGGCGCGGGCACCTTTGCCGTGAGCGCTGAGTGCTGAACGTCAGCAGCCTGCTGGCGATGCCGCCTTCGACAAGCAACCTTGTCGCAACTAGTTGCAGCGCACTTAAGTTGTTGAGCGGACTCGAAACAAAGTAAGGGTGCGACTAGCTACGAGTTGGTTCCTCCGCACACAGGTTTTCCATACAAAGTACTATCGTTCGAGGAAGATAACTTAAAAATTTAAAAACTGATTGCTTAAACTTAGCCACTTAGCTTTTCTGTTGTTTGCTTCCCGGCAAGGTGATACTTCCTCGAGCGACACTTGGTGGTCCACATCATTATCTTCTCCTTCCCCCCCGGTTAACTTGTGGGTGGATGAACCTTGCTCTCTTTTGAGAAGAAAGAAGAGAAAATAAAGTTATGGAGCCTAGTGGCTCGTTATTGCTTACCGGGTGTGGATGCTGCACGAAACGTCAGATAATACATGCATAATAATGATGAGAGCATGAAATTGACAAATTGCGCGCAACACATGAGCTTTACTGATGCACGGGGTCTGCGCCCGGCTTTGTACAAAGGATTACATGCAACAGCGGCAAGACTTGTACAAAAGGGTGGTTGCGAGCAGGTTCGGCAACAGCGCTCTATGGGTAAAACTTACGAAGATGCTCTATATTCCAGGAGTTGCTCACCGGAACGCCATACTCGGTCTCAAGGCGGACAGCGCCAGGCCTAGTGACTCGTTTCACCAGATAAGGGCCTCCCCACTTCGGCGTCAACTTGTTGGAATTCTTGGCGGATTGAACGCGCCAAAGAACAAGGTCGCCTTCCTCAAAGCTTCTGGCATTAACTTTGCCGCTATGATAGCGGCGCAAAGCTTGCTGATAACGAGCAGCTCGTACAGCAGCCTGAAGACGATCCTCCTCGAGGAGCAGCGCGTCATCTTGTCGCAGCTGCTCTTGCTCAAGCTCATCGTAAGCGAGTACTTGAGGTGACCCATATACGAGTTCCGTGGGGAGAACTGCCTCTGCTCCATAGACTAGAGCGAAAGGTGTTTGGCCAGTGGCTCGATTCGGCGTCGTCCTGATCGACCAAAGAACCACCGGCAGCTCCTCAATCCAGTTTCTTCCGCACTTGCGCAGCCTGTCAAAAGTTCTGGTCTTGAGTCCTCGCAGCACTTCAGCATTTGCCCTCTCGCTTGACCGTTGCTTCTCGGGTGAGCAATGAAGCAAAGCAGACCTTGGCGCCAAGATCTTGGGCGTCTTGCATGAAGGTGCGACTTCGTGAATTGGGTGCCGTTGTCGGTGATGATCCGGTTAGGTATCCCAAAGCGGCAAACAATTGACTGAAGAACTTGGCTGCTTGTTGTGCTGTCACCTTCCTCACTGGTTCCACTTCCGCCACTTTGTGAACTTGTCGATTGCGACGTACAAGTACTCAAAGCCCCCGACAGCTCGGGGGAAGGGGCCGAGGATGTCGAGCCCCCAGACCAAAAATGGCCAGGATAAAGGGCTTGTGTGGAGAGCTTGAGCTGGCTGGTGTATCTGTTTTGAATGGAACTGGCACGCTTCGCACTTGGTTACTTGTGCAGTTGCATCCTGGAGGGCTTCTGGCCAGAAGAAACCTTGCCGGAAAGCTTTGCCGGCAAGTGCTCTGGCGCCAATGTGGTGACCACATATGCCTCCGTGTATCTCCGCCAACAGCTTCTGTCCATCTTCCCGGCAAATACACTTCAATTTCACTCCGTTGAGTCTTCTTCTGTACAGGATGTTGTCAACAAACTGGTACATACTTGACTGCCGGGCTACACTTTCCGCTTCTTCTTGCTCTTCGGGAAGTTCTCCTGTCTGAAGGAAATGGACGATTTGCTGCGCCCATGTTGGAGCTTGCGGCTCGACAACAAGGACTAAAGGCACATCTGTCGCTGCGGGAACATCAGCTTCTACGGCAAGAACCTGCGGTTCTGCCGGAGCTTGATGATCCCCGGCAAGCTTGCTGGAGCAAAACTTGTCGGGAGCGTCTGTTTCAACGAAACAAACCCTAGGGCTTGTCGGAGCAGACTACTCCTCAGCGATATTTGCCCTAATTTTGGGGACCTTCTTGGCGGCGGCTTCAGGGAACTCTGCCGGAAAGTAGTCACCAGAAACCAACTTCCTCTTCTTTCTCTGTCATGTTGATGGTGTTACAGTTGGTTGAGTCAGCTTGAGCAAAAAAATTCCTGGTTCCACAGGTAACTTGAGTGCAGCACACTTTGACAGGCCATCAGCAATATCATTCTGAGCTCTTGTAACATGTTCCATTTGCAGGCCTTCAAAGTGTTCTTCTAGCTTTCTCACTTCATCAACGTAGGCTTCCATCAAAGGACTCTGATAATCTTTGTTTACTTGGCGGACGACAAGCTGCAAGTCACCCCTGACGATAACCTTCTTGATCCCAAGGTCCACCGCAATTCTAAGGCCGGCAAGCAAACCTTCATATTCTGCAGTATTATTTGTTGCTTGTTCCTTGGGAAAGTGCATCTGGACTATGTACTTGAGGTGCTCTCCGGTGGGTGCGATGAGAAGCACGCCGGCACCGGCGCCTTGCAGCGAGAAGGCACCATCAAAGTACATCAGCCACTCTTTACTTGCTTCCTTGACGGGGATGCTCGTCTCTGGGATTTCTTCATCTTGCGTTGGCGTCCATTCTGCTATAAACTCTGCCAATGCTCTGCTTTGGATAGTTGAAGTGCTTTCAAACTTAAGGCCAAAGCTTGACAGTTCCAGTGCCCACTCAACAATCCTGCCTGTTGCTTCTGGATTTTGCAATATCCTCTTCAGCGGAAAGCGAGTGACAACTGTTATCTCATGTGCTTGGAAGTAATGGCACAGCTTTCTCGAGGCCATGAGGAGGCCGAAAAGCAACTTTCGCACACCGAATACCTTGACCTAGCCCCCTGCAGAAGGGAGCTGACAAAGTAGACTGGGCGCTGCACCATCCTTTTCTGTATCTTGTCGCGATCCTGTACAGATCCGTCCTTGTCGGGACCAGAGCTTGACGGCGAAGCCCCCTGCTTGTCGCTGGATGCATCTACCTCGGTTGCCGGCTCCTCATCTGCCTCCCTTTCCGCTACTAACGCAGCACTAACCACTTGATTGGTTGCCGCTATGTACAGCAGCAACTTCTCTTGTGGCCTAGGTGCGACAAGTATTGGAGTGGAGGACAGGTACCTCTTTAAGTCTTGCAGCGCAGCCTCCGCTTCGGGAGTCCATTTCATTGGTCCTGCCTTTTTCAAAATCTTGAAAAATGGCAGGGCACGCTCAGCTGACTTAGACATAAACCTGCTGAGAGCAGCCACGCAACCGGCAAGCCTTCTTACATCCTTGACGCGCTTTGGTGCTTCAATCTGCACAATGGCCTTGATCTTGTCGGGATTGGCTTCAATTCCCCTCTGAGACACGAAGAACCCGAGAAGCTTGCCGGAAGGGACTCCAAACACGCACTTCTCGGGGTTGAGTTTGAGGTTGATCTTGCGCAGATTTGCAAAGGTCTCATCTAAGTCTTGAACCAGAGTTGCTTTGTCCTTGCTCTTGACCACTATGTCATCCATGTAGGCTTCTACATTTCTGTGTATTTGTGGCTCAAAGGCATCATGGACTACTCTCGCAAACGTTGAACCAGCATTCTTCAAACCGAAAGGCATCCGTATGAAACAATATGTGCCACATGGTGTAATGAATGCGGTTTTCTCTTCATCTTCCTCTGCCATGAAAATCTGATGATATCCTGAATATGGATCAAGAAATGAAAGCAAATCACATCCAGCTGTGGAGTCAACAATCTGGTCTATACGCGGCAAGGGAAATGGGTCCTTGGGACAAGCTTTATTAACATCTGTGAAGTCAATACAAAGTCTCCATTTCCCATTCGCCTTATGATATAACTACCGGATTGGCCAACCACGTGGGATGGAGCACTCCTCGACAAGGCCTGCTGCTTCCAACTTCTTGATCTCTTCGCTATGAACTCTTGGCGCTCCTTTGCTGTTTCCTAACTTTTGCTTGACGGGCGGCGTGAGGACAGACAACTAGGTGGTGCTCAATTACTTTCTGGGAACACCGGGGATGTCGGATGGTTGCCATGCAAACACATCGACATTCGCCCGCAGAAAGCAACGAGCTCGCCTTCCTATTTAGGGTCAAGCGTGGCATCGATGGTGAAGGTACCACCGGTGCCGTCCTCCTTGGTGGGCACCTTCTTGGTCTTGGGCGGAGCTGCCATCATCTTCTTGCACTTGCGGTGGAGCTCGATGGTGCGTCCTCGACGGTAGCGCAGCACTCCAAGAGGTGCGCTTGCGGAGTGAGCATCGAGCTCTTGCCGGACTTGGTCTTCTTCTTCCCCGGAGCTTGGCGGCAAGTGGTTTGCTATCTGTCGCAGCTGCTGCATCCGGTAAATCTTGTCGGCGCAGATAAGCGCATCCTTCTTGTCGCCATGAACAGAAATGATGCTTATCGGGCGGGCATCTTGAGAAGGTTGTAGGCGTAGTGAGAGGCTGCCATGAACTTGGCAAGTCTTTGGGCTGCCAAGTATCCCATTGTAGGGCAATGGGAAATCAGCAACGTCGAATGTGACCCTCTCAGTCCTAAAATTTAACTCACTGCCAAATGTTACCGGCAATGTGATCTTCCCTTTCGGCTTGCTCCTTCCTGGGTTGATTCCTTGGAAAGTGCCAGTTTCTTCGAGCTCGCTGTCAGGGATTTGAAGCTTCTGGAGCACTGCAGAGGAGATCAGATTCAGGCCGGCCCCGCCGTCAACCAACATTTTAGTGACCTTGAGGTTGCGGATAGTTGGTGAGACCAACATCGGCAAGCACCCGACCGAAGTTATGCGATCAGGGTGGTCCTCAATATCAAAAATGATGGGCGTGCTGGACCACTTCAAAGGTCTACGTGACTCCACGGATGGTTCTGCTGCATTGACCTCTCGCATCCATTGCTTGAGTTGGCGGTGCGAGGTATGCAGAGAAGCACCACCGTCAACGCAGAGAACTTCTGTTGCCTTCTGAAACTCCTGCTCATCAGCTTCATCGTCTTCCATGTCTTCATCATCATCTTCTTCTTCTTCGTCCTTGTCGCGGCCGCGGGGAGGTCTGTCTCCTTGCCGTTGCTTGGCCTTGCCGCGGCGTCCTCCCCGGCCAGGTCTCTTCTTACTAGCTGCACCAGCACCTTCCTGGGCCTTCTCCTTGTCTCGCCGCTCGTATTCAGCCCTCTCTGTAGCTCAACAAGCTGCTCGACTTTCTTGCAGCTCGGAGATCGTGGCCCTTAGTGCGGTGAATCTTCTGATCTTGTTTGTTGGAGCAGTCGGGCTTGTCGGCGGCCGCCACGACTTTCTTGGTCGGTGTCGTGACAACCTCCTTTCGAGCCACCAGCCTTGGCTTTGTTGGCGGCACCATCCTTGCCGGACTACTCGACAACTAGTACTTCTTGGCTCTTCTTCTTCCTGTTGTTCCGCCGCCGGCTCTTCCTTGCCGGGGCGGTCTCCTCACTGTCAGATTCTGCTCCTACATTCTCTCCTGGGAGTCTTCTTCCCTCCTTAGCCCGTGCACACTTGTCGGCCAAGGCATACAGTTCACTGACGTCCTTGACCTTGCACATCGCCATTTCCTCCCTCATCCTGCGGTTACGCATATTCTGATGAAACGCGCTGATCACCGCGGCAGGGTGGACGTCTGGGATGTAATAGTGCACACGGCTGAATCTCTGGATAAACTTGCGCAGGGACTCTCCTTCCTTCTGGGCAAGCAGGTGAAGGTCACTCTCTTGGCCATGAGGTTTGTGGCCGCCTGTGAAGGCGCCGACAAACTGATGGCACAGATCTGCCCAAGAGGATATGGAACTGTCCGGCAAGTGCATGAGCCAAGATCTGACGTTTGGCTTGAGCACCAGAGGGAAGTAGTTGGCGAGGATCTTGTCGTCTCGTCCCCCCGCAGCTTGCACCGCGATGGTGTAGATGCTGAGGAACTCCGATGGGTGTGTCCTGCCATCATACTTCTCGGGCACATCTGGCTTGAAGTTTTTCTTGTTGGGCCACTGGACTTGCCGTAGCTCACGGGTGAACGCAGGGCAACCTACCGCGTACGGCAAGTCGCCTGGTTCCCCTGGCGCATGCATATCAACAGCGGGCCCGGCGCGTTGGTCGGACTGACGCCGCGCTTCTCTTCGGCGCTCGATGCGAGTTTGAGCGTCTTCTTGTTGCCGTTCCTTAAGAACTTGGCGCTGATCACGGCGAGCTCGTGGATCCGACGACGCGGTGGAGTCGCTGTCGATGTGGATCCGAGGAGCTGGTGATCTTGGCCTTCGGAAAGGGGAGTGCATGGTGGTGTCACCCCCGCAGGTCTCGTCGCCACCGGCTCGTGCCTTGTCGCGCGCGCGCGCTGGGGCCTTGATTGGTTGCCGCGAGCGTCTCCATTGGCAAAGCCGATGAGACTATGGATTGTGGCCCTCCATTTGTCGACCTTGTCGGCCGTTGGAGGGTAGTCTAGAAGTAGCTGAGCTCTTGCCAAGGCTTCCGCTGGAGTGGTGGGTGGCAACAGCGTACGGAGCGAAGAACGGGATGTGCTCGGACTCCTAACCAAGTTAGGAGGAGCAGCATCCCGCCCAAGCGACCGTACCCCACTTGTACCGGCATGCTGGCGTGCATGCGGGTCTCGAGGGCCTCGGGATCCTCCAGCTTGGCCTTGATCCAACGAGCGTATGGTGCTGCGAGCATCATGACGCTGTCGGTCCCGCACTTCCTGAGAAGGGCGCGGTGTGGATTCGGACGCCCAAGCTTGCGCCGCCTTGTCCTTGGACCTGGCGGCGTCGTGGGCTCTCTCGACGACGCCCGTTCCTCCGCCAGCGTCTTCCCCACCACTCGTCAGCTCCGGTGGTGGTGGATTTGACGCGGACGGCTCTGCTGCCGCTGAAGCCTTCTTCTTCGGTGGCATGTTGACGAAGATGTTGAAGAAGCCGCTCGTGTGAACGCCGGATCGGGTTCGCACAGCCTCGACGCCCCCTACCTGGCGCGCCAAAGATGTCGGGGGAGCTGATCGTGTCCCGCGAACACCTATGGGACCTGGTCCCTTGTGGTTCGGAGGGGGGCGGAGAATGCACAAAGAGCGGATCGAGGCGATGCACACGAGCAGATTTACCCAGCCGAGCTCTCCGGAGAGATAACACTCCTACTGCTGCTTGGTTGATTGTATTCTTGCTAGGGAGCAATGGGAGCTACAAAACCTAGCCTGAGTGAGTGTGGTTTCGAATGAGTTGGATGAACTGAGCCGGAGCTGAACCGAACCTTTTCTACGTTGCACTCGGGCCTCCTTTTATAGGCACAAGGGGTCACCACAGGTGGCAAGTAGACAAGGGTAGAACAGTAAAAACAGAGGTTGGTACACCGCTCTATACAGTGTACAGTGATCTATACCTAACTCTGACGGCAAGGGACAAGAGTCATAAATGCCCGTCTCGATCGCTGAACGAGGCTTGAGGGACCGTCAAGTGCGCCTCCGTTTGCCACGATGGTAGCTTGTCGGCGCCGCTTATCGCTGCTCCCCGCTGGCTGCACAGCCCATTGACCGCAGCGCTGGGAAAGCCCGTGGCGATCGTTGGCGGATGAGCTGGAGCGGAGATGAAGAGAGGTTACTGCGCGGCAAGCACCTTGCAGCGGCAAGGTTCTTGTCGCTTCGGGAGCTTGTCGCTTCGCCAAGCCTTCCCGGCAAGCTCCTCTTGCGGGGCCTTGTTTCTTCGTGCCTCGAGTGGCCTTCCCGACAAGCTCCTCTTGCGGGGCCTTGAGTACTTTGTTCTTGAATGGCTCCAAAGGAGCCATTGAGACCTTGGTGGTTACCAGGCCAGCCCTGCCACGGGGTGCTGCGACTGTCCGTGCACGAGTTCGGGGTACTAGGGTACCCCTACTCTAGTACACCGACAGACCCGGTGGCGGTTCAGGGCAAGAAACAAGAGATCGAAAGCTAGGTCAAACGTATTCGCTCCCTGGTAATCGAGACATAAGCAATACCACCTCAAACTAGATTAGGCCTTTACCTTCACCGCAAGGGGCCGAACCAGTATAAAATCTATGTGTCCTTTGTCCCGTTTAACCCCTTTAAGCTAACCTAGTTGCGATGGCTCCACGACTAAGTCCTCACACTAGGACATCTGCCGTGACTATTCCATGACACCTCCTCTTCTTGATCTCATCAAGCTCTCTTTTTAGGGCCTTCCTGTGCTTTTCTACCACCCTGGCTGTCTCATCACTCTTGCATGCTTCATCTATTAGCTCAGCATAGTTCTTTGTCAATACAACGTGCCTCACAGACTCCATTGTTGCCTCTGGTCTATCATCATGTACAGCCAAAACTGCAGTTGATGTTTGTGAATCCTTAAGTGAGAAATATATGGGCCAGCTTGCCTACTGATGTTGGAAGATAGGCTGTCAACCATTTTCAATGTTTAACCACCACCATGATAGTTAAATAAATTTATTCCTTTGTAGTAGGGAAAAATTGGCTTTTCGCAAAAACATTGTAACCATAGAGCCTCCACCAGCCAAATATGCACGTAGTGATAGCTTTATTCATCATTATCCTATGGTGTGAATTTGCCAGTACATTCAATGTACTGACCCTTTGTGGCTGCAACGTCTCATGTTGCAGGATCTTACGACAAGTAAGTGATACGTTAGGGTTATGATTTCTACACTCAACTTTGTCGTTGGTGTTAATGGGAATCCACAACCTTGTTACTTCCGCTATTTGGATTGAGGTAATAGTATTTACGTTATTTATACATGTGATTTACCTCTGTTATAAATCCTCGAGTACTGTGTGTGCCAGCATACAGATCCAGGGATGACACTTAAGCACAGAGACTTGATCCATTCGTGTCGGGTCGCTACAGTAGAATACTTATGCTCTTGGGAGAAGCCACTAGTGAAACCTATGGCCCCCGTGTCTATTCTCATCATATCAATCTCCATTACTTTAATACTTGCTTTGTTTTTTACTTTGCCTTTTTACTTTTCACTTTGCATCTCTATACCAAAAAAATACAAAAAATATTAATTATCATCTCTATTAGATCTCACTCTTGTAAGTGACCGTGAAGGGATTGACAAGCCCTAATCGCGTTGGTTTCGAGGAGCTATTGTTTTGTGCAGGTACGAGGGACTTGTGCGTAGCCTCCTACTGGATTGATACCTTGGTTCTCAAAAACTAAGGGAAATACTTACACTACTTTGCTGCATCATCCTCTCCTCTTCGGGGAAATCCAACGCAGTGCTCAAGAGGTAGCACCCCCCTAGGCGCACCCTCCTGCCTCGGGGCCGTCTCGTGGAGTCCCAGACTTCAACTCCAAGTCTTCTGGATTGCGTTTGTTCCAAGAAAGATCCTCGTGAAGGTTTCGTACCGTTTGGATTTCGTTTGATATTCCTTTTTCGTGAAGCACTAAACTAGGCAAAAAAAATATCAATTTGCACTGGGCCTCCGGTTAGTAGGTTACTCCCAAAAATAATATAAAAGAGCGTATTAAAGCCCATTAAACATCCAAAACAGATAATATAATAGCACGGAATAATCAAAAATTATAGATACGTTGGAGACGTATCAACACCACACTGATCGACGACGTGCGTCATGGTGAGGTGGTTCAACCTCCGCGAGTCCCGGAAGGCTCTGCTAGGACGTCTTGGGGGTTCTCTTCTGGAGGTAACCCTGCCCTCGCTAGGCTCGCCTTCCCGGCATGGGAGGCTTTACTCCTGGTGGCTTCTTACTTCTCTGGCTTGGCCTGGGTCCTCTTGATTTTCAGGTTGGTCCTTTGAAGAACTTGGTCTCTTGTACTTTGGTCTGGTCTTGGTGCTGTAATCTTGCTCATGTGCCTGTGCACTGTCTGGGCAACAGACCCAGGGTTTATTGCACCGACACCATAAGAGGGCCATTGTCACTACGGCAGGTAGCAGGACCATGGTTACAACAGTCCGTGTGTCGCCATGGTTATTGTGGCCTGGTTATAAAAATAGGTTATTGTGGCCACTAGAAAAACACGGAAAAAGAACTGCAATGACTACAAGCAAATGACTAAAAAAGACAATATGGAAATAAATAAGCAAGCAACTAATGCTAGTCTATTACAGCTATTACACATATTACATCCACTGGGCATCAAAGTTTGCCACCAGTGCAAATATAAGGAACAAAGCAGCATATTACATACACCGGCCATCTAAATTGGCCACCAGTGCAAATAAACGCAGCAGCAAAACAAGTCCATAACTAAAACAACTTCAGAAGATCTCAAGAAATGTCATCCTGGGTATCCACCATGCTGTGATGACCCACAAGTATAGGGGATCTATTGTAGTACTTTTGATAATTAAGAGTGTCGAACCCAACGAGGAGTATAAGGAAATGATAAGCGGTTTTCAGCAAGGTATTCTCTGCAAGTACTGAAATAAGTGGTAAGGGATAGTTTTGTGATAAGATAAATTGTAACGAGCAACAAGTAACAAAAGTAAATAAGGTGCAGCAAGGTGGCCCAATCCTTTTTGTAGCAAAGGACAAGCCTGGACAAACTCTTATAATAGGAAAAGCGCTCCCGAGGACACATGGGAATATCGTCAAGCTAGTTTTCATCACGTTCATATAATTCACGTTCGGTACTTTGATAATTTGATATGTGGGTGGACCGGTGCTTGGGTGCTGTTCTTACTTGAACAAGCATCCTACTTATGATTAACCTCTATTGCAAGCATCTGCAACTACAACAAAAGTATTAAGGTAAACCTAACCATAGCATGAAACATATGGATCCAAATCAACCCCTTACGAAGCAACACATAAACTAGGGTTTAAGCTTCTGTCATTCAAGCAACCCATCATCTACTTATTACTTCCCAATGCCTTCCTCTAGGCCCAAATAATGGTGAAGTGTTATGTAGTCGACGTTCACATAACACCACTAGAGGCTAGACAACATATATCTGATCAAAATATCGAACGAATACCAAATTCACATGAATACTAATAGCAAGACTTCTCCCTTGTCCTCAGGAACAAACGTAACTACTCACAAAGCATATTCATGTTCATAATCAGAGGGGTAATAATATGCATAAAGGATCTAAACATATGATCTTCCACCAAGTAAACCAACTAGCATCAACTACAAGGAGTAATGAACACTACTAACAACCTACTAGCACCAATCCCGGACTTGGAGACAAGAATTGGATACAAGAGATGAACTAGGGTTTGGAGATGAGATGGTGCTGGTGAAGATGTTGATGGAGATTGCCCTCTCCCGATGAGAGGAGCGTTGGTGATGATGATGGCGATGATTTGCCCCTCCCGGAGGGAAGTGTCCCCGACAGAACAGCTCCGCCGGAGCCCTAGATTGGTTCCGCCAAGGTTCCGCCTCGTGGCGGCGGAGTCTCGTCCCGAAAGGTTGCATCTCATTTTTTTCTCATCGAAAGACTTCATATAGGAGAAGATGGGCAACGAAGAGCCACCAGGGGGCCCACGAGGTAGGGGGCGCGCCCCAGGAGGGGCGCCCCCCACCCTCATGAGCAGGGTATGGGACCCCTGGCCTTCATCTTTGGCGACGATTTTTCTTTATTTATTTTAAGATTTTCCGTGGAGTTTCAGGACTTTTGGAGTTGCACAGAATAGGTCTCCAATATTTGCTCCTTTTCCAGCCCAGAATTCCAGCTGCCGGCATTCTCCCTCTTCATGTAAACCTTGTAAAATAAGAGAGAATAGCCATAAGTATTGTGACATAACGTGAAATAACAGCCAATAATGCAATAGATATCGATATAAAAGCATGATGCAAAATGTACATATCAACTCCCCCAAGCTTAGACCTCGCTTGTCCTCAAGCGAAAAGCCGATAACAATAAATATGTCCTCATGTTTAGAGGTAGAGGCATCGAAAAAAATAAAATACGGACATGAAGGCATCATGATTATTCTCATAACAGCAACATATATAGATTTTGTCATATGATTACTTATGTTCAAGTGATGATCTTTTCACAATGCAAAAGTATGAATCAGAAACCTTATTGGGCACTAACAAATTGTAACCTCAGTCATTGAAGCAATTGCAATTTATCATAACATCGGAAAGAGTCTATGTCAGAGCTTAAAAGCAAGTCCACATACTCAACTATCACCTAGTCCTTCATAATTGCTAACACTCACGCAATACTTGTGGTTACGGAGTTTTAATCGGACACAGAGAAAGATAGGGGCTTGTAGTTTTGCCCCACAACTTTTTACCTCAAGGGTAATGTCAATAGTAATCATTCATGCTCCCCTACATCCAATTAGATATGTATATCATGTTCTTTCCAACATGCTGGGCTTGCCAAAGGATAAAATGAAAAAGGAAATGTGAAGATCACCGTGACTCTTGCATAAGGTAGAAGATAATAATAAAAGATAGGCCCTTCGCAGAGGGAAGCAGAGGTTGCCATGCGCTTTTATGGTTGGATGCACAAAATCTTAATACAAAAAAAACGTCACTTTATATTGCCCCTTGCATGTGGAACTTTATTATGCAGTTCGTCGCTTTTATTACTTCCACGACCCATCCCAGACTATAGTCCTTAACCATGGGCACGGCTATTCGAATAGATTTAACCTTTGCAGAGGGTGTACTCTTTACCCGCGAGTAACAGATTCCTTTAGTCCATCGGGACTAATTCCATTTACGGTCTTTTAATTGAAAACACGCCTAACTTGCACACACCAGCTTAAGTTACCGGTGTCTGGAATCACCCACGACACTTGTTAAGCAAAACTCTAAGTGGGAAGGCTACAACCTCGCGTAGCATGGGATCAAATTTATATCGCGCGCTCTAAGGGGTGCCCCCCTCTCGGTCCCAACCGGAAACACCCATGCCCCCGGACCAGGTGGCATGCCTACCGGATGCAGCCGGTATCTTCCACCATGGCCTTTCTGTACGGTGTGTGCTAGGAAGGGGTTTACAACTTACTGAACCGTACCCTACCTGTGGTAGGAACAAGTGGTAGTACGAAACAAGTATGGGGGTTACTAGAACAAGACTCGATCTACGGTCGCCTCAGGAGGTTTAAGCAATTCCCTGCATGATTGGCATAACAAATATATTTTCAACCAACAGGCAGGATCACCACTCATCATACCCCGTCATGCCATACCGGACACAATCGTCTCGATGAGGAACTAGGGACAAGCTCGAGTCTACCCAAGACAACGACTTTCCCGGTTTCCTTATGGTATGTAAGAAAGGCATACGAGGGTGATTACTATCACAATGTATCAAATTTCAGTAGCACGGAATCATCAATATGCACTTATGAGTATGCTCATATCATCACATAGAATAACGAAACTCCGAGGCAAGGAGTGTTGTAACCGTATTCAAACGACACACAAAAATATTATGCCAGAGTTCAGAATGCTTGCCTTCAAGTTGTGGACGGGTGAGGTGCACTCCAAAGCTTTTGAAAGTTATAATCTCCCCTCCAAATTCCTATTTTCAAAAATATTCAAATAACACATACTTTAAAAACAGCACAAAAAAGTTGCTTGGAAAATTTTCAAATAAAAATGAAAATAAACTAGACAATATTTGGGAAACAACAGAAAAAGAATCAAGTCATTTGGAGTTTTATTTAAAAAGATATAGCCAGTCAGAGTTTTGGTCAAATTCTGTTTAAAAAAAAATAAAACTGAAAAAAGGAAAACGTTTCGGAAAGAGTACACGTCGATGACATACTTTGCTTTTACGCCTTCACTTAAACCACGTGGACCGGTGCGGGGTCACTGACAATGGGTCCAGGGGGCCCACTGGTCAGGTTTGACCTGTCTCCCCCGCCTTCCCTCTCCTTTGGCCAAACGGAGGCGGAGCTCCGGCGAACTTCGCCGGCGAACGACGGCTCCTCGAGGGCAACCGAGGGCGGGGATGGATCCGCCAGTCCAGGGCGGTCCTCCGGTGGTCATTAGGTAGGTGCGCACGAAGGGAGTTGCCAGCGGCGAGCTCCGTGGCGGAGGTAGCTTCGGCACGATTGGGGATTTAGGCTATGGTGGCTTCCGATCATGGCTGAGGGTTTGGGCGGCTCCGCACGATCCAGGGGAGTCGGGTGGTGGCATCGGACGGGCAGGGGAGGCCCTGGTTGTGATGCATGGCGCTGGGGCGTGGCGGCGGCCGAACCGGTCGGAGCCGGGGAAGACGGCTTCACCCCGACGATTTCTGGCCGTGGGGTCTTCGAGGGGATGGCCTGAGGCTGCCTGAGTGGCTGGACGAGCCCGGGGCCCCTACTTATAGCGCGGCTAGATCGGTTCGCGGTGGCCGTGGATAGGATCGTCGGCGACCGCCGTTCTGTAGCTTGCAGGGCATCGTGGCGGCGACGGGCGCTTGCGCACAAGCTTGTGGATGAGCTCAGTCTGCTCCGGAGGGCAGCTGACGCGTTGGGGTGGCTCGGGCGGCGCCGTCCGGGGCAGGAGCCCACTGTGGCCGGCCGCTAGCCGTCGTGGTCGACCTGACGGCGACGCTGTAGGGCGCCAGGGGCGGGCTGGCGTGTTCTGGCGAGTGGGCAAGCGGCGAGCAAAGGCCAGGGGCGCGGGGCGAGCGAACGTGGAGGCTCGGGTGCACGCGTGCAAAAGCAGCGCCTGGCGCACCGAGCACGCCCACTGTGTGTTCGAAAAGCCGTGGCTTGCTAGGAGGCTAGGGTGGAGCTGGGGTTTAACAGATTAGGTTAGGGTAGTCTAGAGGCTTAGTGGACATGGTGGTTAGGCAAAGCAAGTAGGTCCGGTGTGCAAACTAAAACTCATGTCAACTGACCATGCACACAAGGTGCTTGATGAATGGCACATGCACCTAGGCACTTCTTGGGGTGGCCAAACTTTCCAGATTGGAGTCTCTTTAGATGTAGGTGAGGATGGCAAGGTCATTTGGGCAAAACCAGAAACTTGCTAGTGCAAGTTTTGCAAATCTTCAGTTTTGGACAGAAAGAGAAAGGCATGATTGCATGCACTTAAAATCCTCCAATGGATCCACTCTCCTGGACTTAAGGGTTTTGCAGGGTGGTCTATAAGCAGGAAAAAGAATCATGGGTAAAGGAGCAAGTTAAAATATGGTTGCAGTACAAATCATCAAGTTGGACCAGAATGAAAATGAGGTTGATTCACTCAAACTTTTCAAAGGACATAACTGGGTTTTAGCGTAAATTTGAATAATATACTCCTACTGACATCCCCTAATTTTGGTGGAAGTTTTAAAGAAATATTTAAATCGGTTGTAGTGCAAAAGTGCAATTGGACCAGATTTGAAAACTAGTGGCAAAGCTCAAAATTTTCAATTTAATAAAAGATGTTTTTGCATAAAAGTGATTTAAAAACACCACATGACATCCCCAAATTTTGGTTGGATTTTTAAATAAATTTATCAAATGGTTGCAGTGCAAATGGGACCCTAAACCTTATGAAAAATCATTTTTAGAGGAATAGAGATCAGGGAAAAATAATTATATAAATAATTCTCTTGATAAAAGAATTGTATTATTTGAGAGGGTAAACAAGTAAAATAATATAATTGGAAAGTTTTCACTTGGGGTAAAAACTCCATAATAATAATAAAAGAATGGTTCTGAAATCAAAAGAAAATCCAGAAAATAAAAGTTTAAGTTTCCTGCCAAAATTTTAATTAATAAAACAAGGTTAAAATTTTGGGGTGTCACAACACTACCCCCCTTGAGAAAAATCTCGTCCTCGAGATTTTCTAAAAGCTATTTTGAAAATATTACTCTTACCATTTCCAGAAATAACCACTTTACTTATGCGTTAAAATGCGGCTACAGTGAGAGGGCAGTAAGTGGTGTAAAACCACAGTGTGGAACACTAGCGCTGCGTGGAAAAATCTACGGTTAGGGGAAAAACGAGAGATTCCTACGTCGGAGACAGTAAATTTAGAATAAATTCTAAATTCTAAAATACGCTGGTCGTACCCGAGAGCACAGTGCTCCCTCTGGCTGACAGGTGGACCCGGGGCCCACTATCAGTCTCTTCTTCTTCTTCTCGTTCTCTCTTCTTCCTCTCTCCCGCGCACTTTCCCGTGCTTTCTCCACCCGCAACGTCTAGCGTGTAGGGCATCTAGGTCGTACTGCGGTAGTGCGCGACGTGCTAGCTGCCGGTGCAGCATGCACTCACCTCGCGGGCCAGCGTGCTGTCGGCACTGCTTGCGGATTTGCCTCCGAACACCGGCGATCGGGCGACGAGCGGCGCTGGTGGACTTCGGCCACCGTACACCGATCTCGAGATATAAAACGGCCGAGGTCCTCCTCCCTTCTTCCTCACACCTGGCCTCGCTTCTCCTTCTCCTTCCTTCTCCTCCATTTCTACTTACAGAAGCTCGAGACGAAGCTCTAATGGCGGGGGCGGTGCCGGAATGGTACATGATCCTGGTGTGCGAAGGGCTGGCGGCATTGCTGGGGTTCTCCGTGCTCCTGTGTGTGATGATCCTCGATGATCGTCGTGATGCTGCCGCTCGAGTGTTGGCTCTCCGCGGTGGCGGTGATCATGAGGATTAGGTGGGGGGGTTGTCGGTGCTAACTGTTGTCGGTGTGCGGGAGGTGATCAGTTAGATGCAACACGGTTACATGGTTTGCAATTTGTGCATGTGTTCGAGTGGTTGTGGTTGTGAGTCTGCTATCGTGGTGCCGCGTGTTAGCAAATGGGCTGTAAATTATTAGAAATAATGGCAGATGGGTTGTATGTTGTTTTCCACAGATTTGAGGCTTTCCTAAAAAAGGTTGGCGACAAGCAAAGGATCGTTGGATGGCCATCCAACGGCCGTCGTCTTCTTCAATCTCTGCTCTTCCCGCTCGGCCGCTCAAACAAGCGCCCGTGGGCTCCTCGCTACTCCCTCCTCCCATGCCGGGCTGTCTTGCCAAGACAGCCTCACCGCCCCACCGTACTCCCATCGCTGGCCTATCCATCCCTCTACTCACCCACACCTGCTGTTATTCTCCGACAACGGCAGACAAACCAGTAAACCCTCGTTCAGTCGTACTCCCCTCCGCGTGGGAAACAACTGCTGAGTCTTCCCTGCCTCCGTGTCATTCCCTTCCTAGGCCTCACCGTCGTCCACCGCCCTGGTGCTCTTGGCGCGGCCTGGTCAACATGGTCAACGACCGACATGCATCTGAAGTGGACTGTACGTGGAGAGGCCGACAGCTGGGTCCACGGCCGCACGCAAGGAAATGCCTCCTTATTACGCGCAAAATAATGATTCCTCCACCTGACATCAGGGACCCAACGAAAGGGCCTCTGTATTTTGCGAAAAAAACGTTACAGCCGCTGACAGCTCGGACCCACCAGCTATATCTTCGCATGCAAGGAAGTGCCTCCTTATTACGCACAAAAAAATGAATACTCCGCCTGTTAGCTGGGACCTAGTATAGTGGCAGGCTGACTTGTGGGCCTACTAAGTTGACGGGGACGGAGGGCTTTGTCAACTTAGTCAATATGCACGATTCTAGCTCTAGTGACCATACGATGTCCATCCAACGACCGTAGTGCTTCTTCAACCTCTGGTCTTCTTGCTCCAACCGCCCAAACCAGCGCCGGTCATGCCTCATGCCCCTGCCTCCCGGGGCCGGCTGCGATGCGGCGGAGGCCTCACCGCCCCCTACTACTCCCATTGCTGGCCAGGCCATACCTCTACTCACCCACACCCCCTGTTATTCTACGGCGACGGCAGCCTCACACCGCAGCCGAACGAGTGAACCCTCATACTCCTCTACGCGTGGGCATCCACTGTCACGTCTTCCCCGGCTCCGCGTCGTCCCCTTCCTAGGCCTCGCCGCCGTCCACCGCCCTGGTGCTCTCGGCGCAGCATGGTCAAGGTGGTCAAGGAATGGCTTCCATCGGACGTGGACTATACGTGGAGAGGCTGACAGCTAGGTCCACGGCCGCAACAAGGAAGTGCCTCCTTATTACGCGCAAAATAATTATTCCTCCACCTGACAGCGGGGACCCACCGGATGGGCCACCGTATTTCGTGATAAAAACGATTCGCCCCCCTGACTGCTGGGACCCACCAGCTACATCTTCGCACGCAAGGAAGTGCGTCCGGGCAAAAAAAAAACGATTCGCCCCCCTAACTGCTGGGACCCACCAGCTACAACTTCGCACGCAAGTAATTGCGTCCAGGCAAAAAAAGCGATTCGCCCCCCTGACTGCTGGGACCCACCATCTACATCTTCGAATGCAAGGAAGTGCTCGACGGTCGGGACCCACATGGTCGAAGCGCACGTGGCGTTGTCATTCGGTCGTGAGCGATATCGTACATCTTGGTCGATTTAGAGCGCGCGCGCGTGTCGTAGATGTAGAGGCGTGCGTGGCGTAGTAGAAGCGCGCACGTAGCATGTACACGCACGCACGTGTGTGGCGAGGGTGCAAGAAAGAAAATCTGACGCCGCGCACGTACATACGGGCAGGGTCTCGACGCCTACTCACGCACACATTACATGGCTGGGTCGAACGGAGAAACAGCGTCGTCGTCGTGTTCATGAGAGCCAACCGCTGGGTCGGAGCGGAATGCGTGGTCGTGTTCATCGGGAGGCTTGGGCGGAACAGCGATGGAAGCGAGGCTGGCGTACCGCTGGCGGAGGAAGCGGCCTTGTGTTTGACTAGCCACGTTCAAGCGGGATCTGTTGATCGGGAGGGTGTGGCATACCGCAAAAGCGGAGAAGCGGACCTCCTACGGTCGAAGCAGGGGTCTGTTGATCGGGAGGTGTGTGGCATACCGCAAAACGGAGGAAACGAACCTCCTACGGTTGAAACAGGGTCCTTTTGATCGGGAGGGGTGTGGCAAACCGCAAAAGCATTTAAGCGGACTTGTGTTGGGCGCTTCACGGTCGAAATGGGGTCCTGTTCGCCGGGAGGGTGTGGCGTGCCATAAGCGGAACTCCTCGGGATCTGTTCATCTCCACCGTCGTCCTCCTCCAGCCTCCACGGGCTACCGTCGACCTCCTCCAGCCTCCACGGGCTCCCGTTCATCCAGCCTCCATCGCGCGCTACTCCACCGGCTACTGTTCAACCACTCCTCCACGGGCACCCCTCCACCGTCTACTGTTCATCCAGCCCTCCACACCACGGGGTCCTGTTCATCCAGAGGCAACGCCACCGCTCATTGTTCATCAACCCCCCCAACACTCTTTGTTCATCAAATCGATCGGCTTGATTAGCAGCGGTAGCAAAGGAATCGCTCCATCGGGTTGATTAACAACCATCAATCGATCGCTCGGGTTCGATAGCGTGTAGCCTGCGGTGCAATCGCTCGGGTTCGATTAGAGCCCAACGCCTCGCT
Organism: Aegilops longissima; assembly: GCA_021605205.1. Classification (NCBI taxonomy): domain Eukaryota; kingdom Viridiplantae; phylum Streptophyta; class Magnoliopsida; order Poales; family Poaceae; genus Aegilops; species Aegilops longissima. The sequence continues at coordinate 627,156,970 of CM038679.1, forward strand.
TCGGGTTCGATTAGAGCCAACGCCTCGCACAAACTTCGCGACGTCTGAGAAAGCAGCGCATCGCTCGGCCCCCGACCTCCCACCGTAACCGGCAACTCCCCGAAATTTTCCTCCCCCTCGCTTCTACCACGGTTTTTTCCGGCATGGACGGCCGAAAGAATGTCATGCAGCTGCGTCTCCAGCCCGCCCAGGATGAAAAGCTCATTTTCTGTCATGATTTTTATCATAGAAGTAGGAGCCCACCACATCTATGATGATATCGGGTTTTGTCACAATTATCGTCATAGAAGTGTCATATGTATGACAGAAAAAAAATCGTTCGGCCCAAAATGTCACGGATGTGTCTTTTTTTTGTAGTGTCGTGATTTGACGGCTCATTGGGCATTACTACGGCGCTACGACTAGGGTGTGTCTACTGTGAAGTTGTGCACTCTAATTTGTGCATATGGCACGTGGACCCCGTTGCCGGTTGCCCCACATATCAGCGAAAGGAAGAAGAAAGACAGGAGTAACTAGTTACACATAAATATATTTTTTGACAGAGAGATACTCCCTCTGTAAAGAAATATACAAATATTTTATATCACAGGTTCACCTTGCCGAGAAATATACTCCTCTCGCAACGCATACGGGCATTATGGGGTTCAGTGAGAATATAATACTCAGATAGGCTCACGGTACTGGACTTTGGGCCGCATGCCGACCCTGCATGTTTGGGGGCCCATGTGTTCTACCCTGGCGCTTTTCATATTGCAAGCGATCGGTACTGCGCTGGTTTTAGATGCTATCGCAAGGCGAATACACAAAATTGAATAAAGCACGGCAGCTGTTGGAATGAAATCGAACGGCAGTTCCTAACCAGCAATCAGAGTTGCAATTCTATCAACGTTATACCATGTGATAAATAATATTGTCGTACTACTTATATACACAGGACCCTTGTTTCACCATGCCAGATTATTACATCAAAATCTCTCGGAGGATAGATCAGTTCGGCAGTTGCGTGCTGCTACTGAAGAATTTCAAAGTTGATTTGGACAAGCTCTCCTTGCCGAGAAAGTTCGATTTTGACATCATCCCCTATCGCAAGATATGATTTAGGTTTGAACCTTGACCATCCTTTAGCATCAATCATGATGCGACCATCCTTTGTACTTACGGTATATTGAGCAGGTTCATTCACACCAAGGCTGCGCATGGTAAGAGAAACTTGGCCGCGGTCACCCGGATAGTTGAACGACTCCCTCGTTGCTCTAGGAATTCTCTGTTTGCAAACAAGAAGACATACCCAAATAGTTAGATCAACACAGTGAATCATGTGAAACAACATGCAAAGAAAAAAGAACGAAGCACTTGGGCGGCCAATGCATACCAAGAAGGTGGACATGTCGGTTTTTGTGAGGACTTTGGTATATGAAGTGTGAACTGCAGCCCAGTCTATTGCCGGTGCAACTGCACGGGCCGGACCAAATGCAAGTGCAAGTGTTGGTGCAGGTGCCGAAGCCGCTGCTGCTGCCGGAGATGGTTCTCCTTGTAGAGCTGGTGCCGGTATCGATGCCCGATCCTCCGGTAGATCATACTGATCCGCTGACGCGGTCGGTGCCCAATCCTCAGCTAGATCAGACCGAGCTGCTGCCGCTATCAGTGCTAGAGCAACTGCCGGTGCTCGATCTGTGTGAGACAGCAGTGATCGTGTCTGGTCTGCTATGATCATCTTTCTAACTTGACTAGGATCCGTGACCGTGATCCAGTTTTTTTCTTCATTTCTTTTAAACGCGAGAAGGACTAATTGTGGCGTTTTTGTTAAACCAAACTACAGTTCATCATAGGGATTCAGCTTGTACTCAGACAACAGACTGGTCCAATTTTTTCCAGTAATATAAGTGATGGATAGTGCCTTCGTTACTGACACGACATAAGAAGTGAAACCTGCAAAAATAGCCATCGTAGAGCAAACCAAACAGTTTATTCTGTGATGAATGTCACATGGCAAAACCTGCATCGCAAAATTGCAGGAAAAGAAAGAAAACATGACATTAAATCAATAAGATTTAGACAGTAAATCAATAAGATTTACTTGATGTGACACGAGTGAATCCTTACCAGGAAATCACTATGTTGAAGTACTAAACAGAAGATTGATCGTCCAACTACGCGTGGCATGCAGGGGCCCTGCCTACTCCCACAAGCAGGACAGTCCAAAGGTCGTGACAAATCGTATGGACCGAACATCCATGGGACTGGAAATCTTGGTGGGTGCGATAAACCCTGCAATACATACATATATTGGAGTGTAACCATAATTGATAAACTGTCCTCACAAAAATATGATATGGATACTTCAAAATGTACAGACTGAATTGAGTGGACAGACAGTAACATAGACCGTTCTCAGGACTGACCACACACCAAAAGCGGCAGTACTAATAAACAATGCAGGGTTCACAAACACAAATCAAGTACTGAACAATAGTACTTACTACAGACAAGCAAAGTTTCACTAACTAAACTCTGCAGACTATTTCTTGCCACGGACCTATGGGATGAACCCCGCATAACTGACTAGGCCATGGACTTCGTGTGAGATGTCAACATGCACCATCACCATATTGTACACCTTGGAGAACCTAACAGAGTGGTCTTTCCACTCATAAACATGATGATGAAGACAGGCCGAATCAGATTTGTTGGGAAGCTTTACAAGAACCACACCCTTCGTCGAAGGCACAGCCAGGAAATTGTTGTGGTCAAGTACAGCCTCGAGAACACGCCTGACAGCAATGCTATAGGAAAACACTAGTTCAGGATACGTGGCGACAAGGACACATCAGCTTGATAGTTCAGCAGTAGAACTCATCATCAGGTCTTCCAGTTCATATGGCATGACTTTGAGAACTTCATCTCCACCGCGGACCTGGTTCTAATTCAAACAGAAACCATATTTCATTACTACCTCCGTTCAGAAATATAAGATGATTTTCGATATTATACTCCATACATGACTACATAACGCACAGAAATGAGTGAACAAAGACACTAGAACATGTCTTCAAAGGCATGAGAACAGAGGGATTACATGCAATATCCATAACACAAGTTACTGAGGCAAATATACCCTCTCAAAAGGTAGCATTGATGTTCATAAAGTACTCCCTCTGTCCCAAAATTCTTGTCTTAGATTTGTCTAGATACGGATGTATCAAGTCACATTTTAGTATTAGATACATCCGTATCTAGACAAATCTAAGACACGAAATTTGGGATAGAGGGAGTAGTTGAAAGTAATCTATAAGAAATCAGTGTCAACCTCTCGCATGTTTTGGTCAAAAGAGGAATTTAGAATCGTCATTTGGCACACTAAAATCACATGCAAGATCACCCGAAAGTTGTACTACAAGTACTAGTACTGCGTATTAGATGAAAAACACGATCAAGATCGAGAAAAGATCGTCAACAAGAGACATTACGGACTTGCTTAATGAGGGATCCCGGGAGGGGGCTTGGACAGAGGCGATGGCTTTGAGCTTGTCGCTGTAGTCTCGGCGGGGTGCTTGCGCTTCTTCGTACCATGAGCCTCGCGGTTTGGCGAGCCATAGACATCACGTCGGCCGGTGCTCGGCGTCCATCCAAGAGAGGAAGCTGAGAGAGAAGAGTGAAAGGAGGAACGAGATGAGGGAGAAGCGAAGCGAGTGGGGGTTTTCTTCAAGAGAGGAAGCTGAGAGAGAAGAATGAAATGATGGTTGCTTCGTCCGTCCAACTTACTGCTGGAAAGGAGGGGGTTTTGTGTTTTGATAGCTCATTGGGCATTACTGTGGCGGTTCGACCGGGGTAGTCTACCGTCACTCTACTACGGAGTAATTTAGTGCATGGCTAGTCAACCCAGGTGCTGGTTGTCCCACCTGTTGGCGAAAGTGAGTAATTTAGTGCATGGCTGGAGGAGGATCCGCACGGTAGAGCGTGTCCACTATTTTTCAATCTGAAGAAAAAAATGATTAAAGAAACGTTTCTACTCTTACGACGGAGGAGTGCGCAACACGGCAGCCACTTGAACATACACAGTGCTCCTACTACTAGGCATGTGTAAAGGTTCATACGTCAGTACTACACAATCTTGTTGCTAGTGTAGTAAGATATGACGATAACAAATGATGTTGTGCGCATGTCAACTACTCCTATATGCAACATAGTACCGCTTTTTCGACTGTCCGGTCGAGAATGAATGGTGAGATCAATGTTAACAGAACTAAGTCCACAGCGCACGGATAGTACGGTGCTACAGTACTCCACGAAACGTGAACCATATGAAGCACATCCTATAGTGTTAGACAGGGTGTATGAAGGGTGTACGGGATGGGAGAAAAAGTTCCCTTCTCGGCCCACTTTTGGGTGTTTGGCAGAGTGCATGAAGGGTGCATGAGTCCACACTAGTAGGTTGACAAAAATACATGAAGAGGAAACAACTATATTGAGATGAGAATGCAACCAAACACACCCACATGCTTTGTGCTACAGTGACTGATCTGCACCGTCTGAGTTTGATCAAACGGTCATGTTGCGCCGAGACATGGACATGCCCATGCAGAGGGCGCCTAAACACCACCGAAGTCCCTCTGCTTCTCGAGGCGCATGACGTTGGTGAAGCAGGGTGCAACCGCCCGCAGAGCCCGCTCCTGGTCGACGGGAGCTAGCTCGTCAAAGACGACGTCCAATGGCATGAATGGATTCTGGTGACGGAGCCCTGAAAGGATTCGCCCGACAACAGCGACGACAGCGCGCAACCCCTCCTTGTCCAGCTCAGCCCCCACCATCGCGCGGAGACGGCTCAGCTCCTCGGAGATATATGTGAAGAAGGAGACCAGGTCAGGAAGCCGCAACTCGTTGAAGTCGACTGGGTGGTCGAACGGGTTTAGCCTGACGGCCAGCATCATCGCACTGGCACGACGGTAGGCATCGCGCAGCTGCAACACGTGCGTGGCAACTTGGTTCACCAAGTGGCTGAGGCGATCCTGGACCTCGTCACGATCGGCCCGCTCGCGTTCCATCCGGCTCCCCTGACGGCCTATCGTATCTCCCGCTTTCTGCAGCAACGCCGCCGACGCCTCGAGCTTCTTTGTGGTGGACGCCTGCCGCTTTTGAAGCTCCGTGAACTCTCGCACATAACGGAGGAGCATGGCAGTCCTCTCCTCCTTGAGCTCACGAAGCTCCACGTCCTTGGCCCTAAGCTCCGCATCCTTGGCATGGAGCTCCTGTGTCAGGCGCCTCACCTCGGACTCCATGATCTGCTGCGCCGCCATGGCACCAGGTAGAAGCAATGGGGAGAGGAAGCAAAGGGGGCGAAACGGCTGAAAGGCAATGCAATCTACGGGAAGGCGGAGGGAGCTAGCCGAGGAGCGGGGAATCTTTTGATTTTCACCACGGTAAAACACCGATCGGCGACTTCTCACATCGGGAGGCGTGGGTTTTACTGGGAGTCATCGTGACTAATTGCTACAGCGTCTGCTCCGTCAATCAAAAATTAAAAATCCTACGCGCTTTGCTCCGTCAATCAAAAAATTAAAAATCCTGCCGCACCCAAACACCAAAGCAACGCCGCGGTGGATATTTAAATTTACCTGCCGGCAAGTAGATAAAAAAAGGGGTGAAAAAACAAATGTGGTGGCGGCCTAGCTAATCGGTCGAACTAGCCCAACTAGCTAGCCCTTGTGCTTCACCGATGTACTCGGCGGAAAGGTGGTCTTTCGTGATTTGACGACTCATTTACTTGCTTGGCGCCACGACGAGGAGGACCCGAAAAGCGCGGTAGGGCGCCCGTCGCCAGAAGAATATGTCGTGCACCACGGGAGGACCTCGAAACCGCGCGGTAGGGTGTGACACGTCTCGGCATGGAGGAAAAATGTGCAGGTAAAAATATACTGTATCAGACGTAGTACCTATGGTTCGACCTCGGGACCCAGCCAGTCGGTCGAAAACACCCCACTAGCTACACAGCTTCGTCATGCAAACGTGGCACGGTTAGATCCGTCTCGACCAGCCACAACGTCTCTTGTTCTAGGCGATTCTTCTATTTTCCAAGCTCTTTTTAGTTGTAATAACACCATGGCAAGCTAGCACCGCTCTTCGTGTGTGCCCGTGCAAAGGTTAGACGACGGAGAGAAGAGAGATTGAGATCGCAGACCTGGGACCCACCCATAAGTGAGACAATGGTCATGCACGTGTTGACGAGGCACTTCCTCTACTCTACTCAACGCAAGTACTTTCACTACAAAAAAAGACACATCCGTGACATTTTGGGCCGAACGAATTTTTTTTCAGTCATACATATGACACTTCTATGACGATAATTGTGACAAAACCCGGTATCATCATAGATGTGGTGGGCTCCTACTTCTATGACAAAAAATCATGACAGAAAATGGGCTTTTCGTCCTGGGCGGGCCGGAAACGCAGCTGCATGACATTCTTTGGGCCGTCCATGACGGAAAAACCGTGGTAGAAGCGAGGGGGAGGAAAATTTCGGGGAGTTGCCGGTTACGGTGGGAGGTCGGGGGCCGAGCGATGCGTGTTTCTGTCGTACGTACGTGCGTGTGTGCGAGGCGTTTGCTCTAATCGAACGGCGATGACAGACTGCAGCTACGTACATCGAACCCGGCGATCGATCGATGGCTGTTGGCGAACCCGATGGGCGATTCGCCGCTCTGCTGCGAATCAAGCCGATCGATTGGATGAGCAGTGAGCATTGGGGGGGGGGGGGGGTTGGATGAGCGATGGCGGTGGCGTTGCCTCTGGATGAACAGGACCCCATGGTGTGGAGGGCTGGATGAGCAGTGAGCGGTGGAGGGTGGCCGTGGAGGGTGGTTGAGCAGGACCCGTGGTGTGGAGGGCTGGATGAGCAGAGAGCGGTGGAGGGGTGCCCATGGAGGGTGGTTGAGCAAGTGGCGGTGGAGTAGCGCGCGGTGGAGGCTGGATGAACAGGAGCCCGTGGAGGCTGGAGGAGGTCGACGGTAGCCCGTGGAGGTCGGAGGAGGTCAACGGTGGAGATGAACAGTATCCCGTGGAGTCCCGTTTTGCGGTACGCCACACCCCTCCCGATGAACAGGACCCCCGTTTCGACCATAGGAGGTCCGTTTCGTCCGTTTTGCGGTACGCCACACCCCTCCCGATCAACAAGACCCCCGTTTCGACCGTAGGAGGTCCGTTTCCTCCGTTTTGCGGTACGCCACACGCCTCCCGATCAACATGACCCCCGTTTCGACCGTAGGAGGTCCGTTTCCTCCGTTGTGCGCTATGCCAGGCCTCGTTTCCATCGCATGTTCCGTCCAAGCCCTCCCGATGAACATGACCACGCATTTCGTTCCGACCCAGCCGGTTGGCTCCCACGCGTTTCGTTGCCTCCCGATGAACACGACGCATTCCGTTGCCTCCCGATGAACACGACGCATTCCGTTGCCTCGCCATGAACACGACGACTACTCTGTTTCTCCGTTCCGACCCAGCCATGTACGTATGCGCGAGTAGGCGTTCGAGACCCTGCCCGTATGTACGTACGTGGCCGTATTTTCTTTCTTGCACCCTCGCCGATGTATGTACGTGTGCATGCTACGTGCGCGCCTCTACTACGACACATGCGCGCCTCTACATCCACCAGTATATATGTATGTACACGTTCGCGACCAGAATGACAACGCTACGTACGCTTCGACCAGGTGGGTCCCGACTGTCAGGCAGTTCCTTGCGTGCGAAAATGTAGCTGGTGGGTCCCGATGGTCGAGGGGCGAACCATTTTTTGCCGGACGCACTTCCTTTGCGTGCGAAGATGTAGCTGGTGGGTCCCAGCAGTCAGGGGGTGAATCATTTTTTTGCCCAGACGCACTTCCTTGCGTGCGAAGATGTAGCTGGTGGGTCCCAGCAGTCAGGGGGGTGAATCATTTTTTTGCCCGGACGCACTTCCTTGCGTGCGAAGATGTAGCTGGTGGGTCCCAGCAGTCAGGGGGAAACTTTATTTCACGAAATATGGTGGCCCATCCGGCGGGTCCCCGATGTCAGGTGGAGGAATCATTATTTTCCACGTAATAAGGAGGCACTTCCTTGCTGCGGCCGTGGACCCAGCTGTCAGCCTCTCCATGTACAGTCCACGTCCGATGGAAGTCGTTCCTTGACCATGTTGACCACGTCGCGCTGAGAGCACCACGGCGCTGGACGATGGCGAGGCCTAGGAAGGGGACGACTCGGAGCCGGGGAAGATGCAGCAGTGGATGCCCACGCGAAGAGGAGTACGAGGGTTCACTGGTTCGGCTGCGGTGTGAGGCTGCTGTCGCCGCAGAATAACAGGGGGTTTGGGTAAGTAGAGGGATGGCCTGGCCAGCGGTGGGAGTAGTAGGGGGCGGTGAGGCCTCCGCGGCATCACAGCCGGCCACAGGAGGCAGGAGCAGCGGCACGACCGGCGCTGGTTTGGTAATTTGGAGCAAGAAGACCATAGGTTGAAGAAGCGCTACAACCGTTGGATGAACATCGTACGATAACAGGTGCTAGAATCTTTCATATTGACTAAGTTGACAAAGCCCTCCGTCCCCGTCAACTTGGTAGGCCCTAAGTCAGCCTCGGTAGATTTGGGTTCCGGTGGCGGGGAGTATTCATTTTTGTGCATAATAAGGAGGCACATCCTTGCGTGCGAAGATAGCTGGTGGGTCCGACAAGTCAGCGGGGGCACGTTTTTTGCGAAATCTGAGGCCCTTCCGGTGGGTCCCAGATGTCGTGGAGGAATCATTATTTTTGCGTAATAAGGAGGCATTTCCTTATGTGCGGCCGTGGACCCAGCTGTCGGCCTCTCCACGCACTGATCTACTTCGATGGTATCATTCGTTGACCACATTGACCACGCCGCGGGCAGCGCATCCAAGGTGGTGGGCGACGGTGAGGCCCTGCAACAACGAGCGGAGATGGGAAGACACGGGAGTAGAGTCGCAGACGGAGAGGTGTCGAGGGTTAGCTTGGTTCTAGTGCGGTGTGGTTGGCAATCGGTGGAGAAGAACAGGAGGTGTAGAGGGTGGAGGGATGGCCTGGCCAGCGGTGGAGTAGCGCTTCATAGCGAAGCGTGCTAAGCAGAGCTGCTAGCGAGAGGAGGCGGGAGGTGGTCCCGGTGGCGCTGGAGGAAGAAGGCGATAGATTGAAGATGGATGCGGCGGTTGGATGTAAATCAACGGCTAACATGTCGTAATCATTTGTTGACTAAATTGACAACGACTTGTGTTGGCTTCACCTATTGGCCCACATTTCAGCCTCCAAAAATGTGGCACGTATTCAACCCATTTTTTCAGAATTCTGATCTTTTTTTTTTTGCGGTAGAATTTACTGATCAATTTTGATCTTTTTTGAATTACAGCCATTAGCTGGGCTGGGTGAACAATTAATGTAGCGTCCATATGCCCATTTATTTTATTTCCTAAAAATTACAGGCCATTTGCACTTTATCTAGATACACGATTTTCTTTGGGATGATTCTAATTATAATGTTGGGTTGGGCCAGCAATGTTATCAAAAAAATAAAAAAGGGCTGAGCATTTTGTTATAAATATATTTAAATAATAAGTGATATTATTTCATTCTTCCTTAAATCTTACCAAGCTTTTGTACACAATCACTAGGATTTTCGTGCCAAAACAATCCAGGATTTTATTTTGTTAAGAAATTATTTTTATAAGTTAATAAGATGTGGGATATTGTTTTCTTACATATGTAAGTATCTGTTAAATATATGATGACAATAAAAATAATATATAGTAACATATAAAATAATTTAAATATATATAATATAGTTAGAAGGGAAACATAAGTTGTACCCGACGTTCCTATTCTTATATATAAAAATAGAACAGACCTCTGCGTTTTCTTCAAAAAAATACATAAATTTGGCTGCCATTAGCTGGGATGGGAGGTCCATAGGCCGGTCGATACATGACGGCCCTAAGAAAATACAAACAGGCCCTCCCATCCGAGGTCGTGGGCTGCGCATGTTAAAAATGAAAGCCTAGATGGGGCAGACTAAAACCATGTCCAACACTTGCCAAAACTTCGTCCCTTGTTTTCTCTGTGTTTCGCACACTCGACATTGTGTGGGCATTTTGACTATGCATCATATGAAGATGTGCTATGCATGAATGTTGATCAGCATGATGTTAACTGGCTGGTAGTTTCATTTTCGACCATGAATAAAACTTCCAACATGATGTTAACCCTGTTTGAAAAGGCCGTGTTAATATAAATGCTCTGCCTCTGAAAGTTGCAATTTCTTATCTGAAACTGAACTTGCATTTTCTTATCTGAAACTGAAACTTGCAGTTTCTTCTAAATGCACTTTTATACTCCTATGAAACTACATTTTTTAAGTGCTAAAAATAGATCTCTAGAATTCATAAAATTCTTCATATGCTCAATCTTGCAAATCTGAAATTCAAAAGACATTCATATCTGAAAGTACTCTCAAAATACACAACACAAAACACAATTCACAACCTGCAAATACTGACAACCCTAAGCTCCTCCTGACAATTCACAACCTGCCCTACTATTGGGCTGGGGGGGGGGGAGGGCAGAACCCTCCTATTCCTGGGTGGCAGACAACCGCCCCGTGAGACGATGTGAACGGCGAGGGAGACGATGGCGGGGAAGCGTCGTCGGGCCAACTTCTTTTCTCCTCTTGCAGTTGGGTTCGGTCAATGAAGACTCCATCGGCTCGCTCTGGCAGCACACCCTCACAAACGGCACCCTGTAGATGCTCGATCCTTCAATCTCTGGTGGATGCTCCATTTGGAATCGATACTCCTACCACTGCTCCCTCACGATCGGATTCGGTGAATCTGTTTGCTCGATGGCCCAGAGGAGCAGCTCTATGTACTCCGGCGCGACTCCCTCCGGGAGTATCGCCGCCTTTTCGCTCTGTTGCAGATATTTGGCCATGGATGTCGCCGTCGCCGCTAGTTGGTCCTTGTTGTCAAACCAAGACTGTATCTCCAACATCCTAGCTAGCTTCACAGGGTCGCCGTCTGCGATCTCACGTATCGGTTGTACTCCTCCATCGATCTACTTCTCCACAGCACCTTCACTCGCCAGCGGTGGTTTTTGAATGGAAGAGGAGAGGAGCAGCGCTGGTTTTGGATTAGAATGGGAGAGGAGCGACGCTGGTTTTGGACTGGAACAGGAGAGGAGGGGCGGTGGTTTTTAAATGGAAGAGGAGAGGAGCGGCGCTGGATTGAGATTGGAATAGGAGTGGAGCGACGATGATTTTGACGTCTACTACACAACCTTCTTCTTGTAGACGTTGTTGGGCCTGCAAGTGCACAGGTTTGTAGGACAGTAGCAAATTTCCCTCAAGTGGATGACCTAAGGTTTATCAATCCGTGGGAGGCGTAGGATGAAGATGGTCTCTTAAACAACCCTGCAACCAAATAAAAAAGAGTCTCTTGTGTCCCCAACACACCCAATACAACGGTAAATTGTATAGGTGCACTAGTTCAGCGAAGAGATGGTGATGCAAGTGCAATATGGATGGTAGATAAAGGTTTTTGTAATCTTAAAATATAAAAACAGCAAGGTAACTAATGATAAAACTGAGCGTAAACGGTATTGCAATGATAGGAAACAAGGCCTAGGGTTCATACTTTCACTAGTGCTAGTCCTCTCAACAATAATAACATAATTGGATCACATAACTATCCCTCAACATGCAACAAAGAGTCACTCCAAAGTCACTAATAGCGGAGAACAAACGAAGAGATTATGGTAGGGTACGAAACCACCTCAAAGTTATTCTTTCCAATCAATCCGTTGGGCTATTCCTATAAGTGTCACAAACAACCCTAGAGTTCGTACTAGAATAACACCTTAAGACACAAATCAACCAAAACCCTAATGTCACCTAGATACTACAATGTCACCTCAAGTATCCGTGGGCATGATTATACGATATGCATCACACAATCTCAATTCATCTATTCAAACCAACACATAGAACCTCAAAGAGTGCCCAAAGTTTCTACCGGAGAATCACGACGAAAACATGTGCCAACCCCTATGCATAGGTTCATGGGCGGAACCCGCAAGTTGGTCACCAAAACATACATCAAGTGGCACGTGATATCCCATTGTCACCACAGATACGCACGGCAAGACATACATCAAGTGTTCTCAAATCTGTAAAGACTCAATCCGATAAGATTACTTCGAGGGGAAAACTCAATCCATTACAAGAGAGTAGAGGGGGAGAAGAAACATAGGATCCAACTATAATATACATCAAGATCCTGCCAAATCAAAATAAGAAAACAACACAATGAAAACAGAATCTGTCAAAAACAGAACAGTCTCTAGTAATCTGTAACTAACTCAAACTTCTGGAACTCCAAAAATTCTAAAATAAATTGGTGGACCTGAGGAATTTGTCTAGTAATCATCTGCAAAAATAATGAACTAAATATCACTCTCCAGTAAAAATTTGAAGCTAATCTCGTGAGCGCTAAAGTTTCTGTTTTTTACAGCATGATCATAAAGACTTCACCCAAGTCTTCCCAATGGTTCTACTTGGCACAAACACTAATTAAAACCTAAAACCACATCTAAACACAAGCTAGATGGATTATTTATTCCTAAACAGAACCAAAAAGCAAGAAACTAAATTAAAATTGGGTTGCCTCCCAACAAGCGCTATCGTTTAACGCCCCTAGCTAGGCATTATGATTTCAATGATGCTCACATAAAAGATAAGAATTGAAACATAAAGAGAGCATCATGAAGAATATGACTAGCACATTTAAGTCTGACCTACTTCCTATGCATAGGGATTTTGTGAGCAAACAACTTATGGGAACAAGAATCAACTTGCATAGGAAGGTAAAACAAGCATAACTTCAAAACTTTAAGCACATAGAGAGGAAACTTGATAATATTGCAATTCCTACAAGCATATGTTCCTCCCTCATAATAATTTTCAGTAGCATCATGAATGAATTCAACAATATAACCAGCACCTAAAGCATTCTTTTCTTGATCTACTTGCATATAAATTTTACTACTCACCACATAAGCAAATTTCTTCTCATGAATAATAGTGGGAGCAAACTCAACAAAATAACTATCATGTGATTGAAAATTAAGATCAAGATGACAAGTTTCATGGTTATCATTATTCTTTAAAGCATACGTGTCATCACAATAATCATCATAGATAGGAGGCATGCTTTCATCATAGTAAATTTGCTCATCCAATCTTGGGGGACTAAACATATCATCTTTATCAAACATAGCATCTCCAAGCTTGTGGCTTTGCATATCATTAGCATCATGGATATTAAAGGAATTCATACTAACAACATTGCAACCATGCTCATCATTCAAAGATTTAGTGCAAAATATTTTAATGCATTCTTCTTCTAACACTTTGGCACAATTTTCCTTTCCATCATACTCACGAAAGATATTAAAAAGATGAAGCGTATGAGACAAACTCAATTCCATTTTTTCGTAGTTTTCTTTTATAAACTAAACTAGTGCTAAAACAAGAAACAAAAGGATTCGATTGCAAGATTTAAAGATATACCTTCACTTACCTAGCCTCCCCGGCAACAGTGCCAGAAAAGAGCTTGATGTCTACTACACAACCTTCTTCTTGTAGACGTTGTTGGGCCTGCAAGTGCACAGGTTTGTATGACAGTACCAAATTTCCCTCAAGTGGATGACCAAAGGTTTATAAATCCGTGGGAGGCGTAGGATGAATATGGTCTCTCTCAAACAACCCTGCAACCAAATAACAAAGAGTCTCTTGTGTCCCCAACACACCCAATACAATGGTAAATTGTATAGGTGCACTAGTTCGGCGAAGAGATGGTGATACAAGTGCAATATGGATGGTAGATAAAGGTTTTTGAAATCCGAAAATATAAAAAAAGCAAGGTAACTAATGATAAAACTGAGCGTAAACGGTATTGCAATGATAGGAAACAAGGCCTAGGGTTCATACTTTCACTAGTGCAAGTCCTCTCAACAATAATAACATAATTGGATCACATAACAATCCCTCAACATGCAACAAAGAGTCACTCCAAAGTCACTAATAGCGGAGAACAAACGAAGAGATAATGGTAGGGTACGAAACCACCTCAAAGTTATTCTTGCCAATCAATCTGTTGGGCTATTCCTATAAGTGTCACAAATAGCCCTAGTGTTCGTACTAGAATAACACCTTAAGACACAAATCAACCAAAACCCTAATGTCAGCTAGATACTCCAATGTCACCTCAAGTATCCGTGGGCATGATTATACGATATGCATCACACAATCTCAATTCATCTATTCAAACCAACACATAGAACCTCAAAGAGTGCCCAAAGTTTCTACCAGAGAATCACGACGAAAACGTGTGCCAACCCCTATGCATAGGTTCATGGGCGGAACCCGCAAGTTGGTCACCAAAACATACATCAAGTGGCACGTGATATCCCATTGTCACCACAGATACGCACGGAAAGACATACATCAAGTGTTCTCAAATCTTTAAAGACTCAATCCGATAAGATTACTTCAAGGGGAAAACTCAATCCATTACACGAGAGTAGATTGGGAGGAGAAACATAGGATCCAACTATAATAGCAAAGCTCGCGATATATCAAGATCGTGCCAAATCAAGAACACGAGAGAGAGAGAGAGAGAGAGAGAGAGAGAGAGAGAGAGAGAGAGAGATCAAACACATAGCTACTGGTACATACCCTCAGCCCCGAGGGTGAACTACTCCGTCCTCATCATGGAGAGCGCCGGGATGATGAAGATGGCCACCGGTGATGGGTTCACCCTCCGGCAGGGTGCCGGAACGGGCTCCCGAGTGGTTTTTGGTGGCTAAAGAGGCTTGCGGCGGCGAAACTCCCGATCTATCTTCTGTTCTGGAAGTTTTATGGTATGTAGGTATATATGGGTGAAAGGAGTACGTCGGGGGACCGAAGGGGGGGCCACGAGGCAGGGGGGCGCGCCCCCCACCCTCGTGAGCACCTCCCTTCTTTCCTGACGTGCACTCCAAGTCCATCGGGTGGCTTTCCTTCCAAAAATAACTTCTCCAGTTGATTTCGTTCCGTTTTGACTCCGTCTGATATTCCTTTTCCTCGAAATACTGAAATAGGCATAAAACAACAAATCTGGGCTGGGCCTCCGGTTAATAGGTTAGTCCCAAAAATAATATAAAAGTGGATAATAAAGCCCAATATTGCCTAAAAAAGTAGATAATATAGCATGGAGCAATCAAAAGTTATAGATACGTTGGAGACGTATCAGTCTTGGAAGTATTTTTTTGTTGTTTTGCGTATTTTGGGTCAAAGTTTGACCACGTACTGTATGTGACAAGCAAAATTTGAATGCATGTCACCAAAAATTGTATCGTTTGGTTCGTATCTGAATGTACTTTGAAATTATATTATTTTTGCAACGTATAACATATATTTTATGTGCGAAAATCATGGTCAATTATGACCCAGAATAAAAGGGAGACTAGTTAATGTGGGGTCACTTTCTTAATTGAAGGGTAAATTGATTTTGATTTTGATCCAGTCACAACACGCCGGCCCTCTCGCCCAATCCTAAATTGCTGTCGCACGCTCCTCTCCCTTTTCTCCATTGCAAAACCACCTCCTCTTCTCTCCATCATCTCCATTCCAAAACCACCGTCTCACCTCTCCCTCTTCTGATCTTCTCCATTGGAAAACCACCTCCTCTCCTCTCCATCATCTCCATTCCAAAACCACCGTCTCGCCTCTCCCTCTTCTGATCTTCTCCATTGCAAAACCACCTCCTCTCCTCTCCATCATCTCCATTCCAAAACCACCGTCTCGCCTCTCCCTCTTCTGATCTTCTCTCCATTGCAAAACCACCTCCTCTCCTCTCCATCATCTCCATTCCAAAACCACCTCCTCTCCTCTCCCTCCTCTCTATTGCAAGACCACCGTCTCTCCTCCCATCTTCCAAAGCTAGCACCGGACCACTCAGAACGACATCTATGGAGAGGATGCAGCAGCGAATCAGGCAGATCGCCAGCGGCGACCAAGAAAAGTTAGCAAGGTTGAAGGAGATCCTTAGTTGGTTTGACAATGAGTGGGAGATTTCGAGGACGGTGCGGGCCATGTGGCAATGCATGCGAAAGAGCGAGACAACGGCGATGAGGGCGGCAATATACATGTACTCCTCGGCGGCAGTCACGCCGCAGTCCTCCGAGTTCATCGAGTATCTCCTATGGGCGATGGAGTAGACAGATTCGCCCGAGGCGACAGTCAGGCGGAGGTGGTGGGCGTACAGGTCGAAGGTCGAGCACCTAGAGGATAACGAATCGATCGAGTATGGTGTGCCGTTCGTGAGGGTGCAGATCCAGCCGGAGCCACAGGAGTATTCGTTCTCTTACCGCAAGAGGAGGCCGAATGGCACGACATCGCTTCCCCGACGTTCTCCACGGTTCCCTCGACGCTCGCCTCGTTTCAACGGCGGCGGTAGGGTTTAAGGTAAGCTTCGCACTAACCTAATGTTCCACCTGCTCATGCTTACAATCAGTGTGACAGCTAATGAAAATCATGCTTACAATCAGTCTCCGAGTACTACGCCAATCACCCTAAAATAGCTCTGGACCTTTGGGCCAAAGTTGTGACACGGTGTACAAATAAAGAAAAATAGATTGGTGCTTCTTTCAGAAAAGAGTACTCCCTAGGAAACTGCCAATATAAGCTACTAGTATTTGGTTAGAGGATTTGCTGCCGAGAAAGATCTGTCCACAGAGAGTGCCACACATCCCACTGGTTGTGGTGGATGCCAATGCTTGCATGCAGCATGGTTGGTGTCGGTAATTTTTACTTGGCACACCTTGCACTCTGCATATATGCCGGTTCCATACGTACATTTGTGCAGTTCCACCAAAATGCAGCTGAATAACCCTGTTTGCATAGATAATGAAAAAGCGTGATTACATAATAGTGGCACTAGTTGATGAAACACACAAAATAAATAGAAGAAAGTATTGCAATAGTATCATAGTATGCCATGCTGCATGGGCGAGATGGGCCCTGCGACGCCTCATACGGTACGCCTCATACTGGACATCGTCCCAAGTCTCCCAGATACACCGTCTGCCAGTGATGAACATCAGTGTACAACAGTAGTACAAGGAGGCGCCTTGAGACATTCAAATCTCAATTTTTGTACATATCAACTAAAATTAAGCACCCCAGTTTGCAGAAACGCTTAAACATTAACAATGGGACTAGTTGATGAAACATACTTTAACCAAGAGAACCACTTTCTTTATCTACATTGGAAATGAAATGATAGAGATGACACTCACTCTATTTTAACTGTATTATTACTTCATTTTATCAGTGACACTAGGGTCGAGTAGGTGGCAAGCGAGGTGTACCGTAAGGCCGCAAGGATGGAGGCGGGGTGCTTAGGCGGGGATGTCAAGCTGGCTCTTTCAGTCACCAACATGGATGATTCAATTCATGGGACCTTTTGGTGCAGTTCACCTAAAATGAAGCAATGTCCCGTGAGCTAGCAGCTTCTTCAATTTTTTTAAGAAAAGGGCTCCAGCCCCAGTTCCATTTCCATCAGAAAACAAAATCCAGAGAGCTTCTTCTTCATTAGTTGCGATAGAATTGAGCAACATCAAGGTTGGTTGTGAAGCTCTTGGAATGCTCAACTATAATTTGGATATCATTTGTGCAGTTCAACTAAGATCGAGCGTGAAACGTATATCTCTGTTTGCACAAAAAAGGTGGAAAGGAGGGTGACTAACAAGTGATGAAACATGCATCAAATGAAAAGAAGCATGTTCCTTATCTGAATGGCAATCCTACAAGGACAGTAGCAATTTCTAAAGTAGTGGCATTGCTCGATATTAGTGTGGGCATTAGGATTAACTATGACAACCATTAAATATGACATTACTTTGGGTACGGGAGAGTAGGCGGACCAGGACAGTTGCATTTCTAACGAAAAGAACCAACTTATCTTAATGGGAAATTTTAGCAGGACATGTAAAGAAGTGCCATTGATTCATATTACTGGAGGCATTACATTGAAAACAACATTGGTTTAATGTGTCCTTACTTTTAACAGTGCGACTGCTACATTTTACCAGTGGCATTACATAAGAGTGGCTCGGGGCAGCAAACATCAGAACAGGATATCTGGGTTGGTCCCATTTTTGTTCGGTATAGCCACCTTATACTAGCCATGTTTGGATCATGGGGTTAGAGCTAGTTTGGGTTAGTTGGGGGCTTAAATAACCCAAAAGTATCCAAACAGGTAGGGTTAGAGTGGGTTAGTTCCATCTAACCCAACTATCCCGGTGGAGATGTGATTATTTGAGTTAGAGTGGGTTAGAAAATAACTCTAACTTTAACTATGTTAGAGTATCCAAACAGGGCCACTGTGTGAGGCTAGCAAATCTAGTCCTGGACTTACTATGTTGACTTGTCCCCCAATCCCCACTTTCTTTCCTTTTTCAACCAATAGATCGGGTTTATATTGAGTTTGTACTGTGTTTCCCTTTATTTCCCTATTAGACCTAGAGACCAGTTGGATAGCCAGTCTCTGCTACTTTTCGCCCCCATTATTTCCTCTTTCGACCAAGTCCTAGATTCAGGTAACAAATCCTCCCCCACCCCCACCCCCTTTCTTCCTTGTTTGAACCAAGTAGTGCTAGATTCGAGTGCATGAACTAGTTTTACCTCTTAAACGTAAAAAAATTAGGTGGCTTTCAAACAGCCGATCGATCCTATCTACGAGGGGGCCTGAGAAATAGTAAAAGTTACAAATGCAGCGACGTCAGGAGCTCGGGAAGTAGAGCAAGGCCGGTTTTGAAGGAAGTTATACCTGATGGTCGCCGGGATGTCGCTAGGTGGGCGGCGGGAGGCCGGATCTTCCCACACTACGGCTGCGAGGAAGAAGGGGTCGGAGGCCCTCCCTCGCTAGCGGTGCTTGGGAGAGAACGGCAAGGCAGGCTGATTGGGACGTGCTCAGCAGTGGGTAAGAGCCGTCGCCGAGGACGACCGTGTGAACGTTGCACCTTCTCACCTTCCCCAGCGGAGAGGATCCGGCTGGATCTGTGACCAGCGGTGAGCAGAGAGAGAGAGAGAGAGTGTGTGTGGCCACCGCTGTCGTGTTTAGATCTGGAGAGGGCGAGACAGTGTGAAGAGAGCAACACTAGCAAGCAAGCGCGGAGGCTCCTGCCTATATAGTGGAGTAGTACTTAGTTTTCTTTTGTCTACCGGAGCCGGCTTGACCTCGTCAATGACTATCGAGAAGTCTTCATGCACGTGGCCCGGAGGCGCAGTTGTCGTCATTTTGATCTGAAGCGCCAGATTATAACATATAACACGAAAAAATGCCACATGACAAGAAATCATAACCTCACTGCCCAAAGGAGACAACATGAATCCCGACGGACAAAATAGACGAGGAACAAAGGTCAAATTAAAGATAAAATCGTAGAAAAGGGGTCCGTTGATAGATGTCCTAATTAACATAGCCGGCTTGACCTAGATGGCACCCGAGTAGTCACTGTTCGTGCATGTGCCCCCAATGACTAGCCCAACTCAGTTGTCACTGTTTAACCCTCGCAGTGATCCGAAGCACATGACACATAATTTTGTGAGATGACAAGAAACCTTTTCTTAGATTTCTCACCACAACTACAGCCATGTACAAGACAGCCTGCACGATATGTAGACGATAGCCAATCCAGGCGTGTCTGCTGGAGTCTTTTCACATGCATGGACGAACTGATCTTCCGTGTCTTGCAGGGATCGTCCAGGCACCAACGTAGTACAACACTTCTCTAGTACTATCGCCCGTCTCCCTCTTCTATTAAGTCACCCGACTTGCGGGGCCGGGGAGTGTGCCTATGGTCGGTTCTCAATCGTCGTCCCACATGTGTATGCGAATGCAATATGACACGCGTTCCATTCGGAGAGCAGCGTGCCAGACCGACCGACCATATGGTGTGCGACGCGAACGCGACGGGCGTGCTGTATACTCCGTACATGTGTGCCGCCGTTTTCTAGACGCTTTGCTCCATGGCGCGGGCGCAATCGACGGATACAAAATTAGTATACTGTATACTATTTAAAAGTCGAGGGCGGGGCTTTTCCTGCCCGGTAGGCGGCGGGACAGTTCCGCCTAGTCAGTTCGACAGAGACGCGAGAAGACGAGGGAGTAGGTTGCTGAAACGTAGGGCTGTGTGATTTGATAGCGAGTTACTGCTAGACAGGTGGGCCCCGTGATTTGACTTGCCATTATCTCCTTGTTGAAGAGAGTAAAATTTTCTCCTAAGTGATGACTAACCTTATATCTAACCTTCTTGTAGTACGAGTGACTAAGTGATGACTATTTATGACATGCCAACATCAGATAGCCTATCGCACCATGTTAAATCTCCAAGGGCGCGACCGCGCGTGTGACGCGACGGTCGTGGTAGGTGCGACCATGATACGCGGTGCTGGCAGCCCTTGGATCTGAGATCAAATGGTCGCATCCTAAGTTGCTGAAAAATTGCAGAATAACCCTCCCGCGGCAACCGGCAAATTTCCTCCCGCGGGCCGGAGTAGGTTTCTCGGTTTGCATGCGGGTTTAATGGAGGCGAGGAGGCGTGTTCAGCCGGGCGTGCAGTGGACAGCGCAGTACTATGCGATTTGACAACTACAACTAGTATATTAAAAAAACAAAGAAGAGTAGTAGAGATAGAGATAAGAATAGAGACTAGGGAGGAGCACCGTCTACTGCTTCGTGGGCTACTCCTCGCTCCATTCGGCGGCCGCAACGTCCCCTACAGCCACTCCCTCCCGCGTTCCATTCGGCGAGGGCTGTTGACATTTGGGGAGCGCACTCTCGCGACTGCTAGCAGCCACAACTTCACCGACGACGACTTCTTCCCCGACCTCGGCAACCTCTTCCTCAATGACATGGGCGACAACCTCAACGCCAATGGTGCTACTCCCGTTGCACCATATGTGTTTCTGTCCTTCCTGTTCGAAATCGTGGTAGAATTCATGTTTCTAGTCTGTGTCCTAGACTCGATCTGTTCATCTACTATGCTAGTCCACATGATTAGTTTAATCTCTGTTATATCCATCATGATTTATTTTGTAGTAAATCTCGTAGTAACTTGCTCATATATTCAACTGGCGGAACGTCCCCTACAGCCACTCCTGTTTCATCGACGGCCTGGTCGATGCCTCCAAGGAGCCCTTCGTCTACTGCTATGAGTGCCCGGTGCCATTTTGGGGCTCGTCGGCGGACATCGTGCATCACCTGACGCAGGCGTGCGGCGATCGCTACTGGCCCTTGGCGAAGAACATCAAGTACGAGATGTGCTACCCGTTCACCGTGCCGGAGTCGCTGGAGGATCATCGCCGCCTGCTAGTGTCGGAGGAGGACGGCAACGTCTTCCTCTTGATCGTGGCCACCGGCGAGGCCCGCGCAGGCCGCCGCCACATCTCTGTAGTGTGCGTCAGGGGCGACGCCGCTAACGCTGACACTGACACGAGGCTGATGTACGGGTGCGTGCTCACTATTACTACCCCTCGGAGGTCCGTGGGCGGCGACACTGGCTACGTCAAGCTGACTTGGACTCTGCCGAGCTGGGACCTTCCCGCCGATGTGGACATGGAAGACGCATGGTATTATTTGACCCCCAACAATGTGCATGGGGACTCCAAGGAGGTTCACCTGGACATATGCATTACTAAGTTAAATGTTGATCATTAGTCTTCGCTCAATGTAATCCGTTGTCTAAGCAAGTGGAGACTTCCATGCATGATCTTGCTCTATTGGAGTATCGCGCATGAATAAAAGTGTATCCATTTATGGTTTATTCTAGAATCTTCCATGTATGAATTTTTACTACAGTACTGTCGGATTTCGGGTTCCGGCAGACCCTTGAGGTTCGAACACTGGGGTGCGCGCGGAGATCCAACCCTCCACCGTCTCGCACTTCGCCGAATCGCAGGGACCTAAACTACTAAACAGAATAGCACAAGAGACACGAGATTTATACTAGTTCGGGCCACCGTTGTGGTGTAATACCCTACTCTAGTTTGTGGTGTGGTGGATTGTCTCTTGGGCTGATGAGGAACAGTACAGGGAAGAACAGCCTCGCGAGGGTCTGTTCTTGGTGGGTGCGATGAACTTCTAGGTGGTGTTCAGTCGCCTCTCTCTATCTCTCGCTTGTTCTCTTGCTATCTTCCTGGGTGTCCGTCCTCCCCCCGATCTCTCTCTCTGAGTGTGGCTACTCCTATTTATAGGCGAAGGCCCTGGGCCTCTTCCCAAATATTGAGCAGGAAGGGCGCCAACAATTGGCCATTTTGAAGGGGAACAGCGGGTACACTTATCCTGACTAAAGTTGTTCCTCGCCTGCCAAAGGCTCTGGTGATGACGCATGCTTGGGCTCCACGATGAGTCCCTTCTAGCCGTTGGGCTGGTCTTGGTCTTGTTGCACCGAAACGGGTGCCTTTGCTTGATGCTCTCGCCTGCGCTTGCTCCCTTTGCACCAAAGAGGAAGGAGGACGCCATGCGGGCTGGCGCCAATGGCGCCCTTGATCGTCATGGCTTGCGTCATGGGCACCTCGCGAGGTACCCTGCCTTGAACTCTCTGCCTCCTCATGAGCCAGCCCGACGAGGCCGTGCTCGAGAAGCTCCTTGTCGTCCGCCCATGAGGCAGCCCCTCGCGAGGCTCTTGAGCTTGCGTTGATGAAGATGGGCTGTCCTGGGCCTCCCTTGATCCACGCCGCAGGCCGCAGGCAGGCAAGTCTGGGGACCCTCGTTAACAGAACGCCGACAGTAGCCCCCGGTCCCACGGCGCGCCCGAACTTGGCCGAGCATAAAGGCGAAAGGGCAAGTGCAAAGCGTCGCGGGCCCTAACAGCCTGCGGCCTTGGGCGACGCGTGGCGGTTGATTGGACGTGTGCGCATTGCTTCCCCACGACGCCTCGGTAACCTCCCGGATTCGACAAGTCCCTGCATGCGGAGTTGGTCATGATTACCGGTGATCGTGGAGGCCAATGGTTGGCCTTCGCCAGCAATAAGTATGAAACGGCGTGCGCCCTTCCAGTCTATCCTTTCTAGTCTCTCCTTCTTCTCCATGGCTCCACCAAGGAAGTTCTCGGCCGCAGAGAAGGGGAAGGGCCGTCAGGTCGAGTCTTCCTCTCCTCCGCCTAAGCGTGGTCGAGGTCTCCCTCGCAAGCACCCCGTGGCCTCCACGGCGGTCCCCCGCGGTCGTGGGGGAGGCTCTCAGCGTGGCGACGAGCGGCTGGCCATGGTCGGAGGGCGTGCCCCGGCCGCGCGTCCCCCGAGGCCGTGCCTCCATGCTGCTGAAGCGCTGCCGGAGTTCATGGTGAGGGCGGAGGAGCCGTCCGGCGTCCGGCTTTAGCTCCCGTGCTTCCTCCTGGGTGAGCTCCCAGATGGCGCCCTTAGTGGCCTCTGGCTCCAGGCAGATGGCTGCTGCAGCCGGGCTTCGTGGGCTTCTCTGGAGGTCTCTGCTGCAGGGAATCTGTTCCTGGCCCGCGGCTGGCA
This sequence comes from Aegilops longissima, assembly GCA_021605205.1. NCBI lineage: Eukaryota > Viridiplantae > Streptophyta > Magnoliopsida > Poales > Poaceae > Aegilops > Aegilops longissima. The sequence goes on from CM038679.1 coordinate 627,180,554, forward strand.
GACGTTCGCTCGCGCGCGTGGTCTCCGCCGCTGGTGCTCCCTGCACTTCAAGTATGATGGCGACGCCACCCTCTACGCGAGGGTGTATGGGGAAGACGGTCGCCGCATGGGGTGCTGCCCCGAAGACGACGACCGCAGCCGAAGACTCAGCCCCGGCGTGGATGGAGGGGGCAGCGCGTGAGCGGCTGGCGACGCCCGTGACTCCTCACGTTTCACCAGCTCTTCTTCAGGTGGCGATTCTTCCAGCAGCGGCCGCGACCAGCCCCCACGCCGCCGCGCCTGCTTGGGGGTTGGCAGCGGGTCCGCTTGCCGTCGCGCCTTGGTGAAGCGCGAAAGGGAGTCCACCTGAGCTCCGGAGACGGCTCGAGCCTTCCAGGAGGGCCGGCACGGGGCGTGCATCACCTGCTTTTGTCCTTTTTCTTTCTTTTCTCCTGCGCAAAAAGGCAACAATGTGGGGCCACGTGGGGGCGTGTTTAGGTTAATGTCGTTAATTATTGTACTGCTTTGTTATCCTGTTACTGTTTCTTTCCGTTGCGCGCCCATTCGTAAGTGAACTCCAGCCGTGGCCGTGGGGGCGACCGATCCAGGCCCCGTGTTCGCGTCGTGCTGCCCGTGAGGCATGGTCAGGAGGGGTGCTCCAGCTGTGGACCAGGGCCGTGAAAACTTGAGCGATTAGCACGAACGCCGCTGGGCTCCGAGGCCTCGCCTCATGAGTCCCTACGCAAGAGAAATCGAGGCAGGAGAGCGAAAAGATCAAGAACCACGGACCAAAAGAAGGCGATAGTCTCAATAAAAACTCCAAATGGAGAATAACTAGTCAACTGCAGAAAGCAAACGAAAAAGCCGCGTCCGGCACCTAGTCTAGTCTTCGATGTCTTCTCACCGGTAGCAGAGCTAAGTGCTGCCATGGGGGAGGGAGCCCTGGGCCTGAGGCCGGCACTCCTGAGACTCCGGGGCGTGTACAGCCCCAACTCAATATTACGTGAGAGTGTCACGGGTGGCGAGCTTCACAGGCGTTGGCCCTCTTCACAGGCCCCGGGCCTTTCTTCTGGGACGCAAGCTTCACGGGTGTTTGCCCTCTTCACAGGCTTTGGGCCTTTCCAGAACACGACAGCTTCACAGGCGTTCGCCTTCTTCACAGGCTCTGGGCCTTTTCCGAGAAGGTGAGCTTCACAGGCATTCGCCTTCTTCACAGGCTCTGGGCCTTTTCCGAAAAGATGAACTTCACAGGCATTTGCCTTCTTCACAGGCTCTGGGCCTTTTCCAAAAAGATGAACTTCACAGGCATTTGCCTTCTTCACAGGCTCTGGGCCTTTTCCAAAAAGATGAACTTCACAGGCATTTGCCTTCTTCACAGGCTCTGGGCCTTTTCCAAAAAGATGAACTTCACAAGCATTCGCCTTCTTCACAGGCTCTGGGCCTTTTAGGGGTAAAACCTCCGGAGGTGCTGGATGTTCCACGCATTCTGTATAGGCACTCCCTCTTGAGTCTCCAAGCGCACGGAGCCAGGCCTGGAAACATGAACAACCTTGAATGGGCCCTCCCACATGGGAGAGAGCTTATGCAGTCCCTCCCCGGAGAGGACCCGCGGAGCACGAGGTCCCCTACCTCGAGAGTTCTGGGGCGGATGTTGCGGCAGTGGTATCGCTGGAGTGCCTGCTGGTACCTTGCCGCTCGCAGCGCAGCTTCTTGACAGCGCTCCTCCCCTAGCACAAGGGCCGTCCCCCGCATGGCGTCCTGCAGCGTTTCATCGAACGCCAGGACCCGCGCGGATCGATGCTTGACCTCGTGAGGGAGGACCTCTTCGGCTCCGTAGACCAGGAAGAAGGGGGTCTCTCCAGTTGGCTCGGTTGCGTTTGTGCGGATGGACCACAACACGAACGGAAGCTCGTCGTACCAGCCTCTGCCGCAGGCTTCCAGTTTCTTCTTGAACGTCCTGGTCTTGAGGCCTCTCGGGACCTCTGCATTGGCCCGCTCGGCCTGTCCGTTGCTGCGGGGGTGCGCCACCGAAGCGTAGCATATCTGCGTCCCAAGGTTAGCGCGAGACGTTTTAAAAGGTTACCGTGAACTGCGAACCGTTGTCGGTGATGATGCGGTTCGGCACTCCGAACCGGCTCACGATGCCCTTGATGAACTTGACCGCAGAACCAGCGGGGATGGCGCGGACGGCCTCGACTTCGGCCCACTTGGTGAATTCGTCCACGGCGACATAGAGGTAGCGATAGCCCCCTGACGCCCGAGGAAAATGGCCCAGAATGTCCAGCCCCCAGACCGCGAATGGCCAAGTGAGGGGGATGGTTTGGAGACCTCCTGCTGGCTGGTGGATCTGCTTGGCATGGAATTGGCAAGCCTCGCAAGCCTTCACGAGTTCGATAGCGTCATTGAGCGCGGTCGGCCAATAGAAACCGCTGCGGAACGCCTTGCCGACAAGGGTCCGTGATGATGAATGGTGCCCACAATCTCCGCCATGTATATCTGCCAGCAATTCCTTCCCCTGTTCCCTTGTGATGCAGTGCAGGGATACGTCGTTCGGTCGTTTCCGGTAGAGCTCTCCATCCATGATGATGTATGCCATGGCTTGCCGCGCCACACGCTCTGCCTCCTCCTCCTTCTCCGGCAAAGTCCCACGCGTTAAGTAACTCTTGAGCTCCGTGATCCAGCACTCCTCTTGAGGTTCCATCGTTAGGAGCAAAGGCACTGAGGCCGGGCCACAGTGGGGGCCCGAGGCAGGTGGTGAGGGAGCTCCTCCCGAGGCTGTGCTGTGCTTGATAACAGCGGCAGGGCTGAGGGCTTGAAGAGCCATTCCTCAAAGACGCCCGGGTCCTGGGGTAACCTCCTGGAGGCTCGTTTGGCGATGTCATCAGCCTCTTGATTGGTGCCGCGGGGCACGTGCTGCAACTCCAACCCCCAGAACTGCTTCTCCATCCTGCGGACCTCCGCAAGGTAGGCCTCCATGTGTTGATCTCTTGGCTCGTACACCTTGTTGGAGAAATTGACGAGGAGTTGCGAATCGCCCTTGATGGTAAGGCGCTTCACCCCTAGGGCAGCGGCAGCCTTCAGGCCCACTATCATCCCCTCGTATTCTGCTATATTGTTGGAGACCTTCTCGCCATGCTGGAAATAGAGCTGCACGGCATAGTAGAGCTTGTCTGGCGGGAGATATGAGCACTGCCCCAGCCCAGCGCCTGTCTGAGAACGCTGTCAAGTACATGACCCAACCTTCGGGCGCCACGCTCCTTGGGAGAGGGACCGATCCTCGCCGGCCCTGAGGCCGGTGCTTCTGTCCATTCGGCCACGAAATCTGCCAGCGCGACCCCCTTGATGACTCTGGTTGTGCTGAATTCGAGGTGGAATGCTTGCAGCTCAATGTTCCGCTCGGTGACCCTCCCGGCCGAATTGGGGCTCTTGAGCACCCTCTCCAGGGGTTATGCCGAGACAACCTTGATTGGATGACCCTGGAAGTAGTGCCGCAGCTTGCGTGAAGCCACCAACAGCGCGAGGAGGAGCTTCTGCGGCATGGGGTACCGTGCCCTCGCATCCCGTAACACGGTGCTGATGAAGTACACCGGGTGCTCGACAAGGTTAGGGGCGTCGGTGCTGGTGGCGTCTTCCGGAAGCTGTGGTGCCTCCTGAGGCGACGGCGCCTCCGGAAGCTGAGTGCTTGAATGGGGGGCCTCCCCCGCCCTTGGTGCGCTCTGCTGCGACGGCTGATCTTCTTCCATTGCGGTGCTGGCTTCTGCTAGTTCCTTCTGACTCGGTCTTGCCTTAGCTCAGGTGGCTGTCGTGGTCTTGGCCTGAAGCTCCTCCCTAACTGCCACCAGAGCAGCGCTAGCGGAGTAGGGAGTGGCGGAGAGGTAGAGTACCAAGGGCTCCTGAGGGCGCGGGGCCACCATCACTGGAGGGCTGGTCAGGTACCTCTTGAGGTCTTGAAACGCTTTGTCAGCCTCTTCAGTCCACTCGAAGGGCCCTGTTTTCTTCATTAGGTGGAAGAAAGGCAGCGCCCGCTCCCCCAATCGAGAGATGAAACAGCCCAGCGCCATTACGCGCCCCGTGAGCTTCTGCATTTCCCTGAGGGTCTTTGGTGGGCTCATGTCTTCCACTGCCTTGACCTTTTCTGGGTTGGCCTCGATGCCTCGGTGGGACACGAGGAAACCCAGGAGCTTGCCTGAGGGAACTCCAAACACACACTTCTCGGGGTTGAGTCGCAGGCTCACTGCGTTGAGGCTTGCGAAGGTTTCTTCCAGGTCTTGTATCAAGGTCTTGGCCTCGCGATACTTCACCACGATGTCGTCGACGTATGCCTGCACATTCTTCCCGAGCTGCGGGCCCAAGGTGATGTGCATGAGCCGCTGGAAGGTTTCCCCCGCGTTGCGCAGCCCGAATGGCATGCAGGTATAGCAGTACACTCCACACGGGGTCAGGAAGGCCGTCTTTTCCACGTCTTCCACCGCCATCTTGAATTGGTGATACCCGGAAAAGGCGTCCAAGAAGCATAACAGGTCACACTCGGCGGTGGAATCGACGATCTGGTCGATGCGAGGGAGAGGGAACGGATCCTGCGGGCATGCTTTGTTGAGGTTGGTGAAGTCGACACACATGCACTCCTTTCCTCCCTTCTTTGGCACCGCCACGGGGTTGGCCAGCCAATCTGGGTATCGGACCTCGCGAATAACCCCCGCGGCTTCTAGCTTGCGGGTCTCTTGGATGATGAAGGCCTGCTTTTCAGTGGACTGCCTTCTCGCTTTCTGCTTCACTGGACGCACGTTGGGGCACACGTTGAGATGGTGCTCGATTATGCCCCGTGGAATCCCCGCCAGCTGATCGGGCTCCCAAGCGAACACCTTCTTGTTCGCACGCAGGAATTTGACAAGAGCTTCCTCCTGTTCGGGTTCGAGGTTCGCGCCTATGGTGAAGGTGGCGTTTGTGGACCCGTCCTCGTCGACAGGTATCTGCTTGGTCTCCGCCTTGTCTTGAGTGAACAACTGCTTCTTCTTGGTCGGCGAGCCCCTTGGGCTTAGGGGCTTCAGATCGGCGGCCTGCGGCTGGCCGCCGCCTTGAGGGTGAGCCTGAGCGCCGCAGCAGACCTTCAGTGTCCCCGGGCACGGTGAGGACGCCGCTGCTCCCGGGCATCTTCATGAGGCTGTACCCCGGGTGGGTTGCGGCCATGAATTTGGCCAATCCTGGATAGCCAAGGATGGCATTGTAGGGGAGGCCGATGGGGGAAATGTCGAAGTCGACCAGTTCCGTGCGGAAGTTGTCGTAGGTGCCGAAGGTCACCGGAAGCCGGATTTGCCCCAAGGAGCTGGATGACCCTCCTCCTACGCCCGAAAAAGGCCGGCAGGGCTGCAGCCGCTCCCTGGGTATACAGGAGAGGTTGAAGGCCTCGACTGAGAGTACGTTGAGGCCGGCGCCGCCGTCGATGAGGGTCCTGGTGATGGCAACCTGGCAGATGGTGGGTGTGCAGAGCATGGGGAGCGCACCCGAGCCGACCGAGTTGGTGGGGTGGTCTTGAGAGTCGAAGGTCAGCCCGGCCGACGACTCCGTCCGGCCTGAGGGAGTCCCCTGCCACGTGGAGGCGCCGCCGACCCGGCGGACGAATGTCTTGACATGGCGGCTGGAAGGCGGTGCCTGCGAGCCGCCCAGGAGGGCCGCGACGAGCGGAGGAACCGGCGCGACGGGGCGGGTGACGAGGAAGCCGCGCGGCCCCTCCCCTGAGGTCGCCGAGGAGCGCAGGGACGATGCTTGCTGCCCGTCTCTCGCCGGGCCGGTGGTGGTGCTGACGGCGGGTGGTGAGGAACGGCAAGGGCGACCGCCGTCGGAAGCCGTCCGAGCGACATGGGAGGCGAGGGCGGCACGATGCTCGGCGCGAGCCCGATGAGCGTCAGATATGGTTGAGGTGGTCGGGGAAGAACGAGGCGACGGAAGGTAGATTCCGGCGCACCCCTACCTGGCGTGCCAAATGTCGGATTTCGTGTTCCGGCAGACCCTTGAGGTTCGAACACTAGGGTGCGCGCGGAGATCCAACCCTCCACCGTCTCGCACTTCGCCGAATCGCAGGGACCTAAACTACTAAACAGAACAGCACAAGAGACACGAGATTTATACTAGTTCGGGCCACCGTTGTGGTGTAATACCCTACTCTAGTTTGTGGTGTGGTGGATTGCCTCTTGGGCTGATGAGGAACAGTACAGGGAAGAACAGCCTCGCGAGGGTCTGTTCTTGGTGGGTGTGATGAACTGCTAGGTGGTGTTCAGTCGCCTCTCTCTATCTCTCGCTTGTTCTCTTGCTATCTTCCTGGGTGTCCGTCCTCCCTCCGATCTCTCTCTCTGAGTGTGGCTACTCCTATTTATAGGCGAAGGCCCTGGGCCTCTTCCCAAATACTGAGCGGGAAGGGCGCCAACAATTGGCCATTTTGAAGGGGAACAACGGGTACACTTATCCCGACTAAAGTTGGTCCTCGCCGCCAAAGGCTCGTGATGACGCCTTTGCTTGGGCTCCATGATGACTCCCTTCCAGCCGTTGGGCTGGTCTTGGTCTTGTTGCACCGAAACGGGTGCCTTTGCTTGATTCTCTCGCCTGCGCTTGCTCCCTTTGCACCAAAGAGGAAAGGAGGACATCTCATGCTGGTGGCGCCCGACTGGCGCCCTTGGTCGTCATGGCTTGCGTCATGGGCACCTCGCGAGGTACCCTGCCTTGAACTCTCCGCCTCCTCATGAGCCAGCCTGACGAGGCCGTGCCTGAGGAAGCTCCTTGTCGTCCGCCCCGCGAGGCTTGGCCCCTCGCGAGGGTCTTGACCTTGCATTGATGAAGATGGGCTGTCCTGGGCCTCCTTTGAGCCACGCCGCAGGCCGCAGGCAGGCAAGTCTGGGGACCCTCGTTCCCAGAATGCTGACAAGTACCGGTGAAAGACTTATGATGAAACATTTCCCACAAAGCACAATAAGAGTTATTTCTTCACAAGTTTTGGATGCAGGTTGAACAGTTGAACACTTTTGTTTACAAAAGATACTTTTTTTTTTCTATTTTACCCGGATGTTTCTGAGCTCTACAGATGAAATAATATCCGAAGAAACCTATCGATACCTGTTACACATGAGATGACCCCCACATCCTTTGTCAAAATAAACAACACCCCGATCAATGCATTGCACTCTTCCGTGGAACGGACGGGCACCTTACTTGCTCCTACAGGTGCTTAAGCTTGCCACATAGGCATAAAGTCTGATTTGGCAAGTTAATCAAGAACAGAGAGACTAGTTTGGTGACCCAAGGAAGAAACGGTGCTAAGCGCGTGTACCTACGTGAAAAGACAATTTTGAGTCTATAGCTAATTAAATGAAGCAAACTTAGCAACACCATTTCATTGGAAGAGGTCACTCCTTCGCAAATGCAATAAATACTAGTACTCCCTGTGTCCATAAATATAAGAACGTTTTTGGCACTACACTAGTGTCAAAAACGTTCTTATATTATGGGACGGAGGGAGTACGAAGAAAGAGATAGAGAGGAGTAAAAAAATACACTTATAGCCAACCTTATAGCCAACCTTGTTGTAGTATGAGTGTAGCGACCCGACCTCAGATGGTCAAGTCTCTGTGTTCCAGTGTCATCCCTGGATCAGAATCTTGACACACACAAGACTCAAGGATTTATAACAGAGTAGCAATCACACGCTTATTACATCGAATGTCTCAAAAGAGAACTTATTACAATAATATGGCTTAAGGCCATCTAATGCGATAACAGCGGAAGGCTTGGAAGATAAAGTGAGTCAGTCAACTCCAACGGCATAGCTGAGCTGCACGACAACGACCTAACGATCCTTACTCCTCGTATGAAAAGTCTGCAACATAATACGTTGCAGCCTGAGAACGGGTCAGCGCATGGAATATGCTGGCAATATAACACAATAGAGCAGGAACAGAATAATGCTATCACTACATGCATATATGGCTGGTGGAAAGCTCTATGGTTATAGTTTTGCGAAAAGCCAATTTTTCCCTACAACGAAGGAATATATTTTTATTTTACTATCATGGTGGTTGAAACATTGAGAAGGTATAACCCCAACTCAATCCCAATTAGAGTAATTAACAACCCAACAATATTAATTAAGAGTGATGAGATACATGTTGTCGGAGTAAATGACCACGGGTAGCCTAGCCGGCTCCCCCTGGGACTTCTGAAAAAATTACAAGCCAATCAAGCCGTCCAACATCTAGGACGCAGGGCCGCCTCCCCCCGGCCGGCTGCCCCTCAGGCCGGCTGTCAGGAGGCGGCCCGGCCCCAAGACCTCCAGGAAGAAGGCCACAAGAGGGTCGGCTTCCAAGGAGCCGGCTACCAGAGGGCTGACTCCGAAGAGCCGGCCACGAGAAGGCCGACTCCAAGAGGCCGGCCTCGCAGCAGGCGGCCAAGGCCGCACCCTCAGAATCTGCACCCACATAACGGTGATGAGACGGGGCGTGGCTACAGTGAAGCCTGCCACCCCCGTATCCCGAAGCATGCACGGCCACAGTGCGCCGTACGGGGCGGCCATCCCCCGTTCGGCGCGGCACTGTTGCCATGTTGACCATGGCGTCAGACACCACAGGCTGTCAGTACGACCCGTAGGCGGCGGGCCCCTCCGGTCAGAGAGATGCCCGAAGGCGGCTTGGCCTCCCCCAGTCGGGCTAAGATATGGCCGGCTTCCCATGACCGGCTTGTTCCCTCCCTCGAAGGAAGCGCCTCATTAAGGAGACAAGACGAGGTGAGACTACAGTGATCGCCGCCAAGGCTGCGGCACTGTAGCCATGCTTACCCCGACAAAGCCCTCGTCATCAAGATTGAGGCAACAGTAACCAGCCCCCGACAAGGCCCTCACCAGTGGGGCCAGCCTGTCGACCAAGAAGCCGGCAGTCGCCGGGCCCCAGCGGCCGGCGGAGAAGCCGCCGGATGTAGACACTGACGGCTAGGGCCCACGCCCAGCCGGATTACCATTGTACCCCTGGGGGGTTGGTGTGACGCCCCGAGACCGACGATCCAGAAGACTTCCATATTTTCGTGATCAACCGTGTGTTCCACTTATGCTTGCTCTTTTATTTTTGCATTGCATCATCATCATGCCGTCATGTCATTAATCTTTTGCAACTCAACTAAATAAATGGCATGGATCTTTGATCCATTTAAATCGAGGGAATTCACATGGTGATTCTCTTTAAAACATATCCTCTCGATATTTAGAGAGCTATAGTAAATATTCCAATTATTTGGATTTACCGCAAACACACTTACAAAATATCCTAATGCCTTTGTTGTCTTAATTCTTGATCTCCAACTTTGCCATTTATTCTTTCATCTTCTTCCGGAGCTCCACCAAAAATCTCAACATTTTTGGACCTTTCAAATGCCCACTTCTTATTCAAACTCATTTGAATTTAATTTAAACGAGTTCGAATCCAGTCTTCACACACACGCTCACTTCTATTTTCTTGGATCAAGCTCATTTTTATGAGTCTGGGAAAATAATCCCCATGCCCAGGTCCCTTCTCTAACCTTTTTCATTCTTTCCTGTTCTTTCTTTATTTTTTCTCTCTTCATCATGTGTGTGTGAGGAGAGAGAGATTCCAGCCCAGCCCAGCCGACCATTTGGGTCTCCTGTAGCTGCGGGCCAAGGCCCAGCCGACCCCTCTAACCCTAGCCGCCAGGAGACCGATCCCCTCCTCTCACTCGCTCCCTCGTTCCCCCTCCGCCACCACTCACACACACACATCGCCAGGGAATGCCCTGCTCGATCCCCTCCTCCCTTGATGCGCCGTCTTCGAGAGAGGAAGCAGCGCCGCACTCTCGTCTCGATCCCCTCTCCCTCTCGATTCCTCCAGCGCCTCCACACGCCCCACGCCCCACACCTTGCCTCCCATGGCGCCTCAAACCATGCCATGTCGCCCCTCGGCGGGCGAGTCCAGCCGCCAAAGACGCCCGCCTGTTCCCGGATGGAACGGTGTTCCGCGCCTCCTCCTCGCTAAGTCCCCGTCGCCCGAAGGCCGAGGAGAGGAGCTCGAGCACCTGCGCCAGATCCGTCGTCCTCCGCGCCCAGCAGAGCCCGCGCCATTCGTCCCCTCCGTTTTGGTCGGAGTTCACGGAGCCCAGACCGCCGCTTTGCACCCATGAGCACCACCACCTCCAGCCAGCGCCGAGCCTCCTCTGTGCGCCTCCACCCAGTTTCCAGCCTCGACGACCCATCCCCGACCTCCTCCTCGCGTGCCGTCTCCGCCTTCAGATCCATCAAGGGACAGCATCCTCGACCGGCCCCGCCTCCAACGCCGGCAACTCCGGCCTCTACGTTGAACGACTGAGACGTCCCTGAATGCATCCAAATCAAATCATGTAGACCCAAGACCGTCAAGTGTACCTCTACCACCGCTGTGGGATTCGCCAAGTACCAGGATGGCGATGACTCGTCAAGTTCGTCTACATGCGTGTACCACTACCGTCGCCGAGGACCCATGCAGCGCAAGCACCAAGTTCCACTACCGTCGCCCTCGGAGACATCGGATTCGTCAAGTTCCTCTTCGAACCGTGAACCACTACTTCCACGAAGACGTGTGTACCTATACCGACGACCGAGACCCTGGTTTCGACAAGTTCCTTGTGGTGACCCCGAACATCTACGGATCATGAACAACTACTTCCACTACGACCTGCGTGTAACACCCCGGATACAACTTTCCATATTCGTAACTCCGACTCTTGCCTTTTCCGGAGATGTGATTTATTATTTTCCTTCGTGGTTGGGTTTTGTCTGTTGTTTTGCATTTTGTTCTTGTTATGCATTTCATCTCATGGCATCATCTACATTTCATCTGCATGTTTTTCAAAACTTGCATCAATGTTCTCGAATGGGTTGCAACTTGTCATGCGGTCTTATTATAGTGTAGACAGGCCGCCCGCCAAGTTTTCACGCGATTCGAGTCCATTTGATAGCCCAACCGTTAAACCTACTACCGCGATATAGCCGGTATATTAAATCGGATGTTTCGGTCTCCAAATTGTGCCGGGCCCTCCCTCTCTCTTCTCAGCCCGAGGCATTCTACACAGCCCTCCGCAACTCACCTAAAACCCCTCTTTTCCTGATCGTCGGATCGCGATCGGAGGCTCCGAAACCCCTCCTAACCCCCCAAACCCTAGTTCGGCCTATAAAAGGAAGCCCTCCCTTCCATTTTTGGGTCTCCTCCTTCCTTCCCCTCGAAATCCGCTTCCCCACAGTCATCAGCGCCGCCCCCCTCCTCAATTTCCGGCGCGCCCCAGCCCCTGCTCGCCACTTGGCGCCGCCGACACATCGCCAGGGCCAATGAGGCGCAGCCACGTCGCCTCAAAGACCACTGGCCAACCCCAGCGTGCTGTGGCCTCCTGCGCCCCACTTCGCCGAGGTCTGGAGCCATCCGCGGCCCGCCTCGGGCCGATCTGGGCCCCTGAAGCCGAGCGCCGCCGCCCGTGCCTGGCTCCCTCGCCCAGACGGTCGCCTCCCGAGCGCCTCCGCCTCGGCGGACCTCCCCGCCTGTCGCCGGCGAGCTCACTGCCGGGCGTCTCGCGTCTTGGCGCTTCGTCGCCCAGTGAGCCGCGCCACCCCGCCCCTGTTTTCCTCCTCTCTCTCCTCGACCCCATCTCTCTCTCTCCGTCCCGCGAGAACCCCGCCTTGGCGCCGCCCCTAGCTTGACGAGCTCCGCTACGCCCGCCGGATCCGCCGCGAGGGCGGGTCTGCCTGTTCCGCCATCCCCGAGTTCCACCTCGCTGCCTGCCAGACCACGTCGCCGCTGCCGCCGCCGTTGACCTGCCTCCCCGATCCAGGCGGGATCGGAAGGAGGACGACCGAGCTCCTCGACTGGGCCCCGCGCTCTCAGCCCGCGACCGGCCAGCCCAGCAGACCCGCCTCCGCGCCTCTTTCCCCACTGGGCCGAGCCTAACGTGAGCAGCCACCCTGGCCCATCGCCCGCCCCGCCAGCTCCTCCACCGAATCGGGCCAAAGCCCATGGTGAGATGCCCCCAGCGCCTGTTCTGTTGGGCAGAGCTACGGATTCGCCCGTTTGCGTTTTTTTACCGTCTCATGAATTTATCTATTATCCGTGGTTTTACCGTTTCTGTAATAGCCCCCTAGATCATGCATTTAATAACTTCCAAATGGTGCATCGGATTAAAATGTTTTGTATATGTAATATGCTCAGAAAATTGTGTAGTTTAATAATTTGCCATTTTCATCCATGTTTAAAATGTTTAAATTGATGTTTGCTTTAATTTGCATATATGCCATGCTAAAATGATTTAATTCATAACTAAATAACCGTAACTCGGATTTAAATGTTCTTTATATGTAAATGGGGTAGAAAAATGCCTAGATTATCATGGTCCACTTTATGTTGCTGTTTAACAACTCTAAAATTGTGATTAGGGCAGATCAGGACCGAAACTAAAATATTGCTCATGGGGATTTTCCGGAATTGTTGTTTCTTATTTCCGGCCTCATTTAAACTTGCCTTAATAGTTAGTTTAATTATGCTCCACCTCTTGCCATGTTTAACAACATTTAATATTGTTGAGTACCTAACCGAGAGAGAACTAAATAAGTGTTGTGGTGTTCCGTCAATATGCAACTCGTTGCATATTGAGCTCCACTTAACCTGTAGTATTGATTGTTGCATATTGCCATGCCATGCTATTTAAACCGGACATGCATCATACTTGATTGTGCATCATGCCATGTTTATGCTTATGTGTTTACTACGTTGTTTGCTTCTTTCGGTTTGCTTCTCTCGTTAGCTTCGGTTTCGTTCGGAGTTGTGAGGATTCATTCGACTTCGTCCGTTTGTCTTCTTCATGGACTCGTTTTTCTTCCTTATGGATTTCAGGCAAGATGACCATACCCTCGAAATCACTTCTATCTTTGCTTGCTAGATGCTCGCTCTTTTGCTATGCCTATGCTACGATGCCTATCACTTGCTATATCAAGCCATCCCAAATTGCCATGAACCTCTAACCTTTTGCACCCTTCCTAGCAAACCGTTGTTTGGCTATGTTACCGCTTTGCTCAGCCCTCTTATAGCGTTGTTAGTTGCAGGTGAAGATGAAGCTTGTTCCTTGTTGAACATGGAGATGTTGTTCCTTGTTGGAACATGTTTACTTGTTGGGATATCACAATATATCTTACTTAATTAATGCATCTATATACTTGGTAAAGGGTGGAAGGCTCGGCCTTATGCCTGGTGTTTTGTTCCACTCTTGCCGCCCTAGTTTCCGTCATATCGGTGTTATGTTCCCGGATTTTTGCGTCCCTAACGCGGTCGGGTGATTTATGGGACCCCTTGACAGTTCGCTTTGAATAAGACTTTTCCAAAGAAGGCCCAACATTGGTTCTACATTTGCCTCTCCTAGCCTTTTTTCCCTTGGGAGTCGCAAGATCCCGAGGGTCATCTTTATTTACCCCCGGCCAATGCTTGTCTAAGTGTTGGTCCAAACTAGAGCCCTTTGCAGCGCCACCTCGGGGAAACTTGAGGGCTGGTTTTAGTTGTACGGAGTGTTCATCCGGTCGTGGCCTGGGACGAGATACGCTGGCTACTACTGTGGTGTCGGACGCCGGGAGGTCTTGCTGGACTTGTTTTATTGCTGTGAATGTCTTGTAGCCGGATTCCGAGACTGATCGGTCTTCCCGGGAGAAGGTCTATTCCTTCGTTGATCGCGAGAGCTTATCATGGGCTTGTTGGGACACCCTGCAGGGTTTGAACTTTCAAAGCCGTGCCCGCATGTTATGTGGCAGATGGGAATTTGTTAATGTCCGTTGTAGAAAACCGAAGTTGATCTTAATTAAAATACACCAATCGCGTGTGTAACCGTGATGGTCTCTTCTCATGGGTCCGGAAGTGAACACGGTGTTGGAGTTATGCTTGACGTAAGTAGTTTCAGGATCACTTCTTGATCATAGTTGTTCGACCGTGCTTTTGCCTCCTCTTCTCGCTCTCTTTTATGTATGTAGCCACCATATATGCTAGTCGCTTGCTGCAGCTCCACCTCACTACCCTGTCCTACCTTTAAGCTTAAATAGTCTTGATCTCGGGTGTGAGATTGCTGAGTCCCGTGACTCACAGATACTTCAAAACCAGTTTGCGGTGCCGATGTAACTGCAGGTGATGGACCTGAGCTCAAGGAGGAGCTCGATGAAGATCTTGTTCTTTGTGTTGTTTCGCTTCAGCTTGATCAAGAGTGGAGCCCAGTTGGGACGATCGGGATCTGTAGCATTTGGGGTAGTCTTCTTTTATTTTGGTTCCGTAGTCGGACCTTGATTGTACTGTATGATGTAATGTTTTACCCATGTATTGTGTGAAGTGGCGATTGTAAGCCAACTATGTATCTCTTTCCCTTATGTATTACATGGGTTGTGTGAAGATTACCTCACTTGCGACATTGCTTTCAATGCGGTTATGCCTCTAAGTCGTGCCGACACGTGGGAGATATAGCCGCATCGAGGCGTTCAAGTTGGTATCGAGCCTTCCCGACTTAGGAGCCCCTACTTGATTGTTCTTGACGTTGTTGAGTCTAGAATGGAAAATGTTTTGAGTCTTAGGATTATATATATCGGAGTGTAGGATTCTTTTTACTCCTCGGTCCCTTCGTCGCTCTGGTGAGGTATCCCGACGAGAGTTTTGACTCTTCTCTTCTCAAATTTCACTAATTTTTTTAGGATCACGTGGGTATCTTGGAATCGTTCGATGGTTTTGTGACGAGAACATTGTTCTTGGTGCCTCCTGTCATTTAGGGTTGTGGCGGTGTCCCGGGAGTTGAGCTCCGAGGTGTTGTCGCCACAATTTTATCGTTGCAGTTCTCGAATACCGAGTTTTGCCGACATCGAAATCTCTTTTGTGCAGTTGTTGGTGAGATAACCCCGATAGCCCGAGATCGTGGCGAAAAGGGAGTATTGCCATGACTTGCATAACGGATGTTTTTCAAGGTCGAGGTACACGATTTCGAGGATTTCTTGGTTATGTGTTGACGGATGGATACACTGGATCTAGGTATTGTTAGTTTGGGTGATATATTTTGTGTCCCTGTATCCCCAACACCAGATTGCATAACCGAAAGTTTCGGAGTTTATAGGTGGAATTCTAGTAGCTTACAGGATATTCTTTCCGGATGATGTATGATTTGAGATTGGGGTTCAACGTCTAGTGGTCCGCCCATTCACGGTCGATTTACAGTGGTCGCGAGACGTCTTAAAGAATCCTTGGCTATGCTGATTCGGGGACGTCTTGTTAGTCATTCGTGACGTCCGCTATACGTCGTGTCCGTGTGGGCCCCACCACGAACACTTTGGGCGAAATCTCTATCATGTGTTTGTTCCGGCTCATTCTTGAAGCCAATCCTTTGTTTTTGTTTTGTTTTGGTGGTATTCGAGTTGCTTCAATGCCAAGTGTTGATTCCATACCTTATTCTAAATGGTGTTCTCATATTGCTATGTGAATACTAATCCTTCTTGATCACTGAGCTTGTCATGTTAATTCTTTTCTCAACCGGCGTGCTTCTCTTCAAGTGGATCCGATCATTCCAACATTTGCGAGATCAATTCCAAGTTTTCTCAACGGTGTTCGTTTCATCCGACCTAAATTGCCTTTGTTTTCCCGCCCTCCCACCCTTTTTCTTCAAGGACTCAGATTTCTTAATCAAGTATCCATTTTATTGAGTGAAGTTTCTTCATTTTTTTTTTCCTTTAATGTTCTATCCGGTGATTTCTCATGAAGACACTAAAGGAAGCTTCAAGTCTATCATTCTTCTTTCTTTTCTTCTCCGGCGGACTCATGTCAAGTTTTCAGTGTTGATCGTATTCTTGTCATCATTTCAAATGCTTTATCATGTCGGTGCATCTCTTAATCATCCACTTCTCACTATTCAATTGTTCCGGAGTGTTGAAGTTATCTCAGAAGATTCGTGTTTCCATTCTTAATCCGTTCAAGTTATTTCGAGATTGTTATCTCTTTCAAGCCATTTAATTCTACCGGTGCAATATCTATTTCAAGCAATTGTTCAACGGTGGTTCTTTTGAGTGGGCCCATAACCCACAGGTCTTTTTCCAGGATCTTACCTGACTCTTCTAATTTCCCGGAGTATTCCCAAATTCTTTGCAAAGTTTGACGTAAGAATGAATTGTCATCAGTCAAATGGCTTTCTCCAAGATCTTCCAAATTATTTTCATTGTTGGTTCAACCTTCCTAATTTTCATTCCGGAGTGCTTCAATAATTCATGGTGATGTTCTCGTCGTCATTCTCGAATTTTGAAGACTGGAGAAGAGTTTCTCTTTAATCTTGCTCCATTCTCTTCAAGATTCATGGTTCTAGCTTTGTGCCATCCTCATAATTGTTTTGATTGTGAGAATTCTTTTAACCCACCCGGAGCATTTCAGAGTCTTTTCAGTTTGATTCTTGAGCCCATCATCTCAGAATTATTCATTCAAGCGCTCAACTCTGGTTTTCCAAATCTCACGGTGCATCGTCGAAATATCCTCTAATCAGTTCATGATCTCTTCGTTTTAATGTATCTAAATTTTGTCAAGCATCTTTATTCGTTTTCCAATTCTTCCCGGTGAATTGTGCCTTTGCTACGTTCATTCTCAATTATTATGGTGGTTTGTTCAAGAGTTCTCTTCCTTCGTTATCATATAGATTCATTCGTTCTTTCCATTCCTACCGGTGGTTCGTTGAAGACCTTCCCAAGTTTGCGCCATATCTATCTTAATCTTTTCTACGGGAATAAATAGTATGCCAAATCCATTGCTTGTCATCAATTTAATTGGTGAAGGATCAGCATAATGTAATTCTTATTCTTGTTTCATTGAGTAAATTCAATTCCTTATTCCGGAGGATCATCAAAATTCTTGATTTCATTTGTTCACCTTTTCTTTCCGGAGTTCCAATTTTCGCGGTTATATCACTTCAAAGCTTCATCTTATCACTGCAAGACTTAACCTTGGGTTTTCAACTTCTCTTTCTTTCTATCACCCTTTTGGTTACCGGAGTTTATCATGGAGGCTCTACATGATGGTTCGTCAAGGATTCCTTTCATTCGTCAATTGTTCTTCAAGTTTTCTCTCGGAGTTATGATCCGCCAAGCTATACTCAAAATTGAACATGGTGCTCAACACATGTTTTGTTCTGAGGCATTCAAGTATTTCTTCTTCTTGCTTTTCGAAGTGCTATTTGTTCTACCTTATCATTTGAGGTGGTGTTATGTCATTCTCGACAATTGGAGTTCATGTTTCATGATTCACATGTTGTCAAGAATGAGGTATTTTGAATCCATCAATCTCTTCATTGGACTTATCTTGGGCTATATTTCACCTAAAGCTTTCCCTAAGGATTGTTGCTAATTATGGTGTTTATTAATGACCCAAGTTCTTCATTTGTCCTCCCAGTGAAATAAGTTTCTCGTCTCCTTGTTGATATCAATCCAATCGTTTGTTTCCGTTGGTGGCAGAAGCTCACCTCATAATGTGGAGATGTTTCCATAAGCCCACTACAAGCTTATTCTTTTCGTTGTTGATTTTCCAACAACTCCGTTCAATTCTTCTTTGCAAGGGTGCTTTTCCAAGTTCATTTGTGGCAGAAGTTGTCATTTTCTTCTCCATTCCTTTATTCCAACGACCTATCTTCAATTTTTTCTTCCGGAGGCATTGTGATGTTGCTCTCTTCGACCCATCGTCTCGTTTTGTCAAGATCATGTTCTTTTCTTGCATTATCCGTTTAACCGGAGTGTCTTGTTTTCATTCGAGTTCTCTCATCTTATCAAGTTTTGCCTGCTTCCTCAACCGGAGAGCTGTCTGAAATCTTTCTAACCCCTTGTGCCACTCTTTCAAT
Source organism: Aegilops longissima (assembly GCA_021605205.1). Taxonomy (NCBI): domain Eukaryota; kingdom Viridiplantae; phylum Streptophyta; class Magnoliopsida; order Poales; family Poaceae; genus Aegilops; species Aegilops longissima. The sequence goes on from CM038679.1 coordinate 627,198,422, forward strand.
AGTTCCGGAGGCAGTATGTTGTTGATTTCATCAAGTATCATCCCATCTTCTCAAGTTCATGTGCAATTCCTTCCTTTTTTTCAGTCGGAGTGCTGCCCAAATTATATCATTCTTCCTCTCTCATCTTGTGTTGAACGGAGTGGTTTCGAATTCTATCTTGTCCATTAAACTCTTGATTCATGCCTTTTCAACCTTCAAGTTATCGTAATGTTCCTTGTTCCTCTTTTCTAACGGATTGTTTTCAACCTGGGTCATCTTCCTTCTGTTCTTTCTTTCATTTCGCTCAACCTCTCAAGGTTCATGGTTTCACTCGTTTGTCAAAGAAGCAACTTAGTTTTACCTCTTCCTTCCTCTTCCTTTTCCTCCGGTGCCATCCTAGATCTCGGACGAGATCCTCTCGTAGTGGTGGAGTGTTGTAACACCGGATACAACTTTCCATATTCAGAATCCGACTCTTGCCTTTTCCGGAGATGTGATTTATTATTTTCCTTCGTGGTTGGGTTTTGTCTGTTGTTTTGCATTTTGTTCTTGTTATGCATTTCATCTCATGGCATCATCTACATTTCATCTGCATGTTTTTCAAAACTTGCATCAATGTTCTCGGAATGGGTTGCAACTTGTCATGCGGTCTTATTATAGTGTAGACAGGCCGCCTGCCAAGTTTCGTCGCATTCGGAGTCCATTTGATAGCCCAACCGTTAAACCTACTACCGCGATATAGCCGGTATATTCGTCGGATGTTTCGGTCTCCGAAATTGTGCCGGGCCCTCCCTCTCTCTTCTCAGCCCGAGGCATTCTACACAGCCCTCCGCAACTCACCTAAAACCCCTCTTTTCCTGATCGTCGGATCGCGATCGGAGGCTCCGAAACCCCTCCTAACCCCCCAAACCCTAGTTCGGCCTATAAAAGGAAGCCCTCCCTTCCATTTTTGGGTCTCCTCCTTCCTTCCCCTCGAAATCCGCTTCCCCACAGTCATCAGCGCCGCCCCCCTCCTCAATTTCCGGCGCGCCCCAGCCCCTGCTCGCCACTTGGCGCCGCCGCCACATCGCCAGGGCCAATGAGGCGCAGCCACGTCGCCCCAGCACCCGCCGGGCCAACCCCCGCGTGCCAGGTGGCCTCCCTGCGCCCCACTTCGCCGAGGCCGCTGGAGCCCATCCGCTGCCCGCCTCGGGCCGATCTGGGCCCTGCTGGCCGAGCACCGCCGCCCGTGCTGGCTCCCTCGCCCGCGACGGTCGCCTCCCAGCGCCTCCCGCCTCGCGGACCTCCTCGCCGTCGCCGGGCGAAGCTCACTGCCGGGCGTCTCGCGTCTTCATTTCGTCGCACGGTGAGCCCGCGCCACCCCGTCCTGTTTTCCTCCTCTCTCTCCCTGACCCCATCTCTCTCTCTCCGTCCCCGCAGGAACCCCGCCTTGGCGCCGCCCCTAGCTTGACGAGCTCCGCTACCGCCGGCCGGATCCGCCGCCGGGAGGGCGGGTCTGCCCGTTCCCGCCATCCCTGAGTTCCACCCTCGCTGCCCTCTTGTACCACGCCGCCCGCCGCCGCCGTTGACCTGCCTCCCCGATCCAGGCGGGATCGGAAGGAGGACGACCGAGCTCCTCGACTGGGCCCCAAGGCTCAGCCCGCGACCGCCAGGCCAGCAGACCGCCTCCGGCGCCTCTTCCCCCCACTGGCCGAGCCCAACGTGAGCAGCCACCCTGTGCCCATCGCCCCGTCCTGCCAGCTCCTCCACCGAATCGGGCCAAAGCCCATGGTGAGATGCCCCCCCAGCGCCTGTTCCTGTTGGGCCAGGCTACGGATTCGGCCCGTTTTCGTTTTTTTTTACCGTCTGCGAATTTATCTATTATCCAGGGTTTTACCGTTTTACAGAATAGCCCCCCTAGATCATGCATTTAATAACTTCCAAATGGTGCATCGGATTAAAATGTTTTGTATATGTAATATGCTCAGAAAATTGTGTAGTTTAATAATTTGCCATTTTCATCCATGTTTAAAATGTTTAAATTGATGTTTGCTTTAATTTGCATATATGCCATGCTAAAATGATTTAATTCATAACTAAATAACCGTAACTCGGATTTAAATGTTCTTTATATGTAAATGGGGTAGAAAAATGCCTAGATTATCATGGTCCACTTTATGTTGCTGTTTAACAACTCTAAAATTGTGATTAGGGCAGATCAGGACCGAAACTAAAATATTGCTCATGGGGATTTTCCGGAATTGTTGTTTCTTATTTCCGGCCTCATTTAAACTTGCCTTAATAGTTAGTTTAATTATGCTCCACCTCTTGCCATGTTTAACAACATTTAATATTGTTGAGTACCTAACCGAGAGAGAACTAAATAAGTGTTGTGGTGTTCCGTCAATATGCAACTCGTTGCATATTGAGCTCCACTTAACCTGTAGTATTGATTGTTGCATATTGCCATGCCATGCTATTTAAACCGGACATGCATCATACTTGATTGTGCATCATGCCATGTTTATGCTTATGTGTTTACTACGTTGTTTGCTTCTTTCCGGTTTGCTTCTCTCGTTAGCTTCGGTTTCGTTCCGGAGTTGTGAGGATTCATTCGACTTCGTCCGTTTGTCTTCTTCATGGACTCGTTTTTCTTCCTTGCGGGATTTCAGGCAAGATGACCATACCCTCGAAATCACTTCTATCTTTGCTTGCTAGATGCTCGCTCTTTTGCTATGCCTATGCTACGATGCCTATCACTTGCTATATCAAGCCATCCCAAATTGCCATGAACCTCTAACCTTTTGCACCCTTCCTAGCAAACCGTTGTTTGGCTATGTTACCGCTTTGCTCAGCCCCTCTTATAGCGTTGTTAGTTGCAGGTGAAGATGAAGCTTGTTCCTTGTTGGAACATGGAGATGTTGTTCCTTGTTGGAACATGTTTACTTGTTGGGATATCACAATATATCTTACTTAATTAATGCATCTATATACTTGGTAAAGGGTGGAAGGCTCGGCCTTATGCCTGGTGTTTTGTTCCACTCTTGCCGCCCTAGTTTCCGTCATATCGGTGTTATGTTCCCGGATTTTTGCGTCCCTAACGCGGTCGGGTGATTTATGGGACCCCCTTGACAGTTCGCTTTGAATAAGACTTTTCCAAAGAAGGCCCAACATTGGTTCTACATTTGCCTCTCCTAGCCTTTTTTCCCTTGGGAGTCGCGCATCCCGAGGGTCATCTTTATTTACCCCCGGCCAATGCTTGTCTAAGTGTTGGTCCAAACTAGAGCCCTTTGCAGCGCCACCTCGGGGAAACTTGAGGGCTGGTTTTAGTTGTACGGAGTGTTCATCCGGTCGTGGCACAGGGACGAGATCGCTGCTACTACTGTGGTGTCGGCACGCCGGGAGGTCTTGCTGGACTTGTTTTATTGCTGTGAAATGTCTTGTAGCCGGGATTCCGAGACTGATCGGTCTTCCCGGGGAGAAGGTCTATTCCTTCGTTGATCGCGAGAGCTTATCATGGGCTTGTTGGGACACCCTGCAGGGTTTGAACTTTCGAAAGCCGTGCCCGCGGTTATGTGGCAGATGGGAATTTGTTAATGTCCGGTTGTAGAAAACCCGAAGTTGATCTTAATTAAAATACACCAACCGCGTGTGTAACCGTGATGGTCTCTTCTCGGCGGGGTCCGGGAAGTGAACACGGTGTTGGAGTTATGCTTGACGTAAGTAGTTTCAGGATCACTTCTTGATCATAGTTGTTCGACCGTGCTTTTGCCTCCTCTTCTCGCTCTCTTTTGCGTATGTAGCCACCATATATGCTAGTCGCTTGCTGCAGCTCCACCTCACTACCCTGTCCTACCTTTAAGCTTAAATAGTCTTGATCTCGCGGGTGTGAGATTGCTGAGTCCCCGTGACTCACAGATACTTCCAAAACCCAGTTTGCAGGTGCCGATGTAACCGTGCAGGTGATGGACCTGAGCTCAAGGAGGAGCTCGATGAAGATCTTGTTCTTTGTGTTGTTTCGTTTCAGTTGATCAGTAGTGGAGCCCAGTTGGGACGATCGGGGATCTGTGTAGCATTTGGGGTAGTCTTCTTTTATTTTGGTTCCGTAGTCGGACCTTGATTGTACCTGTATGATGTAATGTTTTACCCATGTATTGTGTGAAGTGGCGATTGTAAGCCAACTATGTATCTCTTTCCCTTATGTATTACATGGGTTGTGTGAAGATTACCTCACTTGCGACATTGCTTTCAATGCGGTTATGCCTCTAAGTCGTGCTTCGACACGTGGGAGATATAGCCGCATCGAGGGCGTTTCACTGCGAGTACCACTACTTCCCTCGACGAGATCGAACCACTCCGAAATGCACGCTTTGAAGGTATAACCCCGAGACGACCGCCCGTGAACGAATGCATGTGTTGTATGAGATACTCATGTTCAAACCGTGTCCGACTTGTTCCTTGTGCGTTCCTCCTCGGTTGCCATCCCGTCGACCCGTGGGAACCCGGTAGTCGGGAGCACCCCACCATCTCTTGCGTGTTCTACACATCCGCACACTTCTCGTTTGCATCGGTATCTCAATCAAGTTATCGAGATCGATATGTTGCCGTGGCAGCATTTTTGAATTCGTTGCCGTGGCACCCCTTTCGTTCCGCCACGGTGAAAAATGCTTCATAACATGCTCATGTCGACATTTTCATAAAAATTGCTTAAAACTTGCACATGTCATCCACATCATGATAACAACATTTAAATGTTTATATTTATTGTTTCCATTAATTTGCTAAATTCATATGGGGATTTACCGGATTTGTTGTTTGTTATATCCGGCCCCATTTAAATTGTTTAGATGGTATAGTTTTGTTATGCTTCACCTCTTGCCATGTTAACCAATATTTAATATTGTTGAGTACCTAATCGGGAGTGAACTAAATAATTGATGTGGTGTTTCGTCAATATGCAACTCGTTGCATATTGAGCTCCATTTAACTTGTAGTTTTGTTTGTGCATATTTTCATGCCATGCTATTTAAACTGGACATGCATCATACTTGGTTGTGCATCATGCCATGTTTGTGCTTGTTGGTTTACAATGTTGTTGTTTGTTTCCGGGTTGCTTCTCTCGTTAGCTTCGGTTTCGTTCCGGAGTTGTGAGGATTCGTTCGACTTCGTCCTTTTGTCTTCTTCATGGACTTGATCTTCTTCCTTGCGGGATTTCAGGCAAGATGACCATACCCTTGAAATCACTTCTATTTTTGCTTGCTAGATGCTCGCTCTTTTGCTATGCCTATGCTATGATGCCTATCACTTGCTTATCATGCCTCCCATATTGCCATGTCAAGCCTCTAACCATCCTTTCCTAGCAAACCGTTGTTTGGCTATGTTACCGCTTTGCTCAGCCCTCTTATAGCGTTGTTAGTTGCGGTGAAGATGAAGTTTGTTCCTTGTTGAACATGGAGATGTTGTTCCTTGTTGGAACATGTTTAGATGTTGGGATATCACAATATCTCTTATTTAATTAATGCATCTATATATTTGGTAAAGGGTGGAAGGCTCGGCCTTATGCCTGGTGTTTTGTTCCACTCTTGCCGCCCTAGTTTCCGTCATACGGTGTTATGTTCCCGGATTTTATGTTCCTTACACGGTTGGGTGATTTATGGGACCCCTTGACAGTTCGCTTTGAATAAGACTCCTCCAAAGAAGGCCCAACCTTGGTTTTACCATTTGCCACCTAAGCCTTTTTTCCCTTGGGTTCTGCAGACTCAAGGGTCATCTTTATTTTAACCCCGGCCAGTGCTCCTCCGATTCATTGGTCCAAATTAGAGCCACTTATGGGGCCGCCCCGAGGCAACTTGGGGTATCTTCGGTTGCCGTACGTAGTGCTCATCCGGTGTGCCCTGAGAACGAGATATGTGCAGCTCCTATCAGGATTTGTCGGCACATTTGGGCGGCTTTGCTGGTCTTGTTTTACCATTGTCGAAATGTCTTGTAAACCGGGATTCCGAGTCTGATCGGGTCTTCCCGGGAGAAGGAATATCCTTCGTTGACCGTGAGAGCTTATAATGGGCTAAGTTGGGACACCCCTGCAGGGTATTATCTTTCGAAAGCCATGCCCGCGGTTATGAGGCAGATGGGAATTTGCTAATGTCCGGTTGTAGAAAACCCGAAGTTGATCTTAATTAAAATACACCAACCGCGTGTGTAACCATGATGGTCTCTTCTCGGCGGAGTCCAGGAAGTGAACACGGTGTTGGAGTTATGCTTGACGTAGGTTGTTCTAGGATCACTTCTTGATTATAGTTGTTCGACCGTGCTTTTGCCTTCTCTTGTCGCTCTCATTTGCGTATGTTAGACACCAGATATCATAGTCGCTTGCTGCAGCTCCACCTCACTACCTTCTCCTACCCATAAGCTTAAATAGTCTTGATCTCGAGGGTGTGAGATTGCTGAGTCCCCGTGACTCACAGATACTTCCAAAACCAGTTTGCAGGTGCCGATGAAACCGTGCAGGTGACGCACCCGAGCTCAAGGAGGAGCTCGATGAAGATCTTGTTCATTGTGTTGTTTCGTTTCAGTTGATCAGTAGTGGAGCCCAGTTGGGACGATCGGGGATCTGTGTAGCATTTGGGGTTGTCTTCTTTTATTTTGGTTCCGTAGTCGGACCTTGATTGTATCTGTATGATGTAATGCTTTACTCATGTATTGCGTGAAGTGGCGATTGTAAGCCAACTATGTATCTCTTTCCCTTATGTATTACATGGGTTGTGTGAAGGTTACCTCACTTGCGACATTGCTTTCAATGCGGTTATGCCTCTAAGTCGTGCTTCGACACGTGGGAGATATAGCCGCATCGAGGGCGTTACAAGTTGGTAATCAGAGCCATCCCCGACTTAGGAGCCCCCGCTTGATTGTTTGTTTGGCGTTGTTGAGTCTAGAACAAAAATGTTTTGAGTCTTAGGATTATATATCGGAGAGTAGGATTCTTTTTACTCCTCAGTCCCTTCGTCGCTCTGGTGAGGCCCCCTGACGTAGAAGTTTTGACTCTTCTCTCCTCAAATTTCACTAAAAAAAATTTAGGATCACGCGGGTATCTTGGAATCGTTCCGATGGTTTTGTAATGAGAACATTGTTCTTGGTGCCTCCTGACATTTAGGGGTTGTGGCAGTGTCCCGGGGAGTTGAGCTCCGAGGTGTTGTCGTCACAATTTTATCGTTGCAGTTCTAGAATACCTGAGCTTTGCCGACATCGAAAATCTCTTTTATGCAGTTGTTGGTGAGATAACCTCGATAACCCAGTACTGGGGCGAGTTCGGGAGTATTGCCATGACTCGTATAACGGATGCTTTTCGAAGGTCGAGGTAAACGATTTCCGGAGTTTTCTTGGTTATGTGTTGAAGGATGGATACAGCTGGATCTAGGTATTGTTAGTTTGGGTGATATATTTTGTGTCCCCTGTATCCCCAACACCAGATTGCATAACCAGAAAGTTTCGGGAGTTCATAAGTGGGAATTCAAGTATCACGTAGGATATCTTTCCAACAGACACATGATACGATATGGGATCTATCATATGGTTGTTTCCGGCTTATTCCGCAAGCCAAATCCTTTGTTTTTGTTTTGTTTTGTGGTATTCGAGTTGCTTCAATGCCAAGTGTTGATTCCATACCTTATTCTAAACGGTGTTCTCATATTTCTATGTGTATGCTAATCCTTCTTGTTCATCAAGGTCGTCTTTTCAATCCTTTCCAACCGTGTGCTTCTCTCCAATTAAATCCGATCATTCCAACATTCGCAAGATCAATTCTAAGCTTTTTCTCAACAGTGTTCATTTCATCCGACCCAAGTTGCCTTGGTTTTCCCACCCTCCCACCCCTTTTTCTTCAAGGACTCAGATTTCTTAATCAAGTATCCATTTTATTGAGTGAAGTTTCTTCATTCTTTTCCTTTAATGTTTTATCCGGTGATTTCTCATGAAGACGCTAAGGAAGCTTCAACCTTATCATTGTTCCATTCTAATTTTCTTCTCCGTGGATTTAATTCAAGATTTCGTGTTGATCTTATCCTTTTCCTCTTTTCACAATGCTTTCCCATTCCGATGCACCAATTAATCATTCACCTCTCGCTATTCATTTGTTCCGGAGTGTTGAAGATATCTCTGAAGATTCAAGTTTCCATTCTCAATTCACTCAAGTTCTTTTGAGGATGCTATCTCATTCAACCCATTTAATTCAACCGGTGCAATCTCTCTTTTCAAGCAATCGTTCAACGGTGTTTCTTTTTAGTGGGCTCTAACCCACAGGTCTTTTTCCAGTATCTTACCTGACTCTTCTAATTTTTTAGGAGCTTCTAAAATTCTTTTCAAAGTTTGACGTGAGTATGAATTTCATCAGTCATATGCCTTTGTCCAAGATCTTCCAAATTCTTTCATCGATGGGTCAACCTTTCTAATTTTCATTCCGGAGTGCCTCAACAATTCATGGTGGTGTTTCTCGTCGTCATTCTCGAATTTTGAAGACCGAAGAAGAGTTTCTCTTTAATCTTGCTCCATTCTCTTCAAGATTCATGGTTCTAGCTTCGTGCCATCCTCATAATTGTTTTGATTGTGAGAATTATTTTCACCCATCCGGAGCAATTCAGGAGTCTTTTCAGTTTGATTCTTCGGAGCCCATCATCTCAGAATTATTCATTCCAGCTTTCAGCTCTCGTTCTCCAAATCGTACTGGTGCATCATTCAAGTATTCACTAATCAGTTCATGATCTCTTCGTTCTCTTGTATCTAAATCCCCTCAAGTATCTTCGTTCATTTTCTAATTCTTCCCAAGGTTTCGCTATCTTTTCTTTGTTCGTTTTTTTAATTCTTACGGTGGTTCGTTCAAGAGTTCTCTTCCTTCGTTATTATATAGATTCATTCGTTCTTCCCAAATCCTACCGGCGGATCGTTGAAGACCTTCCCAAGTTGAGCAATATCTCTTTTCAATCCTTTTTCAACGAGAATAAGTAGTATGCCTAATCCGTTGCTTGTCATCAATCTAAATTGGTGAAGGATACGCATAACATAATTCTTGTTCTTGTTTCATCCAAGTGATTGATTCATTCTTCCGGAGTTCGTAATGGTATAAATTTCTCAATTCTAAGTTGTTCATCTCTTCTTTCCGGAGTTTGTTCATCATATCACATTCTTGGTCCGAGATGCTTCATCTTTTCTTTCCGGAGTTCAAAGTTTTCTTGGTTATATCATTTCAAAGCTTCTTCTTATCACTGCAAGGCTTCACCTTGTGTTTTCAAGTTCTCTTTCTTTTATCATCCTTTTCTTACCGGAGTTCTTCGTGGAGGCTCTACATGGTGCTTCGTCAAGGATTCTTTTCATTCTTCAATTGTTCATCAAGATTTCTCTCGGAGTTAAGATCCGCCAAGCTATACTCAAAAATAAACATGGTGCTCAACACATGTTTTGTTTTGAGGAGTTCAAGCATTCTTCATCTTGCATTCCAAAGTGCAATTCTCTCTATCTTATCTTTGGAGATGGTGTTATGTCATTGTTGATAATTTTCCTTCGCGTTTCATGATTCAGAGATTTTCAAGAGTGACATATTTGAATCCATCATTTTATCTTTGTTCAAGAGATCTTTTCAACCATCAATCTCTTTGTTGGAGTTATCTTATGTCATATTGCACCTAAAGTATTCCCTAAGGAATGTTGCTATTGTGGTGTTTATCAATGACCCAAGTTATCTCTCCATCATCTTGGTGGAAGAAATTTTTCATCTCGTTGGTGTTATCAATTATATTATTTGTTTCCATAGTGGCAGTATTTCGCCTCAATTTTGAGAAGTTTTCCATAAGCCCACTACAAGCTTGTTCTTTTCGTTGTTGATTTTCCAACAATTCAGTTCTAACCTTCTTGGAAGGGTGCTTTCCAAGCTCATTTGTGGTAGAAGTTGGCATTTTCTTCTCTGTTCTTTTCTTCCCAACCATCTAGCTTCTATTCTTTCGTTCCGGAGGCATTGTGTTGTTACTCTCTTTGACCCATCATCTCATTTTGTAAATATCATGTTCTTTTCCTTGCTTATCCGTTTGACAGGAGTGTTATGTCCTCTGCTCAAGTTCTTTCATATATCAAGTTTTGCCTCTCTTTTCAACCTAAGTGCTGTCTGAAATCTTTCTTACCCCTTGTGCCTTTCTTTCAATAGTTCCGGAGACAGTGTGTTGTTTATTTCAACAGTATCATCCCATCTTCTCAAGTTCATGATTCTAATTCCTTCCATTTACAGTCGGAGTGCTGCCAAAATTATATCATTCTTATTCATTCTTATCTCGTTTCAACCAGAGTGGTTCCAATTCCTTCTTGTCCATTGTACTCGCCATTCATAGCTTTGCAACCCCAAGGTTCACATGGTGTTCCTTGTTTCTATTTTCATGGAATGCTCTCAATTTCGCTCAACTCTATTGTGTTATTCTTTCAAGTTTTCAACCTCTCGAGGTTCATTGGTTTCACTCGTTTGTCAAAGAAGCAACTTAGTTTTACCTCTTTCTTCTTCCGTTTTCTATCCGGTGCCATCCTAGATCTCGGGACGAGATCCTCTTGTAGTGGTGGAGTGTTGTGACGCCCCGAGACCGACGATCCAGAAGACTTCCATATTTTCGTGATCAACCGTGTGTTCCATTTATGCTTGCTCTTTTATTTTTGCATTGCATCATGTCATCATGCCGTCATGTCATTAATCTTTTGCAACTCAACTAAATAAATGGCATGGATCTTTGATCCATTTAAATCGAGGGAATTCACATGGTGATTCTGTTTAAAACATATCCTCTCGATATTTAGAGAGCTATAGTAAATATTCCAATTATTTGGATTTACCGCAAACACACTTACAAAATATCCTAATGCCTTTGTTGTCTTAATTCTTGATCTCCAACTTTGCCATTTATTCTTTCATCTTCTTCCGGAGCTCCACCAAAAATCTCAACATTTTTGGACCTTTCAAATGCCCACTTCTTATTCAAACTCATTTGAATTTAATTTAAACGAGTTCGAATCCAGTCTTCACACACACGCTCACTTCTATTTTCTTGGATCAAGCTCATTTTTATGAGTCTGGGAAAATAATCCCCATGCCCAGGTCCCTTCTCTAACCTTTTTCTTTCTTTCCTTTTCTTTCTTTATTTTTTTTCTCTCTTCTGTCATGTGTGTGAGGGAGAGAGAGATTCCAGCCCAGCCCAGCCGACCATTTGGGTCTCCTGTAGCTGCGGCCCAAGGCCCAGCCGACCCCTCTAACCCTAGCCGCCAGGAGACCGATCCCCTCCTCTCACTCGCTCCCTCGTTTCCCCTCCGCCGCCACTCACACACACACATCGCCAGGGAGAGCCCTGCTCGATCCCCTCCTCCCTTGATGCGCCGTCTTCGAGAGAGGAAGCAGCGCCGCACCCTCGTCTCGATCCCCTCTCCCTCTTGATTCCTCCAGCGCCTCCACACGCCCCACCGCCCACGCCTTGCCTCCCATGGCGCCCGAAACCATGCCATGTCGCCCCTCCGGCCGGCGAGTCCAGGCCGCCGAGCTCGCCTCGCCTCGTTCCCGGATGGAATCGGTGTTCCCGCGCCTCCTCCTCGCCAAGTCCCCGTCGCCCGAAGGCCGAGGAGAGGCTCCTCGAGCACCTGCGCCAGATCCGCTGCCCCAGCGCCCAGCAGGAGCCTCCGCCGCTTCGTCCCCTCCGTTTTGGTCGGAGTTCGCGGAGCCCAGCACGGCCGCCTTGCACCCATGAGCACCACCACCTCCAGCCGCGCCCGAGGCTCCTCCCTGCACCTCCACCCTGGTTCCAGCCTCAACGACCCATCCTCGACCTCCTCCTCGCGTGCCTCCGCCTTCAGATCCATCAAGGGACAGCATCCTCGACCGCCCCGCTCCAACGCCCGCAACTCCGCCTCTACGTTGAACGATCGAGACGCCCCGAATGCATCCGAATCAAATCATGTAGACCCAAGTCCATCAAGTGTACTCTCTACCGCTGTGGATTCTCCAGTACCGGGATGACGATGACTCGCTGTTCGTCTACATGCGTGTACCACTACCGTCGCCGAGGACCCATGCAGCGCAAGCACCAAGTTCCACTACCGTCGCCCTCGGAGACATCGGATTCGTCAAGTTCCTCTTCAAAACGTGAACCACTACTTCCACGAAGACGTGTGTACCTATACCCACGACCGAGACCCTGGTTTCGACAAGTTCCTTGTGGTGACCCCGAACATCTACGGATCATGAACAACTACTTCCACTACGACCCGCGAGTACCACTACTTCCCTCGACGAGATCGAACCACTCCGAAATGCACGCTTTGAAGGTATAACCCCGAGACGACCGCCCGTGAACGAATGCATGTGTTGTATGAGATACTCATGTTCAAACTGTGTCCGAGTTGTTCCTTGCGCGTTCCTCCTCGGTTGCCATGCCGTCAACCCGTGGGAACCCGGTAGTCGGGAGCACCCCACCATCTATTGCGTGTTCTACACATCCGCACACTTCTCGTTTGCATCAGTATCTCAATCAAGTTATCGAGATCGATATGTTGCCGTGGCACCCCTTTCGTTCCGCCACGGTGAAAAATGCTTCATAACATGCTCATGTCGACATTTTCATAAAAATTGCTTAAAACTTGCACATGTCATCCGCATCATGATAATAACATTTAAATGTTTATATTTATTGTTTCCATTAATTTGCTAAATGCATATGGGGATTTACCGGATTTGTTGTTTGTTATATCCGGCCCCATTTAAATTGTTTAGATGGTATAGTTTTGTTATGCTTCACCTCTTGCCATGTTAACCAATATTTAATATTGTTGAGTACCTAATCGGGAGTGAACTAAATAATTGATGTGGTGTTTCGTCAATATGCAACTCGTTGCATATTGAGCTCCATTTAACTTGTAGTTTTGTTTGTGCATATTGTCATGCCATGATATTTAAACCGGACATGCATCATACTTGGTTGTGCATCATGCCATGTTTGTGCTTGTTGGTTTACCATGTTGTTGTTTGTTTCCGGGTTGCTTCTCTCGTTAGCTTCGGTTTCGTTCCGGAGTTGTGAGGATTCGTTCGACTTCGTCCTTTTGTCTTCTTCATGGACTTGATCTTCTTCCTTGCGGGATTTCAGGCAAGATGACCATACCCTCGAAATCACTTCTATTTTTGCTTGCTAGATGCTCGCTCTTTTACTATACCTATGCTACGATGCCTATCACTTGCTTATCATGCCTCCCATATTGCCATGTCAAGCCTCTAACCATCCTTTCCTAGCAAACCGTTGTTTGGCTATGTTACCGCTTTGCTCAGCCCCTCTTATAGCGTTGTTAGTTGTAGGTGAAGATGAAGTTTGTTCCTTGTTGGAACATGGAGATGTTGTTCCTTGTTGGAACATGGAGATGTTGTTCCTTGTTGGAACATGTTTACATGTTGGGATATCACAATATCTCTTATTTAATTAATGCATCTATATATTTGGTAAAGGGTGGAAGGCTCGGCCTTATGCCTGGTGTTTTGTTCCACTCTTGCCGCCCTAGTTTCCGTCATACCGTGTTATGTTCCCGGATTTCGCGTTCCTTACGGTTGGGTGATTTATGGGACCCCTTGACAGTTCGCTTTGAATAAGACTCTCCAAAGAAGGCCCAACCTTGGTTTTACCATTTGCCACCTAAGCCTTTTTTCCTTGGGTTCTGCAGACTCAAGGGTCATCTTTATTTTAACCCCCGGCCAGTGCTCCTCCAGTGCTGGTCCAAATTAGAGCCACTTGCGGTGCCGCCCCGAGGCAACTTGGGGTATCGTCGGTTGCCGTACGTAGTGTTAATACGGTGTGCCCTGAGAACGAGATATGTGCAGCTCCTATCAGGATTTGTCGGCACATTCGGGCGGCTTTGCTGGTCTTGTTTTACCATTGTCGAAATGTCTTGTAAACCGGGATTCCGAGTCTGACCGGGTCTTCCCGGGAGAAGGAATATCCTTCGTTGATCGTGAGAGCTTATAATGGGCTAAGCTGGGACACCCCTGCAGGGTATTATCTTTTGAAAGCCGTGCCTCATGTTATGAGGCAGATGGGAATTTGTTAATGTCGGTTGTAGAAAACCGAAGTTGATCTTAATTAAAATACACCAACCGCTTGTGTAACCGTGATGGTCTCTTCTCGGTGGAGTGCGGGAAGTGAACACGGTGTTGGAGTTATGCTTGACGTAGGTTGTTCTAGGATCACTTCTTGATCATAGTTGTTCGACCGTGCTTTTGCCTTCTCTTCTCGCTCTCATTTGCGTATGTTAGACACCAGATATGCTAGTCGCTTGCTGCAGCTCCACCTCACTACCTTCTCCTACCCATAAGCTTAAATAGTCTTGATCTCGCGGGTGTGAGATTGTTGAGTCCCGTGACTCACAGATACTTCCAAAACCAGTTTGCAGGTGCCGATGAAACCGTGCAGGTGACGCACCCGAGCTCAAGGAGGAGCTCGATGAAGATCTTGTTCATTGTGTTGTTTCGTTTCAGTTGATCAGTAGTGGAACCTAGTTGGGACGATCGGGGATCTGTGTAGCATTTGGGGTAGTCTTCTTTTATTTTGGTTCCGTAGTCGGACCTTGATTGTATCTGTATGATGTATTGCTTTACTCATGTATTGCGTGAAGTGGCGATTGTAAGCCAACTATGTATCTCTTTCCCTTATGTATTACATGGGTTGTGTGAAGATTACCTCACTTGCGACATTGCTTTCAATGCGGTTATGCCTCTAAGTCGTGCTTCGACACGTGGGAGATATAGCCGCATCGAGGGCGTTACAGTTGGCCTATATAAACCCCCCCAGGGCACCCATGCAAAGGGTCGATCTCTTAGAGTTTTAGACACCACATAGAGAGAAGAGGAGAGCCAGTCGTGCCCTTCTTTCTCCTCTGGCCGAACAGCTCAAGGAGCCTCTTGTAGCCACTTGTTCATCTAGTGATCATGCGGAGACCCCGCAGAGCAGCAGTAGGGGTGTCATCTCCACGGAGAGCCGCGAAGCTGGGTAAGATTCGCCGACGTGCATGTCTACGCCTCATCCTGTTTCTAGGCACCGGCGACGTCTTATTGGCTCCCAATATGATAAGCCACCCATTGGCGTATGTCGCACCTACCACCCGACATTTGGCGCCCACCGTGGGGCCAGGTGCACCGTCGTCCGGAGACCTGTTCTGGACGGGAACCTTCTTCCTCCCCAGTGGGCGTAGCCAGCCCGGCACGCCCGATGGCGCTTGCCCCAACGCGCTACAAGGCGTCGCTGACGCTTGCGCGGTGAGCTGCCTCGCCGATCTTCTAGGCAAGGCTCGCATCTCCGACGAGCCTGCCTCCGACGCGGGCACAGGCTGCCCCGAGAGCCACCTCGTCAGCCTCATTGACCAACTCCACGTCTCCAGCGAGCCCGCTGTGGATTCGGAGTCAGTCAGCTCCACCGACCCGATGCTTGTCGACTCTGACACGGCATCACTCGACGCGTTCCCCACCAACGTTGTGATCTTCAACGACCCGCTCCCCCAAGCCGACAGCTGTGTCACTGCCATCACCGAGGTGCTGGTCATCAGTCACGGCGGCCCCTCTGGCGAGAACGCCCACGACGACCTGCAAGCGGCGCTGCACGACCTGTCCGCCCCTCTCCCGGCCGATGCCGACGGTGAGGCGTTGGAGGCGCGCCGCCTCGCCCTCCACGCGGATGTAACATCCCAAAATTCTAAATTTTGGAATGTTATAATAATTAAAATATATGATTGTTTGATTGATTGTTGAGTGATCGATGGAGTGAAATTGATTGGAATTTTAAACTTTTGAAGTTTTGTTGAGAGGGAATAAAAGGACTTTCCAAAAAAAAGTTTCTATTTGAAAATATTTGAATTTGGAAATATTTCAAACTCCATGCCACTCAATGATCCTCATGAATTATTCAATGAAAGAGGGAAGTAAAGAAAAATTTCATTTTGAATTTGTCATTTAAATTTTGTTTTCAACTCAAAGTGGCATTTGAGTTTTATTTAAAAACTTTTCTGACAAAGAACACTTGAACAAAAGTGTTGAGAGGGAGTAACATGACACCCCAAAAATGTTGCAATAAATTTTCCATGGAGTTTTGAAAGTCATTTTGATTTTTTGTCTGAATTTAAAAAAAATGATTTTTCAAAAAGTATTTTATTTGCCCCTGGGAAATATCCCATTAAATTGGGATTATTTTTCTGATCATTGTGATATATAATACTCCTATATTTTATTTTTAAATGATTTTTATTCATGGATTCTTTTTAAAAGGAAAGGTATTTTTGTTTTGGGCCAAATCCGCCCAATCGCCAGATCATCTCCTTCCTCACGAACATGATTTCCTTCCGAGCACAGCCACGTCGGCCATCGCGGAGATCACGGATTCACAAATCCTTGCCCCTCCTCCAAACCGACCTGCCCCCTATAAATGGCCACCTCACAGATCCATTCCCCTAGTCCCTCCTCTCCTCACCCCACGTCGCTGTGCCGCCTCGCCGGAGTTCGCCGGACCACCGCCGCCATTGCCGCCCCGCCCCACCACCTCCGGCCATCCTAGCCACCCACCGACCCAATCACTCGCTCCGCCCCGATCTGCCGCCCCCTATTGTCCCTTCCCCGCCGCCAGAGGGCCACCGGAGGACGTCGCCGGAGCTCCACCAGGACCCCATCATCGTAACTGCTACAGTAAATCCCGACCTACTTTTTTTTTCGTTCTGTTTTTAAAACAGAATAGTTTCAATCTTGTAAAATCCATAGTTAATTATCTACGAGGTATTTTTGAGTGATTCCAACTGCCTTGGATCACAAATTTTATGAAGTTTCTGTTAGTTCAATTTTATTTCACATTTGAGCAGTTTAAATTTGTGTTTGTATGAATTTGCTCAAATCACTAGATTTGAGCTATTTTGAGTTAGGAATATTATTTTTGACCGATTCTTTTTGCTCCTGGTCTCTAGGACCTTTGTTTATCCAGTAGTATTTAGTATTTTATTTCTAGGTTAATTTAAATTAGGTTTTAGCAAAACAGTACTGTTTTATTATTAGTTCTGTTTTAGCTTTTCTTTATTGTTTTTATTAGTTTTAAATTATTTCTTTTTGTCACTTTTGACAAAATTAGTTGTGTTCTGTTAGACAACAGGAGAAAATTTTATTTTATTTTAAAAATTTTATTTTCCTTAGTTTTGTATGAAACCTTCTATAGGTCTTAGTTAGAGTTTTATAAAAGCTTTTTATTTGTTTCTTTTTGCAAATAAAATTTTATGAAAAAATACTTTTTGTTAACTTAGTTGTTTTACTTTTTATTTTCTGTTAAATTATTAGTTTAGTGTTTTAATTGCTGTTATGTTTTTTTTTACTTAGGGCAAAACTATGTTAGATGCTTGTAGCAAAGTCATAGATTTTCGTTAGTAGTTTTTCTTTCTAGTTTTATTTGTAGCTTCTTTGGAATTTGTTGGAGTTTTATTATTGAGTTTTTTTTGTTTTAGTTGTTATTCTGAGTGTTAGTATTGCTTGCTAGAGTGATTGCTTATGTGAATGCTATGTTTGACTTGTATAGAGTTTCTTCGGAGAGTGATGAATAGTCCTATCAAATTTTGTGAGAGCGTTGTTATCTTCATCAATGTACCAGGCAAGTTCACTTTGACCATGCTTTCATACCTATGTTTTATTGCATTTAGTGGCATCTTTGCAACCAACCTCCAGTAGTGATATTGAATTCTTGTAGTTGATTAGTATGCATGAGGTAGGAACCCATCACCCTGTTACCAAGCCCGAGACGTTATTTATTTTAATGCTACGCTATAGTAGACATGATTTGGTATGAGTGTACGAGAGTGGTGTGAAGAAGGAGGACTCTACGTCGATGATGACAACTCCATGATGACATCTGCAAGGACTGCATCTTCAAGGCCTCAAGACTTCAAGACTCGAGACAAGAATTCAATACACACTCTTTGGGTGAAGGGCGGTTGACGGGCACCTGGAGAAACCAGTGGATGGCGGGATGCATGGAGAAGCGCCATGACATCTTGCGAAAGCTTCACCCAGACTCAAAGAGACGGAAGAATACTTCATGCCGGAAGCTTACTGTGCAACCGCAAGTCACTATGGGCTCCGGCTTGGTTGACCTTAGTTGTGACTCTGGCTGGGACGGTGTTAGCAGATGTAGAACTACGGTAGGATTGGATGAGCACCGGACGGTGGTCGGGGAACTCTTCGAAGACCATGTTTGGTCATCTTGTTCTCAAACACCTCAAGTGCGAGAACGAAAAAGAGGGATCGAATCTTGCGGGTAAAGTGTACAAACCTCTGCAGAGGGTTTAAACCTAATCGATTAGCCGTGTCCCGATTCTGGACAATTTGAGCCTCTGGACTTGGATCTATCTCGAACTCTCAACACCGGATGATAACTTAATTGTGGGCAACTTATGATGAATTTGGGCTATGAGACATCGGTTGGCGGAACCATGTCATGATAGAAAACTCTATAGTACAGACTTCATTTATTCCTTTGATGTAGGGAAAATAAAACCAGCTTTTACATAAACAAAACTCGATCTGAGCCACAAAGCCATATTGCATATAGTATAGTTTATCATCTGTTTTCTCTTATTGTGATCTTGCGGTACATTCAATGTCTTGACCTACACGGCTGCAACGTATCATGTTGCAGATATTTCCTCGACAGTAAGAGTTACGATACAGGGTTACGATCTACACTCAACCTGCCGATGGCGTTGATGGGCCTCCACACCGTTGTTGTTTCACTGAGACATATGAGGTATATATCAGTTTTCGTTATTTATACATGTGATTGCACTTTGATATGTACATTGATGTACTGTGTGTGCCAGACATACTAATCGAGGATGGCACAAATACACGAGACTTGACCGTCGAGGTCGGGTCGCTCTGATATGGTATCGAGCACATGTTGACTGAGAACGTGACCCTAGAAATCGAAAGCCCTAGGACAGGATGTCTCAAAAACTTTATTTTCAAAAGGATCCTTTACTTCTCATCTTTTTGATTTTATCAAGTAGTTCTCTCGACCTCAAATAGTTAGAATATACACCTTTCCTTTTGACCACATGGAAGATCAATCAAGTCACTCCAAGAATTAAAGATATCGGACAACTGATGGCCATTTCAGAGTAAAGAGGATTTCATCTTGCGTTGGAAGAATTGCAGCTTCAACAAATGAAGACTCTGAAGACTTGAAGAATTTGAAGTTCCTGAAGAATTATTTGACCTTTAGAGACCTAACCCCTGTTATACACCTATGTTAGATGCGATGATTTGTGAGTTGTCATTTGTTTGATGTTTTCCAACAGCCCCAAAATAAAACCTGTTTCTTCAAAACTATTGTTTGTATTGCGTGTATTCTTCCCCACCTCTCTCATATCTCATCCCAAAACTTTTGGACCCCATAGATGATGAATGAAGTTGGTCTGCTATTCTCTGGACCGATGACTCAGTTGGAGGCAGAGCTATGGATTCAGAACATGGAGGATCAATTTAGAAAAAAATTGATTCCAAGGAAGTATGATGTTCAATACGCTCTTCGGTGCTTTACAGAAAGTGCTGCAACCTGGTGGAAAATGCATCAAGCCATACAAGGATTTAATGGAGCAAAAACTTGGGAGGAATTGAAGAAGACCCTGTTGAGATCACGTCTCATCCGGAAGCACTATGATAACCCAAGAAGAAACCTTGTGCCTGCAAGATTTATGGAGAAATAGGACACACCAGGAGGAACACAAGGATGGATGCCCTCATTGTGAGGAGAAACACCCAGCTGAGGAATGCCCAACTAGTCAGGTGACTTGTTTCTTGTGTGAAGGAACCACCCACTACCCGACTAAGTGTCACATTTACCCCATGGTGCAACAAACTATTCAGGAGCAGGAAGAAGGAATGAAAGAAGCGCTCCGAGAAGTTATGAAAGAACCTGTGATGAAGGAATGTGTTGAAGACCCTGATGGAGAAGGCCTCAACAGATTTTACTCCAATGCCTGCTATTCATGTGGAGAACAAGGACATTTTTCACAGTATTGCACCAAGGAAAGAAAAGAGTATCTGGGATACTTCTCGACGGAAGCAATATAGTTTGATCCACAGGGAATAAAAGGTTTGATCAGAACGAAGAAACCCCGGAAGATAAAACAAAGACACCCTCAGAACAACCCAATTTCTGCAAAGAGGGACAAGAGTCATATTACCTGTTTTGAATGTAAGGACGTCGGGCATTATGCCAATCATTGTCTTGAAAGGAAGCAAGGAACTCAAGCAGCAGGCACCATCTCCAAGAAGCCCAAAGACTTATCGAAAGTTATGTGTTTTCATTGCAAGGAAGCAGGACATTATGCTACTAAATGTTCCTACAAGAAGGAAGCTGGAGTTGAGTAGTTGGAATTTTGATATGGATAATAAGAGTGGTAGAAACCAATTTTTTTTCATGATTACAATAAGTTGAGTTATGTAATGGGTGCTCAGAGTTTGTAATGGATTCATGAAATCAATAAAGTTAAGGTGACATGTTTTCATATGTTTAGTTGTATGAGTTGTTACTCTATGAACACGGATTTTGACCATTTTCGAGGATATGAGAAATATGGTCTATGGATGGATTTGTGAATTTCATTTAAAGGGTGATAGTACCCTATGAAGAACACTAGACCAATGGAAATGGAAATGTGTCCCACAGGTTGGAGTTTGGAAAAAAATGAGTTGAAGTTTTATCTTTGATATGATGGTATTAAGAAATGAAATGTTATTGGATTTAAAGTGGTGTAATGTTGGAAAATGGAGCAATTGTAACTCCAAGGATGAGTGAAATTGGTACAAGTGTTGAAGTGGGCTCATAACCCACAGGCCAGGAATTAATAAGGGTCAAGTACCCACTAGAAGAAGAAATTTTGGGAAGACTGCGATTTAATCAGCAGACGTTTCGTAGGAGGTTACGCAAAAAACCCGAGAGTTGTGAAGTAATGATAGATGTTTTGTTTGGCTTGCAGAACCAAAGGATTTACCCGATCCCTGTTCATTACAGGAGAAATTCTGCAATGCTTGTGAGAATGCCCGAGTGTTAGAAATACGAGATTCGCTAAACCTTATACAGGGTAATGATCTGGGTGCGGAATGGATTGATCACCATACCGACTTACTCGTATCATTCGCTCTTGCTATTTGGAATGGTAAATCTGAGAGACTTACCCATAGTAAAGTGACGACGCTCGTTGAAGCCTTGCTTAAGCCTTATAATGGTATGATGATAAACCCATGTACATGGCAGTTGTTGCCAATCGTAGATTATACGGTGAGAATGAAGCCAAGGCCCTTTTTCTGCAGAAACCATTAATGGTAGACCACCATGAGTATTTCTATAGTTGTCTAGAATGGACACAGACCTATCAGCTAAGAAGATCCGGTCTCTGGACGAACTTCAACTTTGACGAACCGACCCAAGATTTTGAGGAAAACGCTATGCTTCGGCTGTAAGAGCGTTAATGAAGGAGCTATTGTAAGATATGTGAAGAGACATATATTGTCGGCACTCCAGAGGAAGTATCCGAGTTTATTGGGCTGTAACCTTGTTTTTAAGTGTGGTAGCACCCTGACCTTTCGACCAAAATATTTGCTAGAAGACCCGAGCCCTAACCTTTTCTTGTTAGCCTCTTGAATCTCGAGGACGAGATTCATTTTAATTGTAGTAGTTTGTAACATCCCAAAATTCTAAATTTTGGAATGTTATAATAATTAAAATATATGATTGTTTGATTGATTGTTGAGTGATCGATGGAGTGAAATTGATTGGAATTTTAAACTTTTGAAGTTTTGTTGAGAGGGAATAAAAGGACTTTCCAAAAAAAAGTTTCTGTTTGAAAATATTTGAATTTGGAAATATTTCAAACTCCATGCCACTCAATGATCCTCATGAATTATTCAATGAAAGAGGGAAGTAAAGAAAAATTTCATTTTGAATTTGTCATTTAAATTTTGTTTTCAACTCAAAGTGGCATTTGAGTTTTATTTAAAAACTTTTCTGACAAAGAACACTTGAACAAAAGTGTTGAGAGGGAGTAACATGACACCCCAAAAATGTTGGAATAAATTTTCCATGGATTTTTGAAAGTCATTTTGATTTTTTGTTTGAATTTAAAAAATGATTTTTCAAAAGTATTTTATTTGCCTGGAAAATATCCCATTAAATTGGGATTATTTTTCTGATCATTTTGATATATAATACTCCTATATTTTATTTTTTAAATGATTTTTATTCATGGATTCTTTTTAAAAGGAAAGGTATTTTTGTTTTGGGCCAAACCGCCCAATTGCCAGATCATCTCCTTCCTCACGAACAGGATTTCCTTCCGAGCACAGCCACGTCGGCCATCGCCGGAGATCGCGGATTCGAAATCCTTGCCCCTCCTCCAAACCGACGTGCCTCCCCTATAAATGGCCACCTCGCGCATCCATTCCCCCCCGTAGTCCCTCCTCTCCTCACCCCACGTCGCTGTGCCGCCTCGCCAGAGTTCGCCGGACCACCGCCGCCATTGCCGCCCCGCCCCACCACCTCCGGCCATCCTAGCCACCCACCGACCCAACCACTCGCTCCGCCCCGATCTTCCGCCCCTACCGTCCCTTCCCCGACGCCAGAGGGCCACCGGAGAACGTCGCCGGAGCTCCACCAGGACCCCATCATCGGAACTGCTACAGTAAATCCCGACCTTTTTTTTTCGTTCTGTTTTTAAAACAGAATAGTTTCAATCTTGTAAAATCCATAGTTAATTATCTACGAGGTATTTTTGAGTGATTCCAACTGCCTTGGATCACAAATTTTATGAAGTTTCTGTTAGTTCAATTTTATTTCACATTTGAGCAGTTTAAATTTGTGTTTGTATGAATTTGCTCAAATCACTAGATTTGAGCTATTTTGAGTTAGGAATATTATTTTTGACCGATTCTTTTTGCTCCTGGTCTCTAGGACCTTTTTTTATCCAGTAGTATTTAGTATTTTATTTCCAGGTTAATTTAAATTAGGTTTTTAGCAAAACAGTACTGTTTTATTATTAGTTCTGTTTTAGCTTTTTCTTTATTGTTTTTATTAGTTTTAAATTATTTCTTTTTGTCACTTTTGACAAAATTAGTTGTGTTCTGTTAGACAACAGGAGAAAATTTTATTTTATTTTAAAAAATTATTTTCCTTAGTTTTGTATGAAACCTTCTATAGGTCATAGTTAGAGTTTTATAAAAGCTTTTTATTTGTTTCTTTTTGCAAATAAAATTTTATGAAAAAATACTTTCTGTTAACTTAGTTGTTTTACTTTTTATTTTCTGTTAAATTATTAGTTTAGTGTTTTAATTGCTGTTATGTTTTTTTTACTTAGGGCAAAACTATGTTAGATGCTTGTAGCAAAGTCATAGATTTTCGTTAGTAGTTTTTCTTTCTAGTTTTCTTTGTAGCTTATTTGGAATTTGTTGGAGTTTTATTATTGAGTTTTTTTTGTTTTAATTGTTATTCTGAGTGTTAGTATTGCTTGCTAGAGTGATTGCTTATGTGAATGCTATGTTTGACTTGTATAGAGTTTCTTCGGAGAGTGACGAATAGTCCTATCAAATTTTGTGAGAGCGTTGTTATCTTCATCAACGTACCAGGCAAGTTCACTTTGACCATGCTTTCATACCTATGTTTTATTGCATTTAGTGGCATCTTTGCAACCACCCTCCAGTAGTGATATTGAATTCTTGTAGTTGATTAGTATGCATGAGGTAGGAACCCATCACCCTGTTACCAAGCCCGGGACGTTATTTATTTTAATGCTACACTATAGTAGACGGGGTTTGGTATGAGTGTACGAGAGTGGTGTGAAGAAGGAGGACTCTACGTCGATGATGACAACTCCATGATGACATCTGCAAGGACTGCATCTTCAAGGCCTCAAGACTTCAAGACTCGAGACAAGAATTCAATACACACTACTGGGTGAAGGACGGTTGACGGGCACCCTGGAGAAACCAGTGGATGGCCGGGATGCATGGAGAAGCGCCATGACATCTTGCGGAAAGCTTCACCCAGACTCAAAGAGACGGAAGAATACTTCATGCCCGGAAGCTTACCTGTGCAACCGCAAGTCACTATGGTCTCTGGCTTGGTTGGCCTTAGTTGTGACTCTGGCTGGGACGGTGCTAGCAGATGTAGAACTACGGTAGGATTGGATGAGTACCGGACGGTGGTCGAGGAACTCTTCGAAGACCATGTTTGGTCATCTTGTTCTCAAACACCACAAGTGCGAGAACGTAAAAGAGGGATCGAATCTTGCGGGTAAAGTGTACAAACCTCTGCAGAGGGTTTAAACCTAATCGATTAGCCGTGTCCCGATTACGGACAATTTGAGCCTCGGACTTGGATCTATCTCGAACTCTCAACACCGGATGATAACTTAATTGTGGGCAACTTATGATGAATTTGGGCTATGAGACATCGGTTGGCGGAACCATGTCATGATAGAAAACTCTATAGTACAGACTTCATTTATTCCTTTTATGTAGGGAAAATAAAACCAGCTTTTACGCAAACAAAACTCAGATACAGAGCCACAAAGCCATACTGCATATAGTATAGTTTATCATCTGTTTTCTCTTATTGTGATCTTGCCGGTACATTCAATGTACTGACCGACACGGCTGCAACGTATCATGTTGCAGATATTTCCTCGACGAGTAAGAGTTACGATACAGGGTTACGGTCTACACTCAACCTGCCGATGGCGTTGATGGGACTCCACACCCGTTGTTGTTTCCGCTGAGACATATGAGGTATATATCAGTTTTATGTTATTTATACATGTGATTGCACTTTGATATATACATTGATGTACTGTGTGTGCCAGCATACTGATCCAAGGATGGCACAAATACACAGAGACTTGACCGTCTGAGGTCGGGTCGCTACAGCGGAGGGCCGGAGGATAGCTTCCATGAGACGCCTCACCAAGGCTCACCAGCGCGAAGTCGACCGCGCCGCCTTTGGCACGCCGCCCCCTGACTGGCCGAGCCGACTCGGCATCGTCAAGAAACACGGCGCAGTCATCGCCAACATGCTGGGGGCGGACCGCCCAGTCTACGCCACGCCCCTCGAGAACCTACGCGCCGCCCAGGTGGCCGTAGAAGAGCTGAACAGGCTAGGACCCGACGAGCTCCCCTATATGGCTAGGCGCATCTAGCAACTGATCGGCGCGGCCACAGAGCGGCATGAAGACGGCACCCGCGCCGAAAGCCCTCCCCCGCGTCGAGAGCACGGCGCGATGTCACGCACGCCGACCGCGGGCGACACCCGCGCACGGCGAGAAAAGGAGCCGGCTGCCAGCCGCAGCCGAACCTGGATTTCCATCGAGCGCGACGCAGAAGGCCACCCTCGGGCCGTGGAGCGGCGAGGCAACCCGCCCCCTCCTCTGCCTCGCGGGGAAAGATATCCCACCCCGCCGCCTGTCACGCATCCGACTCTCAGCGGCCGACTAGGCCGCCGCGAATGAGTCAGCGAAAACGATGCCCTCCACCGGATCGACTGCCTGGCGCGATCCCTGGCATTGGAAGAAGAAGACGATGTCGGTCCGCCTTGTTTCGGCCCCCGCATCCGCGACGTGCCCTTCCCTAAAGGGTTCTCGCTCCCAAGAGACACGCCCAACTACAACGGCTTGGTGAAGCCGGAGGATTGGCTGATCTACTACTCCACCGTAGTCAGCATAGCAAACGGCAACAAGCGCGTTGCCGTGAAATATGTGCCCCTCATGCTTCAAGGCACGACACAAACCTGGCTCAACAGCCTCAAGCCGTATAGCATCAACAGTTGGCAAGACTTCACCAAGGCCTTCATCCGCAACTTCACCAGCACCTACAAGCGGGCTCCCAAGCCCAGACAGCTCTCCTTGTGCGTACAAGGACCCACCAAGTCGACTCGCGACTACCTCACGCGTTGGGCGAGCTTCAAATTCCTGCGAAGGGTGCACGAGGTTCGCCATAGAGTACTTCATCACGGGTGCCGAAGGCACCCTCCTCAAGCACAAGCTTTCTGCGACGAGCCGACTACCTCGACGAGCTACTAGTCATAGCGGACAAGCACGCACTTGCCGACTCCTCGATGAAGACCGAGCTCCGGGTGGACGCCTTCGGGAAGGTGCTCAATCCGGCTCCCAAGACGCCGGCTGGCGACTCCAGCCGATGTCCGTACCAAAACGGTAGCAAGCGCAAGGGCCCAAAGCCGCCTCCAACCAGTCGGCAGGTGGCCACCGTCGAAGACGAGCAACCTGAGGGGCGGCCCGCGCCCAAGAAGCCGAAGGGCGGCAGGCCGGCTTGGCAGCCGGCTTTCTCCTACGAGCAAGCTCTCGATGCCCCTTGCAAGTTCCATAGTGGCGCGAAGCCGTCCAACCATACGACCCGGAAATGCCACTGGCTCACCCGAATCACCAAAGGCGAAGGGCTGGTGCCGCCTCCGCCTGCTGGCCAGCCGCATCCGGCTCCTCAACAGCCGGCCGCTCGGCCAGCAGTCGGGACCATCCAAGACGAGTTCCCCAACGAGCATGCCGCCTACATCGTCTTCACGAGCCAGCCTGAAGACCGGCGGAGCAGGCGCCGACGGCACCAAGAAGTCAACGCGGTCGCCTCCAGCAACCCCAAGTACATGCACTGGTCAGAGAGGCCTATCAGCTGGAGCCGGGCCGACCACCCAGAGGTGATGCCGTCCCCGGGCTCTTATGCATTGGTTCTGGAGGCAACCCTAGCAACAGACAGGCTTGCTGCCCGATTCTCCCGCATACTGATAGACGGCGGGAGCAGCATGAACATCCTGTATCGCGACACCATGGAGAAGCTGAACATCAAGACCAAGCACCTCATGCCCAGCCGGACCGTGTTCCATGGCATTGTACCCGGCCTGTCCTGCTCGCCGATCGGCAAGATCAAGATAGATGTTCTCTTTGGAGACAAGGATCATTTCCGCCGGGAAGCGATCTGGTTTTGAAGTGGTCGACCTTGAGAGCCCTTATCATGCACTGCTTGCCCGACCTGCTCTGGCCAAGTTCATGGCTGTACCCCACTACGCCTACCTCAAGATGAAGATGCCAAGCACCAAGGGCATCATCACCATAGCCGGCGATTACAAGAAACCCTCCGAGTGCGCTGCAGCTAGCAGCCGGCTGGTCGAGTCCCTTGTGATCGCTGAAGAGAAGAAGATATTGGACCGAGTCATGGCCATGGCCGGCAAGTAGCCAGCCCTGTCCCCCGACCCCAAAGAATGTGATGCCTAAGGTTCTTTCCAGCCGGCCAAGGAAACAAAGAAGATACCTCTGGACCCGGAGCACCCAGAAAGGTTTGCCGTCATCGGTGCGAACTTGGACAACAATAGGAAGGCGAGCTCGTCGATTTCCTATTTGAGAATCGGGACATCTTTGCATGGTCCCCCAAGGACATGCCGGGTGTTCCGAAGGAATTCGCCGAGCACAAGCTACACGTCCGAGCAGATGCCAAACCAGTTAAGCAGCCCCTCCGCCGGCTGTCAGAGGAGAAGAGAAGGATCGTAGGTGAAGAGATAGCCCGGCTCTTGGCGGCCGGCTTCATCATGGAGGTTTTCTTTCCAGAGTGGCTCGCCAACCCGGTCCTCGTGCTGAAGAAGAATAACAAGTGGCGCATGTGTATAGATTACACAAGCCTCAACAAAGCCTGCCCCAAGATCCCTTCGCCCTGCCAAGGATTGATTAGGTGATAGACTCCACAGCCGGATGCGAGCTGCTGAGTTTTTTGGATGCCTACTCGGGCTACCACCAGATAAAGTTGGACTCGGCTGACCGCCTGAAGACCGTCTTCATCACGCCATTCGGAGCTTTCTGTTACCTGACTATGACATTCGGCTTGAGAAATGCCGGTGCCACCTTTCAGCGTTGCATGCAGAAATGCCTCCTCAAGCAACTCGGCATAAATGCCCACGTCTATGTAGACGATATCGTGGTGAAGACGGAGAAGCGCGGCACCTTGCTAGAAGACCTCAAGGAAACATTTGAGAACCTGCGCCGGTTTCAGATCAAGCTCAACCCCGAGAAATGCGTGTTCGGAGTACCAGTCGGCCAGCTTCTAGGCTTCCTGTTCTCTGAACGCGGCATTCAATGCAACCCAGTAAAGATCAGAGCCATTGAGAGAATGGAGATTACCACCAAGCTGCAAGACGTCCAGAAGTTTATCGGGTGCCTGGCCTCCCTGAACCGCTTCATCAGCCAGGCTTGGAGAAAAGGCTCTCCCCCTCTACCGACTCATGAAGAAAACCACTCACTTCGAGTGGAACGACCAAGCCGACCAAGCTTTCCATGAGCTAAAGAAGATGCTGGCCACGCCGCCTGTCTTGGCGGCGCCGACTAAGAAAGAGCCCACGCTCCTTTATATTGCCGCCACCAGCCGGGTGGTCAGCACCGTCATCGTGGTCCAGCGCCTAGTAGAAGACCGAGCTCAGCCAGTCTAGAGACCGGTGTATTACTTAAGTGAAGTACTGTCCACCTCGAAGCATAACTACCGCAGACATCGAAGATGTGCTATGGCGTGTAAGCCGCTGCCAAGAAGTCAAGCCCTACTTTCAAGAGCACCCCATCATGGTCATATGCACCGCCCCGCCGCCGAGATCATAGGCAGCCGGACGATCCGCCGGTGGCAAATGGGCCATTGAGCTGGCCCCTTACACGATCTTCTACCAGCCTCGCACCGCAATCAAGTCCCAAGCATTGGCCGACTTTCTCGTCGACTGGGCCGAGACCCAGTACCTGCCGCCGGCTCCCGACTCCACTCATTGGCGGATGCACTTTGATGGGTCCAAGATGCGCACCGGCTTGGGAGCCGGCATCATCCTCACCTCTCCCAAAGGCGACAAGCTCAGATGCACATTGCAAATTCACTTTGCTGCCTCCAACAATGTGCCGAGTACGAAGCGCTCATACACGGACTCCGGCTAGCCAAAGAGCTCGGCATCCGCCGGATCCTGTGCTATGGCGACTCGGATTTGGTGGTCCAGCAGTCATCTGGTGACTGGGACGCGAAGGATGCAAACATGGCAAGCTACCGCTTGCTCTTTCAGCAAATCAGCGGGTATTTTGAAGGATGCGAGTTCCTCCACGTGCCGCGGGCTGACAACGAGCAAGCAGATGCCCTGGCACGAATAGGCTCCACTCGACAAGCTATACCAACCGGCGTCTCTCTCCAACGCTTCCTCAAGCCGTCTATCAAGCCATCTCCAGAATCCGATTCCATCTTCGTGCCGCTTAACCCCGACGCAGCCGGATCCGGCTCGGGAAACCAAGCAGGCGGCCCGGGGACTTCGGTAGGTGGCTCCGGGACTACCATAGTCGCACCCGGCCCGGGGACTTCAGAACCCGGCCCGGGGACTACGGTAGTCGGCCCGGCGACTGCATCAACACCACAGGCGGTGGCCAACTCCAGCTCTTCACCACCCAGCCCACCCGCCCTGGTTGCAGTAGCCGTGTTGGCTATAGAAGAAGTCACAGCTCCATCATGGGCTCAGCCCATCCTCAACTTCCTAGTAAACAGAGAACTACCGGCTGACGAGATCGCGGCAAGACAAGTCCAACACCGAGCCGGAGCATATACAATTGTTAACAGAGAGCTCGTCAGACGCAGTGTCACTGGAGTCTACCAGCGCTGCGTCGAGCCAGAGAAGGGCATAGAAATCCTCAAGGACATTCACCAAGGCGAATGCGCTACCACGCAGCCTCAAGATCACTTGTTGCCGAGCTTTCCGCCATGGATTCTTTTGGCCGACTGCTTTGGACGACGCCAAGGAGTTTGTCAAACATTGCAAAGGGTGCCAAGTCTTCGGCTCCAAGCAACACCTGCCGGCTTCAGCACTCAAGACCATTCCCCTCACCTGACCTTTTGTTGTCTGGGGACTGGACATGTTGGGCCCGTTCAAGACAGCGCGCAGCAGCATGACACATCTGCTCGTCGCCGTGGATAAATTTACCAAGTGGATCAAAGCAAAGCCGATTAAGAAGCTGAATGGGCCGACTGCCGTGACATTCATTGCAGATATTACAACTCGGTATGGCGTATCACACAGTATCATCACCGACAACGGCACGAATTTTGCCAAAGGAGCATTAGCACGTTTCGGCGCGACGCAGGGCATCCGACTGGACCTAGCGTCCGTTGCCCTCCCGCAGTCAAACGACCAAGTTGAGCGAGCCAATGGCCTCATCCTTTCTAGCATCAAGCCCCGATTGGTCGTGCCACTGGAGCGTTCGACCGGCTGTTGGCTCGACGAGCTGTCGGCCGTCCTCTAGAGTCTGCGCACTACCCCGAACAAGTCAACCGGGTTCACCCCTTTGTTCCTTGTATATGGTGCCGAGGCTGTCATCCCAACTGACATCGAGTTCGACTCACCTCGGGTAACCATGTACACGGAAGCAGAGGCCAAAGAAGCGCGAGAAGACGGCGTCGACCTGCTGGAAAAAAGCCGGCTGTTAGCCCTCACCGATCTGCCATCTACCAATAGGTCTGCGGCCGTTACACACAGGAAGGTCAAGCAAAGATCCTTTCAAGAGGGTGACCTTGTGCTCCGGCTGATCCAGCGAACAGCCGGCCAGCACAAGCTCTCGGCCCCTTGGGAAGGCCCCTTCGTCATCAGCAGAGCATTGGGAAACGACTCCTACTACCTAATCGACGCACAGAAGCCGAAGGCACGAAAGAGAGATGATTCCGGCAAGGAGTCGGAACGACCATGGAACGCCAACCTCCTCCGAAGATTTTACAGTTAAAATGCAGTATGTATCATGATACCTTTTGTACTAAGTATGAGACAATAGGCCCCCCGAGGAACGCTCGGGGACTGCCACCTTTTATCTATGAATGATGAGTATCATCCTTATGATTTTGTCATTACATTCTTCCTCCTCGTCCGGCACCGGGTTCGACTAGTCGGCCCAGGGACTGGCCGCCTTGAGTTATATTCAAGTTCCACCTGCAGTCATACAAGTAGTGTGCCGGCACCCAAGCCCTCTCTGTCGGCATTCTGGGAATGGGGGTCCCCAGACTTGCCTGCCTGCGGCCTGCGGCGTGGCTCGAAGGAGGCCCAGCACGGCCCGTCTTCATCAACGCAAGCTCAAGACCCTCGCGAGGGGCCAAGCCTCGTGGGCGGACGACAAGGAGCTTCCTCAGGCACGGCCTCGTCAGGCTGGCTCATGAGGAGGCGGAGAATTCAAGGCAAGGTACCTCGCGAGGTGCCCATGACGCAAGCCATGACGACCAAGGGCGCCAGTCATGCGCCAGCCCGCGCAGTGTCCTCCTTTCCTCTTTGGTGCAAAGGGAGCAAGCGCAGGCAAGAGCATCAAGCAAAGGCATCCGTTTCGGTGCAACAAGACCAAGACCAGCCCAACGGCTGGAAGGAGTCATCGTGGAGCCCAAGCAGGCGTCATCACCAGAGCCTTTGGCAGGCGAGGACCAACTTTAGTCAGGATAAGTGTACCCGCTGTTCCCCTTCAAAATGGCCAATTGTTGGCGCCCTTCCCGCACAATATTTGGGAAGAGGCCCATGGCCTTCGCCTATAAATAGGAGTAGCCACCCCCAGGGCGGAGGGATCCGGATCCTCATCAAGAAACCGGTAGCTAGAGCGACTAAACATCACCTAGCAGTTCATCGCACTCGCCAAGAACAGACCCTCACGAGGCTGTTCTTCCTTGTATTGTTCCTCATCATCCCAAGAGGCAATCCACCACACCACACACTGGAGTAGGGTATTACACCACAATGTTGGCCCGAACCAGTATAAATCTCGTGTCTCTTGTGCTGTTCCGTTTAGTAGTTTAGGTCCCAGCGATTCGGCGAGGTGCGAGACGGTGGAGGGTTGGATCTCCGCGCTCCCAAAGGTTCAACCTCAAGGGTCTGCTGAACCCGAATCCGACATTTGGCGCGCTGTAGGTGCGCTGAATCTGCTTTTGTCGCTTTGTTCTACCCGACCACGCGAACCATGTTCGACCCCGCCGGGCTCCGCGCCGAGCACCGAGCCGCCTCGCCTCCCATGTTGCTCCAGACAGCTCCCGTCGGGGCGCCTGCGTCACTTCGTCACCTGCCGCTAACGCCGCCACCGCCCGGCGGGAACGAGCAGCAAGCATCATCCCAGACTGGTCCATGAGGCGGGACGGCCGCACCGCCACGCCCGCCACCCTCGCTGGTTCTTCGCCACGCGCGCTTCGCTGCCATGGAGGCCCGGCTGTATTCATCGCTGCAAACGAAGCTCCTACGCTACCGCTTCTGCCGACGACGTTTATGAAGAATGGCTCGACCGAGTCGCCGAGCTCGTCTCAGGCTGCAGGAGGCGCCCGCACCATCTGTCTCGCTGCAGACCGCGCTTCGCCCCACGCTGGCGATGAAGCTCCTCGGGCGCCGCCGCCCTCTCAAGAAGGCGCCTGCCCCAAGGCGCGCCCTCGGGCGGAACCCGCCTCGAGCGCCGCGCGGCAAGAGAAGAGCTGTCAAGAACTTCTCGCCCACTTTAGAAGCTGCCCGAGCACTCCCCGCTCCAAAGACGTCAGACCCTGCGCTGCCCCCAGCCAAGGGCGCAAGGAGGCCCGCAAGACCAAGCTTTCGTCGTCCGAGACCTCGCAGGCCACGGCGGGTTGCTGCGCTTTCACCTCCGAAGGCGCAGCGTCAAGGTGGCCCGCCAAGTTCAAGCCTGACCTGCCTCCTCGCCACGCATTTACACAGCTGACCCTATGGAGTTCCTCCAGTTTCACGAGCTGGGCATCGAGGCTGCCAACGGGGATGAAAAGGTCATGGCGAACTGGTTTCCCATGGAGCTCAAGGACGGAGCCCGCACCTGGCTCCTGAATCTGGCCCCAGGCGTGATCTCTTCCTGGGCCGAGATGCGCACACGCTTCATCGCCAACTTCCAGGGTACTCGCGACCGGCCACCCGTCGTGAGCGACATGGGCCGAATAAAGCAGCAGCCAGGGGAAACCCTGCAAAAGTACATCCAGCGCTTCAACAACGCACGCCTTAAGATCCCCAGGGTAACGGAGGAGGACATCATCTCTGCCTTCTCCGACGGAATGCGCGACGTCAAGATGAAGGAGGAGCTGGCGATGCATGAAGATCTGTGCACCTCCTTGGAGCTGTTCAACTTGGCGACCAAGCGCGCCAGGCTGAGGAGGGGCTCCTCCTCGAGCTGCCTCGCCGCGATCCCAAGAAAAGAAGTCCAAGGCCAAGGACGTGAAGCGCAAGGGCTGCCGACTCGGCCGAACCGACACCAAGCAAGGCAGAGATCAGCCCGAGTCCTCCAAGGGCGGTGCATCGTGGTACCACGACCTCCACACCCACAACACCAATGAATGCCAAGAGCTTCGGGCCAGACGCTGGAGGAAGGGTCGGCAGACGCCTGAGCGCAGCGACCGGGGCTACGGCCGAGGAGGAGGAAGGAATGCAGGACGCTGGGAAGACCGCGACCCGCGCCAAGGGTGGCGCGACCAACCTTGCAAGGACCGTTGGCAAGACCCGCCTCGTGAGGGAGGCTGGAGGGATCAGCCTCGCGAGGATCGCCCGCAGGGGAACGCGGGCCTCCCTCCGCTGCCGCCGCAACCAAGGAGAAATGAGGACCGCCATCGACGAGGGCTGGGGGCTTCAAGGAACCGCGGCGATCCTCAGATCCCGGAGGAGCTCAAGCCCCAGCCTCTCAACAGATCTTCAAGCAGTTCGCCCGCAAGTGAATGCAGTCCTCCCTAAGCTCGAGGCCGCGCCCTCTCGTGGTGGTCGGCGGCGCTTATCACGCTGAGCTCAGCGGATCAGCTCAAGGCGCGCGCCACAGCCGGAGTTCTCCCGATGCTTTGTTCCCCAATCATTAGCAACGTGCTGGTCACCAAGACCCTCATCGACGGGCGGGCAGGACTCAACGCCCCGTCTGCGGAAACATTCAACAATCTTCAAGTGCCTTACTATGTTAGATGCTTGTAGCAAAGTCATAGATTCGTTAGTAGTTTTCTTTCTAGTTTTATTTGTAGCTTCTTTGGAATTTGTTGAGTTTTATTATTGAGTTTTTTTTGTTTTAGTTGTTATTCTGAGTGTTAGTATTGCTTGCTAGAGTGATTGCTTATGTGAATGCTATGTTTGACTTGTAGAGTTTCTTCGAGAGTGATGAATAGTCCTATCAAATTTTGTGAGAGCGTTGTTATCTTCATCAATGTACTGCAAGTTCACTTTGACCATGCTTTCATACCTATGTTTTATTGCATTTAGTGGCATCTTGCAACCAACCTCCAAGAGTGATATTGAATTTTGTAGTTGAGTAGTATGCATGAGGTAGGAACCCATCACCCTGTTACCAAGCCCGGACGTTATTTATTTTAATACGCTATAGTAGACGGGTTTGGTATGAGTGCTCGAGAGTGGTGTGAAGAAGGAGGACTCCACGATGATGATAACTCCATGATGACATCTGCAAGGACTGATCTTCAAGGCCTCAAGACTTCAAGACTCGAGACAAGAATTCAATACACTCATTGGGTGAAGGATGGTTGACGGCACCTGGAGAAACCAAGTGGATGGCGGGATGCATGGAGAAGCGCCATGACATCTTATGAAAGCTTCACCCAGACTCAAAGAGACGGAAGAATACTTCATGCCGGAAGCTTACCGTGCAACCGCAAGTCACTATGGGCTCCGCTTGGTTGACCTTAGTTGTGACTCTGGCTGGGACGGTGTTAAGATGTAGAACTACTAGGATTGATGAGCACCTGACATGGTCAGGAACTCTTCGAAGACCATGTTGGTCATCTTGTTCTCAAACACTCAAGTGCGAGAACGAAAAAGAGGGATCGAATTCATGGTAAAGTGTACAAACCTCGCAGAGGGTTTAAACCTAATCGATTAGTCGTGTCCCGTTACGGACAATTTGAGCCTCTGGACTTGGATCTATCTCTAACTCTCAACACCGGACTGATAACTTAATTGTGGGCAACTTATGATGAATTTGGGCTATGAGACATCGGTTGGCGGAACCATGTCATGATAGAAAACTATAGTACAGACTTCATTTATTCCTTTGATGTAGGGAAATAAAACCAGCTTTTACTAAACAAAACTCCGATATGAGCCACAAAGCCATATTGCATATAGTATAGTTTATCATCTTTCTTATTGTGATCTTGCCGGTACATTCAATGTACTGACTCTACACGGCTGCAACGTATCATGTTGCGTATATTTCATTTGTAAGAGTTACGATACAGGTTACGATTCACACTCAACCCGATGCATGCTGATGGGACTCACACCCGTTGTTGTTTTCACTGAGACATTGAGGTATATATCAGTTTTACTATTTATACATGTGATTGCACTTTGATATATACATTGATGTACTGTGTGCAAGCATACTGATCCAGGATGGCACAAATACAGAGACTTGACCGTCTGAGGTCGGGTCATGATATGGTATCGAGCACATGTTGACTGGAGAACGTGACCCTAGAAATCGAAAAGCCCCTAGGATGGATGTCTCAAAAACTTTATTTTCAAAAGGATCCTTTACTTCATCTTTTGATTTTATCAAGTAGTTCTGACCTCAAATAGTTAGAATACACCTTCCTTTTGACCACATGGAAGATCAATCAAGTCACTCCAAGAATTAAAGATATCGGACAACCGATGGCCATTTCTAGTAAAGAGGATTTCATCCATGTTGGAAGAATTGCAGCTTCAACAAATGAAGACTCAAGACTTGAAGAATTTGTTCTGAAGAATTATTTGACCTTAGAGACCAACCTCGTTATACACCTACGTTAGATGCGATGATTTGTGAGTTGTCATTTGTTTGATGTTTTCCAACAGCCCCAAAATAAACCTGTTTCTTCAAAACTATTGTTTGTATTATGTATTCTTCCCCACCTCTCTATATCTCATCCCAAAACTTTTGGACCCCATAGATGATGAATGAAGTTGGTCTGCTATTCTCTGGACCGATGACCGCTTGGAGGCAGAGCTATGGATTCGAACATGGAGGATCAATTTAGAAAAAATTGATTCCAAGGAAGTATGATATCAATACGCTTCTTCTAAATGTTTTACGTAGTGCCAAAACCTGGTGGAAATGTAATGGACAAAACTCAAGGAATTTCACAGAATGGATGTCCAAGAAACTCAAGATTATGGAGAAATAGGACACACCCAGAGGAACACAAGGATGGATGCCTCATTGTGAGGAGAAACACCCAGCTGAGGAATGCCCAACTAGTCGTGGGTGACTTGTTTCTTGTGTGAAGGAACCACCCACTACCCGACTAAGTGTCACATTTACCCCATGGTGCAACAAACTATTCAGGAGCAGGAAGAATGAAAGAAGGCCCGAGAAGTTATGAAAGAACCTTGATGAAGGAAATGTTGAAGACCCTGATGGAGAAGCCTCAAGATTTTACTCCAATGCCTCGCTATTCATGTGGAGAACAAGGACATTTTTCACAGATTGCACCAAGGAAAGAAAAGAGTATCCGGATACTTTATTCGGAAGCAAT
Source organism: Aegilops longissima (assembly GCA_021605205.1). Classification (NCBI taxonomy): domain Eukaryota; kingdom Viridiplantae; phylum Streptophyta; class Magnoliopsida; order Poales; family Poaceae; genus Aegilops; species Aegilops longissima. The sequence continues at coordinate 627,234,963 of CM038679.1, forward strand.
ATAGTTTGATCCACAGGAATAAAAGGTTTGACAGAACGAAGAAACCCGGAAGATAAAACAAAGACACCCTCAGAACAACCCAATTTCTGCAAAGAGGGACAAGAGTCATATTACCTGTTTTAAATAAGGATCGCCGCATTATGCCAATCATTGTCTTGAAAGGAAGCAAGGAACTCAAGCAGCAGGCACCATCTCCAAGAAGCCCAAAGACTTATCGAAAGTTATGTGTTTTCATTGCAAGGAAGCAGGACATTATGCTACTAAATGTTCCTACAAGAAGGAAGCTGGAGTTGAGTAGTTGGAATTTTGATATGGATAATAAGAGTGGTAGAAACCAATTTTTTCATGATTACAATAAGTTGAGTTATGTAATGGGTGCTCAGTTTGTAATGGATTCATGAAATCAATAAAGTTAAGGACATGTTTTCATATGTTTAGTTGTATGAGTTGTTTATGAACACGGATTTGACCATTTTGGGATATGAGAAATATGGTCTATGGATGATTTGTGAATTTCATTTAAAGGGTGATAGTACCTATGAAGAACACTAGACCAATGGAAATGGAAATGTCCCACAGGTTGGAGTTTGGAAAAATGAGTTGAAGTTTTATCTTTGATATGATATTAAGAATGAAATGTTATTGATTTAAAGTGTGTAATGTTGGAAATGGAGCAATTGTAACTCCAAGGATGAGTGAAATTGGTAGTGTTGAAGTGCTCATAACCCACAGGCCAGGAATTAATAAGGCAAGTACCACTAGAAGAAGAAATTTTGGGAAGATCAAGCATTTAATCAGCGATCGTTAGAGGAGGTTACGCAAAAACCCGAGAGTTGTGAAGTAATGATAGATGTTTTGTTTGGCTTGCGAACCAAAGGATTTTTACCCGATCCCTGTTCATTACAGGAGAAATTCTGCAATGCTTGTGAGAATGCCCGAGTGTTAGAAATACGAGATTCGCTAAACCTTAGTGTAGTAATGATCTGGTGCGGAATGGATTGATCACCATACCGACTTACTCTGATTATTCGCTTTGTTATTTGGAATGGTAAATCTGAGAGACTTACCATAGTAAAGTGACGACGTCATAGCTTCCTGCTTAAGCCTTAGAATGGTATGATGATAAACCCATGTACATGGCAGTTGTTGCCAATCGAGATTATACGGTGAGAATGAAGCCGTCTTTTTCAGAAACCATTAATGGTAGACCACCATGAGTATTTCTATAGTTGTTCTAGAATGACACAGACCTACAGCTAAGAAGATCCAGTCTCGACGAATTCAACTTTGACGAACCAACCAAGATTTTGAGGAAAACGCTATGCTTCTACTGAAGAGCGCTAATGAAGGAGCTATTGTAAGATATGTGAAGAGATATATTGTCGGCACTCCGAGGAAGTATCCGAGTTTATTGGAATCAGAACCTTGTTTTTAAAGTGGTAGCACCCTGACCTTAAGATCAAAATATTTGCTAGAAGACCCCAACCCTAACCTTTCTTGTTAGTCTTCAATCTCGAGGACTAGATTCATTTTAATTGTAGAAGTTTGTAACATCCCAAAATTCTAAATTTTGGAATGTTATAATAATTAAATATATGATTGTTTGATTGATTGTTGAGTGATCGATGGAGTGAAATTGATTGGAATTTTAAACTTTGAAGTTTTGTTGAGAGGGAATAAAAGGATTTTCCAAAAGTTTCTGTTTGAAAATATTTGAATTTGGAAATATTTCAAACTTCATGCCACTCAATGATCCTCATGAATTATTCAATGAAAGAGGGAAGTAAAGAAAATTTCATTTTGAATTTGTCATTTAAATTTTGTTTTCAACTCAAAGTGGCATTTGAGTTTTATTTAAAAACTTTCTACAAAGAACACTTGAACAAAAGTGTTGAGAGGGAGTAACATGACACCCCAAAATGTTGAAATGTCACGGTGATATCCGAGTCCTGCCTAGCTCGCTACAGCAGCCGGATACCGTGAGTCCTGTTAGCCTAAGCTACAGCCCGGATTCACACGCTGATGACCGATATGCTCGATGTGATTCATGTATGCCTCGTCCCCATGGGTTAGTGCCGCTTTGGGTTCACGACTAGCCATGTCGGCCGGTTCTTCTCGTCATATGGATGCTAGCGACACTATCATATACGTGAGCCAAAAGACGTAAACGGTCCTGCCATGGTAAGGCGACACCGTGGGAATACCGCATGGAGGCCGCAAAGTGATAATGAGGTGTTACCGCTAGATCGATGTGACTTGGAATCGGGTCCCGACAGCTTTGGTATCGAGCCCATTGCTCAGAGGATTACCAAGCCAAACTGGTCGGGTTGTGTCTAGAAATGCTTTAGTTATGTAAGGGAATTGATTGTGGAAGGGAACGAAGGCTCTTTTTACTCCTTATACCTCATGGCCTTCTCGATCCGAGTCATCCTTTCTCTTCTACGGGTTTAAGAACTAGGGCTCTCATCTTTCTAGCAGATGACGGTTACTAATCCATAGACTTTAAGATTGTTGGATTTAAGCCCCAGCCAGTTCCTACTAGTTTCAGATGTTAACCGTTGATCTCGAATCTTGTTATGATGTTGTAGAGTGGTTATGCCACCATTTTGCATGATGTCTCAAATCTTTTTGAGCATTTACAGCCATTATGTCTGTCCGAGTCATCCTGTGTTTCTAAACTATCTCGATGCATTTGCAAATTCTTCCTTCCTGCTCACTGTGTCCTTTTTGGTCGTAATAAGCACACTAATCACCGTTGAGGTACTCCTTGCCTCGACATATATGTTGGAGTTATTATTATGACCCTAGGTGTCTAGAGTATCACTTAGTAATCCACCATGCTTTGTGTTCCCAAGGCAGATGATTCTGGCCATCATTCTCGAAAGCATCCCGTGATGCCACTTAGTAGTAGGTATTCTATTCCCGGTTCTTGACCCAAGATTCACTCTACCTACCTCGTGTTGATAGCGCTTGCTAGTTCCTTTAGGTTATTAGTAACTTTATGATAGTCCTCGAGGTCCGTGGTATTTCCTTCTTCCAAATACCATGAACTATTTAAGGCGTTAAGTTCTTGAACCAAAAGATCACAATCGAGTACTCTTGAGGAGTTCTCCATTCATAACTGTGACTCTCCCACCCTACCTCTCTCGTATGGGTTATCCGAAGAAACATGTTGAACTTGGTTCGACATACTAATCTATGCATCCACAACTCGAAAGTTATATGTTTCTAGTTGTTCCTCCTTAGTTGTATTCTCACCCCATCTATCAATTGATAGTCAGAGTAATTGTGCATTCGTGTTCATCGATGCCTATTACTCATGTGATCCGCTGCCATTCTATTCTAGAATGACCAGAGAAACAAACTCAAAGACATCATCCATATTCAGTATTGGGTCAAAGCAGTTGTGTTCCGCAGATCAAAATGCTAATCTAACTCTTGTTCTGTTTCTACCCCGAGTATTACTATATTTATATCAAGAATATCATGGAATTGCACACCATTCTATGAACTCTTGATACAGTTGATACTTCTCGCCTCATTATTCATTTCGGCCCCGTGTTGTTGTAACCGAATGCCGACAAGTGAATTGTGATGTGTGAAATCAATACCCGAGCAACTCGCTGCTTGGTAGCTAATGGACAATATCCTCATTCTTAGCGTGTTGGTTATTAAATCATCATCCTAAGATTGATCGTACATAGTCCTTATTTCCGTGCACACTTCGATTGATGAGTTAGGATCTTGTCAAGTCCTCACCATTTGATCATATCGCCTTGCCTCAAATGCAAGATTGTTCTCAAGCTTAGTAACATACCGATGGTTCGTGACTTTCCAAATATCTTCTTGGAAGTGTTACCGGTTGTTTCCCGATCGTTATGTTGAGCTCGTGATCGTTGGTTTCAGAACCACCCTTTCTCCAAGAATCTGTGTTGATATCCCCGAGCTAGTTGTTGCTAGACAACAACTTGGAGAGTTGGAAGATAAAAGCTTGCCTAACTTAGTTCGCTCCAACGGATATTCTTGTGTAGTGTGTGTTGAAGAAAGATGATATCTTCACCGATTGGTCCCTCGTGGTCGCTAATGGACCTATCATCTTATCCAATCTTTGATTTGAGTGTGGGCTATTCTCAAACCAAATCAGAACTAACGATGTTCGTAATGTTGTCTTACTCGTGGTTGATCCCCTAGCATACACCATTACATCTTTTGGTCCTGACTAATACTATCACCGTGTTCACATGATGGTGGAAGTACGTTGATATGGAAATTTCGATGAGTTGTTGTTGAGCCCATCAGCAGCATTTTGTCTTCCCCATGATTCATGTTGAACATCAACCTAGTGTTGGAAACTTCTATAAGCATTATCTTCATGTCCCATCCGTGAAGAATATGTTGATGAAAGAAGTGACTTTCTCTCGATTCACGGCATTTGGTGCAAGTTGTCGCCGTGAGTTCAAGAAAGATTGTTTTGTTTCTCTAGAACCATCCCAAGTCACCATGCATACGCATAAGTATTCTATGGTTTGAGACTTGCAACCTTCATTCTATATGTATCCCCAAAGACACCAAGCCACCGACTGATTTGTTCAAGGAAAAGAAGTTCTTAAGTGCTAATCCTTATGGACCCAAAGGTACATGCGCAGGACTTCGCTTCTCCGCAATGATGGTTCCCAATCGTAACTCGTAGTGTTTTATTGTAAGACTACCATGTGGTCATGCTTGTCTAGGACAGTGTGTTCACATGTGTGTAGCAGAACCATCTCATGTTTTGGAGCTTGCTAACATAGTTCATCCCCTGAGAGTGTCGCAATGTCATCTCGTCGATTTATGTTGCAAACTTCCATTTTTCCTTCTAGACTTGATGAGTCTGGAATATCCTAACACCAACCAGATCTGAATCTCAGGCAGACATGATTGTTGGAACATTTCCCAAGAACTATAATAATGGTCTCTCCAGAATCGTTAAGTGGATGTCGTGGGCCAACACACCCAGCCGAAGACCTATTATTGTAGTATCTTGATTGAGGAAGTTGGCCACCTTCCCATGAGGATTTCCTATGGATTTACTTCCGTAGTTATTCCTTATGATTTTTGTGATCCCGAAGTCCGACCTTTACTTGATGTCCTAGATATCAACCCAGTTTGATAAATGGGTTGCGCTGGCACATCAAGGAGAACATTAGAAGCGGAGTGCTAAATGTCTCTCGGTCGATCATCCAGATTCTGTTTCCTTGGCCTCACTAAGGTGAAATCTGAGAAGGTTATCTTCCTTTGTATCTGCATCGTCCACTGCTGTTCATCATGGTAGTATGTTGTGTTGCCAGGATCCTTGACACGGATATTGGTAAACCTTGATGAATATGGAAGTGCTCAAGTTCTTGAGAGCACGCACAAGCGCTTAGGTGTTATCATCGGCACTAACTAGGATTGCTTTCGCTTCTTCTTGTTATGCTAACTTTTCAAACAAAGGACTCACTCTCTCTCGCTGAGCTCCGCCTAGTTACTAAAATCATCCATTGCGTTGTCTTCAACAAGGTAGTCCACATCATCCATTCTAGCTCGGTGTGTCGCTCTTCCAACTCTTTCAAACGGTCGTTTGTGAATTTGCCTTGTTGGTATAAGAGTTTCAAAGATCTCTGAATCAAAAGTAATTCTTTCTGCCACTTTAGGGAATAATCCTACGAGTCACCTCCTCTAGGGTTCCTCATAATAGAATCGGTAATTATTTCCTCGCCACCTTGACACCATCCACCATCTCTAAGTGTGGAATTGTTGCCCACTAATCAAACCTCGTTGTTTGTTCTTCCATCCTCTCGATGTGTTTTGTGCCTCAACTCGAGATGTTTCAACATCTCATTCCACGAGTTGATCTTGAGTGCTCGATCTTCGAGGAGATCGCCTCCTATAGAGTCTCTTTCGTCGCCATCGTGTTGGATGAAGATCCCAAAGCAAGGACGCCAAGATCAATTGAACATTGAACCAACATCTTCGGAAGGGAAATTGGATCGACAAGATCGTGTTAGCTAGTGTCCCTCCGCCTTCTTACTCACGCCTTGAATCCCGGACGCAGATTCTTGTTTAGTGGGGTGAGCTGTCACAAATTTCAGATCAGCCCTTGTTTGACTTTGCTTGCATCATGTCAAATTTATTGAAAATTGAAATGGGGTTTGCTCAAACCCTAGCACCAAACCAAATCAACTGGGTTCAAATAAAGATATTCTCATGAACCCAAATGCCCTTCAGAAAGTTTATCATTTTTGACTGGTTTAAAACCTTTGCCAAAAATGGTGCACATATTTCTAGGCCATCCCGATTTTTGAATTAAATCATATGGTAATTGTATTTGGGCATTTAATTGCTAAATAATATTTTAAATGCTCAAATAATCACAAATTGAAATGTTTGTTGTTGGAAATATTCCAAACAAAGTGACATGACTCAGTTTCATGATTTTTGGAAATGCCCCGCATTTTTATTAAAGCTAAACACAATTACAGTAAAATAGAAAATGGAAATAAAAGGAGAGGGAGTTTACCTGCAGCCCACTTACTCCGGCCAAACCTGGCTGGGCCGGGCCCACCTCGGCTATGCTGGCCATCGCCACCTCCGCCACTAGGCAGAGGAGGGAGACAACAGATGCACGCACGAGGCGCCACGCCTCCCCGCCGCCGCTCACCGAGGCGCCTGAAGCCTCCTCGCGCCGCCTGACCCCCGGACTCTCTCACTCTCCCCGACCTTCCTCCTCTCGTTTTTCTTTTCAAGACGATCCGAGAGCGACGCCGCCGCTGCTCGCCATAGCCGGCCACCGCCACCCCACTTCTCCCAACAGGTTCAAAGGCCCGCCGACGCCATGGAGCACCAAGACGAAGCACGCCTGCTGGACACTCAAGCAGCGCTGCTGCCTTTCATCTCCGCCATCGGCCTCAGAGATCCTCACGCCGCTTCGCTTGTTCGCTCGCCTCGACCTCCGACCCGCTGTTCTGACTCGCCGTGAGCCCTCGCTCCCAACCCTCTCTTCCTCTCGCCGATTTCTCCTCTAGCTCGCTTGGCCACCCCGACCAAGCTCGCCAGGCAGGCGCTTGTCAGCCTGTGGCTAGAGCCCACCTCCACAAGGCTCGAGAGCGCCACCGTGTTTCAAGATGTTTGCAGGAGCACCTAGCACCCCAACCTCGACCTGCCGCGGCACCACAACGCCGGATCCGAAAGCACAACCAACTCCGCCGCCGCCACGAAGCTCGCTTCCGCTAACTCCGCCACCCCCGCTACTGCCGCCGCTCGATGCGCGGCACGGCTATTGCTTCCTGCCAGATCCGACATCTCTAGCGCAAGTCCGCGTGCCTCGCCAGTAGCTTCGTGGTCGCCGCCGGCTGGTCTTCGACGGCCGACGTGGCGCCATCATTAGGGGCTAATGACCGCTAGTTAAGCCTCTCATCGACGATGGGCCCCACGCCTTAATCAATCTTTTGTTTATTTCGTTAAGTTTTAACCTAACCACCGTGGGCCCACGCTACGCCTTTGACTAAACCGACGTGGTTGCTGATCGTCCCACATGTTTACACATACCAGCTCGAGACACATCGATCGTTGGACCCCATCGCCAGGTTTGACTGGACCGCACTCGTTGACTCGGTTACGCCATGTCGACGAGGTCGACGCAGTAATGCATTTTTCGAATTAGTTTAATTCTAAATATTCAGGAAATTCCAGAAAATGTTTAAAACTTGTAAAATTCATAGAAATTCAACCGTAACTCCAAATAAGATAAATTATATATGAAAAATGATCAGAAAAATCCAATCTATCCATCTGTACCATTTTCATGCATGTTAGAACAACTTATAGCTGCTGTTTAGGACAAATAATATGAATGGCATTTCAATAATCACATATGGAGTTTGAATTTGAATCTTTGATTCAAACCAACTTCATTTAACTTTGTTTCTAGCTGCATTAGCTCAAAACACCAGCATGTTGCCATGTCATGATCATGCATCATAATGTTGCATTGCATTGATTGTGTTTCCTCTCTGTTGCCGGTAATTGTCCCCTCTCGGTAGACGACGTTCGACGATGAGATCGATGAAACCGATGAAGAACTATAATATCTTCGTATGCTGTGCAAGCAAAACCCCTTGTTCATTCCGACATAATCCCACTCTCTCGCCTCCCGCTCTATTTTACTGCATTAGGACAACAACGACTCATGTGTTACTTGTCATGTAGCTGAACCCTTTATCCTCTCTGTGATGACCTGTCATTCCACAAGAATTAGATGAATCCCAATAGCATGAGTAGGAGTTGTTTGAGCCCTGCTGTGCCTACTCATTCATGCTTGTTTTTCATGCCTGCCATCGCTTAGAGTTGAGTCAGTCTGATTCATCGGGAATGAATTGGAATGGTGTGTGAACATGTCCCACGTGTGTGAGCTAAGTGTGTGAACACGATTTGGTAAAGGTAGGTGAGAGGCCATGTAGGAGTACATGGTGGATTGTCTCATTGCAGCCGCCCTCGTGAACTGAGTTCTGTGTTTGTGATCCATGAACAGCATTACCACACATTGGGTTCCGTAACTCGCCCTCTCAGCTTATTAATCAACTCGATCTCCGCCTGTGAGTTGCAACTAGTTTCTCGTGTTTGTAGGTAGTGTTAGTAGTCTACCAAGTGGCACCCGCATGTGGGCTTGGGATGATTAGGCACAAGTGGCACGGTGTACCAAGTGGCACCCGTGCCAGGGCTTGGGAACCCGCTCACATCGCTTGGGGTCGTGAGCGACACCCCGCCGGATCTCCTTGCGGATGGAACCCTAATAGGCGATAAACCCGGATGAGAGACTTGTGTGGTTAGTCGTCGTGGCTGACTCCCCGCCTGCTTCCGCTTGAAGGTTGCCGAGGTACATGACGGTACAAGGCGATAAGTGGCGAGAGCGCAGGTGAAGAAGTACACCCGCAGGGTTATCATTATCTATTCAATAGCCGGATTCCTCGGATATGGAAACTTGGACCCTTGCATAGTTCATAGACAAGTGAAAGTGGATACTCTAAAATACGCAAGATAAGCGTGAGTGCTATGGATGGCATGCTCTCAGGGAGATGGGAGCGATCCATAGTGGTGTATTGATATGGTGAATATGTGGACTCGTAGCGCCACCTCAAAAGAGTTACTTGCAAATGTAGTTTAGGATAGTCACCGAGTCAAAGCTGGCTTGCTGCAACAAACTCCACCACCCCTTTTGATAATGATGCATATGTAGTTAGTTCTGATAAGTCTTGCTGAGTACATTTGTACTCACGCTTGCTTATTTTATGTTTTGCGAGAGACGCTGCCTCGCTTAGTAGTTCCGTGGACTTCGACGCTTAGCTTGTTACCTCAGCCACGATCTTGTGCCTCGCCAGATCAGAGATAGTCGCTTTCAGCCTTTTTCATTTGTAGATGTCTGTACTGACATGTTAAGCTTCCGCTTGTGCTTGTTGCTTGTATGTTTCAATGTTGGGTCATGAGACCCATGTTTGTAATATCTCGCCTCGGAGCCTAATGAATAAATATTTGAGTCAGAGAGTTATGTTGTGATGCCATGTTGTATTTACACATATTGAGCATATTGTGTGTATGTTTGAAATGCTTGGTATCTGTGGATCCGATAATCTAGTTGTTTATCCTTAGCAGCCTCTCATATGGGGAAATGTAGTCTAGTGCTTTCGAGTTTATAGTAGTCCGCTACAGCCCGGTTCACCGGAGTCCTCGCTAGCCCAAAGACTACCGCTTGGACACTTGACTGGCCGGCATGTGTTTCACTTGCCTTATGTCTGTCCTTCGGGAAATGTCACGCGGTGATATCCGAGTCCTGCCTAGCCTGCTACAGCGGATACCGAGTCCTCATAGCCCAAAGGCTACAGCCCGATTCACACGCTGATGACCGACATGCTCGATGTGATTCATGTATGCCTGTCCCCATGGGTTAGTGCCGCTTGGGTTCACGACCAGCCATGTCGCCCCGGTTCTCCGTCATATGGATGGTAGCGACACTATCATATACATGAGCCAAAAGACTAAACGGTCCCGGCCATGGTAAGGCGACACCTGTGGGAATACCGTGCGGAGGCCGCAAAGTGATATGAGGTGTTATCGCTAGATCGATGTGACTTGGAATCGTGGTCCCGACAGGGGTGCCTCGAGCATCGCGACTCGTGGCTCCTACTGCCTCCGCCCTCACCCTCTGGTCTTGTCCATGGCACCGCTGAATCGGCTTACCAGCGACGGCTGAGACCAGCCCGAGAGCCGGGACCCAAAGACGTAGAGCACCTGTATCTGACCAAATTTGCAGGAACACACTCGAAGATAAGGCCCAGAGCGAGGCGCAACCCGCCTTGAGGTAGGGCCCCATGAGTCCCGCGCTGGCTCACGGGTGCCCAGATACACCTCTTCCAGCCCTACCGTGCCAGCCACGTGTCAGGGTGGGGCTGTATATGCCCCGGGGGCTCCTCCCGGAGGGGAGCCCCCTCCCACGAACCAGTGGAAGCACCATGTCCGCTACCGGCCGATGACACTGCCGAGGAGCGGCTATGCCCAGACGCATGCGGAAGCGCTTATGTTCAAGGCTGGTGATAAACAACCGAGGGTGGCCTCCGGTCGATCAACCTCGGGAGCCCAGAGCTCCTGTCCGCCTCATCGCAACGCCCCTCGAGCGCCGCCATGAGGGGCTGGGCACGGGCTGCAGCTAGGTCACGCCAGACGCACGCCACCCAGCCAGTCCCCTGGCCTGGTTCGTCGTGACGCTACTCCCTCGAGCGGAGCTAAGGTACGAATGTCGCTTGAGCGCCAAGGGGACTCTGGCATCGCGACTCAGAGCCTAATCTGGTCACGAGCCCTCACCCCTTAGTTCCGGAAGGCTAACGGCGGTTGAGGTATGCGCGGGTCGGCTCGCAGATGTTGAACGGTAGATCCGCCTGCCTCTCCTCCCTACTTGTTGTTCAGATGCCAAGGGGACTCCCGAGGATCGCGACTCAGAGCCTAACTTGTCACGTAGCCCTCACTCCTTGGTCCCGCCCCGGTTTCCTGGCCGGGCTAACGGCGGCCGAGAGAGGCACAATGGCTCTCGCGGCGAGAACATAAGCAAGTAGGAAGCGAAATGTCAAGGAATTCAAAAGCAAATATTACAGTCCACACTGTTATCGCAATACCAAATGCAGTTTAAACGCCCCGAGGCATGATATATGTGCAGGAATTAAAAGGTGACAGAGCCACAACGGAGTCACTTGTCGGCGGTGGAGCAGCGCCAAGTGGGTTCGCCATGGAGCAGCAGGGGGCAGCGCTTTGCTTCGCCTTGGTGCTGAAAGCCCGAACTTCCCAACAGAGCCTCCACATGACCCTTCATAGCTCTCGCAGCGGCAGCTGCATGCTCGCCGCTTGTCGGCTCTAGCAGGCTGTCTGTGTCGACGCTTAGGATCGCAAGGTAGATGTGGGTGAGGACCCGCCGCTGCCGCAGAAGACAAGACAGACCTCGGCTCGGCCGTGGGGCCGAGGCCAAGGGTGACATCTTCAAGAGCGCGAACCAGAAGGGAAGCAGCTTGGTGGGACCATCTCGGTGCCGCCAGGACTCTCCAGTCGCCGTCAGAAGCTGCCTTCAAGAAAGAGCGAGCCTTCACCTCCAAACTGCGGAAGGCCACGCGATCTTCTCGAAGAACCCGCGCTTTGTCGTCCAGCTCGACCTTCCTCGCCTCCAGCCTCCTGCTCCAGCCACTTAGGCGGTCGCGGGCGCTTGAGCCTGGCCTCCCGGTCCTTGATGGCCGCGAGCCTTCATGCTTTCTCTCCTGCCTCGGCGGAGGCGGCCTCCTCGGCAAGCTGGTTCTGTGCCCTTCACCGCTTCTCCAATGGCCTCACAACGACCTTGATGCTAGCTGCCTCGGGCAGCATCGCTGGCAATCTTCGCCTCGACAACTCCGCTTCTCCTCGCCGAAGCCGCCGAGGCTGGACCAGCGCCGCCGAATCGAAGCATCGGAGCGAATCCAGCCGTAAGCGAGCCCAAACGCCCACCATCGACGGAGTCGGCACCAGAAGATCCCGCCGCAGCGGTCCATCCGCAACAGCACGATCCGAATAGTATTCGAGAAGCAGCGGTCGGTGGAGTAGGAGGAGAAGACGGCTGTGTGACCACCTGCTCGAGGCGGAACCAGCTGGCGCCACGGCGACAAAGGAAGGCAGCGCCAAGCAAGGGCACCTCGAGTCGCTCGGTCAGGGGGCTGAGTCGCCTGAAGCGGGCTCAGCCTGCCTCGCGAGGACGCCCGGCAGGAGAGGCCTATGCGCCACGACCACCTTCTTTCGGGCAGAGGCACCGCCTGGATGGGGCCTCAGAGCCCCTTCAGCTTTCTGCTGGGCGCCACCGGGTCAAGGACATCGACATCGATCTCGCCGACGGATCAATAATCAAGACGGGAAGTGCACTTACAGTGTCGTCATTGGGACTCGAGCAGCCTCCGTCAATTTAAAGCCCGCAAGCCGGGCTGCAGTGTCGGCGCTTCGGGAACGGGGTCCCTCAGACTTGCCTGCTCGCGCTCACGCCTGTGGCTCAAAGGAGGCCCAGACGCCCATCTTCATCAACACATGCTCAAGACCTCGCGAGGGGCCAGATTGCTGGGCGGATAACCAGGAGCTTCTCGTGCACGGCCTCGCCAGCTGGCTCATGAGGAGGAGGAGAGTTCAAGGCGGGTACTCGCGAGGTGCCCATGATGCAAGCCGTGATTTACCAAGGGCGCCAGCCAGCGCAAGGCCCTCCTTTCCTCTTGGTGCAAAGGCAGCAAGCGCAGCGAGAGCATCAAGCAAAGGCATCCGCTTTGGTGCAACAAGATCAAGACCAGCCCCAACGGCTGGAATGCGCCATCGTGGAGCCCAAGCAAAGGCTATCACCAGAGCCTTTGGCAAAGCGAGGACCAACTTTAGTCGATAAGTGTACCCATTGTTCCCTTCAAAATGGCCAATAGTTGGCGCCCTTCCCGCTCAATATTTGGGAAGAGGCCCAGGGCCTTCGTCTATATAAGTAGAGCTAGCCACCATAGGAGGGAAACGAAGGATCTGCCATTTGGGATCCAGAGATAGAGATAGAGACCCGATCTTCAAGCTAGAGCGACGGGACACCACTAAGCAGTTCATCACACCCACCAAGAACAGACCCTCGCGAGGCTGTTCCTTCCTCTGCATCGTTCTTCATCAGCCCCTGAGGCAATCCACACACCACACACTTGAGTAGGGTATTACACCATGATGGTGGCCTCAACCAAGATAAATCTTATGCCTCTTGTGTTGTTCTTGCTAGTAGTTTAGGTCCTCGCGATTCGGTGAGGTCCGAGACGGTGGAAGGTTGGATCTCCGCCGCACCCCTGTAGTTCGAACCTTAAGGGTCTACCGAACTCAGAATCCGACATTTGGCGCGCTGTAGGGTGCGCTGAATCTGCTTTTCGTCGCTTTCGTTTTTCCTCACCACCGCAATTCATGTTCGACGCTGTTGCCTGCTGCTGAAAGTGCCGAGCCGCTTCGCCTCCCATGTCGCCAGACGGCTCCTGCCGGCGGGCGCCTCGCTGCTCCTCGTCACCTGCTGTCAACGCCGCCATCGCCCGGCGGGAACGAGCAGCAAGCGCCGCCCCAAAGACTCTGGCCCATGAGGCGGGACGGCCGGACCGCCACGCTTTCGCCACCTCGCTGGTTTCGTCCGCGCGCCGCAAGGCCATGGAGGCCCGAGCTGCACTCATCGCGCTAACGAGCTCCTGCGCTACGCTCTGCCGACGACGTTTCACGAAGAATGGCTCGACCGCTGCTGAAGCTCGTTCAAGGCTATGGAGGCGACTTCGCCGTCCGCCTTGTTGCACCGCACTTCGCTTCGCTGGCGATGAGGCTCCCGCGCGCTCAACCGCCTCCTCCTCAAGACGGCGCCAGACTAAGGCGCGCAGCCCCGGGCGAAACCTGCTCAGCCAGCGCCGCGCTGCAAGAGCAGAGCTGCCAAGAAGTTCTCGCCAAGAAGAAGCTGCCCGAAGGCCCCCGCCCAAAGACATCAAGACTCGCGCTACCCCTCACCATGGGCGCAGGAGGCCTGCAAGACCAAGCCTCTCGCCGCCCAAGGTCTTTCATGCCACGGGCGGGCTGCCGCGCCTTCACCACCGAGATGCAACGTGCTGGTCACCAAGACCCTCATCGACGGCGGAGCAGGGCTCAACGTCCTGACCGTGGAGACATTCAACAATCTTCAAGTACCCTACAGTTAGCTTCAGCCAACCAAGCCCTTCTCCGGAGTCACCGACGGCTCCACGGTCCCGATCGGGCAGGTCCGCCTGCCTGTCACCTTCGGAGCACGTGACAACTACCACACCGAGCTCATCGACTTCGACGCCGCCCACATTCGTCATTGCAGACAACGCCATCCTCGGTACCCAGCGCTGGCTGTTCATGGTCAGAACTCCACCATGGCTACAACATCCTCAAGATGCCAGAAGCGGCGGGTATCACGGTGCCCGTGAAGAGAGAGATGCAGGTGCCCCCGAGCGAGCTTTTCAGCCGCATCACCGGAAGACCTGCACTACAGCAGCAGGACGCCTCCCAAGGCAGCACCCAAGAAGAAGAAGACATCGACCGCCCGGCTCTTCAAGAGACAGGTCTCTCGTGGCCCGTGACCGGCCAGGGGGGCCTCCTTCCATCGCAGATAAGAAAGCGCGCCTGGCGCCTCCTCAGTGGCTTCGGGCCTCCTTGAGGGCCGCCGACCCGCCAAGGTCTCAAGGAGGCGCTGGGCGCCACGTGGAGGCGTGTTTCAAGCACGCTTCCGCAAGCAGGAGCAAGACCAGGAGGACAGAACCTCAAGAGTTTATCAGCAAGGCCATTCAGAGCTACAGGAGTCAATGGTCATGAGGGGCAGCCAGCCGCCACTCCGCCGTGGCCCCCACCCAGCGAGGATGGTGGGCTGCGCGGCTCAGATCGACATACCAGGCTCAACCGAGCCAAGATCTCAAGAGCGCCTGCCCTCGCGAGTGGGACGCCATGCGAGGGTCCGCCCCACGCCACGTGAGGCATGCCGATGGCCTGCCAAACGTGGCTGCCGCTGCATCAGCTGCCTCATGAGGACCATCCCGGAGGCTCAAGAGGTCGCACGCCATGCCCTCGGCGGAGATGGAGATGGCCCATGAGGAGCCGCCAGCCGCCCGAGCCTCCCGAGGCCCCTAGGCCTGGGGCTCATGAGGATAGGCCCCGCAGCCCGCCGAGTCTGCTACATCAACAACCCTTCATCCCCAACATCACCAGTGACATCTTTAAGTTTTATTTCCTGCTGGGAGCGCCTTCAGGTCAGATATTCCTGTGTCAAGGGCCTGGCCCTGCGTGCATGTATCCCTTTTATTTCATGTCTTTATCTTATCCTGTTGGGGCGCCTCGGTCTGTGATCATCCCCAAACCGCCGGGCCAGCCCCAATGACATGTATCCTTCATGCATTTTCCTTAGGATTATGCTTTTGCTCCACCATGCTTGTTATTTGGTGCCTTCTCTGGGTGGCGTAAATCTTGCACCTTAAAGGGGGTGCCTCGAGCATCACGACTGTGGCTCCTACCAGCTCTCCGCCTCGCCGCTTGGTCTTGTCCATGCCATCGCGACCGGCTTGCCACGACGGCCGAGACCAGCCCGAGAGCCGGACCCGAGGACGAGAGTTTCATTATCCAATCCAGCTTATGATTAAAGGGTGGGGGTGCCTAACATCTCGACTGTGGCTCCTACCGATCTCCGCCCTCACCCTCCGGGTCTTGTCCATGGCATCGCGACTGGCTTGCTGCCGACGGTAGAGACCAGCCCGAGAGCCGGGACCCGAGGACGAGAGTTGCTGCGCCCGACCCAGCTTGCCTGCTAAAGGGGGGTGCCCGAGCATCGCGACTGGGGGCTCCTACTGCCTCCGCCCTCACCCTCCGGTCTTGTCCATGGCATCGCGACTTGGCTTGCCAATGACGGTAGAGACCAGCCCGAGAGCCGGACCCGAGGACGAGAGTTGCGCCATCTAACCTAGCTTGCACGCTAAAGGGGGTGCCCGAGCATCACGACTGTGGCTCCTACCGCCTCCGCCCTCACCTCCGGGTCTTGTCCATGGCATTGCGACTGGCTTGCTGCGCCGACGGCCGAGACCAGCCCGAGAGCCGGACCCGACGACGAGAGCACCGCATCCGCCAATTTTACAGGACACACTCAAGATAAGGTTTAGAGCCAGCGAACCCGCTTGACGAGGGCCTCGTGGAGTCCTGGGCTGGCTCACGGGTGCCCTGACACACCTCGCGAGGCCTCTCGCGCCTCCAAAGCAACTAACGACAGGACTAACGACGCCTGACGAGCTCTTGTTCCTTTTGTGGTGAACCTGCTGTGGTCTCCCCAAGGAGTACGAGATGACCTTGCACGTAATCACTGTCGGGCCAAGGCACGGACCTGGCACCGCGCCAGAAGCATCGCCCTAACCTCAAATAAGTCACCTCCGACACACTAGTCATCGCAACACCATCCCCACACTCAATGCAACTCCATGTTAGCAACGCCGCCTCCTTTCTCACCGAATGATGGCTTTGAGCGCCAAGGGGACCCCCGAGCATAGCGACTCATAGGCTTTATCGACCTCGGCCGCCACCTCCGGCTTTGACCACGGCATCGCGACTGGCATACCAGCGACGGCTGAAGCCGCCTTTGGGATCGGGACCTGTCGGCAAGAGAGCACCAAGCCCTCACGAGGTCCGGAAGGAAGAAACCGAGCTAGAACAGAATGAGCATCCCGCATTGCCTCATAACAAGGATCATATTGACAAACGGTTACAAATATCTTACAAGCCCCCCTGGGTACATTCTGGCTCCTCGCAGGAACAAAAGACACGAATCCTAAGGAGTCCCATCTACAGGGACCATCACGGCAGACGCCATCATCAACAAAGGGCCACCCGTCCGGAGCCAACCCTATCCAGATCAGGGCGGCGACGACTGACGAGCTCGCCTGCCCCGGAAAGGCGCAGGCTCGGGGCTCAGAGCTGTTGTCGCTGCTTCCGCGCCGCCAAGAGCTCGGGCGGAGTTGTTGGATCCTCCGCGCCACGCCGCCTCGAGAAGCTGCCAAGGAGTGGTCGGTCAAGATCCGCCTCACCACAAGCAGGCCCCGACCGCCTCTCCCGGGCAGCACTCCAGCCGATGCACCTCCGTCAAGAGCTTGAAGGACATCGCCAAGCGCTGCTGTACTCCAGGTGGATCGTGAGGGCGCCTCGCCCCGGCAGACCGGGCGACTGCCCCAGCCTCGAGTCATGAAGACCTCGCCTGGGCAACTACTGCAACCTCCGCCTGTCACAGGGAAGCTGCAGCCGGGCGCAGCTGCAGCCAGAGCTCCTGTGGGCTCCTCGCCGGACGACGGAGGCGAAGAAAGAAGGAAGACGAATCCAAGACTTACGAGGCGCGCGACTTGAAGCACGAACTCCCGGTAGGAGCCTCGGCGTGACCTGTGGGGAAGACGCGACCTCGTGATCCGCCGGCGTTGCCGGGCGGCGCTGGCTGTGGCGCCTGCATCACCTCCTTCAGGCCACCAATTTATGCAGATAAGGAAGAGGAAACTGGTGGCGGCCAGACGCACTGGGAGACGGGCGCCTCAAGGGCCTGCCTCGCCCAGAGAGCAAGCCACTTCTTCGGGGAGCGGGTCAGATCCCTTGAGGAGCCTTTCCTTCTCTTCCCTAGAGAACCGGCGGACCGGAGCCATGGCAGCCAGACGAGACTACGAAGAGGAGAAGCAGAAGGATAGACCGAGGGCGACGCCGTCCCAGATTATAGCCGGGCGGAGGCCAACCGCCGGCCTCCACGATCACCACCATCATGCCCAACTCCGCATGCAGGGACTCGTCGAACCGGGCGGTTACTAAGGCCGTGGGGGAGTAGGCCTCACGCCCAATCAACCGCCACACGACGCCTAAGGACGCAGGCTGTTAGGGGCCTATGATGTTTCAGACTTGCCCTTTCGCCTCTCAGACGGCGAAGGTCGGGCGCGCTGTGGCCCTGGGCTATGCCGGCATTCTCGGGAACGGGGTCCCTGCACTTGCTCGCTCGCTGCCCACGGCGTGGCTCAAAGGAGGCCCAGACGCCCATCTTCATCAACACATGCTCAAGACCATCGCGAGGGGCCAAGCCTCACGGGCGGACGACCAGAGCTTCTCGTGCACGGCCTCGCCAGCTGGCTCATGAGGAGGCGGAGAGTTCAAGGTGGTACTCGCGAGGTGCCCATGGCGCAAGCCGTGATTTACCAAGGGCGCCGGGCTGGCGCCAGCTCGCAGCAGCGCCCTCCTTTCCTCTTTGGTGCAAAGGGAGCAAGCGCAGCGCAGAGCATCAAGCAAAGGCATCCGCTTCGTGCAACAAGACCAAGACCAGCCCCAACGGCTGGAATGCAGTCATCGTGGAGCCCAAGCAAAGGCCATCACCAGAGCCTTTGGCAAGCGAGGACCAACTTTAGTCAGATAAGTGTACCCGCTGTTCCCTTCAAATGGCTAATTGTTGGCGCCTTCCCGCCAATATTTGGGAAGAGGCCCAGGGCCTTCGTCTATATAAGTAGAGCTGGCCACCATAGGAGGGAAACGAAGGATCCGCCATTTGGGATCCAGAGATAGAGATAGAGACCCGATCCTCAAGCTAGAGCGACGAGACACCACTAAGCAGTTCATCACACTCACCAAGAACAGACCCTCGCGAGGCTGTTCCTCCCTGTACTGTTCTTCATCAGCCCCAGAGACAATCCACACACCACACACTGGAGTAGGGTATTACACCACAATGGTGGCCTGAAACAGTTTAAATCTTGCGTCTCTTGTGTTGTTCTTGCTAGTAGTTTAGGTCCCTGCGATTCGGTGAGGTCCGAGACGGTGGAGGGTTGGATCTCCGCGCGCACCCCAGAGTTTGAACCTTAAGGGTCTGCCGGAACCCGTAATCCGATAGCAAGGGTCGGCTTCAAGGGGCCCGGGAGCAGGAGGCGCGCCTGCGGATCGCCCCGGGACCGGGGCGGACCCGCGAGGGACCATCCCAGTCCGGTCCTTCTTCGGGATCGGGGGCAGGCTTCGGCCTCCCTGCTCATCCTCATCCTCGCTGCCGCACACTGGGAGGCGGAGAGTGTGGGACCTGGCGCCAAGGGGAGGAGCTACGGCTGCCTGGGAACGGGGTCCCTGACTTGCTCGCCCTGCCCGCGGCGGGGCTCAAAGGGGCCCGGACGGCCCATCTTCATCAACGCAGCTCAAGACCTCGCGAGGGGCTGCTCATGCATGTGCGGACGACCAAGAGCTTCCTCAGAGCGGCCTGCCAGCCGGGCGATGAGGGGTGGAGAGTTCAAGGTAGGGTACTCGCGAGGTGCCCATGACGCAAGCCATGACGCACCAAGGGCGCCATTGGCGCCAGCCACGCAGCGCCCCTCCTTTCCTCTTTGGTGCAAAGGGAGCAAGCGCAGCAAGAGCATCAAGCAAAGGAACCGCTTCGTGCAACAAGACCAAGACCAGCCCCAACGGCTGGAACGCAGCCATCGTGGAGCCCAAGCAGACGCCATCACCAGAGCCTTTGGCAAGCGAGGACCAACTTTAGTCAGATAAGTGTACCCGCTGTCCCCTTCAAATGGCTAATTGTTGGCGCCTTCCCGCTAATATTTGGGAAGAGGCCTAGGGCCTTCGCCTATATAAGTAGAGCTAGCCGCCATAGTAAGGGGAAGATCGGATAGAGGGAAAGCACCCGAAGAGAGAGAGAGAAACCCGATCCTCAAGCTAGAGCGACGGGACACCACTAAGCAGTTCATCACACGCACCAAGAATGCACTCGTGAGGCTGTTCCTCCCTGATTATTCTTCATCAGCCCCACAGCAATCCACACACCACACATCGGAGTAGGGTATTACACCATGATGGTGGCCTGAACCAGTATAAATCATGCGTCTCTTGTGTTGTTCTTGCTAGTAGTTTAGGTCCCTGCGATTCGGTGAGGTCCGAGATGGTGGAGGGTTGGATCTCCGCGCGCACCCCAGAGTTCGAACCTTAAGGGTCTGCCGGAACCCGTAATCCGACAGCAAGGGTCGGCTTCAAGGGGCCCGGGAGCAGGAGGCGCGCAGGATCGCCTGGCCGGGCGGATCTGCTGGGACCAGCCCAGTCCGGGTCCTTCTTCGATCGGGGCAGGCTTCCGCCCTGCTCATCCTCATCCTCGCTGCTGCCACTCTAGGGGAGGCGGAGAGGCGGACCTGCGCCAAGGGGAGGAGCTCTGTCATGCTCGGGAACGGGGTCCCTGCACTTGCTCGCTCAAGGCCCAGGGCGTGGTTTCAAAGGGGCCCAGATGGCCCATCTTCATCAACGCAGCTCAAGACCTCGCGAGGGGCTGGCCTCGCGGGCAGACGACCAAGAGCTTCTCAGCGCGCCTCGCCAGCTTGCTCATGAGGGGGCGGAGAGTTCAAGGCAGGGTACTCGCGAGGTGCCCATGACGCAAGCTATGACGCACTAAGGGCGCCATGGGCGCCGCTGCAGCCGCCGCCTTCCTTTCCTCTTTCGTGCAAAGGGAGCAAGCGCAGGCAAGAGCATCAAGCAAAGGCATCCGTTTCGGTGCAACAAAACCAAGACCAGCCCCAACGGCTGGAACGCAGTCATCGTGGAGCCCAAGCAGACGTCATCACTAGAGCCTTTGGCAGGCGAGGACCAACTTTAGTCAGGATAAGTGTACCCGCTGTTCCCCTTCAAAATGGCCAATTGTTGGCGCCCTTCCCGCTCAATATTTGGGAAGAGGCCCAGGGCCTTCGTCTATATAAGTAGAGCTAGCTGCCATAGTAAGGGGACGATCGAATAGAGGGAAAGCACCCGAAGAGAGAGAGAGAAACCCGATCCTCAAGCTAGAGCGACGGACACCCCTAAGCAGTTCATCACACCCACCAAGAATGCACTCGCGAGGCTGTTCCTCCCTCAGACTGCTCTTCATCAGCCCCTGCAGGCAATCCACACACCACACACCGGAGTAGGGTATTACACCACGATGGTGGCCTCAACCAAAGATAAATCTTATGCCTCTTGTGTGGTTCTTGCTAGTAGTTTAGGTCCCTCGCGATTCGCTGAGGTCCGAGACGGTGGAGGGTTGGATCTCCGCACCCCAGAGTTCAACCTTAAGGGTCTGCTGGAACCTGTAATCCGGCAGCAAGGGTCGGCTTCAAGGCCCGGAGCAGGAGGCGCGGCCAGGATCACCCCGGGCCGGGCGGACCTGGGGACCAGCCCACCGTCCTTCTTCGATCGGGGCAGGCTTCCGCCCCTACTCATCTCATCCTCGCTGCTGTCACTGGGAAGGCGGAGAGTGCGGACCTGCGCTGAAGGGGAGGAGTCTGTCATGCTCGGGAACGGGGTCCCTCAGACTTGCCAGCCGCTGCCCGCGGCGTGGTTTCAAAGGGGGCCCAGATTTGCCCATCTTCATGAACGCAAGCTCAAGACCTCATGAGAGGCCAAGCCTCTGGGTGGACGACCAAGAGCTTCTCAGCGCGCCTCGCCAGCTGGCTCATGAGGGGTGGAGAGTTCAATGCAGGGTACTCGCGAGGTCCCCATGACGCAAGCCATGACGCACCAAGGGCGCCAGTCGGGCGCCAGCCGTGCAGCGTCCTCCTTTCCTCTTTGGTGCAAAGGGAGCAAGCGCAGGCAAGAGCATCAAGCAAAGGCATCCGTTTCGGTGCAACCAGACCAAGACCAGCCCCAACGGCTGGAACGCAGTCATCGTGGAGCCCAAGCAGACGTCATCACTAGAGCCTTTGGCAGGCGAGGACCAACTTTAGTCAGATAAGTGTACCCGCTGTTCCCCTTCAAAATGGCCAGTTGTTGGCGCCCTTCCCGCTCAATATTTGGGAAGAGGCCCATGGCCTTCGTCTATATAAGTAGAGCTAGCCGCCATAGTAAGGGGACAATCGGATAGAGGGAAAGCACCCGAAGAGAGAGAGAGAAACCCGATCCTCAAGCTAGAGCGACGGGACACCACTAAGCAGTTCATCACGCCACCAAGAACAGACCCTCGCGAGGCTGTTCTTCCCTGTACTGTTCTTCATCAGCCCAAGAGGCAATCCACACACCACACACTGGAGTAGGGTATTACACCACGACGGTGGCCTAAACCAGTATAAATCTTGCTTCTCTTGTGCTGTTCTTGTTAGTAGTTTAGGTCCTCGCGATTCGGTGAGGTACGAGATGGTGGGGTTGATCTCCGCCAGCACCCCTGTAGTTCGAACCTTAAGGGTCTGCTGAACCCGAACCGACATTTGGCGCGCTGTAGGTGCGCTGAATCTGCCTTTCACCGCTCGTTTTCCTCGACCACCGCAGCATGTTCGACGCTGCCGGCTCGCTACGAAGCGACGAGCCGCTTCGCTTCCCATGTCGCCAGACGGCCTCGCCGGCGGGCGCCCTCGCTGCTCCTCGCCACCGCCGCCAACTCCGCCACCGCCCGGCGGGAACGAGCAGCAAGCGCCGCCCCAAAGAATCGCCCATGAGGCGGACGGCCGCACCGCCACGCTTTCGCCACCCTCGCTGGTTCTTCGTCGCGCGCTTCGCTGCCATGGAGGCCCGAAGCTGCACTCATCGCGCTAACGAAGCTCCTGCGCTTACTGCCCTGCCGACGACGTTTATGAAGAATGGCTCACCGCCGCCGAAGCTCGCCCACGCTGCAGGAGGCGACCTGCCGCTTTTGGTCTCGCTGCACCGCACTCGCCTGCGGCGGGCGATGAAGCTCCTGGGCACCTCAGCCGCCTCTCAAGACGGCGCTTTAGTTTCATATGCGCGCTGCCTCGGGCGGAACCTGCTTCGCCAGCGCCGCGCTGTAAGAGAAGAGCTGCCAAGAAGTTCTCGCCGCGAAGAAGCTGCCCGAGCGCCCCGCCCAAAGACGCCAAGACCCGCGCTACCCCAGCCGTGGGCGCAGGAGGCCTGCAAGACCAAGCTCAGGCCGCCCGAGGCCCTCGCGCCACGGTGGGCTGTCACGCTTAACCACCGAAGGCGCAGCGCTATGCGGGCTCACAAGTTCGCCAGACCTGCCTCCACGCCACGACGGCACGGCTGACCTTACGGAGTTCCTCCAGCTTCACGAGCTGGGCATCGAGGCTGCCAACGGAGATGAAAAGGTCATGGCAAACTGGTTTCCCATGGCGCCAAGGACGGAGCCCGCACTGCTCCTCGACCGCCCTGTGCACGATCTCTTCCTGGGCCGAGATGCGCACCCGCTTCATCGCCAACTTCCAAGGTACTCGCGATCGGCCACCCGTCATGAGCGACATGCGCCGGATCAAGTAGCAGCCAGGGGAAACCCTGCAAAAGTACATCCAGCGCTTCAACAACGCACGCCTCAAGATCCCTAGGGTAACGGAGGAGGCCATCATCTCGCTTTCTCCGACGGGCGGCGCGACGTCAGATGAAGGAGGAGCATGGCGATGCACGAAGATTTGTGCACCTCCCTGGAGCTGTTCAACTTGGCGACCAAGTGCGCCAGGGCTGAGGAGGGGCGCCTCTCCCTCCTCGAACTACTGTAACACCCCAAATTTTCTGGCCATGTTTTTGATGTTAAAATTTTTGCCAGGAGTTTTAAATTTTTATTTCTGTGGATTTTCAGAACTCTTCTTTTATTGTTAAGGAATTTCATCTTTTTCCCAAGTGGAGCTTTCCAAAATATATTGGACTTCTATGCCAGCTCATTATAACATTTTCTTAATCAGTGGATTTATTTATTAGATTATTTCACCCTGAGTTTTAATTATTAAAACGGCTTGTTTTAAATTGTTTTGAGCTCCGTTTGTACTACAACCAATTGATATCCTTTGCTAATATTCCAACCAAAATTTAGAGATGTCATGTGATGCCCCTAGATCACTTTTGTGCATTAAATTAATTATTTCATTGCATATTTTGAGTTTCTCCCCTGTTTTTCAAATCTGGTCCAGTGGACATTTTTGCACTGCAACCCAATTATATATTTCCCTAGAGCCTCCACCAAAATTATGGGATATCAGTAGTAGCATGCCATCCAACTTTATGCAAAAACATAGTGATGTTGTTTGGAAATTTTGAGTGCAACAGCCGCTTTTTCATTCTGGACCAGACTTGTGTTTTCTACTGCAACTCTGTAATTTCTTGCTCTAGCGACCTTGTGTTTTCTCATGCTTGTAGTCAACCCCGCAAAATCCCTAAGTCCAGGAGCATGCTCTATTTGGTGCACTTTTGGTCCTTGTAATGATGCCATTTACTCACCGTCCGTATGTAGTTTTGCAAAACTTGCACTAGCAAGTTTCTCCTTTTGCAAACTAACTTCACCACCCTCTCATTCATCCATAGAGACACTGATCCGAGAGTTTGACCACCCAAGAACTACCTTGGTGCCTTTGGCATTTTGTCAAACACCCTGTGCACCACCAGATTTGGCATGATTTCATGTTTACATTGTGAACTTGAGCTCCCGACCTACCTAGCATGTCCTAAGGTTTTGCCCTAGCCCATAACCCCTTTCGCTAACTCCCTTGTGGTTTGAACTCTAGGCTGCCCCGGCTTGTCGAAGCACATCCTTGTCGTGTTTCTCGGCGCTACCAGAGCGCGCGCTTGGCACCCACATGCAACCGAGCCGCCACACACGCTCAAGACTCAAACCGCCCCAGCCAAGACGCTGCTGTGCCCTTGCACCGCCACGCCACCCCAACCAATCTGGCACCCCACAGCGCCACCGCCAGGATGGCCTTGGCGGCTAGCTGCCGGCCGCTAGCAAGCCCCGACCGTGTCCACGCCGCCAAAGCCACCCCGGCTCGCCAGCTGCCCCTGTGAACAGCGCAAGCTCATCCCCTTGCTCGTCGGCTAGCTCCCGTTGTCGCCACGTTCCCCTTGCTGCTACAGAACGTCGGTTCGCCGTCGTCCTTATCGCCGGCTGCCTCGGACCAACCTAGCCACGCTATATAAGGAGACCCCGAGCTCAATCCCGCACGCAGGTAGCCTCACACCATCCCACTCGTGCCCCCTTAGCCGCCAATTGGAGGGGAGCAGGTCATCTTCAACCTCTCCGCAACTCCAGCCGCCACTAACCAGGCCATTCCGCACAACTAGGGCCTCCTCTCCACTCTCTCCACCGTAAACGCTCCTTCCTCCCGTGATCACATCCCCTACTCCATTTCGATCGAACCACCGCCGCCAAAACAACTTCGCCTCAAGCTTTCTCCGCCACAAGCTGGCCGCCGCAGCTCACGCCGTCCCCTCACACCCAGCGACTACCAAGAGGATCACCTCGACCATGGATCCATCCCCGCCTCAAGATCCTCAAGGACCCGCTGTCACGGGCGATGGTCGCTTGAGTCCCGCCCACTGGGACAGAGGGAGAAGAAAGAAGGCGGACTAGTCAAACCTGACTAGTGGGCCACCTAGGACCCACTGTCAATGACCACACACGGTCCACGCGGAGTAAGTGGAAGCGTATTTCCAGATTACGTTTTCGACGTGTACGAAATTAGTCAAACCGTTTTTCTGTTTTTCTGTTTTATTTTTAAAATCAGATTTGACCAGAACTTTGACTGTCTATAACTTTTTAAATACAACTCCAAATGAATTGATTCTTCTTGCTACCTCTCTCAAATATTGTCTAGTTTATTTTAAGATTTATTTGAAAAAATTTCAAAACAACTTTTTGTGCTGTTTTTATTTTGTGTGTTAATTCATATATATTCTTTTAAATAGGATTTTTGAAGATTTCAAGATGTTTTGGATGCACCCTTTTCCCATGACCTCAAGGCAAGCATTCTGAACCCCCGTGAATTTTTGTGTGTTGTATAGCACGGTGGCAACACCACCCGACATATACATGCGCCATTTTATGTGAGGTTGTGATCCTATTTATGGGTGCATATTAATGAGTTTATGCTAATGAAGTTGACATGATTTGTGATGGAAATCACCGTCATACGTTTTTCATGCATACCGGAAGGAAAGACGGGAAGGCCTCTGTCTTGGGTAGACACGGGCTTGCCCCTAGTCCTCCATCGAGACGGTCGTGTCCGATGTGACATGAGGGGATGTCGCGTGATGTTTCCATCTATTGTTTGAGATATATGCATTGTTATGCTAATCATGCAGGAAATATTACAACCTCCTGAGTCGATCTGTAGATCGAGTCTTGTGCCGGTAACCCCATACTTGCTTCAGACTACCACTGCCTCTACACCAAGTAGGGTACGGTTCAAGAAGTTGTCAACCCTTTCCTAGCACACACCGCATGTAGAGGCCGTGGTGGAAGATATCGAGGCATCCGTAGTCATGCCACCGGTCCGGAGCATGGGTGTTTCGTTGTAGCCGAAAGGGGTAGCTCCCAGCTTATGCCTGTATAAATCTTGTGATCCCATGTTACGCCGAGGTTGTAGCCTCCCACGAGAGTTTTGCTTAACAGTGTCGTGGGTGATTCTGCATACATGTGAGTTAAGCTTAGTGTGCAAGTTAGGTGTGTTTTCAACAAAAGATCAGAGACGGAATTAGTCCCGATGGACTAAAGGAACTGCTACTCGTGGGTAAAGAGTACACCCTCTGCAAAGATTAAACCTATTCGAATAGCAGTGTCCATGGTTAAGGATTACAGTCTGGGACGGGTCAAGTGTCGGTCTTAGTGTCGGTCTTCGGAGGTGCAACTGTTAAACTGTTAACCAAAATTACAACTTGTGGATTGTGATAATTATGATTATTATTATTATTATCGACTAACCCGTGATATTATAGGTATTATCGAATATCCCTGGGATGGTTCTACCTCCTGGTTGTTCTCCGTGTTTATTCATAAGCCCTTTATGTGGTGTCGCTCAGACGCCCGACTGCGGCATTGTTCTTGTTTATTTATAAGCCCTTTATGTGGTGTCGCCGACGCCTCGATCATGCATTGTTCTTGTTTATTTATAAGCCCTTTATGTGGTGTCGCCGACACCTGAAAGCGGCATTGTTCTTGTTTATTTATAAGCCCTTTCTGCGATGTCGCTCAGACGTCCGACTGCGGCATTTCTTTTAAAGCCCTTTATGCGGTGTCGCTCAGACGCCCGACTGTGGCATTTATTTTGAAGCCCTTTTTGTTATTTATTTCATGATTTTAATACTACCATATTATTGCACCTTCTCAAATAACCTGCTTGCACGCATCAGAGTTTATTTATCTTTTGTGACTGACGTCATGAGCATAGTACATTTTCAGTACATCATTGTTAAATTATGCCTGTGTTCATTATGTTTGCGAGTACATTCAAAGTACTCACTGGCTTGTCCCTGGCTATTGTCTTGGCCAGATTTCTTGCTTGGAGAGGAGCGCTATGATGACAGTCCCGTAACCTAAGCAACGGTGATAGCAGCTACGCCAAGATAGGAGTTAACCCGTCACTGCTCCTGTGGGAAATGGAATCCCATAGACGAGGATGTTTCATAACCCGCTTCCGCCATCAACCTTTAGAAACCATTTGTTGTATTCACAGGCCAGAATGGTCTTGTACTACATAAATTATATTTTGCTTGGATTTTCTGTATCAAGTTAGTGCCTTATAGCCTAACAGTTTGTCACGCCCAAGATGCGACCCTATCCAAAAGGAACTCGAAGGTCCCACCAAGGATAGAAGCGCATCTTGAAGACGCTTTTGCAAGGTGGATATCATTACATCAACATTACATAATAGATGGGGATACATACATAAGGCACAAATGCCACAAGAATACATCAACATCATATACAAGAGATCAACATCCGACTACGGATGGAACACAAGCGTAAACTCAAACGACATCCACCTCGCTAGCCCAAAGGCCGACCGAACCTATCCCCTAATCAAGAAGAAGCGTAAGAACTCCAACACAAGCAAACATCTCTCACGCCATGATCATCGCAAACCTGTACCTGCAATCGGTGTTGTAGTAATCTATGAGCCACGAGGACTCAAAGAATCCCATTACCATGGGTATCAAGACTAGCAAAGCTTAAAGGGGAGGAAGGGGTAAAGTGGTGAGGTTGCAGCAGCTGCTACATATATGGTGGCTAACATACGCAAATGAGAGCGAGAAGAGAAACAAAGGAACGGTCACAACTAGTAATGATCAAGAAGTGATCCTGAACTCCTACTTACGCCGACATAACCCGTAAAACCGTGTTCTCCTCTCGATCAACCCCAAAAGAGACACTCACGGTTACACACACGGTTGGTGTATTTTAGAAGAGTTTACTTCAAGTTTACTACAACCAGATATTAACAAATTCCCATCTGCCACATAACCGCGGGCACGGCTCTCGAAAGTTTATACTCGCAGGGTGTCCCAACTTAGCCCATGATAAGCTCTCGCGATCAACTAAGGATGTTCCTTCTCCCGGAAGACCCGATCAGTCTCTTGACCTGCCATAAGACATTTCGACAAGAATAAAACAAGACCAGCAAAGCCGCCGAATGTGCCGACAAATCCTGATAGGAGTTGCACATATCTCGCTCGTGGCACACCGGATGAGCCAGACGCCGGTAGGCGAACCCAGAGTTGTTACCTGGTACACCGGCGGTCGACGGTTTAGACCAGCACTCACGACGAGCACCGCCCGGGGTAATAAAGATGACCCTTGAGAGCGCGACACCCAAGGGAAAAAGGGCGAGGTGAGGCAAATGTAAAACCAAGGTTGGGCCTTGCTGGAGGAGTCTTATTCAAAGTGAACTGTCAAGGGGGTCCCATAAATCACCCGAACGCGTTAGGGACGCAAAATCCGGGAACATAATACCGATATGACGGAAACTAGGGCGGCAAGAGTGGAACAAAACACCAGGCATAAGGCCGAGCCTTCCACCCTTTACCAAGTATATAGATGCATTAATAATATAAGAGTATTGTGATATCCCAACCAAAATCCTGTCCACCATGGAGCAATCTTCAACTTCACCGCAACTAGCAACGCTTATAAGAGGGCTGAGCAAAGCGGTAACATAGCCAAACAACGGTTTGCTAGGAAAGGTGTCAGAGGTTAGAGGCTGACATGGCAATTTGGGATGGCTTGATAAACAGGTAATAGGTAGCGCAGCATAGCGATAGAACGAAGCAACTAGCATAGCAATGATAGTAGTGAGATCCAAGGTGACGGTCATCTTGCCTGAAATCCCGCAAGGAAGAAGAACGAGTCCATGAAGAAGATGAACGGATGAAGCCGAACCAAGCGTAGACGAACGAATCCTCACGATCGCAAGAAACAGGAACTAACAAGAAGAAGCACACAACATGGTAAACACACCACACATGAGCAAGGCATGATGCACAACAAGCATGATGCATGGCAAGGCTACATGAAGCTACTCATGGCAAGAGATGACGCAAACAAGAGCAACACATCAAGGCAAGTTTAAATGAGGCCGGAAACAACATATAACAATTCCGGTAAGTCCTCATATGCAAATTTCGAAATTGGTCCAGATCTGAATAAATCTTATGTTCGAGTTGTTAAACAGCAAGTTAAGATGCACCACGATGATCTACACGAAATTCTAGTCAAATTACATATAAAGTTCATTAAATTAGGTGCTACGGCCTAGAAGATATGAGCAAAACAAGTTAAACATGGCATTGATGCAAAATGCATACAAACATCACGCAAACACCTCAAAACAAGGATGCAACATGATAATACGAAACTACATGCAAATCTAAGCAAGTTTCATATAGAGCACACTCAAAACGGAGCAATGGTGCAACACATACACACAATACAAGTTCAAAGGACAAGCTGTCCAAAACAGCAACTAGGCATATTGCAAGCATCAAAACAACATGCTACAACATCTCAACGTAATAACAAAAGGCATGGGCATGAATTAAAGGTAAAGAATGACAAAACATGAACACCGAGCTATCTCCGTAAATCACTAGAATATGCTCAAACACACATGGTAAGATTGCAAGTAATAACAATTCAGACTTTGCAGAAAATAACATCAGGTTGCAATGTTTAGAGCTATCAAACAACATGTTACAGGAACTTATCATGACAACAAAGGCATGGAATGATACTACTAAATGCATAGAACAATAGTCCCTTACTGACCATGAGCCACAAAGGATCAGAAAATATGATGGCACCCATGTAAACATGGCAAGTTATATTACGATTCATACATGGCAGAACAATAATAAGTAGGCATGTTGGTGAGCTTGAACCACTCACCACAGAAATACATGGCATTACAAGGTAACCAACAGTAAGAAGGAATGTTTATGAAGCTAAGCATGGCAAGAGCAACTTCATAGAGTGCATGGATCACCAACAACCATCATGGCAACATTGAACTTAATGTTAACAGGCTGACAACAACATTATTTAGCAATTTGAGAGCAAGATTACAATAGGCTACAGCAGGCTATAAATGCAACCAGAGGCATGAATGGATAGAGCATGACATGTATAACAAAACATGTTTAGTGAACATCTCCAGATTATGCATAGAATGACTTGTAGCAGCAGGTTAACATAGAATCATGATATAGCAGATTCAGACATGCAAAACAGCAACAAAGAAGTACCCTACTTAACAAGCTTGATGCACTCACTACACAACTCAAGAAAATACATGGATGGCACCTCAGAAGATGGCGTGACATAGATCAAAACTCATGTAGACATGAACTCATAGGATGCACACATCAATCATGGCAAAATGAAAAATGAGCATGTTATAACAGTTTCGCAAATTAACATCACATAGCACTCTTTGCAACGATGATTCTGGCATCTAGATGACCTCAAATGAATACGATGTAATCGGAATGAAATGGTGTACTGCCGAGGCTAACAATTTGACGATACACGCATTTAAACGGAGCTACAGATGCAGAGATACGCATGACGAACATGGCATGAAAATATCAGAATCCGGGACTCGCCGATTTTACCTCCGGAAAAGTCAACCCGGATGCAAATGCCCGGACGGAGGGATCCGGATGGGGATGGCGTTGACGAGATCCCGTGGATCTCATCCACCTTCTTCTCCGGCGAGGCGGGTGGTTCCGCAGGAGCTCCGCCGAGGAGGAGGTCGGAGGAGGCACGGAGGCAGCTGGCTGGCGTAGGGGCGGCGATCGAGCGGACGGCCGACGAGGTCCGCGGAGGCCGGACCGTGGCGGAGGACGCCGAGGGGCCGGAATGACGCCGAGGCCGCGGGCGGCGGACCCGCCGGAGGCGGAGCCGGCGAGGGGCGGCGGCGGTCACCGGGCGGCGGCGGAGGCGGGCACCGACGCGAAGCGCGGCAGGCGGCGAGGTATGGGACCGAGGCGAGCAGCACGCTGGACGGCGGGCGCGACGCCGGCGGCGGGCGGAGGAAAGGCCGGGCGGCGGGGACGAGCGGTTCAGCGTGGGGCCGCGGCGGGCTTTATCGGGCGGCGGGCGGCGGCGCGGGCCTCGCGGGCCGGATTCGGCTGCTGCGGGTTCTCGGGCGGCGGAGACGGCGACGGAGCGACGTGGCAGCGCTGGATTGGGCGCTGGGGGTGGGCGGATATGTCCGGCAGGGTGGACGGTCCGTCAAGCGGAGGAGGAAGAAGCTAGGGTTTCGGGGATTCATCTGCAATTTCGGGAAGGGGCTAGTTTTATAGGTAGAGGGAGCTAGGAGAGTCCAAATGAGGAGCGAGTTACCACACGATCGTGATCGAACGCATCGAGAGCATGGAGGGAGTTTGCTGGGTTTTGGGCCACTTTGAAAGGGGTGTTGGGCTGCAAACAAAGAGGCCTTTACTTGTTATCTGTTAACTGTTGAGTACCAAACGGACTCAAATGGCACGAAACTTGACACAGCGGTTCACCGGTGCTATACCAATGCCGCTATAAACCTCGTCCATTCCGAGACCGCTTAACAACCGCATACCTAAATGAGGCAAAGGGGCGCCGGAGACATAGGAGTGCCGGATTGGAAAACGGACAACGGGAAAAAGCTCGATGCATGAGACTTAACACGTATGCAAAATGAAATGCACATGATGACTTGATATGAAATGCATATGATGACATGGCAAAGTGAAACACGCAAGCAAATGACATGGCAACGACGGCGTAATGATCAAGGACACCGCGATTGAATCTGGGCGCTATAACACTCCTCCACTAACAAGAGATCTCGTCCCGAGATCTTAGGACCGAGACGGAAGGGAAAATGGATGAGGTGAAACGAGAACTCAAGAGAAGAAGCAAAGAATCGAGAGCACTCGAGAAGAAGAGAGGAACGAAGAGAATGACGAGAATCGAAAGCTCACAGAAACAGATAGACTATGAAACGACTCCGGTTAGAATGAGATAAGAAACGAATAAGACTGAAAGGATTTAGGAAGCACTCCGGCTGAAACATGGAGGGCTAGAACACGAACTTCAGAAGATGGAATGATAGTTGATGAACTCTTGAAGAACGAATTAAATCATGAAGAACCACCATGAAGAACTCCGGTAACAAAAGGATGATGAGATACAATTGAAGGATGGAAAGAATAAGGATTAAGTCTTGCGGTGACTTAGATGGAGGTTCCGACGAGATGGCCGAGGAAATAATTGAACTCCGGAAAAGATGAAAACACTTGGAACTAGAATTTATTCATCAAGAACAAACTCCGAAGTAAGGGATTAATCACTTGGATGAAATAAGAATAAGATTTATGTTATGCTTATCCTTCATCAAATTAAATTGATGACAAGCAATGGATTTTGCATACTACTTATTTTTCTTGAAAAGGATTAAGGAGAAATATAGCACAAAACTTGAGAAAGTCTTCTGGACCACCGGTAGGATTTGAAAGAACGAATGGATTAATATGATAAAAACAAAGAAAAAGAATCTTGAATGAACCACCATAAGAATTTGAAAATGAATGATGAAAGAGTATGAATCACCGGGAAGAATTAGAAGAACAATATGCTCGAGGGGATTTAGATGGAAAAGAACAAAGAGATCATGAGCTGATTAAAGAATACTTGAACGAAGCACCGGGATAATTGGATAACGGTAGCTGAAATGTGAGGACGAAGAATTCTTCTGGAAAGATGGCTTCCGGTGAAAAGAAACATAAATCAACTCCTGGCAAACTCCGGATGGGTAGGAAAATAATATCTGACAAACAGAATAACATGAGAGGATAACATGAAGCTAGAACCACGAATCTTCGGGAGAACGGGCAAGATTTAGAGGAAACACTCTTCTTCAGTCTTCAAATGACGACGAGAAACACCACCAAAATTGTTGACATACTCCGGTAGAATGAAAAGCGAAGAGGTTGAGCCAATAATGAAAAGAATTTGAAAAAGATCTTGGAACTGGCATCTGACTGATGAAATTCATTCTTACGTCACACTTGAAGAGAATTAAGAGGAGAACAGAAGAGTCAGGTAAGATCCTGGGAAAAGACCTGTGGGTTAGGCCCACTGAAGAGAAAACACCGTTGACAAAAAGGATTGTTGAAGAGATAGATGATGCACCGGCACAATTGAAATATTTGAATGAGGTGACAACCTCGAAATAATTTGAAGATGCATTTAATCTCCGAGATGTCTTGAACACTCCGGAGGGATAAACCGGCGAGAGGAGAACGAGCAGGGAAAATACTTGAGCTGAGGAAAAGAATATGATCAACCTGAAAAACTTGAATTGAGTGCACCGGAAAAGAAAGGGATGAAGAATGACGAACAAGACGAGAATTCGCCGGTTGAAATAATTGAGGGAAGACTGAAGAGGCTGCACAGGAATGGAATTGATGGTCGGAAGAAACTCGAACTCCGGGAATAATAGGGTGGGAGGGCGGGAAAACACATGCAACTTGAACGGGGAATCGATGAGTAACTTGAAGAGATGAACACCGGTTAAAATTATTGAGGAGAGAAAGCAAAGGCTTTGCACGAGTAGGATGGATACTCGATTACGGACTCCGGTTTCGAGAAGAAGAAGGGTGGGCGGTGGGAAAAGAAAACAACTGAGGATTGAACTTGCAAAGATGAAGAGGCTCGAGTCGACTTGACGAGAAATGCACCGGATCAAAAGAGCTGAGGAACAACTACCGGAAAAACCAACTGCGTGATCCTAAAGAAAAATTTGAAGGGGAAGAGAAGTAATTCAAAACACCTACGTCAAGATTCCTTGCCAGAGCGATTTAAGGGCTGGGAGTAAAAGAATTCTACTCCGATATAACTAGACTCGAAATCAGTTTTCTTCTAGACTCAACAACGCCAAACTACACGATCAATCAAGGGGCCTTAGGGTCGGTCGAGGCTCGATACTAACTTGTCACGCCCAAGATGCGACCCTATCCAAAAGGAACTCAAGGTCCCACTAAGGATAGAAGCGCATCTTGAAGACGCTGGCAAGGTGGATATCATTACATCAACATTACATAATAGATGGGGATACATACATAAGGCACAAATGCCACAAGAATACATCAACATCATATACAAGAGATCAACATCCCACTATGGATGGAACACAAACAGAAACTCAAACGACATCCACCCCGCTAGCCTGTGCTACCGATCCGAACCTATCCTCGATCAAGAAGAAGGTAAGAACTCCAACACAAGCAAACATCGCCTCACGCCATGATCATCGCAAACCTGTACTCGCAATCGGTGTTGTAGTAATCAGGAGCCACGAGGACTCGTGAATCCCATTACCATGGGTATCAATACTAGCAAAGCTTAAAGGGGAGGAAGGGGTAAAGTGGTGAGGTTGCAGCAGCGCTACATATATGGTGGCTAACATACGCAAATGAGAGCGAGAAGAGAAACAAAGGAACAAAACAACTAGTAATGATCAAGAAGTGATCCTGAACTCCTACTTACGCCGACATAACCTAGAAACCGTGGTTCTCCTCTCGATCAACCCCGAAAAGAGACACTCACGGTTACACACACGGTTGGTGTATTTTAGAAGAGTTTACTTCAAGTTTACTACAACCGGATATTAACAAATTCCCATCTGCCACATAACCGCTGGCACGGCTCTCGAAAGTTTATACCCCGCAGGGTGTCCCAACTTAGCCCATGATAAGCTCTCGCGATCAACGAAGGATATTCCTTCTCCCCGGAAGACCCGATCACTCGAATCCTGCCACAAGACATTTCGACAAGATAAAACAAGGCCAGCAAGGCCGCCTAATGTGCCGACAAACCTGATAGGAGCTGCATATATCTCGCTCGTGGCACAGCGGATTGTCCAAACTTCCGTAGGTGAACCCAGAGTTGCCCTCGGTACACCGGCGGTCGACGGTTTGGACCAGCACTCACGACGAGCACCGCCCGGGGTAAATAAAGATGACCCTTGAGAGCGCGATTCCCAAGGGAAAAAGGGCTAGGTGAGGCAAATGTAAAACCAAGGTTGGGCCTTGGCCGAGGAGTCTTATTCAAAGCGAACTGTCAAGGGGTCCCATAAATCACCCGACCGCTGCTAGGGATGCAAAATCCGGGAACATAATACCGATATGACGGAAACTAGGGCGGTAAGAGGAACAAAACACCAGCATAAGTGTAACGCCCGGATTCGGCGCGCCAGTGTCCGCTGCTTATTCGCCGCTGCCATGTCATGTGCTTGCATGTTGCATTTTGCCATGTCATCATCTGCATTTTTATTATGTCATCATGTGCATTTCATTTTGCATACGTGTTCGCCTCATGCATCCGAGCATTTTCCCCGCTGTCCGCTTTTGCAATCCGCACTTATGCCTCCCGCGCCTCTTTTACCTCTTTTCGTAAAGCGGGTGTTAAACGGTCTCGAATGGACCGAGGTTTGTCAAGCTGCCTTGGTATAGCACCGTAGACCGCCTCGTCAAGTTTCATGCCATTTGAGGTCGTTTATACTCCAACGGTTAACCGGTAACCGCAAAGGCCTCTTTTGTGTGCAGCCCAACACCCTTCCAAAGTGGCCTAAAACCCACCTAACTCCCTCCATGTTTCGGTCGCTCGATCACGATCAAGGCCGAAAACCGTGATCCATTTGGACTCTCCTAGCTCCTGTAATCTATAAATAGGTGCTCTCCTCAAATTCCTGTGATGAAACCCTAGCTTTTTTCCTCCCGCCGACGGACACGCCCACCGCCGCCGGACGTGTTCGCCTCGCCCTCGCTGGGCGCGCCGCCAGCAGCTAACGGGGCTCTGCCACGGGCCGCCCGCGCCTCGCACCGCTGCCCGCTGCCCGGAGCGGGCCCGCTGAGCCCATCGGGCGCCGCTTCGCCTCTCTGCTGCCTTCCGCCGCCGCTGCTGCTCTCGGTCACGGATTTCGCCGGCTGCTGCTGCCGCCGCGCTGCCCCGCAAGGCCGCTTCGCTTACCTCGCTTCCGCCTGAAGCCCGCGCTGAGTCGCCATGGCTGCGCTTCGCCTCAAGGCCACCACTTTCGCTGTCGCCGCCGCAAGGCTGGCGCTTTCCGCAGCCGCCACGGCGCCGCTGGTCGCTTCGGCCGGTAGCCGCCACGGGCGCCGCCCGCTTGGCTGCGGGCCCGCCCGCATTGCTTCCGGCCATGGAGTCACGGAGGAGCTCCTGTCGCGCCTCAAGATCGCCCTCGGCCGGATCCGCCGATCCGGCGAGATCCGCCGGATCCGCCTGCCTCCGCGACTCCCGCCATCTCCGGCGTGTTTTCCGCGAGATCCGCCGCCACCTCGCCTGCTGACTTTTTCCCGAGGTCTAAATTTCTAAGTCCCCGAATCTGCTAATATTTTCAGCATTTTCATCGTGATCATAACTCTGCTCTGTAGTCTGCTTTCGCGGCGTGTAATATGTCAAATTGTTCGATCAAGAGTAGATCATTTCATCTCATTGCATCATTTTCATTTGAGCTCATCTTGTGGCCCGAAATGCTGTTGAAGAGGGCTATGTGATGTTAGTTTATGTTTCTTAATGTAACATGCACTTTTGTCATTTTTGCCATGATTGATGTGTGCATCCTATGAACTTGAGTCCTACATGTGTTTTGTAATATGCCATGCCATCTTTACAGGGGTGTATGCCATGTATTTTTTTGGTCTCTGTGGTGACTAGCACAAGGATGCAAACTAGGCTTCATGATATTGCTGATTTCAGCCCTGCTGCTGATATTTTTATGCCATGTTAACTTGATGCTACCGAGAGATCCATGCATATTTTGAGATACTTCAGTAAGGATGTTTTGAACATATGGTTATGCTCTATCCATCCATGCCTTTGTTTGTAATTATGGAGTGCCATAGCTTGAGTCAATCGAGCTCTACTTTTGCTATAAAATGTTTCCGGGCAGATTGTTTACATGTTATTCAATTTTGCCAAGGTTGTTGTAGTTGATCCATGTATGCTATGATCTTTCTCTTGCCATGTATAGCTTCTATGCCATTTATTCTTACTGTAAGTTGCCTTGCCATGCCATGTATTGCTCTGTGGTGAGTGGTTCAAGCTCACCAACATGCCTACTTATCGTTGTTCCTGCCATGTATGAATCTGTAATATAACTTGCCATGTTTACATGGGTGCCATCATATCTTATGATCCTTTTTGGCTCATGGTAAGTAAGGGACATTTGTTCTATGCATTTAGTAGATTCATGCCATGCCTTTGTTTGCCATGATAAGTTCATGTAACATGTTGTTTGATAGCTCTAAACATTGCAACCTGTTGTTATTTCTGCTTAAGTCTGAAACTGTTATTATTTGCAATCTTGCCATGTGTTTTTGAGCATGTTCTAGTGAGTTCTGGAGATAGCTCAGTGTTCATGTTTTGTAATTATTTACCTGTACATCATGCCCATGCCTTTTGTTATTATGTTGAGATGCTGTAGCATAGTGTTTTGATGCTTGCAATATGCCTAGTTGCTGTTTTGGACAGATTGTTGTCATGACTTGTATAGGTGTATGTGTTGAACCGCTGTTCGCTTTTGAGTGTGCTCTATATGAAACTTGCTTGATTTTGCATGTAGCTTCATATTATCATGTTGCATCCATGTTTTGAGGTGTTTGCTTGATGTTTGTATGCATTTTGCATCAATGCCATGTTTATCTTGTTTTGCTCATATCTTCTAGGCCAGAGTCTCAATCTAATGAACTTTATATGTAACTTGACTAGAATTTCATGTAGATCATCGTGGTGCATCTTAACTTGCTGTTTAACAACTTGAACATAAGGTTTATTCAGATCTGGACCAATTTCGAAATTTGCATATGAGGACTTACCGAATTGTTATATGTTGTTCCCGCCTCATTTAAACTTGCTTTGATGTGTTGCTCTTGTTTGCATCATCTCTTGCCATGAGTAGCTTCATGTAGCTTTGTCATGCATCATGCTTGGTTGAGCATCATGTCTTGTCTATGTGTGGAGTGTTTACTATGTTGTGTGCTTCTTCTTGTTAGTTCCTGCTTTGCTATGATCGTGAGGATTCGCTCGCTCACGCTTGGTTCGGCTTCATCCATTCGCCTTCTTCATGGACTCGTTCTTCTTCCTTGCGGATTTCAGGCAAGATGACCGCTACCCTGGATCTCACTACTATCATTGCTATGCTAGTTGCTTCGTTTCTATCGCTATGCTGCGCTACCTATTACCTGCTTATCAAGCTTCACCTAATTGCCATGTCACCTCTAACCTTTTTTCCCTTCCTAGCAAACCATTGTTTGGCTATGTTACCGCTTTGCTCAGCCCCTCTTATAGCGTTGTTAGTTGCAGGTGAAGATGAAGTTTGTTCCTTGTTGAACATGGAGATGTTGTTCCTTGTTGGAACATGTTACTTGTTGGGATATCACAATATATCTTATTTAATTAATGCATCTATATACTTGGTAAAGGGTGGAAGGCTCGGCCTTATGCCTGGTGTTTTGTTCCACTCTTGCCGCTTCTAGTTTCCGCCATATCGGTGTTATGTTCCCGGATTTTGCGTCCCTAACGCGGTCGGGTGATTTATGGGACCCCTTGACAGTTCGCTTTGAATAAGACTTTTCAAGCAAGGCCCAACATTGGTTTTACCATTTGCCTCACCTATGCCCTTTTTCCTTGGGTTTCGGAGCCCGAGGGTCATCTTTATTTTAGCCCCCGCCAGTTCTCCTTCGAAAGTGCTGGTCCAAACCGAAGCGATGTCCGCGCCTCGGGCAATCAGGGTTTATGCCAACCCGACGTCTGCTCATCCGTGTGCCTCGAGACCGAGATATGTGCAGCTCCTATCAGGATTTGTCGGCACATCCGGGCGGCTTTGCTGGTCTTGTTTTATTGCTGTCGAATGTCTTGTAGCCGGATTCCGAGACTGATCGGTCTTCCCGGGAGAAGGAATATCCTTCGTTGATCGCGAGAGCTTATCATGGGCTGTTGGGACACCCCGCAGGTATAAACTTTCGAGAGCCGTGCCGCGGTTATGTGGCAGATGGGAATTTGTTAATATCCGTTGTAGTAAACTTGAAGCAAACTCTTCTAAAATACACCAACCGTAAAGCGAATCGTGAGTGTCTCTTTTCGGGTTGATCGAGAGGAGAACACGGTTTTTGGGTTATGTTTGACGAAGTAGGAGTTCAGGATCACTTCTTGATCATTACTTATTGACGACTGCCTTTGTTTCTCTCCTCGCCTCATTTATGTATGTTAGCCACCATATATGCTTAGCCGCTGCTGCAACCTCACCACTTTATCCCTTCCTTTCCCATTAAGCTTTGCTAGTCTTGATACCCATGGTAATGGGATTGCTGAGTCCTCGTGGCTCACAGATTACTACACCATCAGTTGCAGGTGCAGGTTCTGCGATGATCATGACGTGAGAGCGATGTTCGCTTGTTTTGGAGTTCTTCTTCTGCTCCTTCGATCAGGGGATAGGTTCCAGGTCGGCAGCCTAGGCTAGCAGGGTGGATGTCGTTTGAGTTTCTGTTTATGTTTCATCCGTAGTCGGATGTTGATCTTGTTTATGATGTTGATGTATTCTTGTGGCATTTGTGCCTTATGTATGTATCCCCATCTATTATGTAATGTTGATGTAATGATATCCACCTTGTAAAGCGCTTCAATATGCGGTCTATCCTTGGTGGGACCTTCGAGTTCCTTTTGGATAGGGTCGCATATTGGGCGTGACAAGTTGGTATCGAGCTTCACCAACCTTAGGAGCCCCTTGATTGATCGTAGTTTGGCCGTTGTTGAGTCTAGAAGAAAACTGTTTTCGAGTCTAGTTATATCACGAGTAGGAATTCTTTTACTCCTCTGCCCCTTCGCTGCTCGTAAGGAATCTTGACGAGGTGTTTTGAATTACCTCTTCCTGCTCAAATTTTTCTTTAGGATCACGTGGTTAGTGTCGTGAGTTGTCCATCCTCTTTGTCCGTGCATTTTCGCCAAGTCGACTCGACCATCTTCATCTTTGCCAAGTTCAATCCTCATTCTTCCTCCGACGCCGTTGTTTTTCCTGTCCAAGTTTTC
The DNA here is from genome assembly GCA_021605205.1 of Aegilops longissima. Taxonomy (NCBI): domain Eukaryota; kingdom Viridiplantae; phylum Streptophyta; class Magnoliopsida; order Poales; family Poaceae; genus Aegilops; species Aegilops longissima. Next base: position 627,275,338 of record CM038679.1, read on the forward strand.
CTTGTTTTTCCCGCCTACCACCCTTCTTCTTCTTGAAACCGAGTCCATAATCGAGTATCCATCCTACTCGTGAAGTTTTGCTTTCTTTCCTCAATGATTTCAATCGGTGTTTTTCTTCAAGATATTCATCGCTTCCCTTCCAAGTTGCCTTTGTTTTTCCCGCCTCCCACCCTTTTCTTCCCGGAGTCCGACTCTCTCGACCAGCTATCTCATTCATGCGGAGTCTCTTCAGCCTTCCTCAATTATTTCAACCGTGAATTTCGCCTTGTTCGTCAATCTTCATCCTTTTCTTTTTCCGTGGATTCAATTCAAGTTTTCGTTGATCATATTCTTTCCTCGGCTCAAATGTTTTCCCTTGCTCGCTTGCCTCTTGCCGCTTTATCCTTCCGAGTGCTCAAGTCATCTCAGAGATTCGCTCTGTTCTAATTAATTCGAGGTTGTCACCTCACCAAATATTTCAGTTCTTCCGCATCATCTATCTGTTCAACATCCCTTTCCAACGGTGTTTTCTTTTAGTGGGCCCTAATACACAGGTCTTTTCCCAGGATCTTACCTGACTCTTCTAATTACCCGGAGTTATTCTCAATTCTTTTCAAGTGTGACGAAGAATGGATCCCATCACCGATGTTTTTCCAAGATCGATTTCAAATCATTTTCATTGTTGACTCAACGCCTTTGTTTTTCATTCTTCCGAGTATCTCATTAATTTTGGTGGTATTTCATCATCATTTGAAGATTGAAGAGAGTTTTCTCTAAATTTTGTCCGCTCTCCGAGATTTATGGTGCTAGATCGATGTTATCCTATCTAATTGTTTCCAGTCATGCAATTCTTTTTTCATCCATCCGAGTATTTCAGGTGTAGCTTTTCTCTCGATCATCCGGAGGCCATCTTTTCGAAGATTTCTTCGCTCCAAGTTTTCAAAGTCGCTCTCCAATTATTATATATCCGTGCTCTTCGCTCGCTCTCAATATTCTTCCGTGCTGCGCTCAAGCATTCATTAATCAGTTCGCGATCTCTTCGATCTCTTTCTCTAAATTTCCTCAAGTATCTTCGCTCTTTTCTAATTCTTCCCGGTGATTCATTCTCGTTCGTCAGCCATTCTTGATTTCTTATGGTGGTTCGTTCAAGATTCTTTTCTATGATTATCACACTAATCCATTCGTTCTTTTCAATCCTACCGGTGGTTCATGAAGTCCTTCTCAAGTTTGCGATATGTCACTTCTCAATCCTTTCCAAGAAGAATAAGTAGTTTGCAAAATCCATTTCTTGTCATCAATTTAATTTGATGAAGGATAAGCATACAATAAATCTTATTCTTATTTCACCCAAGTGAGTAATCCTTTCCTTCGGAGTTTGTTCGTGAGGAATAAATTCTATTTCCAAGTCTTTTCATCTTTTCTTTTCCGGAGTTCAAATTTCCTTGGCCATTTCGTCGGAATCCTCCATCTAAATCATCTCAACGCTCATCTATTCTGTCATCCTTCATTTTATCTCGCCATCCTTTGTTACCGGAGTTCTTCATAGCGGTTCTTCATGATTTAATTCATTCTTCAAGAGTTCATCAAGATTCTTGTTGGTGGAGTTCAAGTATCTTTTCTTCTCGTGATTTCAAGTGCAAACAAGTCTCCGTGATTCTTTGAAGTGGAGTTTTGCATTTCTTCGCTCCTCTCAGCTACCCAATCATTTCCGCCAGGTCGGTTATCACCTCATAATTTCTGAGATGTTGTCCATAAGACCACAACAAGTTTATTCTTTTCGTTGTTGATTCTATCAACAACTTCGCTCAACCCTTCCTTCTAAGCTCATTTCATTCCACTCTTTAATTCTTTCCAAGGTTCTGTGGTCATGTCTTCATCAGTGTCATTCCATCTCAAGTTCAAGTTCTATTCCTCCATGTTTTAACCGTGTGCTGCCTAAATCCTTTCAATCTTATTCGCTTTTTTCATCCTAACCACTCCGTTAGAACGAGTGGTTTCATTGTCTATCTGATTCCGTGAGCTTTCAATTTCGCCATTCTCGCTGCTTTCTATTCTTCTCGTACTCTCGATTCTTTGCTTCTTCTCTTCAGTTCTTGCTTCACCTCATCCCTTTTCCCATCCGTTCGGTCCTAAGATCTCGGTCGAGATCTCTTGCTAGTGGAGGAGTGTTGTAACGCCCGGATTCGGCGCGCCTGTGTCCGCCGCTTATTCGCCGTCGCTTCCATGTCATGTGCTTGCGTGTTGCATTTTGCCATGTCATCATCTGCATTTTTATTATGTCATCATGTGCATTTCATTTTGCATACGTGTTCGCCTCATGCATCCGAGCATTTTCCCGTTGTCCGCTTTTGCAATCCGCACTTATGCCTCCCGCCGCTCTTTTACCTCTTTTTCGTAAAGGGTGTTAAACGGTCTCGAATGGACCGAGGTTTGTCAAGCTGCCTTGGTATAGCACCGTAGACCGCCTGTCAAGTTTCGTGCCATTTGAGGTCGTTTATACTCCAACGGTTAACCGGTAACCGCAAAGGCCTCTTTTGTGTGCAGCCCAACACCCTTCCAAAGTGGCCCAAAACCCACCTAACTCCCTCCATGCTTCGGTCGTTCGATCACGATCGCGGCCGAAAACCGTGCTCCATTTGGACTCTCCTAGCTCCTCTAATCTATAAATAGATGCCTCCTCTCAAATTCTTGGATGAAACCCTAGCTTTTTCCTCTCCCGCCGACGGACACGCCCACTCGCAGCCCGGACGTGTCCGCTTGCCCTCAAGGCCGCTTCGCAGCTAACGGAGGCTCGCCACGTGGGCCGCCTCCGCCTCCCGCACCGCTGCCCGCTGCCCGGAGCGGGCCCGCTGAGCCCATCGGGCGCCGCTTCGCCCCTCGCTGCCCCTCCGCCGCTCAAGGCCTGGCCGCCTCCGGCCAACGGACCTCGCTGGCGCCGCTTCACTTACCTCGCCCGCCTGAAGCGCCCGGGCGCCGGAGTCGCCATGGCTGCGCTTCGCCTCAAGGCCCACACCTCTCGCGGTCGTCGCCCGCTGGCCGGGCGCTTTCCTCCGTAGCCGCCACGGCGCGCCGCCCGCTTCGCTGCGGGTTCGGCCTCGCTGCCTCTCCGGCCATGGTGTCACGGAGGAGCTCTGCGCGCCTCAAGATCGCCCTCGCTGATCCGCCGATCCGCGAGATCCGCCCGGATCCGCCTGCCTCCGCGACCCCGCCATCTCCCTCGTGTTTTCCGCGAGATCCGCCGCCACCTCGCCTGCTGACTTTTTCCCGAGGTCTAAATTCCCTAAGTCCCTGAATCTGCTAATATTTATGCATTTTCATCGATCATAACTCTGCTTCCGTAGTCTGCTTTCATGCGTGTAATATGTCAAATTGTTCGTATCGAAGAGTATATCATTTCATCTCATTGCATCATTTTCATTTGAGCTCATATTGAGGCCCTAAATGCTGTTGTAAGAGGGCTATGTGATGTTAGTTTCGCTTTTTAATGTAACATGCACTTTTGTCATTTTTGCCATGATTGATGTGTGCATCCTATGAACTTGAGTCCTACATGTGTTTTGTAATATGCCATGCCATCTTTACAGGGGTGTATGCCATGTATTTTTGTGGTCTCTGTGGTGACTAGCACAAGCATGCAAACTAGGCTTCATGATGTTGCTGATTTCAGCCCTGTTCTGCTGATATTTTTATGCCATGTTAACTTGATGCTACCGAGAGATCCATGCATATTTTGAGATACTTCAGTAAGGATGTTTTGAGCATATGGTTATTCTCTATCCATCCATGCCTTTGTTTGCAATTATGGAGTGCCATAGCTTGAGTCAATCGAGATCTCCTTTTGCTATAAAATGTTTCCGGGCAGATTGTTTACATGTTATTCAATTTTGCCAAGGTTGTTGTAGTTGATCCATGTATGCTATGATCTTGATCTTGCCATGTATAGCTTCTATGCCATGTCTTCTTACTGTGAGTTGCCTTGCCATGCCATGTATTGCTCTGTGGTGAGTGGTTCAAGCTCACCAACATGCCTACTTATCGTTGTTCCTGCCATGTATGAATCTGTAATATAACTTGCCATGTTTACATGGGTGCCATCATATCTTATGATCCTTTTTGGCTCATGGTAAGTAAGGGACATTTGTTCTATGCATTTAGTAGATTCATGCCATGCTTTTGTTTGCCATGATAAGTTCCTGTAACATGTTGTTTGATAGCTCTAAACATTGCAACCTGTTGTTATTTCTGCTTAAGTCTGAAACTGTTATTATTTGCAATCTTGCCATGTGTTTTTTAGCATGTTCTAGTGATTTCTGGAGATAGCTCAGTGTTCATGTTTTGTAATTCTTTACCTGTACATCATGTCCATTCCTTTTGTTATTATGTTGAGATGCTGTAGCATAGTGTTTTGATGCTTGCAATATGCCTAGTTGCTGTTTTGGACAGATTGTTGTCATGACTTGTATAGGGTGTATGTGTTGAACTGCTGTCTGCTTTTGAGTGTGCTCTATATGAAACTTGCGTGATTTTGCATGTAGCTTCATATTATCATGTTGCATCCATGTTTTGAGGTGTTTGCTTGATGTTTGTATGCATTTTGCATCAATGCCATGTTTATCTTGTTTTGCTCATATCTTCTAGGCCGTAGCTCCGAATCTAATGAACTTTATATGTAACTTGACTAGAATTTCTTGTAGATCATCGTGGTGCATCTTAACTTGCTTTTTAACAACTTGAAAATAAGGTTTATTCAGATCTGGACCAATTTCGAAATTTGCATATGAGGACTTACCGGAATTGTTATATGTTGTTCCCGGCCTCATTTAAACTTGCTTTGATGTGTTGCTCTTGTTTGCATCATCTCTTGCCATGAGTAGCTTCATGTAGCTTTGTCATGCATCATGCTTGGTTGAGCATCATGTCTTGTCTATGTGTGGAGTGTTTACTATGTTGTGTGCTTCTTCTTGTTAGTTCCTGCTTTGCTATGATCGTGAGGATTCGCTCGCTCACGCTTGGTTCGCTTCATCCATTCGCCTTCTTCATGGACTCTTTCTTCTTCCTTATGGATTTCAGGCAAGATGACCGCTACCCTGGATCTCACTACTATCATTGCTATGCTAGTTGCTTCGCTTCTATCGCTATGTTGCGCTACCTATTACCTGTTTATCAAGCTCACCTAATTGCCATGTCACCTCTAACCTTTTTCCCTTCCTAGCAAACCGTTGTTTGGCTATGTTACCGCTTTGCTCAGCCCTCTTATAGCGTTGTTAGTTGCAGGTGAAGATGAAGTTTGTTCCTTGTTGAACATGGAGATCTTGTTCCTTGTTGAACATGTTACTTGTTGGGATATCACAATATATCTTATTTAATTAATGCATCTATATACTTGGTAAAGGGTGGAAGGCTCGGCCTTATGCCCGGTGTTTTGTTCCACTCTTGCCGCCTAGTTTCCGCTATATCGGTGTTATGTTCCCGGATTTTGCGCCCCTAACGCGGTCGGGTGATTTATGGGACCCCTTGACAGTTCGCTTTGAATAAGACTTTTCCAAAGAAGGCCCAACATTGGTTTTACCATTTGCCTCACCTATGCCCTTTTTCCCTTGGGTTTCGGAGCCCGAGGGTCATCTTTATTTTAGCCCCGGCCAGTTCTCCTTCGAGTGCTGGTCCAAACCGAAGCGATGTCCAG